>OX424569.1:23999949-25199949 GCA_949152475.1 Terebella lapidaria
TGGTTGAGGTCAAAAGAAAAGGTTAGTGTTAGTGTTAGGGTACAGTGTAACACTGGAGTATGTATAACCCACGCATTTGACTTCAGGCCACAGTGTTAGTGTTTGGATGCAATCTTGGCGCTATTTAGTGAATTTGGTTGCGCTTGTTCACACCAGAGTAACGCTGGTGTTACTTCAACCTGAGCTATTCTCTCTACCGCTTTCGTTTGTAATGTATTTCTCCTATATCTTAACACTAACCTCTAAGGGTTAGCAGCTACTCGAGGTCAAATGTTAAAATGAACACCCGTGTCTAGCAGCCATTTTGCACACACGGTACATGTCGTATGTATACTGAATTGGCATCGCCAACGTAGGCCTAATGTTTTTGATACCAATGATGCAAGGACTTGCAGTTCGCCAGGATAACTTCCAAAGGGTGGCTGCAGAAAGTGAAGAGCCCATGGAAACACGGTTACGGTTGAACCCTGCTCAGTTTCAGGGAATTGTAACGGAATACCACGCGTGGCGAAATACAACTGGAAAAAAACTGTTTCAGACTTCAGAGCGGAGAATGAGAACATTCTTGTTGTATTTAGCTGAAGGAGGTTACCATCGTCAAGCAGCCTATGCCCAAGGAATTGCGAAGTCCACAGCAATACTTCACAACCAAGAGTGTGCGGATTTCTTCATGGAAATTGCGCCTCAGCACATCTACTTACCGAATCTGAATGAAATTACACAATTGTCTAAACCATTGATCGACATCAATGGGCATCAAATAAATGTGCTGGTTATAATTGATGGGGTAATCATACGGATACAGCGTCCAGACCGTGCTGGAGATGCCTATTTCTGTGGAAGGCATGGAAAGTCATGTGACTCCATGAATGTTCAGTACGTTGTAGACAAAAACGGGAAAGTTCGTCACGTCATATCAGGACTGTCTGGTGCGACTCATGACAAGACCGCAGCCGAGTGGTCTCCCGAGCTCATGGACTTTTTCAACCACCTTCCTCAGGATATGTTGTTGTTCTCGGCGACTCAGCATACAGGAACATTCATCAATCCGTAATAGTACCATTTACTGGTCCAGCCCTAAATGTGGATGAACTTCGCTTCAACACCAGATTGAGTAGACATCGCCAAATTGTTGAGAGGAGCATCGGAGCGACAGAACTGAAGTGGCGAATGGATCAGCTCAAAGAAAACAGACTGCCAGCAAAATATGGTCCACTCTTCGCTGCCAAATGCACAGTAGCAGTTTGTGTACTACACAATAGATATACAAATTTCTTATGACCATGATGACTGGAAATAATCCATGATCTTTGTCATGATGATAAAGATGATGCTGATGGATATGGGTCATGACCACTACGACAGAGCATAAGAGAGAATTGTTTTAATCTATAGACACATAGGCCCAATACATATCTTTTTTGTACTTGTAAAAACGCATACAGACATGTTTATTTGCGTTTATCTATTTTCTAGGTTCGTACAGGTGGGATGTGTGTATGTGTAAATGTATGTGCATACGTGATAAAAAAGAATAAATTTTTTTTTTCTAAATATGTTCATGATTTGCATGTCAGTTTTCAGACATCGTTTTCATGTTTTCAAAATATTACAATGGTAGTAATTCAACACTGAACAACACAGAGTAATTATATTACATATGATGCCGGGTATCAAGAAAATTACATGTGCGCCCCTCACATTTGTACTGCCTGATACAACCATAACAAAACAGAAACATGACATTAAAATTATAAAGTACTAGTACGCTCCACATAATATAAAACACCAAAAATTTCAACGTTCCTTCAAGAAACTTGTGATAGAAATATCACATAACAGAACGAAAGTGATAACGAACACGTCATATTGCACGCAGTTCTTTGCATTTGTCAAAAATGTGGTTCTTTGGGTGATTCAGGCGCTACCCTTCTGAGTGGCTATTGATACATGTAGATCAACATCCGCGAATTCCAGATTGTGAGCTGCCATCAGGGCAGACCTGACCAGTCGAACTTCTCCTGTTAGCTCTGTCAAAATTTCGTTTTGCTTTCTGAGCAGGTCGAGATAATTATCTTGTTTCTCGACCAAAGAAGATAGGAAATCAGACGTCTTCAGTTTCTTAGGTGCGTTTTCAGCCGACTCGGAGTCCAGTGTGCATTCATTAGAATCATTGCTTTCTGCAACATTTCTTGACGTACTTTGTGACGACGAAGGACGCGCGCCTTTTTTCCGAGACCACCACGCTTGGCTTGAGAGTGCCACTTTTAGGAAAGTATAGTCCATAATACTCCTCGTACTGGTTGAAAAGTTCAGAAGAGCCCCTCAGTCGTCTGTCAGCGGAATCAGTCTCGGCACCGGATGTTTTCATCTGTCGGTAGCACTCACGGTACTCCTTCCCAAGGTTTTTCATTAAGTTTTCAACAGATATGCCATCAACATCATTTTTTGTGCCAATATTCTTGTAGAAATCGTGTGTTTTACCCATTCGTTTCGCCTTTATATAATTGTCATGAGACTCCAAAAATGTCTGGATAACGGCCAGAACTCTCTCATTGGTCCATCTGATGCGTTTTTTGGTTGCATCCATACTTTCTGCCATTTATGTTCTTGAGCAGACGACAGTGAGAATCTGTGACACTGGCACAACACTACACTAACACTGGTGTAACTCCAGTGTAACTCTCGAGTTACACATATATAACTCTAGACTATAGTAATGGTTATGTTACCCCAACTTGTACTTGCTCAACGTGTTTAGCAGTATAGGTTAACACTTTTTTTAACACTACCACTAATCTCAACACTAACTTTTTCTTTTGACCTCACCCATTGTCACGGTGATTGATACAAATCCCCACCCAATACCAAGGTTGCCGGTCCATTGAAACCATACCTTTGCAGCCGTGTCCGAGCCTCAACCACAACCCTGAACTCTGACACTCAATGACAGAACTACTGACTCCTGACGGTAGCACACCATCACTATGGCAACTGTACACCACCCTGGAGAGATGCGGGTGAGTACGGCCCTGGGTCAGGTCGTTGTCTAGACGACAGGTGCGAGCTGGAATTTACATAGTGGTTGTTATCAAATGTTATTGAGAATACAAACAAATCTACATACACATGTATAATATTCATGGAATTAGGAATCTTGATATGATGATACCCTTGTACAAATGTACAAATTACAAGTCCCTGAATTGAACTCAAATTTGCAGTATTTTCTCTTGTGTCAGAAACACTACAGGAATGTGACGGGATTTATAGTGTACATTTTGTGATACAACGCCATGTGTTATTTCTATAAACTGTCTTTAATACTGTCATGACTATGAATAAAGTTGCAAGTTGCATAATCATATTGCTGATGCTTTTCGATTAATCAAATAACCAATAATAAGTTGGTTTTGTTTATAACTACTTAGTATTCAATAATAGGTAATTAGTTTGTTATATTGATACATGTTATATGTAGGACACTTCGAGAGGCTCACGTGAGAAAACAAGTGCTCGTTTCAGTTCTTTTTCTCCTAGTTATGAATAACGTAGGTTTCACATTGACAATGTCTCGGTTCCCGATGATGATTCTATTTTCCTGTCTTTTTATGGTGCCGAGAATGTGGGACAATATGAAAATATGAAGCGAATTGATTATAGGACTGTAGACCTATATCAAATATACTTGCCTATGATGTGACGGTATAATTGCTCCAACTCGGGCATTCAAAAAGAGTACCAAAGAAACTGAGACAAACACACATAATACCTCTGCAGAAGAAGCTCTGGCCGCCTTGCACACTCCAATATCCATTGGCGTCACAAAGAAGAGTTCGGATTCTGGAGCCATCGACAAAATCGTGACCACGTGAGCAAACGTACTGAGCCACGGATCCCGGCTTTCTGGAGGTGACAGCAGTGAGCTGACCGTTCATCAGGGCAGGCGGCTTCACACAGTACACTGGCGCTGGGGATGACGGAAATTGAGAGGTTGGATTTGGTGACCACTTTGAAAACCATATACTAGTACGCCGACATTCCCAGTATCAAAACGATTCCCTATTACTACTAATGCAATGCACAACAGGATGAATATCAGCAATTGTGACATTATTTTCTCTCAGACAATGGCTCATTGTGCCATTTATGAGTTTGTTACCAATTAAAATAAATCGATACAAAACCCAAAACAAATTACAGTTTGAACTACCCACACACCTGCATGTCTGGGCACCTCTGTGGTTATCGAGTCCGAACGGTCGAACTCGGTTGAACTGTGATATTCCTCACTGTCTTTCTTAGATGTCAATGCAGACTTGCTCCCGTCTGTTGTGGGAGAGTCCACATCTAATGTAACCTCAACAGTCTGTGTCATCGTCTGAAAGGGCGCTAAGCTTGAAGAAGGAGACGGTATCAAGATGTCCTCAGACGTTGTGTCCGTTCTCCTTACTGTAGTTGAGGTTGTTGCTGTTGTTGTTGTGGTTGGTGCTACTGTTGTTGTTGTGGATAGTGATGATGTAGTGTTCGTTTTTGCTGTTAGTGCTCGTGGGGTTTTCGATGCTGGCACCACAACAGAACCACTAGAGGTTGTGGTGGTTGGTGTTATGCTGATTTGGGTTCCTGTGACATTGTAGAAGTTGTTGTACATTGCAGAAGTTGTTATTCCTGTCGCTTCGCTATTCGTTGTTGTTACTGGCTCTGGTGCTATTGCTGTTGTTGTGACATCCTTCTGGGTTTGTGATGTACCTGATGATGTATTTGGTAGGATAGGTGAAGGCGTTGTTGCTGTTATTGCTGATATTGTTGTTGCTGTTACGTCTGTGGATGTGACATCTGTCTCGATTCCTGGTGTGTTTATTGTTGTGCTCAGCAGAGCAGCTGTAGGTGTAGCTGATGTTGTTGTTGTTGCTGCTGCTATTACGTCTGTGGATGTTACATCTGACTCGGTTCCTGGTGTGTCCATTGTTGTGCTCAGCAGAATAGTTGAAGGTGTAGCTGATGTTGTTGCTGCTGTTGTTACGTCTGTGGATGTTACATCTGTCTCGATTCCTGGTGTGTTTATTGTTGTGCTCAGCAGAGCAGCTGTATGTGTAGCTGATGTTGTTGTTGTTGTTGCTGTTACGTCTGTGGATGTTACATCAGTCCCGGTTCCTGGTGTGTCCATCGTTGTGCTCAGCAGAATAGCTGAAAGTACATGTGTATCAAAGTAAACCTAAGTGATTATTATCAACAAATTCATTATTGTGCTCCTCTCAGTGTATGTGGAGACATGAGTTAGGATCTATGGTATGGAGCACGTAGACGACATAATTGTGGAGCGTTGATCACTTGTTGAAGGCCATATATTGTACTTTTCCTGTCATTGCAATAAAAGCTAGAAAGCAAATGGCTACCAAAACTAAGAGCAAATGCCTACCACATGTGACCAAAGACCATCCATCATAGTCGAAGTCAGTTTGAGGTGTGAGATCCTGATCAGCGGCGTAGAGATGACACTTGTACGAGACGTAGTCGAGCGCGCAGGCCACACAGGTTCCCGAGGACTCGCACAGCTCCAGGCAGTGGGCGTCGTATGACGGGGTGGGACTGGAGTACGGGGTGCCGAGCGAAAACGTCGTGAACGGCAGGTAGATGAATGTATCGCAGTCTGGCGAAAAATTAACGAAACAATTGGATAGGCCCAATAGGCATGTTGGTATATTTATGTGTAGTGTTTTTATGTGGAACAGTGTCCACCTTCAAAATGTAGTGTAGTAGCGAAAGAAATTGGATCTAGTTGGCCTTTTCATGCTCCACATCTGGCACCTCACGTGATATTCCACTAGAGTAGCCAAAATTTACAGAATAACTTGTGGAATTCCACTCACCTCCACAATTGTACTGCTCAATGACGCTATCAGCAGAGTCCCCGGCGTGGAACATTGAAGCGAACACGTCTTGGAATTCATCATACAGCTTGCAGAGTGAGTTGTCGCCATCGAAGAACATGAATTTACACCCGAGAGTCACACATTGACCTTGACATTGTGATTCATCGCTCGTAGCAAAGTCCGCCATCGTAGTGACACCGTGGTTATTCATGCTGAAATGTTCTAATGTCGCAATTTTTTCACCAGTGCAGGCAGCTGAAATCATTGACATTTTACATTTACTCACATTTGATTGTTTCCTTTAGATGTGTTTACACGCTGTTATTACATATATTTACACATATATTTATATATTTTTTAGGTGGTAATAAACTTTAAATACACACATTTGTACTGTGTACACGCAGCCGTTTTTGTCAAAAAGTATTATTTTGTCTTTACCCAATCCCAATTTGAACGTATTTTCATAGATACTTACCTTCTATGAGTGAAAATTTCACGACAATCGTCAGTAAAACTGTGACAGTCTCCATCGTATTCGTTGTCAGTGTCACAAATACTGGAAGCTAAATGATCTCCAAGCGCTTGTTTTAATTTTTGTCCATGCAAGAAACATCTTAGATAGAAATGTGCACCCTTCTGGAACCTACATACTTCATCGATCAGCGTTTGAAACGGAAATGGAATACCTTCACCTCCGGTATTATGAGAGTTTTCATTTCTGAGACTATCATCTTTCCTCTTTATATATTATGTTTTTCACTACATAAATATTGAATGATAGAGCATTATGCATGTTTGATTGCTGGCAGCCAGTACATTTGATAAACACACCCATGACGATAAGTTCGACCACTGAGGGACTCAAGACACTAATTTCGTTAACGGCGGGGTGGGGTGGGGGGAGGGGGGCAGTTAATACTTGAACGATTCGTCTAAGAACTGTTCTTATATTCTTCGATGTTCTTTGCATTCTCAAAAACAGGGAAATGCGACCCAGGAACGAAGCTATCAATGTTCAACAATCGCGTTTGTCGCTAACCCTCCTATTATTCCATCCCTGGAGCGCCCTGCGAGAAGTTATAGATTTGGCCGAGAATGACAACCAGGTATCGAGTGAATTGTGGAATACTGGTAGATCATCGCACTTCTGAATATAATTTGTTTTTCCAGTGCCCAAGGTCGATGTATTGTGGCAAACCCGTACAGTTTCTACATTGTTTTACAGTTGTTCCCGTGGTTGTTTTCAATAGTGACGCAAAGGATGAAACTGAGAGGGTTGTTGACCGGCATGTTGATACACTGAACTTGACAAACAAAACAGACCAAAACAAACTATACGCGGTCAATATATGTAGGACATGAAGAGGTTTTGCAATAATTCATGTCAACGACATATGTAATTAGGTTTTATTGATGTTGGCCATTTGTTGGGTGTCGGGTGTAGAATGCCGTGGTCGGTAACATTTATTTTATATATTTAGACATAGCCTACGTTTACTACATGTTTCGTTATCTACATGAATTTGGTGCATGAATGCATACAAATCGTTCGTGCCAAATATACTTTCAAACATTAAAAATAACTATTTATTCAGAATAAGAATCTGAATATGCATATGTGTCTTTCTTTTTTATGCGTTGAGCACAATAATCGTTCCCAGGCTCTGATGCTTTGGTCATTAAAGAATTATTATCATGGGTTATTTTATTTATCTTATTCTTTCGTATTTTATTGTGAAGTGGTGTAACCATTAGACGCTTTTGACGTCGCTTAAAGCGTGATCGTAAATTAGGAATGAGCTCGTTCACACGAGAGTTTACTAATCAAAGACTATCTGTCAAGGGTTTGGACGTAAACATTCCGAAGATTGCATTGAATATGGTACCAAGTGGGCTAGTGATATTCAACACCGGTGATGAGTATTTTTTTGACGAGCTACCCTTCATTGTCGTTTCCAGAGAGACATATTTTAGTCATATTTGTTGAATTATTATTACATACTAATACTAGTATTACCGCATACAAGTATTACCCCAGTTAAGTCAAACTCATCGCAACGGATGTTCACAATGTAAGGTGAGCTTCAACTTTGATTGTATATTGGGTTTCTTCCTCTTCATTTATGGAAGCATACACAACATGTCCAACCACAAACGTAATGAAATCTGTTCGGCCTAATGACCAAGTCTCACGTACGGAATATGGGCTTCCTGACTGCAACATTTTATAATGGAAGAGAAATGCGGTAGTACGTAGAGAAAAGTAGAGTTATGTAAACAAACGTCCTGTTGCATATACTCTGATTTTACACCGTACTCATGGCATACTTCACATGGGAGGCAAACGACAAATTTCTACCAAATTTAAGACTTCTAACGCAAAAATTGAAAAAGTTGACAATTTACCCCCAATGTTACATTTCAGCCCGAAACGACATTCAGGAATCTGAGCATTGTCTGGTAGTTCGTCGTGTATACATTCATCAGGGATGGAAGCATTGTTGTAATTTCGGACCAGAAGATATTTGAGTGTATTCTACACAAATATGCTGCTCTTAAAAGGAGCTCTTGCACAACTACAAAAACATAAAATACACTAAATCGTGTGCGAACTAAAAAATATCCCATGGTGGGGCTAAAATTAACATTGGGGCTGATTGAGTTTAATTTTTTTTATGAAATTTGATAGGAAATTGCCGTTTGCCTCCCAGCTTTACTGTGTCAAGTAATACTACGATACCATCCAGCATCGCAATAATATGAGCGAAAAAATGTGTCAATGAGTTAGAAAGATCGGAGTATAGATGAAAGTGACTCGAAACTATGTTGAACCAAATTAATATGTTTGTATATTCTACCCTCTACAGTCGTATACCATTACGTTATTGTCCGTACACACAGCGACGTAAACGTTGCGATAAGTGGTTACCTGGTATGTACACAGGCAGCTATACCCAAGTACCACAACGTCTACATATATACAAGACATTTGGCGGACTTCTAAGATGCGCATTCGCACAGAAACATAATTAACTGTACTTATGTGTACGCAATTATGTCTCGCAACAAAATGTCATATGGACTGTACGGCACGAGTCACTTGACGTAATGTTACCCAATTCAACGGATCGAACGACATATAGAGGATCATGGTACGCTGTGTAACCATACAACACCCCTGCTGTTGTACTGATGGTTACGCTGTGAAACTATAAATTTGGCAACCAATAAAATGCTAGAATTATTTTTTGTTTCCACGATAACCAACGGCACGTGGATGGAAAACGATACTATATTGAAATAGCACACTATATTACGACTTTATTTCCACACATAATTATTCTGAAATATGTATAAATAAAAATAATAAAAAGTATAGAAATCTTATCTATTCATACATGAATCGGCTCAGTACGAAGGCTTAGGCGTGGGTCAGTAGCGAAAAGGTTGAATGAATTCCCAATTTGATATCGAATTATTAAACGAGCCAAGGAACTGAAGCTTTTTGTGAGGTTTGGCGATTTTTTTGTGGGGGAACTTAACAAATTTGACATCAAATGGGCTCGAATTTGAGATTCTATTCATCATCTTGCGGCATTTTTACTGGATTTCCATTGGACTATATAATTGTTTTGCACTTGATTTTGGCTTCTTGTAAGACCCTGTAACTACGTTATCACACATGTTGAATATATAATTTATACAATGAGTTCGTGTCACTGTAAAATTCCATGTTTCTCATGATAAATGGTAATAAACACTATGAACAGTGGGATTTCGTATTAAAATAATATCACATCAGTTAATGACACACTGGTTTATCTAAAAACGAACCAAAAAACAATAAACTAAAGTAGTGTATTTTACTTAATTTGAACAATCAGTTAGAAATATAGTTAACAGATTATTATTTTTCATACGAAATTATATCAATGCGTACAAATACGTGTTAGAAAAACAGAATACACAGATTTTCACGGACTTTGACGTGTCTTTACGTTCTTACACGCGTATTATTACTGCAGTGAGACCGTAGCATTATTACACAGCTAAGCATAACGATCCATTTTTGCCCAGGTGAATCGCGCATGAAGCATCCTCACTCATGTTCGTATGACTGACTACTTGTTCCCAAGTGCCAAAAACCCTCGCTGTTCGACAAGTGAAAGAATATCATCAAATGTCATATTATTGAACGTTTTCTACTAAAAAAAACTCTAAAGGAGCCATCGATAAAAAAAAAGCATTCAGACTTGAGGGTGGGAATCGCCTGACATTTGGGAATATCTTCAATTTTCTACTACTTCATGTTTGTATTGATAACTTCGCCATATGAACACCAATTTATCCAAATTTTTGGACATAGTTGCTGCAACCCTGGTAAGTGAAGGCTGCGGTAACAAGTCTATAATTTGTTCGAAAAGACAGTGAATACAGAGAGTTGAACATCACTGATAGATAGTGAGGTGGATCTTCCATTCATTAACATGCTTCGTTTCGAAACTTCCTAGAGAATTGGGCGAAATGATCGATGATATAGATCACTAACCGAGACTTACTTTTGTGATGAAGTCAATGAATATGTAATATTTACCATTTCTTAACAAGCAATTTTTGCAGATGTGGCAATTTGTCCGTGGAAGCACGCGGCATACATAATATCTCACTCGCTGCAGCGGTCAGTGCACATGAGCGGATCACGTTGTATGCGTTCCAGTGACCGCGATTCTACTCAGGCGGATCAGTGATTGGACATTTCTCAGGTGTTAAACTCAACAGAAATCATGTCATACACTCAACTCAGAAAATTTAGCAAGCAAGCTATTGATTGTTGCAGCCCGCTGCTGTCATTGTAATGCAATAACATATGTGGGTTACAAATTTGAAATAGTCAAAACTGTTGTCGCCGTGCGTAGACCTACTACAAAAAGAAGTAACTGGATAAACTTGCTTATATGTTTTACATCAATTTTCGTATAGATGGTTTGCAGATGACGTCATAATCCTGAGAATATGATTAGTATTGTATTGCCGTCCACCCAAGGTGTTGCCGTCCAGTCAATTCTTTTGTTAAATGGTGTTGAGTTGAGTAATAGCAAAGCATCTATTATGTATTAGTTAAAGAATGAGACAGAGTGCCATCGCGAATATAAAGAACGACGGCCGAAGGCCGGAGTTCTTTATTAGCGATGGCACGAAGTCGAATTCTTTAACGGACTTAAAATACCTACGGTATACAGTCAAGTGGTCGAGTGCTGTGCTATACACATACTCGCATAATGCTCATGTGTGCATTACCGGATACAGCTCACGGTCCAAAGACGGTATGTTGGGGTTGCAATACAATAACCGTTCTTCATTTGCTTGAGTACACATATACTGAGTACTACTCAGTGTCAAAGTATACCACGTTGAGATTCCCACACGCCAGAAAATGCGCTCATTTTGAACGTTGGAACAACACAGGGAACGAGTGTACGACGCTATTTTAACAAAAGTATAGCAGGGAATGTCGAACGCACTGTTCCTGAACATGTGTCATGCAACACATCTACTGAAGAAAATTCGGACGAGGAGCTTACGCACACCGTTCTTTATTTTAGGTTATGCAGTGCCTTATTTTCGGTCTTGCAGTGCTTTATTTTCGGTCATGCAGTGCTTTATTCTAGGTAATGCAGTGCTTTAATTGCAAGTGATCGTTCTTTCGTTGATATAACGCACACATTATACAATGGATACATCGACAAGATGTATTTTAATCGCAGTGAAATTCAATGAACCAATTCTCGGATCGTGATCACCAACAAAAGAAGTTATTATTGTGGAAGTATCTTCGCAAACAACACCATCAGGAAAAAGTTTTACCTTGTTATCTGTTGTGTATATTCTGCTATCTATATCTCGTAATTATCATAATAAATCATCGTTATTACATTAAATACTCTACCGGATAGACACATAGCAGTCACACACAAATTTTGAAATAGATTTGATCAGAATTCGCGGAGTTATTGACAAAAACGTACAACAGTATGGTTTGTCTGAGAAAAACGAATCCTTGCTAGACGATTCCCCACCTTAAAAGAAAATAATCCCTATTCACGGATAGTGCATGATTTGGGGAATGTCCCATTGTTCTCAAGGGTTATTATCCATGTTAGGAACTCGGCATAGAGGTAATTGAATTAAATTATAACCTCCCGAGAGGTTTCAGATAACCTTGTACTTGTACTTGGGGTAAGGGGGCGCCATAACTCGATGATATGCCCCATAGACAAAAACCCGGGATCAGGGAAATCCCCTACTCTTTACGATAAATCCCAAGGGATCTTTTAGGTGCCAGATACCATAGACAGTCTCTGATACCACCCGGCCTTTGTTTTTACCGCCAGTCGGGCTGCACTGGCGTGGGAGGTTTTCATGCAGAAGTGGCGATGAGCGGACTCGAAACCACGACCTATAGATGTTTCAGATAACCCCTTGCCGCGTTCGCTTTTATAATGCTTCATGTGAGCAATACACACAAACAAGTTACTAGGGAAACAGGTAACACATCCACTAGAAACATACTCGGTTGGACTAATTACATATAGTAGCCATAACAACAGAATGCTGACATGTCGCCATATAAATATCTGAGCTGAGCCGAAGCCGTTAGGCCTGTATTCTGAAAGCTCACTCACACTCACACTCATTGAGTCTCACCTCTTCCTCATTGAGTGTAAGGTCGGCCTCATTGAGTGGAAGGTCGACCTCACCCTCCAGGCATTCAAAGACGTCACTCATACTCAATTCATAGTTCCGATGATACATGAATATTTAAACTTCCATATTTATTAGCCAATCACAGAATGTCAAATATTGCTCCACAACGCAGTGATGCGTATCAAGTACCACAAACAAACAAACCATCCCAGAAGTATGGCATTTTGTGGGACTTTTTCCGCGATTGCCAAGGGGGCGTGGCCTGTTGCTATATTGTCGGAACTATGAATTGAGTGCACGATTTAGAGTGAAGCTTGAGGAGAAGGTACACCTGCCTTGAGCCTTCCTCACTTGGGTAATGTGTGTATTATTTTGGTCGATAGGCGACCAGATACTTGCAATATGCATATATTGAAATGTATAATGGTAGTCACTCGAGAAGAGAGTTTAATTTTGACTTCGTAAAGGTCAGCGACGAGCAGTTGCGGATATGGTCCAAGATGACAGAGGACACCTTTCAGGGGCTATTGATACTAGTATCTCCAGCTATAGAACCACATAATTAGCGTAGATATCCAATTCATACAGACATAAAATTATTGTTAGCGCTACGTTTTATGCTACAGGTACCTTTCAACTTCATATTTTCGAAAATATACGATGATGTCATTTACACAGTTTTGAACTTTACAATATTAGAGTGTTCATGATTACGATATTAATGATAGTAATTCCTAATGAATCAGCATTCTTGAAAAATGATTACAAATTTTGAAATCAATACACATATCATCTCAGACCCGGGAAATGGGTAGACACTATATTTTGTCGGCCAGCTTGCATTCATGTAGGTTAATATCGTTGCACTTTCGGGAGATATCATGGAATATATTCTGTTGCAATTAATAATTTGGTGGGTCATTTGGTGAATTGACACCTTTTATATCACTGTATATGAAATCTGAGTGTCTAGCTGGCTTCCTCAGGTGAGAAAATCTAGAAATGGAATCTTTTGTCTCGATATGTTAAACATTCGGAAAATTAAAATGACCATTTCAATATTTGGTCACGAGCGACGGTGGTCATCTTAGATTTTTCGTTATATTTCTGGAATCGGTCAATCTGGCTTTGTATTATAGCCAAATGGCCCAAGTATCATACACCGCGCCTTCATCTATATTCAATAAGTATTAAAAAGGTGACAGGCGGATTAAATGGCATTCATTTAGTGGACGAGTAGTATTAAGGCGCAGGTTATGATACTTGGGCCGCTAAAATCAATATACATCTACTCGGTCTGAGTTGTACCAATTTTAACACTTTTACCAACAAATCCACAATAATTCAACATATCTGCTGCACTAAAGCTTCCCTCCAGTGAGTAACACTCGAGTGAGCTCTGTGGATACCAAAAGGGCTAAATCAAACCGAGTGTGAGCAATACCTCAAAAAAAGCGAGGTTGACCTTAAACACACACTCCAGTGCTCCTTGAGCCCTACTTGAGTATACCTCACATGAGTGTGAGTGGAGGATGAGTATGAGTGAGCTTTCAGAATACAGGCCATAGTGTTGAATAGCAAACACAGAATATGGCTGAGGGCATTTCATTATTGATTAAATCAAGTGTTCTACTGACGTCAAATGTTTCTGACATAATTACAAAACTGAAACGATAATTACACATGTTTCAGCATATTTTCCAGATCACAGATGAGCCAAAAAAGAAAAGTGTTTTATAAACAAACCAAATATGCTACAGGCTGAGTGGCCATGACTGTCATTAGCACTTCCCGCATTTTACTCCATAGACGTATAACGAACTCGTGTCCACGTGGCTGCGGAGGTTTGTCCACGTGCGTGCGGAGCCGTGATCACGTGCATGCAGAAGACCGAGCATTGTTCTGCGCAGATCGACCTCCGGTTGGGATGGACTATAAAAGGAGACAGCCACAGCTCTCTGGGAGCTCAGTCCGGACGGGACACCACGGACGACGGATCATCCTGAGACGTTTCTGTCCTTTTCGATGGAAGGACTTAGACGTTTTCTACCTTCGCACTAGATGACCTCTGCAGTGCGGAGCCAGAGATTGAGACTCCATGTACGGGAAATGTAACGGGGAAAGGTGCAGGTCCCAATGATGAATGCGGTCCAATACCCTGCAATTTATGAACCCCGGCCCTCTTATTTTACAGCTGATGGCAAGGCGGTTCTCTCTTCTTGCACGGTAGTACAAGCGAAGGTGAAGGAAAACCCTGACGAAGACTCTGTACCAGCGGAGTAGTGAGGGAAGTCTACTGACGTGCGTAGACCCTCCAGTCTCGGCAAGTGACGAACGTCCGCATCCGTGGACGAAGGAAGTGTCGTAGACGTGCGGAGAACTCTCCGCAGTGACGAGGAAGCTCTGAAGAGCCGCAGGGCCCCGCAGCGAGAGACCCCCCGCAGTGACGAGGACATCCCCAAGACCAGAGAACCTTTGCAGAGGCGAGGACCTCCGCACTGACGGTACTTCCGCAGACGTCGACGACTGGACTCAGCAGCAACCAACCTCCGGAGACGGAAGAGTGCGGAGCCAGGGACCGTTCATCTCTGCATGGCCACAGTGTGGGACGAGACCAACGCTAGATCTGATGTTGATGCTGAGCAGGGTCTTAGTCTAAACCTGGACCTGGTGTGACCTTACTACATTGTATAACCAACCTGGTGACTTAGTCTAAACCTGGTCACTGTGTAATCTGGAAATATTGCATATATTCTGTGAGTGATTATCTGATCGTCGTATATATGTTGGAATAAAACCGGTGTCTTTGAATTTATGTCTTCAGCACTTTTCTCTTCTCAGAGAAATACTATGGGGTTGCGGACGTCTCACCAATAAATATCTACACATGTATAGCGTTCGGACACAGAGACGAAAGATACTACAGAAGGACTATACGAAAAATAAACACAACGAGAGAAAACAAACAACATCTCTCTCACAGCACTAACACACAAAATCACTACAGAAGTTTGTGATTAATGTGGAGGCATGTATCACCCATAGGGATTTCGTAAATATCATTTTCCACTCCCATGTGAGAATCCCTGGCGCACGCATTCCCTAACAGTACATTCAGGTTAGCTGATAGATATTGGCGCTACTTGGTCAAGGCCAAACCCTCCTGGATCTACGCATCCTGACAGCTAAACTGCCGATATTGACAAGGCGAATAATTCCCTTAAACTCAAGATACCAGCAGCTCCATTCTAAATCCGGCTACTTCTTGACAGGCCAGACATTGACTGTCTCATTTTGATTATTTTGATATTATGCAAATTATACAGCATTTGGAGTCATTAAACTTTGTTTATGTAACAAGTCAAGTCTACTCTTTTGTATTATATAATTATTGCATACTTTGCATTGGTAATTATTAAGTAATTGTAAGAATAGCCAAAATCCATTTATCTTGGAGCATTCCATGACTTTTTGCTGACGCGCGAACCTAAGCCCAACCCCTTGGTCTAGCCTTTGTAGTTTAAGACCATTTCCGTTATGTGAAATAAAGTTCCCTGATAGGATGATATTTTTGTAACATATTCACAGTATCAGTTACATGTCTAGTCTGTATAAAAGGGTTTGCCGCCTCCGAAATCTTTGGAGTAGCCCGGGAGCGGCCCATAGACTGTTACTTTCCTATGGGGGCTATTCCCCATCTTGCGTTGTCTACATGACCAAGATGTATTTTGTATTATGTACTGTCTGTACGTAACACCTAACCAAGGAAATGTATCCATTGGACTACCTATTCACCTGATTGGATTGTCACGTTGTATCTCTACATTTCTTCAGTCATTTGGATCAATAAACCTGGAACTCAATATTGCATCTTGTTTTCATTATCACCAAGAACCCGAAAGGGGGGCTGGTGATACATGCTCGGTAGATGGACACACTTTATATTTATTCGACTAGTTAACCATACACGACGAAAACCATCCTCCCATAGGCGAACATCTGGCTTTGTTTTAGCAGAGTGGGATAGTAGAGAGGACGCGGGTTCGAACCCCGAATATGGCCGATGGTAAAGCACGGCCGATCCTAGGTTGAAGTGTTTTTCAGAAAATGGCTGCCAGAAACCAAAATTGGGCTTTTTTCGACAAAAAAGACCGTTTTGACCTCTCGAGGTAATAGAAAATTCAAAGTCACCACTGAAACCGCAATTATATATATGATTTCCCATTTGAATATGCCATCTATCTCGACGTTTTCAGTAATAGAGAAAGTACCAGTAACTGTCCATTCGTAGATCTGAAAGGCTTCTCAGATCTACGAATGGACAGTTTACGGGTGCTTTCTCTAACTAAAAATACACCACGCAGAGTGTCCATCCTTAGACTCAATAAAAATGGACTACAATATTGTATTTCTGCCTATTCCAGAAAAATAATGAGTGAACAAACATTAGTGTGGCGTCACATGTATATTTTAAAGGAGTTTCTCCATACAAATCCCGTTACAAAAAGAAATCAATGGCGAATAAAAAAAATTATAGCTGGAAATGGCTCAAAGCAAATAATGACATGATTTGGTACGGAATTTTTTTGGCCGACCCATTGGAAAATTGAAATGGCCGCCACACACAGACCGGTACGGAGCACTTTAGGGGACACAACCAATAGTTAAGAAAAAAAAAGAATTTTTCGGGTTCCCTCGCATTTTTTCTTGCGTTCGAACGCGATCTTGTAGCAAAACTTTCTCAAAAGTCATAGGCGTCAGCACAATCAAGTTTTCGCGTTCGAACGCGAAAACTTCTTTTTTTTCTTTCACATGTGTGTCCTATTAGGGTCTCTGTAGACCGGCGATTCAATGGTAACGAAACTTACGTATATAAGATATACATAAGAGGAATCTTTTAAAACAAAAATAGCAAAACTGTCTGAACAGTTTTTGAGAAAATAACCGCCAGAGTCAGAAATTGGTCGTTTTTCATCGAAAATGGGCGCCATTTAGAGAAAAAAGCGTGAGAAGAAAGATAGAAAAATTCCTCCTTCTTGAAATATTTAAAGCATCCTTGTGCAAAATTCCAGATATTTTCGATCGTAAACTTTAAAGATTAAAAGTAGACGGGCGTCGACGGATGGATGGACGGACGACAGACGCAACGCAGCGGCAATAGTTGACCATAGGGTCGGCAACCTGAAAATGACTTTTCGGCTTTTTCTGGCAGTCTAGATCCACATATTTAAGGCATTCCATTTTTATGCACCTTGCAAATGGCCTTGGCCATTATAAATAAAAATCGTAAGATATTTTGATAGAACGGTACGGAAGCCGAAAACTAGCCATTTTGTGTCGAGAATGGTGTAACGGATCTGGGGGTCAACCGGAGCTGACGGAAAATTCGAGACTGCTGCTACACGGTTAATACGGCTAGAGGTCTCTGAGGATTGGTAGCGTGGTCTGGAATGGACCTCCAACCGTTTCCGACTGCAATCTGCAACTGCACCTGAAATGTAGATTCCGGTTGCGTTTCCGCTTCCGGTTCTGCAACTGCTCCGTCAGGTACCGTCTCTGCAACTGCTCCGTTGTTCCCTTCGCCGCAACTGCTCCGTCAGGTATACAGTCTCTGCAACTGCTCCGATTATTCCGCTTCTTCAACTGCTTCGTTGATTCCGTCTCCGTTTTCTTCTCTGATGATCTGGGTTCTGGATCACCCTCAGACGATATCAGCTTTATCTTTACCGACTTGTATATCTTTTCTCCGTATTTCTCTCTTTACCGATTACCATTACTTTATCATTCTCCAAGTTTCTTCAGGAACACGGAAAAATAACCCGGATGATGTTTTCAAGTTTATTTTCTAAGTGTACAGTCGGAAGACATAAATTGTAATCATCTGCATGACCTAAGCCGGAGCCCGGGAGTACTCTGCTCTGGGAGAAGGGTCTGAACAGGTCGACGTCAGGACACCAACTTCACTGATCCTCGCCGGAGCGAGGGCTTTTATAGACCTCAGACCCGGTGTCACGTGACCAACTGATTGTGACGTCACAGACCGACAAAACACTGATTTTTCCGGAATTTCCAAAAACATGTTAGAACCGATCAGTGGCTGCCACGTCACCTTTTAAACCGAAAATGAGGCTGATCACATGACCTTTCGGATATTACGTAGTTTGACGTTTTTGTACTCCGGTGTCTCCGGCTCAACCGTCAGGGTGTCTGGCGGTTCCGTCTAAAAATTATTCTAAGTTCTAAGCCGGAACACCTCTCTAATACCAGTATGAAACTGTATGAACTGTTAAACACATAATACATTTTATTGAACTGTTATTCAACCGTAATATCACGAAATAATGTACGAAATACTTCGGGGGAACGGTTGGGAACACCCCAAGTCCGTTACAATGGCTTCATTTTGAGAAAACATTCGGTTACCCGTGCTGATATATTCAGTACATGGACAATTATCATAAATGGCAAGAAGATACGCTCAGTCTTGAATTTTGATGAAAGTTGTGATATTGCTCAATGCTGCAGGGATACATCCACGATTAAGAGTATATATTCATGTACATGCATGTATACGCGTCGTTTTGCATGGTCTGCAAAGTACCAGTTAGATACATTTACCAAAAAAAAAAACAATAGCCCAAGGACTAGAAGAGTGAGTGTATTTTGTGATAAGCGTGTGACATGCCATCTTGTTATTCAAATGAGATGAAAATCTATACCGCATTTCATTCTGCCATATATTCTAGCTGATCATCATTTATCGATCGGACATGATGCCAATACAGTAAGTGTGAAAATCGATGCGGCGGCTACCTAGTATATGCAAATTAGTTCAAAATCAATACTTCAATACTATTGATTCCCATACTCTTGTTGTCTATCAATTTTCGTGACGATACAGTATGTCAAAGATGTTCAAGTTATCGATAGGACATCGTTCCAGGGGGGCCGTTTCTCGAAGCTGACGCAAATTTTGAATCTGCACTGGGTTCTGCGTGCGTGCGTTTCCCGACGGCCACGCAAACCCCACGCTGAGCCAGTGCATACTGGCAAAATCTGCGAGGGGTCGCAGGTCATTCCTCACTTGCAAACGAACATGTTTACCATTGTAACGGTTTTGGGGCGTACCCAAAAGTTTCCCCTAGGTAATTCTATTAGTGTTTTGTGATATGATGGTTAAATAACCGTTTATTAAAATGTATATGTGTTTAAAGGTTCATTCGGTTCCGTATTGATAATATTTAAAAGGTTTTCCGTCTCGGAACTTGGTATATTTGTGATGTTGGTAAAGCCGGAGACGGAGCCGGAGACGGAGACGGAACCGGAGACGGAGTCGGAACAATGGAGTACAAAAACGTTATGACGTTATTTCCGGAAGGTCAAGTGATCAGCCTCGTTTTCGGTTTAAAAGGTGACGTGTCAGCCACTGATTGGTTCTAGAGTGTTTTTACACTGCAAATAACCTGGACGCTTGACGCGTTCTGATTTACACGTCATGTGTTAATGACGTGTTCAATCCTACAATGCACGGGGCGCCTAATTGAACACGAGTGTTCAATACAATGACACATTGTGTTACTGGTGTGTGTTCAAGAAGAAAAACTAACACTTGACGCGTTCTAGATTACGCGTCTGGTGTCAACTTCGTCTTCACCTACACTCAATTGAACATATGTGTTCGATAGAACCTTGACATGTTCTCAATATTGAATAATTTTACATATACGGGCTGATTAGATCTAGGCCTAATGAATAAAGTGATTGCTAACAGTGATTTGAAACAAACAAACTTGTCCCATGAACTAGTCATTAATGATCGTGCCCTGGGTTACAGCGTTTTATATAATATATATAATATATTTGTGTGTGAAGTCCTATATATTAACATCTCAGAGCTTGAACTCTAGCATTGAATCCATGGTAACGGTTACCCCCGTACTCAAATGAAGGTTCCTTACGTCACGTCAATGGCAGCACCCACAGCACTGGCTAGAGCTTGAACACTGGCATTGTATCCATGGTAACGGTTCTCACCGTACTCAAATGAACGTTCCTTACGTCACGTCATTGGCAGCACCCACAGCACTGGCTAGAGCTTGAACACTGGCATTGTATCCATGGTAACGGTTACCACCGACCTCAAATGAACGTTCCTCACGTCACGTCATTGGTGGCACCCACAGTACTGGGATGAACACCGGTGTTAAAGACATGTCCCCATACTGAACACTGGTGTTCATCTATAGTACAAACGACGATGCACGTGCCCATCCTGGCAGCATAGGAACCACCATTTCCGGGGAGCACACACGAGGAAGAACTGCTGAACAGAATTGGCTTGTTGAAATCCACGTTAATCTTAGTAATTTTCGGAGAGAGTTCACTGGAAAGTTTACCAAACGAAGCGTTCTTGAACACAGGTTTCTTGTTTATAGTTAAGTTCCGCACCAAACACGCATAAAGACACAGTTTTGATATGAACTGTGCATACTAGATCTACTCGAGACTACAGTAAATCTTTGACTTTCGTGCAATAGATTTAGCCTGGGTCAAGAGTTCCAAACTATACTTTATCTTGTTTTCAAAGTCATGCTAATTACGGATAGGCCCTGAAATGGGTATGACAAAATATATTCGGTTTTGATGTGACTTGTTAGTGCGACTGAACACTCATGTACAAATCCTGAACACCCATGTACAACTCCTGAACACCTGTGCTCAAATCCTGAACACCCATGTGCAAGCCCTGAACACCTGTGCTCAAATCCTGAATACCCATGTACAACTCCTGAACACCTGTGCTCAAATCCTGAATACCCATGTACAACTCCTGAACACCTGTGCTCAAATCCTGAACACCCATGTGCAAGTCCTGAACACCTATGCTTAAAATCCTGAACAAACACAAGAACTTTCAATAATTCTCCCCACGTCCATATTATACTATTCAAATTTATGCGACACTGACACATAATGTTGATTGTTCAACACACAAAACATGTACAGTCGCTCACAACATCTACAGGCTGGACCTTGAGTCTGATTCGTGCTTGAATTCGTATATAACTACACTTAGTCTAGACCTTGTTGTCAGTCAGGATGGATGATAGACAAGAGCAGTTTCAATGTAACATGTGTGTTTATAACACTAACCTGTTTTCAGATTTTAGAAATCACTACGTGAGACTTCACCAACATGATCCCAAATTTTCCGTCGCATGTTGTGTCCCGACTTGTGAATATGTCACCGGAAAATGGGTCAATTTCAAAATGCATTTGTCACGACGCCATAGAAATATTCTTGAAGAGGAAATTTTGTCTGAAGTGCCTGGTGGAAGTGACGATGATGATGACGGTACCGCTATGGATGCAGGTGGTCCTGAACCTGTTCCCATATTTGATGTCAGCCATTTCAATTCAATGTACACTGTTTCTTTGGAAGGCAAACATAAGTTATCCGAGGCAGCAGTGAACGGAATAGTCGATTCCACTGCTACTCTGGTGGAGGCCCACATCGATGTCTTCAAATCGAAGCTAAAGGAAAAAATGACAAATCTAGGCATGGACAGTCATGTTGTTGACACCATTCCAGTCGAACACTTGCTGTCTGATTTTAATTCTGCAAGTAAACGGATTGGGAAGTATGAAAAGTGTCTCCCGTACGTCAAACCTGTCGAAGTGATTCTCGGTACCTATTACGTAACCAAAAATGGGATCTTAGAAGAGAAGTTTCGGTCAGGATACATAATTCCCTTGGTAGAGAGTTTGCAAAACCTCCTTGAAATGCCTGAAGTTTGGCACCACGTACAAATTCCTCACTATAGCACAAACGAGTACATGCATGATGTATGCGATGGAGATTTCATCAGAAGTCATCCGATGTATGTTCGGAACCCAAAAGCCTTGCAAGTGGCTTTGAACAACGATGACCTGGAAGTGGTGAACCCTATTGGCAGTCATGTTAGGAAGCATAAAGTGACAATTTTCTACTACACCCTCTTGAATATTCCACCTCAATTCCGTTCTACATTGTCCGCTATTCAGTTAGTTGGAATAGCAAAATCGAAAGATGCAAGACAAAATGATGGAGATAGGAAATTGCTTGCTGACTTCGTCAAAACTGTGGACCAGCTTGCAGAAGGCGGAGTACCAATGACACTAGATGGAAACGTCCAAACAATTGAAGGTTCTCTTGTTATTGTTCCAGCTGACACTCTGGCTGCAAACTGGTTGGGAAGTTCAAAGAAGGGGTGTCTTTTGCTCTGAAAAACTGCAGAGCTTGTGAAGTATCAGGTGATGATATGAGCACCAAATTCGTAGACAGTCAGTGTCTTCCAAGAAATATCATTTCGCACAGACAAAGGTGTATCGAGCTGAAATCTCTATCAAAACAAGCAAGAGTATACTGGAGCAAACTTTGGGGTATCAATGGCCAAAGCTACTTGTTGGACATCTCATCTTTTGATATGGTATCAGGACTTGTCCAGGACCCAATGCACATACTGCTGGAAGGGGTTGTGCCTCATGAACTATCTCCGTTGTTATATGGGTATATCTTCGTTGACAAGTTCTTCTCCCTTCAGTGGTTGAACACAGCATTGAAAGGCTTTCGTTATTCATATCTGCACACAAAGAACCGACCTGAAGAAATCACAAAAAGTCACATTGATGGAACATCAAACCTGAAACAGCAGCCACAATGTTGACCATGATCCAGATCATTCCCATTGTGTTGGGGTCAAAAGTTCCCCAGGAGGATCCTCGATGGGCCAACTTCATACGTCTTGTGCAGATAGTTCTGCTGTGCACCTCTCCTTATGTGACTCTTGAAACTTCCTCTGTTCTCAGAATTCTGATTGCACAGTATCTACATGAATTCAAGAATCTTCATCCCGAGTCACACTTCATCCCCAAAATGCCTGGTTCATCTCCCGATGCAGATGGTGAAATTTGGGCCTCTCAGGAATCACTGGTGCATGAGGTACGAAGCGAAGAACGGTTTCTTCAAAATGAAAAAATACAAGAACTTCAAAAACATACCCTACTCCATGGCCAAACACCACCAGATCGACATGTGTCATAGACAAGCAGGACAAGGTTGCACAAGGTCAGAAAACTTCTTGTATGCTGGTGACATCGTCAACGCAGGTACCATTCAAGATGTATCTCGGCTATATCCTCAAATCGTGAACAGGATCAGAGAGTTAACATCCACTGAGAACTCAGAATTCTACTTGACACAACAAGTCGCCATTCATGGTCTTCTGTATCGAGTGGAGTGTGCATTGGTTCTCTGCTACAGGGAAGCGGTACCTGTCTTCGTAATCGTGAAGAATGTGCTTGTGTTTGACCATGAGAAGTACTTCATCGTCCAGAAATGTGACACACTCGCACTGAACAAACACACTTTGTACTACAGCATACGACCGAAGGATGATGTGGATGTGATCTCATTCCATGATCTTCAGTTCAAATGGCCTCTCAGTGTGTACAACTTTGGTGGGAAACACCTCGTGATGGACTCTTGTGGTCATGCATGTGAACTTTTGTAGCATGGTAGTATCTGTGTGGCGTACATGGAGAACTGGCGTTGTTTCAGTTGTTAATAAACTGGAGTTCATAATTATCTCTTCATTGTCTGTTAATTTGCATGTGTACATGTAGTATAAAAATGTCACTTGATACAGTTAAACCGGCGCACTAGATTGCACATGCGCGATATACCGAACAATAGGCAATCATATCCGACATATCTGGTTCAAAATTCAAAAAGTTGCAGGCACGTTTTTGCACATGCCCTCATTTCCTTTCAACAAAAATTTTCGTTTTTCTGTTCCCACTATCATGAAATAGCACGTATGATTGATAAATACAATCATTAAAACTTTTTTTTGTATTGCTATTTATATATAATTATATTATATATTAGTAAGTTTATTTATGCCCAAATATCAAATTGAATGATCTCGTAAAACGACAAATGTATGATACATTGTATGGTATAAAATTGAAAATGCAAACACGGTAACATTATTCATACACTATACATGTATAGTAGTTTATCCTAATGACTTGCTTTGTTTACGATTGATCATAAATCAAAGTCTCATACTATATTCCAGACACAAGCATGCTTGTACGTATATCCACAAAAACAACTTCTTAAATTTCAAGATTTGGTACCAGAATCATGTGAACATGTACTACGCCATTTGTCATCTCGTTTTTTGTTACTACATGTATCTCTTTTAACTGCTTGGCAAGTCTTCATGTTAAATTCTGAACAGTGGTGGTTAGTTGTACAATTTTCGAAGAGTTTCTCCCTTCGATTGATCCAACACATGTATATAAATTCACGTTTGCTTGAGCCTATATCTTTCTTCACATGAACTATCATCGTTTTAGATAGTATGTTATTTCTTGTCTGTATATATGTTGCTAATGTACGATACAAGCAAATTTTTTAACATTTCGGTAATAAACATTACCAACACGAAACATGAAGTTCAACAGCATGTTAATGTTAAAAATATTCACGGAAACTGTGTTCAAGAACGTTTTGAACATTCGGTACAATGCATGTACATATTAGTTAGTGTACATGCATAATATATTTAGCCATGTCCATAAAGATACATATTTCATGTGTGTATATGTGTCAGACGGGCGAAATGCCTCTGTACAAAGTATGGAACCACGACCGAACAGTGCGAAAGATGGTCGTTTGTGCGACGTTGAATGACCTGAAAGAGAAAGGTAAACAATTCCATTCACGTAAGTTATTACCATATGCTCTGATACTTCTCGTGTGCCAGGATTTCTCGTGTATAGTGAAACTGTCTTGTTTTTGCAGGGCTGGTTAAATTGAAGCTGCAATGTACTCCAGAACAACTTAGCATTGTAACCTCCTTGGACAATTCGGAAGTGGATGACGATGACGTTTTACTTGAAGCCGCTGGGGCCATACTACTCTTCCTGGAGCCAGGGCAGAAATACACTTCCGATGATTCTGTAATCATTTTAATCAATTACCACTGTGATTAATTCTTTTGATGAAAAGTACGATCAAGTCAGTGGGGGTATTTCGGAACATAATCAGGGGAACACCGATTCACACTATGGGAAAAACACAAGAGGACTAGTCTGTGGGATATTACTATTACCATCATATTATTGTTTCTGTATTTGAAATGCCTTCTATGGAAATATGTCTGCTTGAACCAGGGAGAGTCACACCACGACGAAAGAACTCCAACTCGTGCAGCAGTAGCCACTGGGTCCACGATAGAGTCACCATCTTCCCAAGATGTCGGCAGCACCCCAGTCAGAACTCCTGGACAGGAAACACACATTCCGGAAACACCACCCACTGGGTTACCGCGGTCAGGTGAGTGTAATCTACAGAAATCCGAAACCATTCCATTATCATTATTTCATCTATTGCCGCATGTTAATGAGTAATTGTGTGAGTAATTCACTTTCATATCAGATCAAATCTATCAAACAGTGACATATAACGATAATGTTGCAGATGCTCTAGCCATTGCTAGAGAGATTGAGCAGGCACCACTACCGCCATTCGACGAGCATGTTCTGAGGATGCTGAAAGACGGTGTACCAGAGCCTGTGTGGAACAAAATCATAGGACAGAGTGCCATGTATTATTATGGGAAGTGGAAGGGCATCGGCGATTCCTCCCACTATCGTACGATAGGCCAGAAGATGTATTTTCAATACCCTGGCATTAAACAGGAAGGAAGCAGTCCATGGGTAATATAGCATCGATATTACATGTATCTGCTAATATATATGCTTAAATCAACGTATCCTGGACACATGGAACAATATATCAGATCGAATTTTGATGTATAATTATTGATAGGGCCTATCCACTCGATTTCATTGAACGTATTGGATTTTGAATCCTTGAACAATACACACGTATGCGATATGTACGAAAATTTGACTATATCATGGCCAAAGATCAAAAACTGCATTTCAACTTTGCTGTCGTTTGCCTGATACGCAATTATCTTTATGCAACCAACCTACCCTCCACGTGTACTTTCAGTCGTTGTTCACGAAAATCTTGTCACAGAAAATACGTCACATGCGACATAGTGACAAGAGAAAGAGTCTTGGATCTGCCCCGCAGAAGAAGCTTTTTAAGCCTGTGGATACCATCAACACACCTGGTACACCTGAGACTTCGTCTGATGAGGATATGGCGAGACATGTGTCGGAGAACCAGACCGAATGGTCGAGGAAGACGAGGAATAACCCCCACTTGAAATTGCTGTTGAAGCAAACAAGACCGGTGAGAGAGGCCATGCTCAAGGAGGACCACTCAGGTCGAATAAAGCCAATCTTCGACAGATTCCCCTGCTTCGAGGATGGTCTTTACGTATGTACAATGTATCCATGTTCACTCTCGACTTGTCATTTAATTCAAATGCACATGAATAGTATGAGTTCCATTGTCTGTGTTCAGATCCTGTTCGAGTTCAGCAACGTCGTGGGCGCTGCAAAGGTCAAGGAGGTGTCATCCAACCTGAAGACCTTGATGTACGCAACTGAAGCCTTGATGGGTGGTCCAAGTGATTCAACAGTATGTACAGCATATTGAAGTAACTCTCAGATAAGTATTTGTTTGGATGTCACGTGTGTACATGCTCATTTGTATATTATTTTTATGTACAGAAGGATCACAACGAACCCTTGTGGATCTTGCCCTTCATCCGTTACATTGAGGATGAAACAGCATTCCGGAAAGGCCAGAAGTCCATCGTCACAGTGAAACAGGTTTTTATCTGTTCCAAATCATATTGTGTCATCCTATTGCAATAATCCTGCAACTGATACTTCCCAAACACCATAGATCCAACATGTTCGAGTTTTGAAGCCTTTGTGTATTCCTAATTGAATATCATAAAATCAATGCCCATGTACCATAATAATACCTCATGAATGCACATGTACATTTATCCTTGCTGAAAGCCCTTGCCCAGTCAGGTTTTCTAGAGATATGGTTATTTCACATTATTGCTATATCGGTCGTTTGTTGCCCTCATGTTATGGAAGTCGTTCGCAGCTAAATTGAATGTCATTGATTTTATTTTGTAGGATGTGGCAGACACCGAGGTTGGGAAAGCCCTAGACACAGCCGAAAATCAGCCGCCTCACCTCGTCGTACTGACAAGCAGTGATATCGTGAGTGCCGTCTATATCGTTGGCGACAGAGTCAAAACAAAAGTGTCGATGAACAGCCTGATATGTGGCCTCATTGAATTACTGGCAGTGTACTACGTCTTCGACATATCATACCCCAAAATATATTCTATGTTCATGGGGATCATACAATACTTTGTAATGGATGACCCATATAGGGGCGAGACGAGCAAGAAATTCAAATTCTTCGTCAAAGAAATGAAAGCTGCCATTCGGGCTATACCAAAGGCAGACCAACAAAGTGTTCCAGCTCAATGAGATGTCTGTTGCCCGGCATGTACATGTAACCTGGCAACATACAGGGTGTCCCAAGATAAAGTAGTCCCATGCAAAGTCATATGTGTGAACGGATTGTATGAATGAATCCAACGTATCTGAGGTCATTAAAGTCCAAATATTTTGGGAACCCATCACCATTACATCAGACTCGAAAGAGAGAACTTAAAGTGTGGAGGTAATAATGGTGTCAGTCGTGAACACTATTTTCCTGTATCAGCACCTAACCTGTCATTCTATACGATTGTGATCTGGATAATATGGGCAGTAATGCAACCAACAACAGAACACCGAACATTTTTGTTGTGAAGATATATCTTCATATTAAACCCTTTGCCGGCTGGAGTTGCAATATCTTTTGACCTCTGGCCAACTGGAGTTGCATTTTCTTTGCGTTTTTGAGGCCCATGTATAAGTCATTGTCATCCTCACCAGAAAGAGGAGGACATTCTGTTTCCCATACAACAATAATCTGCATTTAACACTAAATAATTAGTTTTGTATGAAATGTCAAACCCACTGATACCTAAGAATTCTCAAATTAATTCAGACTCTCACGGGTGCCTCCGAAATTAACTCAGCTAGCAAAGGGCCAATGTACGTCAGGAATATTTAGTATGGAATATCAATGATTAAAGGTTTCACGCATGCGCACTACATAGAAATTGATGGAGAACAGTTACTCCAAACGAACATATCCTTTTCCACATTATTCTGTAGCCTATAATACATCAATATACACAACTGCTTTGATCTACTTATTGCTACTTGATGATGTACGGTATTCATTGGGTGTCTGTATGGCTTTATTGATATTTTACCCACAACTTGGACGATGTAGCATGCTTCTGCTTCTGATGGTTTTGTGTCATCGTTATAAACCAGGGGCTATTTTATCTTGGGACACCCTGTACATATAGGCTAGCGATGAATTATTTACGGCAGTTCGACAATAATATTCGTAGCTGTACATGTAGATAATTCCTGTACACAGATTTTTTTTTTCAGAATAATTAGATGTGCAACCAATGATACTGAAAACACTGAAAAAAACCAAACAATGTGAATAACTTAGCAACTCTGTTTCATGTCATATTGTGGTAGTATTGTTGAAAATTGTGGAGTCAAGTTACCCGACCTTGCTTGGGTTTTGGAATGCATTTGAAATTGTCACCAGTTTTCCTGAACATGCGTGTTCAAATGTTGTGATTTAACATGTATTTTGTGTTCAATAAACGTAACATTGCATTGAACGCCTGACGTGTATTCTTTTTGAACACCTGTGACGTGTTCTGTGAATCATTAACGGAGGGGTCGCCAGTCTGAACACCAGTGTTCTAATTTCACATTTGAACGCCAGTTACGCGTTCAATAAGTGTAACAACCAAGTGTTCATATAAGTGTTCTAGGATTGAACATTTGAATTTACAGTGTAGAAATCCGGAAAATATCAGTGTTTTGGCGGACTATGACGTCACAATGGTTGGTCACGTGACCCTGGGTCTGAGGTCTATAAAAGCCCCCGCTTCACAGCGGACGGCGGAGTTGGTGTCCTGACGTCGACCTGTGCAGACCCCTTCTCCCATAGCAGAGTACTCCCTTGCTCCGGCTTGTGTCATACCAGATGATAGCAGTTAAGTCTTCTGACTGTGCACTTGGAAAATAAACTTCAACCGAGTTGTTTTTCCGTGTTGGTTAGGGAACTGGAATTTATGATAAAGTTAGTTCACCGGAAAAGAAAGTAATACGGAGAAAAGGGAGATAAGTCCACAGTCGGTTAAGACCAAGTTGTAACGACGTCTTAGGGTGATCCAAGAACCCAGATCACCAAGGAAGGAGACGGAGACGGAGGTGGAATTCAACGGAGCAACTACGGAGGCGGTACCGGACGGAGCAGTTGCAGAGACGGGAACGACGAAGCAGTTGCAGAGGCGGTACCGGACGACGGAGTAGCAGAGGCAGTACCTGATGGAGCGGTTGCGGCAACCGGAAGTGAGAACACTCCCGAGATTCTCCATTTCAGGTGCAGTCGCAGGTTGCGGTGAGGCGGAGCCAACCGGAGCAGTTTGCAGTGAGGCGGAACCTGGCAGAGCGGTTGCAGTATTCGGAAACGGCAACGTTCCCGGATTCTCTATTCCAGGTGCAGTCGCAGTTGCAGTAAGGCGGAAAACGACGGAGCTGTTGCAGTAAAGCGGTATCCCGACGGAGCAGTTGCAGTACCCGGAGACGGAAACGCCTCCGGATTCTTACTTTACAAGAGCAGTTGCAGATTGACAGTCGGACAACGGTTAAGAGGTCCATTCCAGACCACGCTACCAACCTTCAGAGACTTCTAGCCGGAGTTCAACCGTACAGCAGTAGCAGTTTCCCGGAGTTTTACCGTTTCAGCTCCGGTTAAATAACAACTCACCCACCTCCCTAGAAAACCGGTTCATCAAGACGTCACAGAAGGGTGAAGAACCCGTTACACCATAGAAACGTAAAATATGGTAGGGGAGGGCTATGCAGACCTACTCCTTAGGCATTCTATATGTGTAGGCCTACCAGTCTTCTGAAACAAACACAGGGTAGATATAGGCCTAATCAGTACATTTTTTCGACTCCTGTGGCAGAAAGTGATATCAAATATATTTACGAAAGTAAAAATGTTATGACTAATCATTATCATTAGGCCTACTGGTCAGTCAATCACCCTTGACAATTCCCTATTTCATGTAAAATGACAGCCCTTGTACACCATACGATCGCCCAATTGTGCAGATCCAACAAACGCGCCTATAGATATAATGACACAGTAACTAGGCCCATACAATCTAAGATACATCGATTGACTTTGTGAAAATAAACCAGGTCAATATAGATCTAATATAATATGAATATATATAAAACAGCCAATAATACCTTTGTGTCCTAGTTTATTTTGAGCAAGTGGATGTATCTAAGCTATAGTCCCTTACACGTCAAATGTGTTTGATGGATATGCCCTAGCGGCCGACCATATGGTGTACCAGGGCAGTCATTCTTGCATCATGTAATTCAGCGGGATAAAATTTTGACACTTGGGAAAATGATATTCATTACAAACTTGGAACCGATTATTGAAACCGAATAAATATTATTCAAACTTGGAATATTGAATCTATGTATATATTATTTCAACTGGGAAGAAATTATTACAACCGGTATAGAAAGTATAAAATTATAGGAATCAGTAATGAATATTTTTTTTTATTTAATTAATTCATTCTTGGGAATCCCAATTCGTTTCAAAATAAATAAATACTTCAGATAATAACTTATTGAAACGGGGTAAAACATTAACACCATAACAGAAGGATAGACAAAAATTTATTTCTTATTTGAATATTTTTCTCAGTCTAACTTATTAGTGGTTTAAAAAATATTTCAGGTTTGAATAATGTTTTCCCGGTTTATACTGTAACTTACTTATTCCCGATTGTTATTATATGTGTACAGCTTTACTAAGCTAGGTATTTAAAACTGAATAGGCCTAACAGTAAAAAAGTGCCATATATGCCTAACATGACCCCAGGTCTTTTATTTCTTGCTTGACGGAGTGGTGTGCCCCATACTCCCCTACATATACTCACAAACGCTTAAAACTCCGTGGCAGACGTCAAAACTATTTAGTGTGGTTCAGATCACTGTTCAGAGATAGATTTTCAGCTGTGAGCCTTTCAAAATGTCTCTTGAAACAAGGTATATGTTAAGCAGCATGGTGCTGCAAAAAAGAATAGAATATCTGACTGTATGGTATTTAATAATAAATACACGTATTTAACGTTGAGTACACATATTTAATATTGAGTACGTGTATTCAGCATTGAGTACGTGTATTCAGCATTGAGTACGTGTATTTAATATACAAATATGTATACGATGATGGTGAGCGGTTTGGTGTTGTTCATTTCTCACATACATTCTACCCTTCTATAACGGGCTCACGTCGTGTAAAATAATGTCATCATTAGATATATAAAGTGATATTGGCAGAAAAACTTTTTCTTTTTCTAAGTCAATTACACATATGCCTGCATGTGGTCTCATAAAAATAGGTTAAAAGACAAACTATGCTTGATCAGATGGATAAATCAAGCATATGACAGTACCAGCAGCCGCTAGTAGCAGCCGAAATAACAAAAATGCCAGTACGATTCAAATCTGCGCTGGGTTCGATAGCTCTGCGTGCAGTCCTTTCCACACGCAAGAAATTCTGCGCCTGCGAGGCCTCGCATATCGAGCGTGCGTGTCGAGAAACGGATTTTTCCCTCTGCGTCGGTTCAGCGACCGCTCGCAATGATCTGCGACCGCTCGCAAGGGTTGCGTGTGCTTCGAGAAACGGGCCACGCCTTACGCCTCACGCTTCACGCACGGCAACCAACCCAAAATAATAACGAAAACGGAATATCACTCTTTATACCTCTCTATACCTTTGTAACGTTGGACGCCCGCTACCTAGGGCGCAAGCGCCCCGCGCGATGGCACGGTCACGGCGGGCGTCGTGATGACTGAAACTACAACCAGGCAACAGTCCGTCCAGACAAATCCGGCTGTCATACATCACATCACAATACATCATAGACATACAAATTACATTATACATCAGTTATGGTAATGTAGCCGTATGCGGAGCCTAAGATGCCATATGAGCGGCACCACTGCCACGGGGATGGAACCTGCGATCCAAGGACAAGCCCCCTCCTGGGCCCCCATTAGCAATTTTCCCCTGGGCTTTTCTGGCCCACTAGCCGGAAAGGGACGTTGAACCCATGGCCAAGTCACGATGCAAAAGACACAGACCTTAGGGGCCGGTCATTATTTACTGGGTGAGGGGGGGGGGGGGGGTGGATGGTTTTTCCGAGAAATGAGTTTTCAAATTTTGACCCCCCCCCCCCCACCGATATCAAAAAACAATCTATGACACCCCCACCAAGATCCAAAATGAAAGTATGACCCCCCCCCCCCCCCCAATCCTCATTTCTATTGAAACAATTGTGACTTTTGTCGCAAATTTATGATACTATGAGGTCAGCGAATATTATGATTTATCCTCTTCGTGTAACCACCATTCATTCGCTTCAAGTGTGAATGCCATTACAACAATTATTACTTGTAAGCATACTATATATGGGCACTTCATTATGACAGGTGTTAGCCAGACCCTCCCCCCCCCCCCCCACATCTCTATCCAGGATCACTTTCCCCCGAATACTAGCATTAGACGTGGAATCAATACCCAGTATTAAGTATTCCGAGCAAACAAAACAGGGTCCGTTCAATATCCAATCTCATAGTCCGGGGACAGGAAGTCATTTCAGGCATACGAAGTGAGAGAAAACAAAAATGACAGGGAAACTCATGAACCCCCCAAAATGGCCATTAGGAGGTGAAATCAGGTGTTCCGAAAAGAGTGAGCATTTCCTGCCCCACTAGTGGCACCCGTCATGAATTCCCCAAAATTAACATGAAAATAGATCTAGTTGCATGGCAGACATGGATTTGCTGTATCTATCCAAAAGATCATGATGACGTCCATAGAATTTCTTAAACGCAGCTATAAGTCTTGGTAAAACATATCCTTGTGGCAGCAGTTTAGAGACTAGCTGGGCACTTCGATAGACAAAGTCCTCATATTTGCAACTAGCTCTGGAATAGCGTATAAGTTGAGAAACAAACACACCATATGCCGGTGACATAGGAATGTTGCTGCTTAGAAAAGGAAATTGACTATGGAAAAATTGAAATCATCACGTTTGTCATATAATCTAGTTGATAGGTTAGAATCATTATCAATCTCCAACCTCAGGTCTAGATAGTTGGAAAAATTAGTGGAGTCTGTAGTATCTTTAATTTCAAGTTCCTTAGGATATATGAATCCAAATAATCACCAAACTTGGGATTATTTAGCGACAATACATCATCTATGTATCGGAAAGTGAAATTAAAATTACATGTTAGTTTCTTAGAACCTCCTCGTTGTAAATGTTGGATAAAATCTGATTCATATGAGTATAAAAACAGGTCTGCCAATAATGCTGCACAGTTTGTACCCATGGGAATACCAATAGTTTGTTGAAATATTCGACCACCAAATTCCACAAAAATATTATCAATCAGAAAATTAACCATATTTACCACATCTATTTCAGTATATTTGTATGGGGCATCAGAGTCGCCTTTAACAAAATAAGCGGTATTATATTTAACTACAATATAGTGGTACCGACGTTGTCCCTTTTTAGAGAAAAATGAATTATAGATTAGTTTTTTAAGCTGAGACTTCAGTTCAGAATGAGGTATAGTTATGTACAAAGTGGAGAATTCAAATGTTTTGATAGACGTTACTTTTGAAAGTGTGTGAGCATGTAGATATTCCAATAAAGATTTATAATTTTTTAATATCCACATTTGGTTTATACCACTTCTAGAATAGATGGTTTTGGAGTATTTTTGGAGACCATGTTTAATTTTAGACAATATAACAGTTAATATTTTAGAAAGGGCTTTGGTAGAACATGACGCTGAACCTGAAATATATCTTTGTTTGTGTGGATTTTTGTGCAACTTTGGGATCCAATATAAGTTTGGTAGATTAGAATCTTTACATGGGGTAGTAATACCAAACGAATGCAATACAGACACATGATTTGATAAGATATCCTGTTTGGGCACAGTAATGGCTTGGTATGCACTATTGGAATTAGTATTGTTGGCAATACCCAGTTCGTCAAACGGACACTGTATACAGTATGCTTTACAAACAAAAACAGCATTATTAGAAGCTTTATCTGCAGGGACAATGACGAACCTTTCTTGAAGTTTCAACAAACTATTAGTAACCACGGGATCATTGAAGACAGTGCCAGCGCATTTTCTTTCATGCGCATTTTCTTTTTCACTACACAGGCCATCGTTTCGGAGCCCACTTGAAACACTCGAGACCTCAAAGATCATTCCGTTGATTCTTTGAAATTTTTGATGGAATGGAAAAAATATATGAAAACCCTCACGGACTAACTGGACACCATAGCGAACTCGCAAAAATACAGGGCTCTTCCACATATCATTGATGAGTGCTCATGGATGAATCAGTGAATCGGGCCATTCAGAACTGTTTTTTTTCTAGTCTTGAATCCGGTCTGTGTTGGCTCTATGATGAGCTCATAATGTTCTGCCACCATCCGAATCATGTGAGTCAGATTCACTACCCGAATCATCCGGGCCGATCCAGGACTATTTCGCCATTCTGTGTGGAAAGATCCATGTCTTTTACATGGTGGTTTGTGATAGTCCTGCGGTTTTTGGGGAATATCCTCAGTGGGGTCATGTGTTGACAAAATTTTGAGTGGAAAACCGGTCTGTGGTTCTGACATGCTAGTTCGGGTTCATCGGAAGGGATGATATGTTGCTCAGGGTGGTATGGACTGGTTGATCCGTGGTTTGTTTGTGACAGGATCCTGCTGATCTGGGTTCGTCCTTGCTGGCACCGTGTTCAGCTGTAGTGCTGCTCCGTTAGGTCCAAAGTTGATTCTTGGTGACAATGTTCCAATCTGAAACATATCTGGGCTCAATATTGATACTTGTGGGTAGCCATATAATCATAACATTTCAGATTTACTCCCAGGCAATAGAGCTCACGAGCCAATTGGCTGATGAAAATCTGTATAACAATATTGAAATATGCAAATTGGCTCCTGAAAATTGTTGAATAGGAGCGAAATAGGAGCCTTTGGCTCGTGGATAAAATTATAGTTTTTAAGCCCTGATGCACACGGTGCGGCATCTCTTGATGTTGGTGTTCCTGGATGGTCCACTGCAGGATCCGGTTTCAGTGAAATTATGGTTTTACTGAAAAAAAACTCCATTGCGTACTCCAATCAGTCCATGTAGTTGATTGTTTTCACCTAATTATTTAACTATTTTACCATTCAGATTTTCCCAAAATAACTCAATTTTAAACTCCGACCCCCCCCCCCCCCCCCCAGTCCCATCGAAAATAAAAGTATGACCCCCCCAATAATGTTGAAAATGAAAGTGTGACCCCCCAGTTTTTACCCAACCCCCCACCTGATAAATAATGACCGGCCCCTTAAGGGTCCGTTTTGGAGGAATGGGGAACGACCCCTGGACTTACTGACTATATTGAACGCTCCAAAATTTTGAATAAACCTTAATAAACAAGCTAAAATTTTGAACGAGGTGTTCCAGAAAGGGTGATGACCTTGGAAGGTCATCCCCGAAAGGGACGGTGTGCCAGTCTTCGGTATACAATTACAGTTAAACTTTTTTTTTTTTTTTTTTTTTTTTTTTTTTTTTTTTATAATTCTTTATTGCATATAATCAGTGATGTACATAATATTGCTCAATTTTCACACCAAAATAGAATACAATATATCTATAAATATAAAGCAATCAGATTCCACACAAATAAGAACATTATCGCTTGATAGTACATAATGCAGAGGGCATGCAGTCTTATACAGCAAGACAAGAGTTTAATTCGGCCACAGGGTACAGTGTCTTTACACACGTGAGCATGAATTATTAATAGTGACGGAGATATTATAGCAGAATGATATAATATTGTACTTACATGCAAATATGTTCATACAATACGATTGTATCGAAACACTATGTGACGTAGTATTCATATTACATTTATTCATAGAGAGGAAAATAGTTTTTCCATCGTGGATTCAACAGCGCTAATTTCGTATTCACAATTTTTCATCAAAATATTTTTCTCGATAAGGATTTTTTCCTTTAACATCTGTAGATATTGCAGGAAGAAAATGGAACGATCATATCTCTTACACAAGTAAATATAATATTTAGCTAATATTAGACAAAAATTCAAAAGGTTGATATTATGGTCGTTGCCTGGAAATCCAAACAAGACAATTTGATCAGTGAGTTCTTCGACAACATAAAGATTTATATCGTTCCACCAGGTTTTGAAAGATAACCAGAAGTGTTTCACAGCTTGACATGATATGAAGTAATGACATATATCATCAACCGAACCTTCGTCACAGCGTGAACAAACATCTGAAGATACTATTTTCCTAGTGTATAACCAACTATTGCATGGTATGACTCGATGTATTATCCTATATTGGAATGATTGCAAATTAGTTTCTCTGCATGCCCTTAAAGGACATTCGAAGATATCAGTCCAGTTTGCTTTCGTACTTATACTATTATATTTTTGTTCCCATTTGGGAACACAAGCAGGACTGTGGTTTCTCGTTTTCATATCAATGTAAATCCAGTATATACGTTTTGAAGTTAAACTAGTTAAATCTAATACATCTTCATTGTATTTGATGCAAAATGTGTTTGAGTCTGATGAGCAGTTTGATATGTTTGTGTTGATGTATTCTACCCATTGTTTGGGAATTGCTTGCTTGATTTTAATATAATCGAAGAAGTTGATATGTAAATGAAAACGGTCATTGATTGCTTCCAGACCTAGAATGTTACCATCAGTATCAAACAGATCATGCACATATTTCAACCCATGGCGGTGATAATTCATCCAATTGATCGTATTTGGGTCTAATTTTATATAAGAGTTAAACCATAAAGGTTCTAAAAAATAGTCTTCTTGCTCTAAAGTTAACGTACTTCGTAGTTCAAACCAAGTTTTCAAAATTGTTCGATAAAAATTAGGTAATCGATCAGAAATGTATGGGTTCATATATCTACATCGTATCAAATAGTCCAGTGATATATTTATAAGGAGTTCGTCCAGAACGATTTTCCAAATGGATTCCGATTTGAATGATCTCCTTATCCAGGAGAGCTGGAGGGATTTGATTTTACTATCTATATCGATCATTTTCAATCCACCATCTTCCAGCTTTTTAATAACAGTGTTTTTGGATATTTTATTCACCTTACTGTTCCAGAGAAACTCTAGAAACATACTGTCCAATTCTTTGATAAATCTCACAGGTGTTTCCAAACATGAACAAGTATACACTACAAGTGAGGCCGCTAAGGTATTGATAACAGTTACTTTTCCTTTCAATGATAGATTTCTTTGTTTCCAAATTTTCAATATGGTTTTTATTTTCATCAGTTTTGGCTCAAAATTATATCGAAAGTTGTCTTTCTCGTTATCACATACATGGACGCCTAGCAACTTAATGGGTCCTTCATTCCACTGAACACCTGTGTCTTGTTTGAATCGCATATGTTTCCCGATCATGAAAGCTTGGGTTTTATCAATATTTATTTTTAGTCCAGAGATTTTATGAAATTGTGTAAAGAATTCCAATGCGTGTGTGATGGATCCAGTGTCGTTTAATATTAGTGTCGTATCATCTGCCAACTGGCTTATTTTGATTTCTCGCTTCTTCAATTCAATGCCTTTTATTTTGCGGTTGCTCCTGATGCTATTGGCCATTACTTCGGCAATTAGTATGAACAGATATGCAGATATGGGGCATCCTTGTCGAACACCTCTCTCAAGATAAAAAAAGTCAGAAAAATAGCCATTATTAATAGTGGCACTTTGTATATTGGTATATATTATTTTTATCCATTTTCTAAATTTTGGCCCAAAATTGAAGGTCTTGATGGTTTCGTGTAGGAAATTCCAATTAACGGTGTCGAAAGCTTTTTCAAAATCTATCAGTAAGAGAACAGCGGTCATTTTTTTAAACTTACAGTAATCAATGATATCTGATATCGCACGGATATTTTCACCGATGTATCGGCCTTTGACATACGCATTCTGGTCGCTATTAATCAATCTCGGTAGTACCTTTGACAGGTGTATAGAGATGAGTTTAGTAATTATTTTATAATCTGTAGTGAGTAAGCTTAGTGGTCTCCAGTTTTTCAAGTAAATCTGTCTTTATCTTTCTTCGGTATCAAAGTAATTATTCACCGCTTTTGGTTAATTGACATTTCACCTTTTTCATAGGCATATTTGATGGAGTCAGTCACTAAGTTTTTGATATCGGACCAGAAAAATTTGTAAAATTCCGGCGGCAAGCCGTCAATGCCTGGTGTTTTTCCGTTTTTGAGCTCCTTGAGCGCTCTGCCACATTCACTTTCTGTGATGTTTATTTCGCACAATTCAGCGTCATCTGCACTTAGCTTTATTTTACTGCTTGCTTCAAATATGTTGATGTGCATATCGAGTTTGGAACTATCTTTCGATGTTGAGCTTTCAGAATAGAGCCTTTTGTAAAATAACATTTGTTCAGTCAAAATTTCGGGAGGGTTACGAATAATGTTTCCGTCTATATTCAGTTGCGTGATATGTTTGTTTTCATGATTTTTTTTTCTCGAGGTTTAGGAAGTATGAGGAGTTTTTTTCTCCTTCTTCAGCCCATTTAACCTTCGATCGTAATATTATTCCCGAAATAGGTTCGTCGGAAATGCTTTTCAATTCCTGTTCTATGGCAGCTATTTCTTCTGCCTCGTTGTCTATGTTTGTGTTGTTCATAATATGCCTTTGTAGAGATTTCAACCTATTTTCCAACTGTTTCTCATGGTCTAATCGTTTCTTCTTAGCGTTTTTACAATAAAATATTGTGGCTGTTCGCACATCCATTTTAATCATTTCCCAAAGCATTCCGCTATTACACTTCTCGTGGGTAAGTTTGCTGGAGGCTATAGTATTTTTAATTAATTGAATATAATCATTTTCTTTAAGAATTTTGGAGTTAAACTTCCAGTAAGACGGTCCTCGTGGTTGAATGTGTGAATGAGTTACTGATAGTTGTATTAGGTTATGATCTGACAAGGTACAGGGAAGTATGTCTACGTTTGTGATTTTATTAGCGATATGATCAGAGATTATCCAGTAATCTAACCTTGTGAAAATGTGCTTCTTTTTACAATGCCACTTGTACATCTTCCCTCCTTCATTCATAACTCTCCAAATGTCACATAGATTATAGACATCCATCAAGGCAAGAAGTTCTTTTCTGTATTTTATACATGTCATATGCGTAGATGTTCCGCCTTTCTTGTCTATTTTGGGGTCAATTGCAATGTTGAAGTCTCCACCAATTATGATGTTATGGTCATCGAATTCGGATATTATACTTTTTATTTGCTGCAAAAGGTTTATTTGTTCATTTTCATGTCCTTGAGTTGGCGCGTAGATGTTCACAATGATGTATTTGACTTGGAAGCAATTGATAACGATGCAGATATACCTCCCGTTAGGGTCTATTATTGTATCATCAATGTTATATTCAAATGATGAAGGTAACATAATTAACGTACCTCTGCTTCTTGAGCTACCGTGTGAAAAAATTAGGTCCCCGTCCCACTCATTTTTCCAAATGTTTTCTAGCTCAGGTGTACTGTGTGTTTCCTGTAATAGCGCTATTCCTTTTGGTTTAGATTTAAAAAATTCAAAGACCTTTCGCCTTTTTCTGAAATCAGTTTTTAGTCCTCGTACATTAAGAGAATAAATGTTAAGATTGTTATCCATAATTGCATAGATTATAATATATCCATAAACCTTTACACAAGATGAAATGTGATTTGAGCGATAAAACGTACAATAACTGTTCAGTGCAACAAAGTATTTCAAGCATGATTATTACAAAAGAATACATGTGCAAAAACGTGAGCTGTAATATTTCAACTGTGATTTTGGCGACTTGCAGTATGTCTGAGTTTTGATAATTGTTTGCATGTTTTAATTAATCAAGGCATATGTTATATACAACTGCATGGACTATAAAATTAATGTTGCATACCATTTACGCGATCTGACTGTATATAAACTACATAAAACTTAAAAGCTTGGTTTGCCTTTTCCGCAATGATACGCAATGAGAAACAGGAACAATACAAGTGACGATACTCTATAAGGCTTGCATAAATTGAATGTTGTATTACATTATTAACTCATTCGGGTGCATGATCAGAACATCTCAATCGGAGTCTTCAAGGCCAAGTACAAGCAAAAGCTCACCTGCAATCCCTTCAGACAACGACAGAGGCGCTCAGAGCATGCATCCGTGTCTATAAAACTGAACACAAATTATACATAATGGACATTGAAACGTCGTTGGTATGAGAGTATTTGTCATCAGAATTAAAACAAGGAGAATATTATCCACAGTACATGTAGTTCACTTACATTATCTGATAATGTGGAGCATCAAGCACCGCCTTACACACATACGCGTGATTTTAGCCGGATAACCGTTCCGTTGAAGAATGACTTTAGGGCAGCGGTGCCTTTGAAATTCAAATGTAATCCATCTGCACAAAACATAGATGTATCCAGTGTTTTATCCACAGAGATGAACGGCCTCCACGTATAGAGAAACTCACAGTTGTGTCGTTTAGCTAGTCGTCGCAGCTTGGTGTTGATCTGTTGTCTCTTGTGGTCATCAGCGATATTGTCCTTAGGTCGCGGGATAATTGCTGAGATGGCGATTTTTACGAGTGGTTGATGGCTTATGATCACGCGAAGTAGTTTCTCGTATCCAGAGATTATGTCATCTTCCGACTTCGACTGCAGATCGTTTGTGCCGACATGTAGGATAATACACTTAAAAGTGGATATTTTGGTACGGTTCATTTTTACACTCCATGTCAGAGAATTTATGTTAGCCCCTGGGTAGGCTTGGACACACATGTGTTTCGTGTTTTTCACAAATTTGCACATGCTGTCGCTTATTAACGTGAAATCGTTTGTTGTTTTCCCTGCCCATCTATATACATAATGTTTGTATGGACATTTTGGTCCTGTCATTCGTTCATGGATTTCATCGAAAACCGTACGCACTGGACACAATTTAACCTTCAACGTTTTGCGTGACATCTTGCTTTTCCTCTCGTTGTTGTTTTAGCGAAGCTCGTATTGTCATAAACTTTAAATTTAGAAATTTTGTAAAACGACACACCGAGTGACCAAAAATGGTAGTACCTCTAAAAAAAGTTGCCGGCTAAGCCAACGAGGGCACAAAGCAGGGGGAACCGCAAAAAGCCACTCTGGCACGTTAACGCAGCAGCAGGGCTATACTAGCCCTGGTCCTCCTCCATAGGCTGCTCTCCCGTGCCGTCCTTCTTGTCCTTGGACGGTATGGCCCCGTGTTCCTGAAGTGGGGCAGGGAGCTGGTACTCCACCTGCCCATGGGGCAGACGGGAAAAGCCAGGTGGTGGTGGCATGCCAGGTCCCGGCGGGGCAGCCAGTATGGAGGCCGGAAGACCTGCTGCACAGAGTCCTGCGACTGTGGTGAACATGTCTATCTGATCCTGGGTGCGCTCTGGACCGGAAGTGCGCTCTCCCCATTTCTGAACCAAAATGGGGTAGATCACCCGTTCCAGAGCAGCAACAGACTGCTGTGCCTCGACTTGTGCGAGAGCGGATGACATTGAGTCATCAATGCCCTGTTGCAGACGAGTCTCAGCAGCTTCGGCATTGCATAAACGATGCTTCAGCTCCTCGTACTTAGCCCGAAGTCGCTGCACCTCAACGGTGGCCTCGTTGGAGACAGAACTCTTCTCGACCTCCGCAGCTCGAGCAGCGGCCTTCCCTTCTTCGAAGGCCTGGTGCTCGTAAACAGCTGCGAGAGTCCGGTAGCTTGCAAGGCTCTGCCGGGTACCTTTCATGTGGCCCTGGTCATATGCCAAGCGGCACGCAACATGAGAGGGCTCGGCACGATACCGGATGAGCCGTTCGAGAGATGGGTGCATCTCCGCCGCGAGATACTCAGCGGCACGAGTGAGCCTTCCTCGCTGGTTTAAGGGAAACTCATTTAATGCGCGTGTCAGAGCCCCTATCCCTGCAACCCCCAGGTCAATAATGGCCTGAGGCACTGGCAGTTCCAGTAGCTCTGCCTCCGTCAGAATGTGGTCCAGCCCTTCACGGTGGTGGTTGGAAGCTCGGCCAACAGACTTGCGGAAAGTCTCATAGGCCCGGGCAGTCTCAGAACTGTACTGACGGAGTATGTACTCCACAAGATCGATGGTGTCTAAGGCTAAGGTGGCAGTGCTCCGGCAACCCACGGCCATGCCGCTTGCTCCTACGGAGGAACTGGACGCTGACCTCGAGAGAGGTGGTGCATGTCCAGAATCGCTTGGCTTCGAAGGAACCGCGCTAGGGACCTTAGGCTGGGTCCCGGGCGTCGAGCTCGAGGGAGAGGTGATGTCCGCCACCTTACGTCCCCCTGATGGTCCCGAGGGTACCGTCACTTCGAACAGGCATGGATACGCTTCGTCTGTGAGCGCAGCCGGTGACTGACGAGGGGCCTCTGTCTTTGGAGCTTTTCCAGAAGACGAGCTCTTCCCCGTAGTCCCTGGATGGGTGCATCGCTTGGGCGAAGCCATGATCTGCAGCATCTCGGACCCCACTGTGGTCTTCCCCTTGTTGGTTGACCGGAGGTTGGCGGATGGCCTCTGTTGCCGACGTGTATTCCTCCAGGGTCTGGCTCATCGTAGCCGACAGGTGAGTTCTGTAGCTCGAACCAATCAACACTAAGCCAGACTCTTTTCAAATGTCGTCCATGACCCGCTGTGCGAAGCGCCATGGACCATAGTGAAAGATCCGATTCTTCTTCAAGCCTGACATAGTCATGCTCGAAGCCACCTGAGGTGGAATATATCCAAAATGCGCGCGAAAAATTTAGCATTGTCTCACGCCCAGCAGTTTTGGGCCCACATCGGCCCACAGCCTTTTAGAGGGTGGCTGCATCTAGGAGGGCCGCTGGTGCTCTCCTGAACCGGACTGTGACCGGACGTGGACTGATCCCTTCTCTTCTTAAAGAGGTTCGTCCAACAGGCCAGAAGAGCATCGTCTGACAGGTTGCCCTGGTCCACCTCCTGGGCCTGCTTCCAGAGAATAACGAGCTGCAGCTCCTTAGCTGTGGGCCCAGAATTCTCGGAAGACTGTCGTGACGAGTCATCCGCTGGTTTCTTCCCACTGGAAGTGCCTCCGGGCTGTTTAGCCTGGACGGAGGGCTTGCCAGAGGTAGTCGTTGTTAGCGCACGGACGGGCGACCGTTGTCGGGGACCGTTGTCTGACCCTGTAGAGGTTCTGCCCGCACCGCCTCCCAAAGGGTTTGGCACCTTAGCACCCTCGGACTGAGCGGGAGTGCTGTCCACACCAAGAGGGCTGTGAGGGGTCTGGCACATTGGCACCTCCAGTTTTCGGTCCGTAGCCAGGTGAAGAAGCGTGGTGGTGCGAGGCAGAGGCCTTTGAGTGTTTGCGGTGCTTCATCTTCTTTGTTCCAGTGGAACTGTCCACATCTGCACCGGACATGGACTGGAGATGCCCGTGGTTAGCAGCATCGAGCTCTCGCTGAGCTTCCTGCTGCTTCTGCAAAACCGCCTTAGCAACTATCTTGGCCCGACCATGAGTGCGCTTGGAGACCAGGGATATGAAGCCTGTCTCCGACGCACCCTGCATGTCCAAGCCGACTTCCTGGGTGTCCGGGCCGGGTTGGGACGTAGATTGCTCTGTATCAACCTGTTCGGCCCAGGATGCGGAAGTCTTACAGCAAGCAGAATCGATTCTGGTGCTGCAGAACTCGAAGGATTCTCGTCGGATATTGTGTTCGACCACCACGGTTATCTGGACGTACTTCTGAACGAGATTCCTCATCCACTAGGAAAGATGCGGGAATCTTTTCCCGTGGGAAGATCTAGAGATCTACAGCAACGGAACCCCTGACGTCGACATCCATCAGCTCCTCTGTGCTTGGAAGAGCATCCAGGAGTAGCAACTGCTTTACACCTAACTGCGCTACGGCGGTGTCGAGCGCGTCGCCAATGGCGCGGTCAATCTTGCTGATTAGAAATCCACACCCTTTTCCGTGAGGATAGTAAGGGGACACGCGATCTCCGCGAAGCCTCGAATAAACTGGCAGTGGTAGCTCGCGAAGCCCAAGAAAGACCTCACGTCCGCCACGTTGCAAGGCCGGGGCCAGTGCTGTACAGCCTCGATCTTTATGGGGTCTGGTCAGACACCTGTCACCATAAAGCCCAAGTACAAGATTTCTTTGGCTAAGAGCCCAGACTTGTTAGGCTTCAGTTTAAGGCCTGCACCACGGATGCAATGGAGCACCATCTGAAGAGATAATGGGTGTCTCCTCCTATCCGGAGTTCGCCGGAACTGAAGTCCGCAATCACCCGGTGGATCTGTAAAAAGTTCATTTCAATGATCCCAGCTACTCCAATATACGTGACGATCGCCTCTGTCATATAGGTTACTCCTCCCAGTGTGATTGGGAAGTCAATCAGTCCGTGGATAAGGATGTTGTTGTTACCCGCTCCAAAGAGCTTGTAAAGAGCATCCCCATGGCGACGAGGGTGACCTCTGAGCCGGAGTCTACAAGGAACCGAACCGGCTCCCGCTCAAAAGGCAAGGGCAGGTACCAGCATGGGTCCCTAACCAGCGTGCACGTCAGATGACCGCAGTCACCCGGAGCACTGGGTTCAGCTACAGAGTCTTTGATGTCTGCCTCAGCTGCGGAGGAGCTAGACGTATTCTCAAGGACCACTCCCGAAGGAGTTATATCTACTGGAGGATCATCCGGTTTGTCATCGGGTGGGGCAGGTTCGGGTGCCACAGGACAACTGTCCCCAGATGCAGTGTTGGTCGCCACAACGTCCGGTTTGAAGTTGTCGCTACTGTCCTGGAGGACCTGGACGAAAGGAAGCGTTTCTCCAGTGGGGCTCCGGCAAGCTGCCTTTGTAGCCACACGCTCACAAGCGCTCCAGCAACCCCAGACACTGCAACCAGAAGTGGCCCTGTTTTCCGCAGAAGTAGCAGGGCCGATTAGGATTGGGTCAGGAGGTGAAAGCGCAGCAATCTGCGGGTCTCGGAGTTTTGATCCCAGCGCAGTGTGCAATAATCTCAAATCGTACTCTTTCAAGTCATACTAGTACGAGGGCGAATATGACACAGCGGAGGTTTTGGCTCACTGGGGGCGACACAGGCGCACCAACCCACTGGGGGTTTGGACCCGAGACAGGTTCCGGGTGAGCCAGGAATGCCCAAGGGACCACTTGTGATGCTACCGCAGAAGGAGGCGCAGCAGCCAGCGAGGGAACGGTCGAGGCAGGAGCCCGAGCCGGAGGCATCTGTCATGACCTGACAGCCGCCTCTATCGCTAGTGCTGCATTGATAGCCTCTTGCATTGTCGTTTCTTCGTGGGCGGCCAGGGCGTACTATATGTGGTACGGCTGCCCATCTATAAACTGGTCGATTAGTATTGGCTCGAACCTACTCGCCGGTTCTTCGGGGTAGGCTCTCCGGCCGAGTATTCGTAGTTGGTTACAGACTCTGTCTTCATGCAGTATCGAGCCTTGAACTGCTTGTTCGTTGGCAACCTGGTCAAACATCGCGTTCACCGACGGCAGACAGGACATCACCCTGAGAGCTTTGCCCTCCAGGTTGCCTGCGAGGATATGGCCAGCTTCCTGCTGGGTCCTCGCTGACAGCGGTTCTCCAGAGCTGGAGGAGGTAGTCCTCCAGGTCAAAGTTATCCCCTTTGAACCGCATATGCCACGACAACTGGTCTGGCTTTCGGTCACGCGGGGAGCGCTCCCGGGTGTGTGATTCAGATCCAAAGCCGGTGGCGTCAGAAGAGGCAGCCCAAGCGTCAGCCCTACCCATGGCGGAACCCGCAGAAGCGGATCCATACACCGCGGACGTGGGCAAAAGGTAGCTCGGTGCTGGCAGCAGGTTAGAATCGTAAACATCCCGCTCTGACTGAGTGCGGAAGGAGCCCCCACCGATCCTAAGGTATACGATGCAATCGATGCAACGCTGCGGACATAACTTGGGGCTGAAGCCGCCGGTTGCCAGCTTGCTCCCAGAGCACTGTGTGGCGCCTGGAACGCTGGATGGGACATCCTGCGGCAGCCTAGGAAGCCGGGGTCGTCTCCGCGGACTGGTTTCAGTCCTGGGGATCGTCCGAACGTCCTTGCGGATGACCAGAGTCATCCTGGGTTTGCTTCCGGTCATCATGGGAGCGGGTATGATCGGACACTTTGTCAGTTTCATTCATTTTATCGCTTTATCTCTTGAAGGTCCCCGAGGAGCAGGCAGTCCCCAGGGACTAGAGAGCAAAGACACTGTGACGTTAGGCTACAATGGAATGCCGTCGGACTGATCCTGGTCACGGCACCTATGTAACATTTGACGCCCGCTACCGCGCAGTGGCACGATCATGACGGGCGTCGTGAATACTGAAACTACAACCAGGCAACAGTACGTCCGCACGAATCCGGCTGTCATACATCACATCATAACACATCATAGACATACGAATACATTATACATCAGTTATGGTAATGTAGCCGTAAGCGGAGTTTGAGAGCCTGAGCCATGAGAGCGGCACCACAGAACTCCCGCACGTGGGCATGTTGCTGGCCAGCCTCGCTGACGGCACTGCCACAGGGATGGAACCCCGGACAGCCCGACGTACTGCCAGAGCCTGTGTCGCACCATCCCAGGGCGAGGGGCCTGCGATCCAGGGACGAGCCCCGAGTCAGCGACGGTCCCCCTCCGGGACCCCCATTGGAAATTGTCCCCGGGGCCTTACTGGCCCACTAGCTGAAAAGGGATGTGGAGCCCATGGCCGATCTCACTCGTCGTCCTCTCGCTTTGCTCGCTCTGAAACAACTTCGAGTAAAACAAAGCGGGCCGTCAGCCAAAGAGCACGAGGGATGATGAAAATCATCATTCGGTATAGTGGAGCGAGAGGATTAGAAAGCGTTGCCACATGCTTCGAACACGAAGCGGCCAAAACAAGAATAGTGTTAACAACAAATCTCCTGCCGAGATCTTTGGGCAAAATCGCCACACCTTTATAGGTTATCGAACCAGAGGAGCGCTAACTTAATATTGATCGAATTGTCACTCAGTTCAAATGTTTCTCCCACAGCACAAATGTTTTCCCTGCACCACAAATGTTCCTGCCCCCATCCTTGTATACCGTGGCGTTTGTGATAAATACAACACTCACCAAAAAGACCGAATTATATTTCAATCTTATTTCAAGTATACAATTTTGGGACATACATGCAAGTATACAATTTAGGGACTTACATGCGAGTATAAGTCTTGCATTAAAGCTATTTGTACCACACATCTTTTTTTTATCGCACTTCTTCATTAGGCCAACAACACAGGTAAAAAGTGCGCACGTTCACATGTAGTTCTGTAATATATATTCAATCACATCTCCCCACACGGTGGTCAAAATATCTCAAGGAGAACATCGCATGGAATATTTCGAATACACTTCATGTATCGGACAGCTTATTGCATACATGTATCATGCCTACCTCAAAATCGAAGAAAGATGTGACTTTATTTTGGATGTGAAAACGAAACATCATCGATTTGTGCACAGAGAGTCATCACAGAGGAACATCAGTACATGCACATACACAAACCGGTCATTTATTTTCTGCGCATGATGACCGATTAAGGTTCATATTGAAAACAAAATTAAACAAACGATCTCAATATGTATAAATTCCGTACCCTTTGCTGCCGATAATCAGTTGTCTGATCTGTTCACGACACATGTTTCATGATAATTTTGCTCTAAAAAATAAATAACAAATAAATATGGATTTAACAATGAACATCCTGCTAGCAGTGTTTTGCATAGTATTACGCGGTGGCCAGAATCGTACATCTGTCTCCAGAATTGAAAGAAAAACCGCTATATATACAATAAATGTCTGAAAAGGTGGAAATATATAAGAATTTCAGGTGGCTATTGTACAATAATACGGGGAATGGGATTATATATAATAATAGTATACATATGTACTGGCTGGTTGCAATGTAAACCGTTGCATGTTACATCTATCATGTTACATATATCTGATTCTGTCATGGATAAAGCACGAGAAACAGTGAATTCGTGCTTACGAATTCGTGAACGAATTCATTGTTTCGAGTGTTTTATCCGACTTAAAATATTGCTCTTACAATCACAATGCGACCAGCAGATTACTCGTACATATGTATATTGTTTCTGCTAGATCTATTGCGAGTCAAGCATGACAAAGATGTATTCATAAATAGCCGGCAACCGAGTGAATTTAGATTGCTCAACTCAACACGGTTTTCGGCCCAAGTACTATATCTCGCGTGTTCCTCTATATATTCAATAAGGAGTAAAAAGGTGGCACACGGGTTAAATGCATTCATTTAGTGAGCGAGTAGTATTAGGGAGCAGGGTTTGATGCGTGGAACGTGTTTCAATGGACATCTCCATTGGATGATGGTGAGTTTTAATATATTGTACTCAAAACACACCGAAACAGTGACCTATACCACACACATTCTCGCATTTCTGTTACTGGACATCGACTGGTTGACATTAAATTTCAACATGGCATATAATTGGGACACATTTTTAAATGAAATCGTGGATAGTATGGTCGCATTTAATGCTGCAAACATTCTGAACGATGTTGGAAATTCAACATTAGATGATCTTGGGATTACTGATTATGAACTTGTGCAACATGACATTACATACATCAGTGATCCAATGAATTCGTATGGGGCAAACGGTGGATTCGTGCGGACGAATCCACTGTTCAGACAATGGTGTGACGTCACAACAATATTTTAATCAGTATGACCACAAAATTATATTGCTCCAAATCGTTTCCGTTTGCACCGGGAATACTGGCAAGTCGAATGCGCTGGTGGAAATTAACTGCAAAAGCAGTCACAATTCCTCAATGCTGATCAGCATTTGTTTCAAACAACATGAAGACCAGTTAATACAAAACAGCTACACGACACCTTGTGTGAGCACTTATTGGATTCTAAAATCACAAAGATATATATCACATCAGAGTTCTGGATAAAACTTATCACACAATAATACCATATAAACATTTGAAATAAAGCCTGGCAAGTACTCATGGCTGGCGTGTTGTGACTATTGGTGAAGTACTGGTCTCATCCCCCTCTTCCAGCACGACCATCTCATTGGCTGACACCACAAACTTGACTGACGAATCATCACACTCCACGTCATCTTTAGTTTCTTCCTGTTCATTTTCCGGCGCATTTTCTCGTTTGTGGGACGTGCAGCCTCTTCTAATGGTCAAAATGACAAGTATCACGAATAGAGGTAAAGGAGTAAATATCCCGACTGAGTTTGCCAACGTGGCCGCCAAATCTCCCTCCGGCTGCTGGAAGCTTCTCTGTAGCAGAACGATAGGCACCCCGATGTTCTGTATTCCTGTCTCTATGGAGATGGCAATGGCACGGTCACGCCCCTGGCGGGCGGCTAAGGCAAGACATAAGCCGAAGAGGAAGCCGCACCATGGCAACAGGATACCGGCCGCTATGGTCAACGGCACTTCGCGCATTATCCGCCACATGTAGAGGTTGACATAGGTCCCAAATGTCAACACCCACAATAAAAATATGACTGAAAGGGGTTTTATCACTCTTGCAAAATGTTGTGCGAATCTCGCCTTGAATTTGTTGAGAATTATCCCGAGAAAGCACGGTACGACAAACAGACAGAGTGTCTTGAATATACTAAGGTAGGGTATCTGAAGATGGTGTGTTCCGAAGTAGATACGGCTGGCAATGAACATCCAGAGAGGCATCATACCTGAAAAACATATCACCAAGGGTGCTGTAGCTTACCGGCAATCATGTGAATTGCGTAGAATACTGAATACATATGAATTGTTACACTGATGTTAAAATCAATATGTTAAAACATCTTCGTAAATGTTGATAGAAACACATTTTCTGTATGGACTATAATATTATAGTTACATCTTGAAAGATTTTTTTCGTTAATGACAAATTTTCACAGACAGTCGACTCAAAGGCAACAAAACTTATACACATCACAAACGTACATAAGGATAATCTTATATACATGATTTTGAGGAAAACTGTCTGAATAGATTTCGATAAAATGACCACCAAAAGCAAAATTCATCGTTTTTTCGAAAAAAAAAGAGTTCGTTTTGACCTTTCAAGGTCATTGAAGGTCAAATTCAAGGTCACCACTCAAACCGCAATAGATGATTTCCCATTTGAATGTGCCAATACTTAGGCTCTATCTTGAAGTGTTCGATGAGATTACTCTGCATAGCTCCCATTATGAAGGAAAACTTGGGTGAAATCCCATGGGGGGTTTTCTAAAAATTAGGCCAAGGGCCAAAGATAGGTTACCGGACAATGTTTAATATTTTAGGTATTAGCCAGGTCACTGGTTGAATTCAAGGTCAAGAGAATATTCAGCATATATAACATTAAGCATATATCATGTCCACAGTTGATTGCTAAGCTGTAAGTTCAATAATCAGAGAGAGATTAGCAATTTTATGCTGTAGCCTTGAAAATGAAGGGGCAAAGGTCAAATTCAAGGTCATCAAAATATTCAGTGTATATCATTTTCTATATCATGTATATCATGTCCACAATTGATTCCCAAGCCATACAGTCAATAGAGGAGCAAGATATGAGCCAGTTTGTCCATGGAAATGAGGTCAGAGGTCAAATTCAAGGTCACGAGAATATTCAGCATATATCATTTCCTATATGTCCACAATTGATTCCTAAGCTGTAAAATCGATAATAAGTGAGATATTAGCCATTTTGTCCTGTGACCTTGAAAATGAGGTCAAAGGTCAAATTCAAGGTCATGACAATATTCTGCATATATCATTTCCTATATGTTCATAATTGATTGCTAAGCTGTAAAGTCGATAACAAGCGAGATATTAGCCATTTTGTCCTGTGACCTTGAAAATGAGGTCGAAGGTCAAATTCAAGGTCATCAGAATATTCAGCATATATCATTTCCTATATGTCCACAATTGATTCCTAAGCTGTAGAGTCGATAATAAGCGAGATATAAGCCATTTTGTGCTCTGACCTTGAAAGTGAGGTCAGAGGTCAAATTCAAGGTCACGAGAATATTCAGCATATATCATTTCCTATAGGTCCACAATTGACTCCTAGTCTCTAATCTCAATATCAAGTGAGATATTAGGCATAATGTGTCCCATTATAAAGCATAGGAGAATTTAACATGGGAAAGTCCCATTCGAGCCGAGTTTGGGCCAAAATGGCCCACTTCGAGCGATTCAAGCGCAACGAAATTTATAGACATCATAGGAGTACATATGAGTAGTGTTATTTATCAAAAAGAAAAAAAGTTACTGAACAGATTTTGAGAAAATGGCCGCCAAAGTCCAAAATCAGGCATTTTTCGTCGAAAACGGCCGCCATTTTGAAAAAAATGCGAAAATCAAAAAACTAAGAAATACCTCCTTCTTGAATTATTTTTAAGTATTTTTGTGCAAAATTTCAGAAATATTCGCCCGTAAACAAAAAAGATAAAAATGTGGACGACGACGACGGACGACGCCGGACGCCGACGGACGCCGACGGACGACGACGGACGACGGACGCAATGCCATGCCAATAGGTTATCGGACCATAGGTCCGGTAACCTAAAAAATCCAAGATGGCCACCATTTATACGCGAAATAGCTTAAAATTGAACTAGCGAGTTGTCTACTGCACGTACGTTGGTAATTTAGGTGTCTACCCCCATGTTTTCTGACCCAAGGAATCAGATGGTGGTATTGCTGAGTTTCTGTGACTGTTGGTTGTTTCAAAATTCGAAATGGCTGCCATTAAATCCTGGTTTCAGATTTTATGTCGGATGAAGGCAAAATGTTAGTGTCTACTCCTATATAATCTGACCCAAGAAATACAGTGGTGATATCGCCGTATCTCTGTAATTGTTGGTTGCATCAGAAATAAACATGGCTGCCATAAAAATTTGTGACAATTTTCGACTATATATCAGCTTCTGTTACAGATAGAAGCACGAATCAGGTGCCTATATTGATGTTTATACACAGGGGAAGGGAAATCAGCACCAGTGGACCCATATTCAACTAATCAACTAACCAACACATAAATGGACTCACTAAAATTTATTGATAAGACATAATGAAAATCACAGTACAGACTTGCCTATTGAATTTGCAGGAAAGAAAGTGGAGGGACTGCATGTTAGCAGAGCCATATGCTGGAGGCAGGCAGCTCAGCTTTGTAGTGACTTAGAGTAGCTCTACCTCTCGCACTATCATCTGTTTGATAGTAGCTTTGAATAAGTCCACCATTTTGATGAATAATGACTTCCCACGATGCAAGACGGAGTGAACAGAACTGTTATTCGGTGGTAGCATTGAAACTATGGCAGAAGCAGAAGCAGCAACAGCACCCGCAACCTCATCCCACATTTTGCTGTTTGTTTCTCACTCGCTCGTTTTTGTCAACTTGGAACTGGTTTTGTTCTCCCAACACACGTTCTCGTGTGGGGAAATCAAGCGCGCCCAATGATTCTCGATTCACAAAGAGGCTTCGTTCAACCACAACTGTGTGAATGGTGCTTGCTCAGCACAGCAAAGAGTTTTGATAATCCCTTGTCACATTCACAAACAGGAAGACTAGCTTATCCAGTTGTTGTGGCCAGAGAGTTTTATGCTGATTTATGCGCGGGAATGCATGTCAAAAATCTTGATGGAGCATGCTTACATATACCTCTAAAGCAGAATATGCATGACCAGAACTCTGCCACAATCTGAGCTCATCCACATCCACAACTCCCACCCACAATGAAACCATAGGGACTAAACAAGTGGTTCTGTTGGGATCCCTTCAACAACCCGCATGTTCCTGTAAGTTCAGTTTTGGCATGGCATATATTTTGAGCCACATGGTTTTAGAGGGGAACTACGAGCTTGAAAGTTCCTAAATGTTGGCTCAAATTGATTTACTATGATTAACAACATGACATTATATTTTCAAAACAACACGTTTCGTTGTGAAAGGTAATACGACAAGACGTGAAGTAAAAGCAGGTTATGTGGATCATAAATGTACTTGGGTATTGGTTCCATGTTTCCTGAGCACAGGACGCCAGCATGAGGCAGTCGCAACTTTGTCCAGACGACATCGAGGGCCTTGAAATGGAGCGACTTGTCACAACTGTGCAATACAGAGAGGTTCCAAAAGAGGCTTCCCTGATCATGATGCCCACACTGTTAAGGAGCCCAACTGCCGACTGCAGTACTTCCTCCAAGACCTCACGTGAGACAAGCTGGTCGAGCATATATTGTAACAGCTGCCAGCCAATGCAGGGTAGAGTATATCAATGCTACAGACTGTAGGGTCGTAGGACCTCCCCTGGCTGAGCTGAGACATGGGCACCGACACCGAGTTAGGGGTGGATAACTGGCGCAACGCCTCCTTGGGAGGACCAAAACGGCTTGGCAAGAAAGTCCTTCTGGGGAGGTTCAAAGAGGTTCAAAGGCCACCTTGTCCACCGAAGTGGACGTAAAAATACTCTGTACCAGAGTAACCACGAGAAACTGTTCCCTTGGGTACGAGCCCGGGCTGGAGAGCCTGGCAGCGTCGAAGCAGGGATGACAACAAGCTGCACATGGCTTCCCGTGTTAAACCTGCGGAAAGCAGGAAAATACCGGGCGTAGACACTCTTGTGCAGTCTAGCATGCAACAAGCGATGGGTCATCTGAGTTTTCAGCTACTGACTCATAGAATTGAACATCGTCTGAGGCTGAAACGTTAGACGAGCGCCGAGGCTCAGCTCCAACTGCCTGAGACCTTTGAGGTAGCTCCTGAGGGTATTGTTGTACCAGATTGAAATCCCATGGAAAGTGCCTCAGTCAGGAGTCCCACTAAGCGTTCCCAAGGCCAAGGAGAGCCCGAAGGAGAGTTCTAAATCACTCGTTGCAATGGCGGCAGCGAAGACAAGTCTCGAGGCTGAGACATCATCTGGAAAAGTGGATATTCAACCTACAGGTCCGAAGAATGCAGAATAAGATACATGTATGGAGAAACAATGCCGACAGCATTGGCATTGATTGTCCTAATTGAAACCAGGTTCCTATCAGGAGCCAGACAGGGTCAGCCGACCGGCATGAAACCCATTCTGACTCGGTGCTCGAGTTCTTATCGGAGGCTGGGCCCCAAGAGGGATGATCCTGGTGATTTCAACAATCCCAGTTAGTAAAAAGCAACGAGAAAGACACGAATTATTAGAGATGGTTATAAGTAATGCTGTTCCGATGAGTAGGAGAATGGGAGAAGTTGAAAGTATGCTGCCATTTCATGACTTTCGGGGGATTAGAATGCCATTTCAGGGGATTAGAATGTTCGACAAACAGACAAATTCATAATTCCAAGACCAAGACCAATGAATTTTACAAAATCAGTGTACTTGGTCAAATCAAAGTGATACTAAAGTATCAAGGTCAAAGCTATGTGAACATCACAGACACCCATCCAGCTGGGCGAGCAATCAGGTGCTTTGTATGAGTGAGGTCATTCCTTGATCTTTCGTATAGGGGGTTTCGCTATGTGGGACGCATATTTTAAGTAGGCTGTATGGGTAACCGTCTAATATGTTAATGCACATGTATAGGAGTTGATGTACATGTATAAGAGTAGTTTTGGTGGATATATATGCAGCGAAATCGATATAAACACAATGTTCTATTGCAACAAACACGAAATTGTGGCGTTTCGAGAGTGAAAAACTTGAAAAGTTTCACCCTATGTTTTGGAATGTTCCTGATTTTTTATCTCTTTAGACTTTTAGTATGTTATTTATATGCCCCCAAGGCAAACAATGCCACATGATTTGTTAGTGTTGCAATTTTTTCCCCGTGAAACACTATATACCCTAGACTATTTTGAGAAAATGGCCACCAAAGTCCAAAATTGGCAATTTTCGTCAAAAATGGCCACCAAATCGGCAAAAACCATTCAATAAAAAAAACGCTTTTTAGATATTGGCCTAAGGTATGTTCTGACAAATTTATGGGGAAATTCATCATGCCAAAAAAAAGTTACAGACCCGGACGGACGACGGACGAAAAACCACGATAATAGCTTATCGGCCCAAAGGGCCGGTAAGCTAAAAATACACGAATACGTGCAAAGCACAATCAGGTCGGGTCAATATATCATGAACTTTATATTGGCTGTAATAAATGAATACATTGAAGAGGAAATTTTAATTTGTATAGTGCTTTTTATTTACAAATGAAATTACCAAAGAAGTTTCAAAATACATCAAATGTCGAACTGAATGCAAGAATATTGTTGATCATATGTGATATCGGGCTGATATACACTCCACAAAGTAGCCTACTTGAAATTGAAGCTATTGTATCAAATAATACAAAATTGAAAATACATGTATACTGTAAACGAACTCTTCAGTTTAAACTCGAACCATATCAACCCGTATTTCGTTCTGAGTTGTACTTCTCTGTATTATATTGTCTGTATATTTTACTTAGACCAACATACGAAATACCTACCCAGCGCCAGTGTGAGACTGATGAAGGTCATGGTCAGACTGAGGTTGACGTCACCACCTAGCAGTTTGGTCCAGGCATTGCTGGCGCCCCCTCCTGGCGCACATGCGAGTGAAATCAGACCGATGCTGTAGGAGGGCGCCATACTCAGTCCCTGTGTAATAGCTACGCCGAGCTGTGGTAGAGGCGATATGAATATGAAATACTTATGGCATCTCGGTTCTGTTCCATTTGATCAAGTATTGTTGTCAAGATACTTCAGGAAGCCAAAAGCATCCAACATAGGTATACCTGTATCTACATAATACCTATGATGACAAGACAAAGATATGAGTCTTATTGATAGTATTTTACTTCGTATTTCATCTTACCAAAGGCATGAATATGAATTGGCTGCAAAATCCTATCGATGGTGCTAGAGGTTTCTTCAGGTAAGACTTAACGATGAGCAAGTCCAGTTCACACCCAAATGAAAAGTTTATTATGGCGAGTAGAAATTGTATACCATAATGGAATATCTGATCGTCCAGGCCCACATCGCGTATTACCACGACAGGATATACAGTCGGTATTTTAAGCGGTTCCTTGAAACCGACAATGCTACCCTCTGGTGGCGTAAAAGTAGAATCAGAATTGTTCGGAATGATCGTTATCACTAAATCCGACTTCCCAAGTCTGACTCCAAAAACGTCGATTTTCAATGAAGTTTGTAACTCTTCTCCAACAAAATAATACCCGGCGCAATCTGTGATATTTTTCCGGCGTCCTGTAAACGTACGGTGATCCAGATATGGTAGGCCTACTTCGTCTGTCATGTTGAGATCTTGTACTGTGACAACACGCTCGTTTGCAGACGACACCGAGATTCTGGATTTCGCGGTTAATTCCAGCGGCAATTTTATTTGTAGACTGGCTGTTGACCCTTCAGTTATGGGGTCCATGTTCGCTGGAACGAAGAGGACATTGTGGATATTGGATACGTTGCAGGAGTCTTTCATTGAGGTAGCAGCGACCGAAGAGATATCCAATATGAACAAAATCCGGAGTAGCAGGCTTGCCTCCATCATGTCGGTCCGCTGGTCTACATTCCTGAGAGTTCACAGCGTCTGCGAAAACAAAAAATATATCTGTATGTACGGTTCATAGATGCTCACTCTTGAAAGCATACTATTCACGACATATACACGGTATAGCATATATACGGTAAAATTAGTTCGGCAAAATTCAACTGTAATTGTTAGTGATAACAAATTAGGTAGGCCTAAATCAGGGCTTTTTCTTATTCATGTATCTAAATCGACCACAAATTTATCAGCGACATATCAATTGCAATGAAGGTCAATTCATGAGAGCCAGTTAGGTATTTTTATAACAAGGTTATTTTTATCCAAACGTAGTTCCACATATGTATACTCTGATTTTTCTAGCTCGTTTACACCGTTTTTTGCCTTTGTTTCAGTCAAATTACCTCAAGCGACTAGTTAACTGAATATTACATGTCTATGATGCAAACGGCAATAGATTTTCACAAACCTGGCTTCCAAAACGCTACATGTTTCTTTCAAAACACAAAAGTTCGAGGATTTTCACTGCTGTAGGGCGCTGCCATATTGCCTTACTCATTACGTAATTGAAGTGGACAAGTCCAAGTTAGGTACTATGGGGGCGTGCGCTGTAGTATTATGTACCAATTACATGCTGGGACGGTCCCATTCCTAACCCGTGCTCCCTGCGTGAATCATCCGAATAGACTGTTCCGTCACGCGCTCAAAATAAACAATGTCTATTGACATGCAGACGAAAAGTTTTCAGGAGGAATTTATCATTGCAGTAGATTACTAACTTTATCAGTTTCATGGATAGAAGTCTGAAAGTTTGCAGAAAATTGCCGTTTGGTCCCAAGGTGAGCTATGTCAAGTTATAACACGATACGATTCAGGGTCCGTATTCTCGAACGAGTTACGAAACTTCTTAAGTTACGAAAGTATTCAGTTAAGAAAATTCGCAAGTACGAAATTTCGTAACTTTGTATTCTGGAAAGATTTGCGAAAATTCTTACTTACGAAATTTCGTAAAATTGCGAAGTTTCGCAAAGAGCGTTTTAATGGATTTGCTTGCGTGTTTTGCCATACTTTCACTGGAAGTTCGTCTGCTAGATGCCGTGATACTAGTTGTAAAGCTGTAGAATCCATGTTGAATCATACATTTTTGCAATGAATAGGTGACACGGCGTCAAAATCACGTATTTATTCACTTATATACTTGGCGGATGATTTAGGCTACTTGACGGATTTGGCGGTAGGGAAGAAACCGTCAAATGAAATCTTGTGCCCAAATCAAATATAAATTAGGCCCATGCAAATAAAAATTCCATGGTCAAAATAAATCGTGTGAAATATCCATTAACTAAATAGTCAACAATCATACAACTATTACATGTATGAACTAGTGTACTAGGCTAAGTGTATACCTACACGCACTAGTACATTATTATATGAGCCACTAATATGAGAAATTGTGTGACTTAGGTCTATTTCTCGTTCCAACAAGTGTTTTTGTTGTAACCAATGATTACCCTATTGTTACCTGTAATGTAATATGAATATCCTATTTGCGCTGTTGATGTGCATATATTATATCTTAGGCCTATAGGTACATAGGCCTACACGTTTTCATTCTGCCATGTATTGTATAAAACACCCCAAAAAAAACTCATAATCTAGGCTACGTTTCATCTATTGAATGCTATATCAAAGCCTTCTTGCGCGCTGGGAAAGTTAAATTAAACAATACATGCATCTATTAAGCTATGGTACTGTTTTGTGTACGGTATTGGGTTTTCCTGGCACAGTCGTCACCTAAAGGTTTAGCCTGGACGAGGTAACTCGTACCGGGAAAAAACCAATACAGCACGCAAACAGTGCCATATGCATAGCTTACTAGATCCATGTATTGTTTAATGAGATGGGGCACGAGGACATTTTCTTCCTGAATGGGACATCGACGGGACATCGACCATTATTTGTAGTCATAACTCGAACGGACAACGTACTCGAATATTAAATATCCCGACCCCCACCAAGTGAATGAATTCGTTTTGTTTGAATCTGGTCATGCTAGTACCATACCATCAACTGTTCCCCACTACCGGCAGTAGTCACCGGGAGCCCTCGTTAATAGGCCCGGGCGTATGAAAATGGTTTTGAAAGTACGTCCGCATATTTTCGGAATAAGGTTTTAAACAAGGAATTGTGGGTGGGAACATAATAATCGAAGACTGCATATGTATTTAAGTTTAATATGCGTCCATGTACAAGTGCGTGCTTGTGATGTCCACATAAGTAATGTTATCGCTGTTTATGACGACGCACCAAAATATACGTGAAATATTAGTACGCTCCTGGCGTATTTTCGGGAAGCTATTCCGTATATACGCCCAAGGGCGTATTATCGGGTGGGCTCATTAACGGGGGCTCCCGGTATGTGTATTCTACCATGTTCAGGTGGGAGTCAAGGCATAAAATCACAATTTTTAAAATATTTTGCGGGCAAAACCGGGCTATTAAGCAAAATAGCTGCCATGTTCTGCGTATTTTAGCAACGTCTGATGTGTCTTTTGCGATTTTTCGCAAAATTTAAGACACCTCCTTCATTTTCGTAACTTTTCTTCGTAAGTTACGAAAAATCTTAGTCGTAATTTTTCGAGAATACCACTTGCGAATTTTCTTAAAAGTTACGATTTTTCTTAACATCTTTTTCGCAAATATGAACTTACGAATTTCGTAACTCGTTCGAGAATACGGACCCTGCATCGCAAAAATACGGCAATTTTCTGCAAACTTTCAGACTTCTATCCATGAAACTGATAAAGTTAGTAATCTACTGCAATGATAAATTCCTCCTGAAAACTTTTTTTTCTGCATGTCAACAGACATTGTTTATTTCGAGCGCGTGGTGGAAGAGTCTATTCGGATGATTTACACAGGGAGTGCAGGTTAGGAATGGAACCGTCCCAGCATGTAATTGGTACATATACTGCTGCGCACGCCCCCATGCACACGCCCACTGACTTGAACTTGTCCGCTCGAATTACGTATACTCTGATTTTTCTAACTCGTTTACACTGTTTTTCGCTAATATTTTTGTGATGCTATAAGCTATCGGTCTATACCTTAGCATACTTCACCTGGGAGTCAAACTGCAATTTTCTACCAAATTTCTGACAGCTATCGCGAAAATTGAAAGAGTCGGCAATCTACCCCAATGTTAAATTTAGCTCTATTTTTTTTTCTGGGCTCGCACACAATTTTGTGCATTTGCTCGGTTTTGTAGCGGAGCAATGTTTCAAAATCAACATGTTTGTGTAGAATACACCCCAGTGTATCTTCTGGTTCAAATTAACAAGAATATTTCGAATCCTGATGGATGTAAACAGGACCAATTCCTCGAATATGCTCAGATTCTCGAGATCCCGTTTTGGGCTGAAATTTAACATTGAGGTAGATTGCCAATTTTTTCAATTTTCGAGTTAGCAGTCTGAAATTTGGTAGAAAATTGCCGTTTGACTCCCAGGTGAAGTATGCCAAGTTATAGAACGATAGCATTTAGCATCACAAAAATATTAGCGAAAAACAGTGTAAACGAGTTAGAAAAATCCGAGTATAATGAAAAAGGCAATATGGCAGCGCCCTACAACAGTGAAAATCCTCGCTTGAATCGAAATTTTGTGTTTTGGAAGAAACATGTAGCGTTTCGGAAGCCAGATTTGTGAAACTCTATTGCCGTTTGCATCATAGACATGTAATATTTAGATAAATAGTTCGCTTAAAGTAATTAACTGAAACAACGGCAAAAAACGGTGTAAACGAGTTAGAAAAATCTGAGTATGTTGCAGGCTTGCAGCAGTTCAGAGCCGCTGAAATACAGTTAACTAAAATACGTACATACGTCCAAACTTACACGTACGTATCGATTTTGTTTAATATGGAATTCGTTGTTGAACTCGCAAATGAATAGCAGATGTTTTGCTGACAATGAGATATGGTTCAAGCCTTTCAACATGTTCAAGGCATTGCCTAATAGATTATCATTTGGTTTGATCACTCAATATTTTAATGAATGCCACCACCGATCAACATTATAACTCACCTAAGAATTATATGTCATCCAAGTATGTTAATCCGATAGTCAATAATTAGACGTCAAGGCCTAAAGATGCCTTGGAGGCATTTCGGTGTTAGGACTAATTCGTAATATTTAAAACGTTAGCGTGGGCTCTACGACACATCGTTTCTTAGATATGGATGAAAATGAAAAATGTCGACTCAGCAAAAAAAACATTTCAGGTCAAGGTCAAAGTTCATCTGTAATACCCCTTAGACATGTTTTGTCTACAGCCACGAGTCCGAAAACAACGTCCGTTTCGCTCTACAATGCACCGTTTCCGAGATATCAACGAAAACGAAAAATGCTGACTCGGCAAAACACTTTAAGGTCAAGGTCAAAGTTCATCCATAATACCCCTTAGACATGTTTGTCTAGGTCGCCGAGTCCAAAAATGACGTCCGTTTCGCTCTACGACTCATCGTTTCCGAGATATGGACGAAAAGGAAAAATGCAGAGTCGGCAAAAAAATTTCGGGTCAAGGTCAAAGTTCATCAATAATACCCATTAGACATGTTTGTCTAGGGCGACGAGTCCGAAAATAAACGTCCGTTTCGCTCTACGACGCACCGTTTCCGAGATATCGACGAAAACGAAAAATGCCGACTCGGCAAAAAAATTTCGGGTCAAGGTCAAAGTTCATCCATAATACCCCTTAGACATGTTTGTCTAGGGCGACGAGTCCGAAAATAACGTCCGTTTCGCTCTACGACGCACGGTTTCCGAGATATGCAGGAAGCCTCAAGGATGAACCAGCAAAAAATTATTTTGACCTCTAGGTCAAAGGTCGTTTGACGGATCGATCCCAAAATCAATAGGGTTCTTCCCTGGTGGCATATGAACCTCCATGCAGAGTTCTGCAACTATTGCACAAATATTTTTCCAGTTATCGTCCGGAAACCAAGTCTCAAAATTAGCCTTGATTTCATCCTCACGGACCTCAAGGACCTCGGATCCGGCTAAAAAAGAATAGGGTTCTTCCACATATCATTTCTGACTTGTGGTGAAAATTTGACGAGGATCCGTCAAGGCAATCAAAAGTTATCGTCCGGAAACCAAAAGTGGCGGAAGAAGAAGAAGAAGAAAAAAAAAATTCTGCTAAAACCATAAAGGCATTTCTGCCGAAATGCCTTAATTACACGTAAACGATCCCGGCCTTAGAGCCACAATATCCCACATGTAAACATAAATAACAAATGTATCAAACGCGATTCAAAGGTCACAGATTGCATCGAACTACGAACATGTTTTGCAATGAAAGAGTGTAATAAAATGCATTTGTACATTATCATTTCGAAAACAGGCTTTGGTGCATTGTCCAGCAATATGATATGACAAAGTTATATAAATATGGCAACGTTCTGGGATATTCCCTATTGGTCACGATACAATAGTGCTGGCTTGCAGAGTAAGCCGAGTGAATGGCCAATCAATACATGGCAATGATATTCAAGGTCGCATTTGTTGCTCATCTCGCTGCTTGTAATATTTTATACATGTACCGCAATGTGTAAGCAATTGTAAATTTCTGTCAGAATATACAATGCATGGAAGATTGTCAGTACATAGGGTTCAGTTACAGTTACAGGGCATTTTTCGTCGTCGTTATCAAGCTATCAATTCGCTGCACTTCCACATGAATGTTTAGCTGCGAACAATGTAGGTTACAGTAAATAATGTAATGTATGCATCAGTTTCTTGTACTCTTGAAAGCTGACAGCAAACACTAAGGATAGTCTATTTGCTGCGTATACGATATTGAAATCTAATAGAAATACCCGTACATGTGTACGAAGCAAAATGCAAAAGAAATGGGCCAAAAAACATAAATGTTCTACCATTTATGTTGAAATGTTGGTAATAACAATGAAAACCACACGTATCTGATATGCATTCCACATGCAAATATGTGTATGTAGACTGATTTGTTTGACTTATTGACAATGTTCGGATTGCAAATGATCGAATGGATATCTCTTTGGCATAAACCTGGCTCACATTTGTCTTTTGTCCCGTTAAGAAACAATAAGAGGGCCGTTTTCATAAGGACTTCAGCATAAATGGGCGAATTTAGATTGGGGTAGGCCTGCTCGGTACGTTTGTTCTGAGAATAATGATACTTGTCTATAACTAAGACGTCGAATCAATACCAAGTGTCAAGAATTCCGAGCGAACAAAACAGGGTCCGTTATCCAACCTCATAGGCCTATACATGTAGTCCGTCTTTGTATGATATTATTTACCTATTCAACTTATAATGTAACCTAAAGGAAATATATACAAAGCTTCTAAACACAGATGGACCCCTTTTGCATGTATTACCATGGCAAATAATCATACATACTCATGTATCTCCGTTAACGTGCTTACCTTTTTTGTAGAAAAATCTACATTATAGACCCGTGCACCTTCACCATTTCATCAGTTTATCCACGACTGAACGCACCGTGCAGCGCTTACGACGCTTATCCACAAATTAGGAAAGACACTGCACCTGTCGATAAGTTCATTGGTTTATTTACGAGAGGAACAAAATCCTGATCCACAACATCGCCACTGCGAGGCATTTACACGACAGAATTCAACACACAAGGGTGTGAATAGCTACAGATCGATGGCTTTATGTATGTCTTCGTGTAAACTAGTATGCTAAATGTCCTATACATAACCATACATGCAGTATGATGTTCTGTCCTTGCGCAATCCAACCGTATCAAATACAGACACAGAAAGAATCCAAACGAGTCACGCATAATGGAGTTTTGAGTATACTTAAGAAGACGAAAAGCATTGGTTCACTATTCAAATAGACACCTATATTCACACCAGGGTGTATGTAGAGACGGTGCAATGGTAGGACTATATATAAATATTTCTTCATGGGGTACACCCTTTTTTCACTCAAAAATTGCCTCGCGCGCAAATGTCAGACATATTATTGAACTATAATATCGTGCGTATTACAGTAGCACTTAGCTGTGTGTTGTATTATAATATTGATCGATAACAATCGTGTTGAATCATCTGTACAAGTTCCATCAGTACGTGTATCACATGGTAATATATCCAGGATATCGATATTTTTGGTATATTACCACGCAAATGTGTAATAATAGAATTTGTTTAAAGTCAAGTTCAACACAAAAAATACCTCATATGATATTTGTACATAACTTCGTTCAGGATGGTCGGATCAATTTGAAATTTTATTCGTTTGTATTGGGCATCAACCAAAATTTGTTCACCGAGATTCAGACTTCTATGATTGAAAATTGAAAAAGTAGGGGATCTACCCCAACGTTATATGCTATTTATGACATCATATTCCCTTGTAGTGTATACGGCACATTACCATGTAAAAAAATACCGTATTTCCTCGATTAAACGCCCGGCCGCTCATTTTTTTCGAGCACCTTTTACCCCCGGAGCTCATACGGGGCAGGCGCTCATTCGAGGCCCGGCGCTCATTGTTATATCGTAAGTTATCAGAGCGCGAAAAATTTCGTGTCGAACAGACGTCGCCCATCGAAAGTATTCAGGCGAGAAATTGATGCACAGTTTTCACGCAAATTTGGATAATATATGAAACAACTGTGATACATGTATTGACGCTGATGTACATGTAGTGTGTGTACAAAGTCTCTTTCAGCGATTGTTCGTCATATTATTTCTTGCATATTTGATAATTACAAGACATTTTCTTGAAGTCGAATGCACTAGATTATGGTACACTACCGTAGTGATCGATGCAATCAGTTAAAGTGGGCTATATTGCTATCGGTGGTGCAGAAGTGATCGACAACAATGGAAGCTAATAATATCAATTTTCTGCAGGATGTAAAAAAAGACAGCTGTACCTATCGAACTTATTAATGAGCTAATTTTACACGTAAAACACGCTGTTGAACCCTAAAGACTGATACAAATAGGCCTAGTACGTGTGGCTGTGTCAAATACTATTCAAATACTACCCAGATTGTCTCAGATTGTCCCATTGGTGGCGGCTGGATTTGACAGTGGATGATACTAGTACATATAGAACGCAAATTAACAAGAAAGCACCATTAGTGGAATTAGTGTTTATCCATTAATTTTGCCTTGTTGTAACGTAAATTAAAAAAATATGCAGTTTACTGGGAATGTCAACCATTGACACTCTCATGAGATTTGCTTGTACACAAATAGATCAGAACATGGTTTTAAAAACATTGTAATATGATACATTACTGTATTTTTGAAAAGTTGGAAGAGATTTTGTGACTTTCAAATCCAATCTAGACATCGATTTGAAATGGGTGTGAAGCCCCCTTTAGTTACACAATAATCATTGTCCGTGTCTCCATACCAGACAAATACAAGCGGCGTGATCAACAAGCTGAAGAAAGAAATGGAAGTTGTGAAAAACGAAACTCGTGACATTCCATTCATGCTGACCATGTGCTTGAATGTTCATGCTGAAAACCTGTTCATGAAATTCTTATTTTCTGTTCACTAAAACATCCAATCACCAAGAGCGAAGCCGTCCTTGAGTTGACACATCCGCCAAGACATACAGGGTATGTCAGGATAACATAGATTGATTGGTAGAAGTATGAAAGGACCGAGGAAACTTTACTGCATGAGACCAGAAAGATGAAAGCTTTTGTCATGATAAATATTCCATGAAGCACAAAACCATTATTTCCTCAAATGGATTAGAACTTTATGAACTGTGAATTGGGCTGAAACGAAACAAGAAAGCGTGGAAATATTTACCATACCGGTGCACAGACTCAATGAAATTTGACGACTTTATAAATAATTAGAAATAATAAATGATTGGCGACGACTTCTTAGCTAGTACAGTTACACAAACAAAGATGGACTGCACGGAATACAACGGGAGGAAAATGAGTACAGAAGGTCAAACAAGTGCCTTATAATGATGATGATGTTATGTTCAAGCGTAGCCTAGCGGACTGGATGAAGACAACAGTGAGCCATGATTATGATAAAGTACGTATTTTATGGGTAAACTGTGATCGAGCAGGAACGCATAAAATACAGTAACTTGTACATAAAACACTAAGGCATTCAATGAAAATAGAATGACTCGTGCAAGCAACAGACCTGGAAATTATTTTGCTCGGCAATGTAAGTGCACTTTACATGTCTGAACTCACATTCATATTCCCAGAATTTATGCACGAGGAGATCATTTATTATAGCGTGTAAATTTATACGTAGACCAATTCCCCGATACATATCGTTCAAAGTGGAAAAAACACAGGTTGATAGGTGGAAGACGAGTGAAATTTAAATGTATTTGTTCGAAATTTAAATAAACGACTTGGGGGTGTGTTGGGCCCACAAGTGTAAAAACTTTCACAAATGTGAAAACTTTTCTTAATCAATAATCACCAAGAATTTTTTTTTTTCAAAAAATACCCAAAATTGTGAAAACGGTTCTTCTCAATTACCCTCAAATGTGAAATATCTTCATAGCAGCTGTATGAGTCACATATATCTAAAAAAAACATTGAAATCGGCAGTTGTTTGATACGTTATCGGGCAATTATGATAATAGAGACGATTAGGTAAAAATGCATCTCGCTCAAAATTGGTTGTAGAGGCAAAAGGAGCTAATTTTCAGACTTCATGAAGGAGTTTCAGCGGGTTTCACAGCAACTATCTACCATTCACGATGATTTTTACCCAAAACTCATGGTAAATGGTATTTTTCATGTGAAATCTTATGTTGCTATAGATTCTCAGATTTATGGATAATTCACAGTTTCGATGATACATGAATATTTACACTTCCAAATTATTAGCTAATCGAAGAATGTCAAATATTGCTCCAAAAGGTAGTTTGTCCCACAAACAAGCCGTCCCATAGCACAGAACTGTGGCATTTTGTAGGATGTTCCCCGCGATTCCTGAGGGGACGTGGCTCGTTTTTACATCTGTGGGTGACTTTTTCACATTAGTCAGTGAATGTGTTTTTGTGGGAGTTGACCTGTTGGAACTCAAAATATCCAAATTTGAATCTTCTGTGTTTGCAGACAATGTCGAAAATGTCAATACATGTCTTTGTGTTTTTGTTTTGTTTTGTTTTATTTTTGTATGTTCAAACTTCAATTCAAACTTAAACGCAGGATTATTAGAGCGTATTAGAGGGTCTATATTGGTGTTATTTGTACACTACAGTATCATCGAAAAAATGCTAACCAATTGGTCTGTATGGAATTCCAAGAGCGGATTCTGCCACTTCAAAATTCAAGATGACTTCAGGGTCCTCGTGTTTCGAAATGAAAACTGTTTTACACAGATTGCTTTTCTGGATGAATTTCAGATCCACACAGATATTAATAGTTAATAATACATAAATGAAATAGTTAAATGAATGAAATAGAATTGAATAGTTTCCGTAAAATGAAAGAGTGGATGTGATTGCGTACAGTGTGATTATTCTTTATAACTATTTGCTGGTATGGATTCATATCAACTGTGCGTTGATGGCAAAGTGATATTTTCACCAGTTTTCCAAAGTGGTCTTGCTCATGTACGTATATTATATGTATACTGTACATCAACATGGCTGAATTTTCCGCAACCATGTTAGCTGACATGGTAAAGTGTTGACTTCATGGTGAATATCGATATTTTAAGCTAGCACTCTGTATCATAGCAAACAAACCCAGATCATACTAGATAGCACAGTAACCTAATTGCCCTGGCACAACAATATATTGCAATGGATCAAGCCACGAGACAACACGGGCAAGGCTGGCACATGCTGCAACATTCTGCCCAGGGACTCATCCTCCATCCATACAATACCAGTAGTAAACCGTGATTAATTCGGATTTTCCGCTTATGCTGGCGTCGTAGATTTTCACGAGATTAGAAGGCTAACCACCTGGCAATTGATGGATATTGTACTGATGATCCGTATAGCTTACCTCAATGCACGTAAACAACTCTGTAACTCCAGAATGTTAGGGATATGAAGACGATGTTTCCAGTTATATATTGTCTATGATGTGCACTGCTCAACAGCCTTGTTTTTTCTGGCCATGCGTCGACAGCTAGATATGTATTTATAATTTCCGAGCTCTCACTGGCTCACATACATGCCTGCCTTGATTGGTTAGCTGTACTGGAATTCCGGCGCTCGAGGGCAGGGGGGGGTGCTATATAGGGCGTGATCGTAGGATGGCCAAGCGCTAGGACTGATTGGTCGATACGGCTACGATCCCCCCAGGCGTTTGATTTCAAATCGCTAGATTGCACTCTCCCAGAAATACATAATGTCTCTCGCTATGTATTTCTGTTTCCCCGTGATACACGATGAAACGTGGTTACGACTGTCCGAGGGTATTGGCCAACAGTGCCGCGATCAATACAACACGTTCTATATGATTATTTTGTATCCTAGTACTAAATGAACTTACCTGTTCTATCCCAGTCTCCAATAGCTCGCCATTGATTCATGTGTTTCCATCATTCACCAGGTGCTTCTTTCGATTGGGTTGCCATTGGGTTCACCCTTCCTCGCGCCGTAAATGACCAATAAACAAACGTACACCACTCGCAGTAGCCACCCCTGTTCAGCTGCCGGTGTCATGAGGTATCTCCGTCCTTCCGCATCATCCGCAAAAAACTACCATCGTGGCAGCGTCGCGCTGTCGTCTCCGACCCGAGCGAATATGAAAGCGTCCTTGATGGTTGTTTCTGCATTGGCCTACACTCTGATAACCGGGCCACTGGGTTTACTTCTCCGGTTCTATAGACAGGCCACCGTTTATTGACGCACCGAGCAGGCATGCGAGCCCATAGCCTGGCGACTGGCTGCTGTCACAAAGATATACACCTCGCAATGCAGACCCGAGGAGTCCACATAATATAGCCATCGTCAAGTGAACGTTGACGTCCTGTTCCGTTAATAATCAGTATGGGCAAATGCATGTGGCCGAATCGTATTTATTTTCTCGGAAATACTCTAAATAGTTAACACTTGGAAGCTTGTTCGAACTACCCAGAGAAAATAGGAACATTTCAAAGGATGTCTCACGACCCGAAAAAAAAATATAATTTGTCAATACATTTATTTTTTTATTACAGACAGGTAAAAACGAACTGAGACAGTCGCTTTGTATGTTGTGATTGAGAAAAAAAACACACCTGCTGGGAGCGAGTGTAATTTTTCCGACCATTGGAAAGGATACTATCATGATATATAAACCGAGATAGTCGTAACATTTGTCTCGGTGACAAAACAGAAAGCGATGAACATTCACATAACAAGTATCATTTTTACCTTAATCAATGTTCACAGTTCAAGGACTCGTCTGGGCGAGACAATGACAATCATGTATCTGGTGACGGATCGATGCAATATAAGAGATATTTCGATATCAAACTCTGCCATGATGGTTTATTCAGGTGTCGTAGTGTGACGAATGTTACAGTGATGTTATCGCAGTAGTTCTCTTTGTGAGCAGTTTCTAGAGAAATGGGGTTAAAATTTCACCGAAATGAAACATTGCATGATGTTTATAGAAGTTAGTGCTTAGAATGAAGCGGGAATTTAAAAAAAAAAGTGACGCTGTACATTTATCTTTCAACCTGTAAATACACGGCAAGTTCCAGGGGCTGTGTTTTTAAAGCAGCTTACTGAAGAAAAAAATACATTCACATTTTGTTTTCGCTTAGGATTTGACTTTTTCTCTGACCTCCTCACAACATTGGAATATAATTGAGTTTTGCCGAATAACCTCCGTTGCTGATTAATTCGAAATCTACATTTGCCATTACTGAGATGTTATAATTAAGACAATAAGTTAGCGCCGTAGCTATTAAGTAATTAATATTTTATTTTACTAATTACCTCAGCATCCCTACTTAACAGAAGCTTGGCCCTGTTTAGTACAATAATATTGCAAAGTCACCTCAGCAAAAGTATTTGCTGATTTCTAAATTAATTTTGTTGTGAGCAATAATAAACTTAACCAGTAAATTTCATAGTAAATTATTGACTAAAAGTGAATTATTCACTAAATTAGTCACTAAAAGTAAGTTTACTTAATCAGTAAATTTGATAGTAATTATTCACTAAAAGTTATCTGTTTTGCCAGAGTCGTCAGGTCCATACTCCTTTACACATCCTGTGTGCCATTTGTTTTCTGAATAAGTGAAAACATTAAGTTTGATCATTTATAATCAGTTTTTCAGAAAAAAAATACAATGGGTTTTGTGTCTCGGTATTGCTCAACATGTAAGTTCGATGTTGTGCTGATTAAATAAATAGTTATAATAATAATGAAGCATAATTAAATACCACTATCCCTAAAGCGCTCACATGCCGTGTGTGTCAAAATGCCTAAGTTAATGACTATTTGATAAAATTGCAAAATATGTCGCCAATCGGCCATTTTGTTTGCTATGGCATATGTTATAGTTTCGCCATAGCAGAATTCCACAGAGAAAATTAACAAAGTTGGATGAAAATATACACGTGATAATCTCCACTGATATTCGTTCAGGGTATACATTCAGAAAAGGGCACCTTGTTGGGCTTTCCCGGTAACCAGAGTGGTGTGCCACAAAGTCCAAACAAAAGCTATGGGCTCCATACCACCTTCACCTTCACGTGTGTTCTGTGCGCGTGTGTTCTGTGGACAATGAATACCGGCTGAATTTTCATTGGACATCAGTATTCAAGCTACTGAAATTATTGGGGCATGTTAGGCTCATGTAAAATAACTTGAATGTTCATCACGCATCACGCATTATCCAAAATGAGGATAGCCTACCTCATTATGACTAATAGTAATTTACTAGACTACTACACTGTTTGATTGTGTATCTACATTATAACATACATACATAACGAAAGAATCGTTGTGTATTTCTGATCATCCACGATTAGGCAGGAGAAATACACATTCCTAATCCAGAATGGCAGGGCTAAGTTTAACATAAGGGTGGACTGCCGACTTTTCCAGATTTCGTGACAACAGTTTGAAATTCGGTAGAAAATTGTCTTTTGACCTCCACACCCTGCAGCTAGCGGTCGAACGTTATCTGACCCAATTGTATTGTGTTGGGATAGATCAGTTCATGTTTATGTTTAACGTTCCGATGCCTGCAAAAGTCCGACATATGGTGTAAACAAGTGGAAAACACACAATTTCCAAGTAAGTTACATAAGTTACATAAGACATGTCGCAATGTTGTTTTATACCTAAGATTAGGTACAAAAATACATCGATCATTGAACGATGTTCGTGGAAATGGGCGAAGTGTCAACATTACATGGCACTTTTCTCAATATTGGGCTATAAAATTAAGACTCAGAGCAATACATACAATTTAGGGTATTCGGGACATGGAATCCACATGTAGTCGATGCACAAGTCCAACAATATGATAAAGAAAGATATATTTTGTTCCCGTATATCGGCATATCTGGTGCAACAGAACGTCAACATAAACATGACCTGACCCCCAACACAATAGTATTGAGTCAGATAACGTTCGGCGGCTAGCTGCAGGGTGTTCAGGTGAAGTATGCCAAGTTACATAATTATATCATTTAGCGTGGCAAAAATTTCAGCGATCCAAAACCATTTACTGCAGTACCGAAAAATCTGACTCATGGAAGGGCACATTTCTGCCCCCGTGCTACCCCCGCACCAAACGGGCAACGGGGGCAGCTGCCAAAAATCACATCCCTACAGAATTGTCTCAAAAGGCGCTTTGTATTGGACACTTGAATTTGAGTACTCGAGGACACCAAAAGATGGTTACTGTGTGACTCCCTTTATGTACAAAATACAAACATGATCTATATTTCCAGGAGTTGTGTCTTCAAAGACCAATTTACCCATTCATCGGTGAACATAATCTCGAAATTAGTTAGACAAGGTCAACTAAGGTTAACTTTAAGGTTACAAAGGGATGCTTTATAACGTCTTACAAGTTAATAATACAAACATGAACTCTAACTCCAAGAGTTTTGTTTTCAGAGACCACTTTTTGTGATGGGCATGCATAATCAATCAGTTTCAACATGTAAGGTAGGTCACATTCAAGGTCAAACTGGAGTATGACCATATAATGCTTCCAAAATATTCACGATACAAATTTATATTCTATCTTCTCGTGTCTTGTTTCCATAAGCAAATTCAGTCACTACCAGTTTGAAATGACCTTGATGTTGACCACTCGTTAAATTTCCATCCCTCCACTATACAAAGTCCGCCTGTATCTGCAACCCTTCAGGATGTATGAATGAAGTTTCTTAACAGTACTTAACATAACAGTACACATTGTTCTATATCCTTATATTTTTGGTCGTGTTCTTGACAGAAAAAGTTTCGTTTATTCCCCCCCCCCCCCCCCCCGAAACATGGTTACCGCCTTCAGGGCTTCTTTTCTTCGAAATGCATTGTTTGATTCATATCATGTCAGTTGATATGACAGTGTGGACTTTTTCATGAAAGTTTTAAATAAATGGATAGTCGTATAGGCCTACATATACAATTTGTATGACATTCTACCTGCAGATGTTATCGGTAGATGTTTTATAAAGCAAGATAAATCGAATCCATTAAGTAAAATGGACTGAGATTTATTTGAATCTGGGCCGGGGAACCTGCTCTGTTGTCGTGTTTATAGCATGCTACGTAATAATTTTGTCCCACGCGGTTTCTCGACACAAAAGTGGCCTCAAACACTATTCATTCGTGCGGCGTCTATCCGTCGTGTAGTCTATTTTTTAGATTACCGTTCCGTATCGATAAGGTATTGGTATGGCATTGGGCCCGTCCGTCCGTCAACATTTTTATCTTTAAAGTTTACTGGTGAATCTTTCTGAAAATTCGGGAACAAATGCTTAAAAATAATTAAAGAGGGAGATTTTATTTCAGTTTTTAGGTTACCTGACCTGTGATCCAACAAACTATTGGCATCCATCCGTCACAAGTTCACATTTTTATTTTCAAAACAATTACCTTCGAAAATATGCATTAATTTTTTTTCAAACTTATATTTTACTGCAACACATATAAACACAAGGTAACAAAACATGTGTGCAATGATTTTGACGCTCACAATCCGTTCGAATTGTCTTTCCATCCGTTTTAACACAATCTCTATACCAGTTTCGTACATAACATACTAAGTGTATCCATCAAACCCGAATGTAAACAAATGCCCAAATTTGCCCTCAATTCAAATATCCATATCGAGTACATTTTCAAGTTTGTGTCTGCATATATAGTGTAGTTATGGAAAAAAATCAGTGATATCCCGTGGTGTGCACATCTTTTATTTGTTCACATTTGTGTGATGAATACAGTTTCTGTATCGACTCGTGAACCGCCTGATCCAATCTATTACCGACATCGCGGCAATCTATTAACATTTATCCACAATCCCTACCCCTAAAAACACCAATTAACTAAAGATTTCGTCTTCCATGAGGTAGTTCTCTGGCATCACCAAAATTCAACACTCGGACGCGACCATATTTCGTTTGTTGCAACGGATATATCTGGATTGGCCTCTGGTGCCATGATGCGTGTACGTAGACCTCGAGATCATATTTTGGTGACCTTGAGTTTAACCTTTAATTTTATATGTCACAGCAGCAATTTCATAGGAAACGTTTCATATCTAACACTGCACATTTTCTGGTAACCTTTCTTAACCCATGGGCTATTTATCGCGCTTTTAGGTTACCGATCTTTTGGTCCGATGACCTATTGGGATGGCGTTGCGTTCGTTGTCCGTCGTCGTCGTAGTCATCCACAATTTTATCTTTGAAGATTACGCTCGAATCTTTCTGAACGTTCGCACAAAAATAAGTAAAAATATTTCAAGAAGTTGGTTTTTTAACAGTAAATTTGTTTTTAATAAATTTTAACAGTAATTTTTTTTCTCTAGTCTTGCATAAGCATGGTATTCTTAGCCATTTGTAAGATGTATGAAGATATAGGTTTTGAATCGCCCGAAAATTAGGCCCAAAAGACTCAAATTGGCCAAAACTGCACTTCTTTGCACTCATCGAAATCAATTCAGTTTCTTTATATTCTCACAGTTGGATGAAGATATAGGTTTTGAATCGCCCGAAAATTAGGCCCAAAAGACTCAAATTGGCCAAAACTGCACTTTTTGGCACTCATCGAAATCAATCCAGTTTCTTCATATTTTCACAGTTGGATGACATTCAGGACTCTTTAGCTTGTGTGCATGTCTGGATGGTAAGCCTTCAACTGCTCGAAAAAGCTCGAAATATAAGCCCAGAATAGCCAAAATGGACAAAACTTCACTTTTTGACATTTTGCTCGAAAACTATAGAGAAACTTGCTGTCTAATCTCAAATGTGGAATTTATGGGACTGTTTAGCTTGCATGTGGATGAAAAAAAAATCTTGAATTGCTTAACAGGTAAGAAATGTAGGGTCAATAGTTTCAAATGGTCAAAATCGCATCTTCTCTCTAATTTCAGATGTAGATAGCATTTAGGACTCTTTAGTTTCTGTGATGAAAAATAACGCCTTGAATTGGTAATATACCCAAAAATGTGAGCCTAAAAGGCGCCAAATAGCAACAAAATTTCACTTTTCATCACTCCGTTTGAAACACATTCCGTTACGTTCTGTCGAATTTCACATATTCAAAATATAATGTCTGTTGATTTCATGTAGCGATATGGAATACGTCAAATTGCTTGAAATGCCCGAAATACATGTGTCAAAACGGCTCGGACTGTACAATATAAGTATCAATCTATCACAAACAATACAGTCAAATTTTGATGATACCAATAACAAACGTAAACTACAACATTTTGCAAAGAAACAAAGCAGTTGGCCATTGTATACAAAACACTTGTAGATACATGCAAGTATTATGGACACATAGCGGTCATACATGTATATAGCGAATCTTTTGATAAGCTTGAGTTTGACCTCCCTGACCTTGATAAACCTGGGTAAATATCAAGGTCAAGTCCAAATTCAAATGTGTAGTTTGACCTATATACTGCATATTAGATGTTTGCAGATAGAGCTAGGGTCTGTATTATGAACGTACGGTATAGGAAGACATAATTGCGTGTCTGGTAGTCTTGCAGTTTACTTCAGATGACCTTGAGTGATGAATCCGAAGCAATCATCTGCCCTGAAATGTGTGAAATGAACTCTGCATACGAATTGGCTGTAGATGAGGCTTCGGTTTGTATTACGAACATATCGGAAGTCATTGCGAATCTTTCGGTAGTTTTGAAGTTGACCTCAGACGGCCTTGAGTATCAGGGTTGTCTGCGTGTATTGTGGTAAGCAATAGGGATAAGTAATACAACACCTCTTGATTGCCAGGTGGTTAGCCTTCTAATCTCGTGAAAATCTACGACGCCAGCACAAGCGGAAAATCCGAATTTATCACGTTTTACTACTGGTATTGTATGGACTGAGGGTGAGTCCCAGGCCAGAATGTTGCAGCCTGTGCCAGCCTTGCCCGTGTTGTCTCGTGGCTCGATCCACTGCTGTATATTGATGTAGCAGGAAAATTAAGTTACTGTACTTTCTGATGAAATTATCTGAGTCTGCTTGTTATGATACACGGTGCATAAAAATATCAAAATTTGCTTTGGAGTGAAAATTTTACCATGTCGGCTGAAGTGTTTGCGCAATATTCACTTTGAAATAGATATATCGGGATATTTGTCCTGGAAATTTTTACAGTTTGATCTGAGTGATCCGCTCGTGCATATATCCTGGGGATATAGACTTGAGCTCAGACGTTTATAGGTGCATACATGTATACATTGCCGAGCAAAATCACCAGATCCGTTGCTTGCATGAGTCATTCTTTTTTCCATTGAATTACTGTTTCATGTACAATTTATACGGTAAGAAGTTTACTCAGGATTTACATATATTTTATATCTACATTACCTTCATTTTATGATTTCATATGATACCGCACGATTAATAAATGATATTACTGCATTTTATACTTTTCTAATCGGTCAGAGCTTACCCAAAAATAAGTACTCGTGTACTTAGTCATCATCATGTGTATTGTATTGTATTGTGTCGATCCATTACGCTCCACTTTTTTGCTTACTTCCACAAACAGTCGTCGCTAATCACGAAAAATGGATATTGGTTTCGTTATGTATATGAAAGCACTATTAGAACCGAACAAAATGATCTTCACAGTATATTGATATCATGATTCCTTCCAAAGTTATGACACTTTAAACATGTACATATTTACATAATCTGACAACAGAATCTGACATCTAATTAATGTGCAAATTAATGTGCAAATGTGTGCCGTCATTGACAGACAGGTTTTTAATCAGGCATTTTCAAATGGAATGATGAGACCGTTTGTATCCATATTTGTTCACCAAAACCCATTTTTATGGTTTTCAGTTCGAATAATCAGTGATTTCATGAAATGCGTGGTTGTCATCCATGGCAACCAATGGTCTGGCTGGGCCCTTAGCAACCATGGTTGTTAAGGTCAACATATAATTTTAAAAAAAAAAGATATATATACATGTATGAAACCATTACAAACAGTAGAGTAATAACAATATATTGAAGAATATATCATCAAAGTGGCTGGACACAACCCTTAGCAACAGATAGAGGTCTGGGAATCCAGCAGTAGTAGCATCCATTAACTTCCAATGACTCTAAACGTCAGTGGTTTCTCAGGCCTGTTTCGGTTGCTAAGGTGTGTTTTTTTAACATTTTGTTGATCAATTCCACAAAATATTGTTACTACGCTGTTATCTAAATTGGTTTGATACTTTTATATCGTGTTTTAACTTGAATACCAGCCTTAGCAACCTGGTTGCTAAGCGCCAAATCAGCCCATTGGTTGCCATGGCAACCAACATTTATATGCACTTTATATCCCTGAGTCGGGAGTTAACTAACATAAGTCACTGGCTGGTTGACAACAAATTGTCACTCCACCTGGGTAAAACAGAATCAGTCCTGTTCGGTTCGAAGGCTAGGTTAGCCAAAAACAAAACATGCCTAAACATCGAGTGTCATGGTACATATATTAAGTCTAAAAGTAATGTAAAATATTTAGGAATGGAAATTGATCAGTATGTATCGGGGGAAAACATGGCATCCAAGGTTATACAGAAGGTCAGTGCTCGAACAAAATTTCTCGCCAGGAAATCAAAATACTTAGATACTAATACCATGAAAATGTTAGCCTCAGCCTTAGCCCACTCACATCTGGATTATGCATGTACTTCCTGGTACAGTGGTCTAACTATTCGGTCCCAAAAAAAGTTACAAATATGTCAAAACAAACTGATAAAAACTGTCTTAAAATTGCCAGCAAGAACCCATCTGTACCATTCCCATTACAAAACTTTGAACTGGTTACCAGTTGACAAACGTGTTACCCAGTTAAAACTCAGTCTTGTACACAAAACATTACATGGCCAGGCACCGAGCTACTTATCGGATCATTTTATTCCTCATTCTCATAATGGCATAAGAACCCGATCTAGTCAGTCATCTCTCATTGTTCCACGTGTTAATGGTGTTTTAGCCCAGTCATCACTCAAATACACAGGTGCTATTGAATGGAATACATTGTCAAACTCCATTCAACAAACAACTAGTCACAGTCATTTCAAAAGTTTTATCAAAAACTTTTTATTAAATAGTGTACATGTGGAGAAAAATAGTGTATATGTATAAACTTACTTTATCTTAGCTTCACCAGTTTTTATAAAATAATAATAACAGTCATGATTGTAAACCGGCCTAGTCAATTTATTTTACATGTATGATATTTTGCCTTATTTATTCATATTTTCATGTCTATATATTTTCATTATACACAAATCTATTTATAATTTAGTTCATCAATTTTGCCAACCCAGTTTGTATTATTCAATATTTTTTTAGTTTTTTTAGGATCACAATGGAAATAAGTCTTTTGACTTTTTGTGTTATCCTCGGTGTTCATTATTTGTATTATATAATATGTGTTTATACATTGTATTTTATTGTGCACATGATGGATTCCTAAATAAAAATCAATCAATCAATCAATCAATCAAACTCACTCACTGTTCCTACTGAACGATATATGTTATGAGTTTTAATGACCAAATATGAGCTTAAATGCTTAACTGTGACATGTTAAATCGCCTAATTAAAAGACTAGCTGTCAATGACGTCACACTAATCAGCTGACAGATTTTTCAAGACTATTTGGAGAAATTTGCCGGATTTCCATTATTAAAATAGCTATAGCTTTTTAACAAATCAATATATCAACATTCTGTAGAGATTGTTCTTTTCAGCTCAACGAGTGGCTTCAAATAGGCTGACACCATATTCTCGTGATATACCCTTTAAAATTTTGTAAAATTTGTGCGTTGGTGAGCAAAATACTTTCACACGCAACTGTGTCGTTTCGGTCTGATTCACAGCTCATCATGTTCTAATAGTTTGGGGGAAGTGACGGACTCACACAAAATGAAATATCTACCATGACAAAAGTTTTCATCTTCCTGGTCCAGTAGAGTATCCTTGGTCCTTCTATTTTTCAACCAACCAATCCATATCATCATGACATACTCTATATGTCTTGGCGGATGTGTTGTGCTTTGGATGTTTGAGTGAACAGAAAATTAGTATTTCATAAGCAGGTTTTATAGTTTGAACAATGAAGCACATGTTCAGCATGAATCATGACATACTCTATATGTCTTGGCGGATGTGTTGTGCTTTGGATGTTTGAGTGAACAGAAAATTAGTATTTCATAAGCAGGTTTTATAGTTTGAACAATGAAGCACATGTTCAGCATGAATCATGACATACTCTATATGTCTTGGCGGATGTGTTGTGCTTTGGATGTTTGAGTGAACAGAAAATTAGTATTTCATAAGCAGGTTTTATAGTTTGAACAATGAAGCACATGTTCAGCATGAATCATGACATACTCTATGTGTCTTGGCGGATGTGTTGTGCTTTGGATGTTTGAGTGAACAGAAAATTAGTATTTCATAAGCAGGTTTTATAGTTTGAACATTGAAGCACATGTTCAGTATGAATGGGATGTCACAAGTTTTTTTTCACAACTTCTATTTCTTTCGTCAGCTTGTTGAACACGAAAGGGTCCTTGTTTTTTTCTGGACAAGGACAATGTTTTTTGCAGGGGGGCTTCACATCCATTCACATCCAATGTCTAGATTGAATCCGGAATTCGAAGGAATGCTCATTCCGTGATTGGATAACTAACATCCCTTCTCTTCCAAGTCTCCAAAATACAGCATCTCGTTTTTAACAACACATTATATTGTTTACAAGTGAATTTTGTGAGAGTGTAAATGGTCGACATTCCATGTCAACTGCATGAGGTTTGTATATTCGTTACAACAAGGCGAAAGTGTATGGATAAACACTAGTTCTACTACTGGTGCTTTCTCGTTATTATGCATGTGTTTAGTATCATCCACTGTCAACCCAGACGCCACCAATAGGGCGTGTAAGTGAGATTTGAAACGTCACGTTATTTTACGGGATTTGACCTTTCCGGTGACATTTGATTTTCCCGCCAAATTTTTGGGCCATGCGTAAAATTCTACATATTCGAACTCCTGCAACTTACACGGAAATTATCGGAAAAATATCGCATGTTCGTACTCTGATCATGACCCGTTCCTACGATCGCTAACGATCTAAATATGCATTTTCCATAAGCATTTCATTCCATTTAAAAGGGATGAAAATCGAATGTTTTTATGTTCCAAGGTCATGACCTTGACGGGAGTAAAAAGCTCATTCCCTTGAAACTACGTGACTAGTATCCAAACCGTTGATGGCGTTTGTGACTATATATGATATGACATATGTTCTGCGCACTTTTTGTTATAACATCACAAAAATAATCTTGTTATATTGGAATATGGAGTCCAAAAACATGCTGTGAAACACAACATGGATCGGGGCAAATTGACCATGAAAAAATATACCCTTATTATTCTAAACAGTGGTATGCTGTAGTTCAGAGCAAGTGTAATAAATTAAATAATTGATTGTAATAATATTCGTAATCATATTTTCGTATGGTACTTCCAAAATCAAGCGAAATCAGCAAAAATTACCACGTGGCAATGTTTGTCACCACTACGTACCTGAATACGTCATTTTACGACATATGAGAAACGAGACTTACAGGCCCTATGGGACAATCTGGGTAGTATTTGAATAATTTACATATTCCATAGAGGCACAGCCCCATGCAATATGTATACCTGTCCTTGGGCTGAACAGATAGCGTCGTTTACGCGTAAAATTAACTCATTAATATTTACTCGTCAGTGCGATAGCTACAGCTTGTCGATTTTTTCTGCACCACCACTAGCACTATAACCCACTTTATATGATTACATCGATCACTGTCAAGTTTCCCTTCAACCCCTGGACGGTCGCGTACCATATCTAGTGCATTCGACTCCGAGAATATTTCTTGAAGTTATCAAATTATCAAATATGATGAAAACTCGCTGACAGAGACAAGTACATTTATATTATTTTACATTGTAATACATGTGTGAAATGTGCATATGCTAGACAGTGACTCTCTTTGAACTTTATGCATGTTCTACATGACAAACATATAGCCTGTGTTATGCGTGTAATGATGGAATTGAACAGATGATTTAACATCACTTTTATCGAAAATATAATGATACAACACACAAAACAGTGCTACTTTAATATTCACGATATTGTAGTTCAACAAAATGGCCCCACAAAGAAAAATACCTACCATTGCGTCGTCTGATCCGTCTCAAAATATATACTTTGGTCTGTAGATACCGGTAGGTGTCTATTTGAATAGTGGATTTATGTGGATATTATAGTTATTATGGAGTAGTCAGCTCACTAGTTTACGTAGTCATACATACAGCGGCCCAAGTATCATACACTGCCCCTTGATACCACTCTTCCACTAAGCCAATGCCATTTAATTCGTCTGTCACCTTTTTAATCCTCATTGAATGTAGAGAAAGGCGCAGGATATGATACTTGGGCCCATACGGCTATCGATCTGTAGCTATTCACACCAGATAGTGTAATATCAACGAGAGGTCGCACTCTCACAAAAATGCGTGTCGAGCACTTCTAACTCGAGAAACTCGGGGTGACTTCAATGCTGGGAGGCCGCTCCCTCGCCTGCGAAGGTCTTATTGTTTGCCACCCCCTCGCCTGCGAAGGTGCTATTATTATCATTTTTGCGGGCGCTGCTGTCCGTTAACGAAACAATACACCCATGTTATTCACGCAATCGATGACATCAAATAACGTTTTCGGCTACCCAACACAAGACGCGGGCCTCGAATGAAACTGTTCTTCATTCGACGCCAGCGTCTTTCATTCGACGCCCGCGTCTTGTAGAACTAGTCCAAACGACTGGGTTTTTTTTATTTGTAACTGATACCTTATGATCATGATGATAGATACGTTAAAATAGTGCGTCGGAGGGAGTGTGCTATGACCAGAGTGAGAATCAGAGCAATCGGAACAGTCAAACACAAAATGCAAAATTGAGTCGTCCGTCAAATGCTACACAGGTTTGCTGTCCTTATCAGGTGTTTCAAGTTCTAGTCAGACTATGAAAATGATAATAATAGTAATAACGATGGTTTGCCAGGCGGTGTGGCGGTTTGAAGGCCCTCCTTGGGTCATTGGACGCCTTTCAGAAATTGTCTGCCCTCGCCAAGGCTCGGGCAGACAATGACTGTCAGGCGTCCAATGGACCAAGTCGGGCCTTCAAACCGCCACACCGCCTGGCAAACCATCGTTATTGTTATATTGTCCTTGCGGTCCATGTAGCACAGCTTACTATTTTCTCTAAATTCAATGAAGATTAAAAATGTGCCAGACGGATTAAATATGGTATACATTCAGTGGGTGAGTAGTATTAACAGAGTAAGGTGCGCTACTTGGGCCGTTTTTGCTTGCACATAGGAACATATAGAGAGTTCCGCCTCTTGTTATATTAAACTCTTTGTTCACACCCTGATGTGTTTGAATGCCTCGCGGTGGCGATGTAAATAATCCACTTAACGCCTCAATAGGTGCATTTCTTTCCCACTTTGTGGATAACTTATGTCGTCAGTTCAGCACGGTTCGTTCAGTCATGGATTAATTGATTAAATGATGAAATTATTTATGCCTAAGTGGAGACGATGAGGAGACGTTGCCCGAAAAGGCTGGAATTTGGCCAATGGCCAGTCACCCTCCGAACGCGGGCCAATTTATTTTCTTGCGGCGACCGATGGAAAAACTGACATCAGTAGTGAATCGCTACCACGCCTACCGGCGATCGACCAGAGTCCCTTCTGATGCCCACCAGGTGCCGAGGGGATCGACCAATGTGCATAGCTCACCAGGCGATCACCACAGGATATCCTGCTCGGCGCCGATGAATATCTAGAAGGTGCCCTTCACATAATCGGCTGATTTGTGCATATCACGCGGTCACCGAGCAGGTATCAATAGGGTATCATGCGGACTTCGGTAGGACATCGCTGGTTGGTCAGTCGTTGAAAATCTTGAAATTTGAATGGACACGGTGAAGACGCGCGATCGTAGATTAATATAGCGGTCACCGGTGGAGAATGCCTGGGGTTTCATGACCACTTGAAAAACATGGGAAAGATGCCTGACAAACTATCACCGGGGGCCGGTACATCGGTTAATACCACCAATGTCCCCACATCGGCAAGCGACCTGTGCAACTGTGACTTAGGCATAACGTGCATGAGTTTATAACGTGTAGGGGCCCAAGTATCATATCCTGCGCCTTCCTCTATATTCAATAAGGATTAAAAAGGTGACAGACGGATTAAATGGCAGTCATTTAGTGGACGAGTAGTATTAAGGCACAGTGTACGATACTTGGGCCCGTGTAGGTAAGCACGTCAACCGAAATACACGAGTATTTATGATTATTTATGATGGTAACAAGGAGGCTTCAGCCGTGTATAAAGCACTGGATATATTGATTTCAGGTTATTGTGAGGTGAATGGGTAAAAAAATAGCATACACAGACTGTCTGCTATCAAAAGAACGTCGAACCAATATACACGTACACATTTTGTGAACTCAACATATAGTGTATGGGCCAGAGGGGGTGGTCGGTACCACTTGGGGGGGCAAATGCCCACTATATTTTTTTGAAAGCTATATATCCCTAGATCACGTTTTAGCATGATAGCCCTCTGGATCTGGTAGCTTAATGGCGTTATCAGGCCAAACGTGGACCCACCCCCCTTCAGTTTTTGTATGTTTGAAAATCTACATTTTGGACAAAAACTACAATGTAGGGTCCCAATAAATCAACCTATCATCACAAAACCCATGAGAAATATTGGCAGATATGCAATGTGTTTGGAATAAATGTATTTGAAGTTTTTTAAAATTTAAAATGGCCGCCAAAATCCAAGATGGCCGCCAAAAATCGTCAATTTACTTCGAAATACTCAACCCTAAAATATGGTATACAAAATAAAACTTCTTTGCTCTATGTGATCACATTCCCCTCTGGTGCAGCACTTTGTCCATAGTTAGTCAAACATGGCTGCCCAAATTGATATGACATTCACATTTACGTTGAAATTAGAAAACAAAAATGAATGCGTGCAAATCGACGTTTTGGACAAAAACTACAATGTAGGGTTCCAATAAATCAACCTATCATCACAAAACCCGTAAGTAATATTGGCAAATATACAATGTGTTTGGAATAAATGTATTTAAAGTTTTTTAAAATTCAAAATGGCCGCCAAAATCCAAAATGGCCACCAAAAATCGTCAATTTACTTCGAAATACTCTACACTAAAATATGGTATACAAAATAAAACTTCTTTGCTCTATGTGATCACATTCCCCTCTGGTGCAGCACTTTATCTATAGTAAGTCAAACATGGCTGCCAAAATTGATATAACATTCACATTTAAGTTGAAATTTGAAAACAAAATTGAATGTGTGCAAAGTATTACAAATCATGAATCGGTCACACTTTTTTTTTGCAATTTGGCACATCATTCATGTTATTAGCCACTAGTTTGGAATTTGCATGTCAAAATTGGTAGTAGCTCATAGATATACACTTTTCAAAAATTCACAACAAGCAACTTCCTGTAGCTGTTAAAATGTGCAGATGTGAACATCCAAGATGGCCGCTGCCGAAGTTGGGAATGATGCATTTCAGATCTTGTGGATAGATATAAACTTGTATAACATCACGTTTTTGCTTTGGCGTGAATAATATGCCTGCCAACTCAAAAGTTCCCTCTAAATAATAACCTGCCTGTTTGGATGCCCATGAGTGGAGTGAGCCCTGTTCCAGGTGGCAATGAAGCAATCCTGCCCATTGTTATAAATAATTCACCCCGTGGCCTCTGCAAAATCAACGTGTATCTTCTGTTTTGGAGGAACCACTCTTCAGAATGATTTGATGATGTCCTGGACATTCTACAAACCATCATAGACAAAACCATGCCTCAATATAACATCATCATCATTGGCGAATTCAATGTATCGTTATTAGAGGACAGAAACAGTAGAGATCAAAGTTACAGAAGTGGTGTAAAACAATGGCATGTTTCCAACAAATGACTATCTCAGAGAGCAGGTTCAAGTGATGAGTTCATCTCTGCCACGATTCAGCCCATAGAAAACTTGGACAGATGTGATCGTAGCTTATTATGCCAGACCATCCTTGAACTCCTTCCTACTATCGATGAGGAACCCTGAAAGGCCTTTTCCGATACTTGTATATCTCAGCTCCCAAAAAAGCAGTGCAAATACACCTGCAATGTGCAGTCCCAAAGGCAGTGGCTGCCAACTGAGTAGCCCTCTGTGCCTGGCGTGACGGGTTAATACCTGAATGTAGCTCGGGAGCACTACAGGAGGATCGTCTCCTTGCAAAGAAGCTACTCTGTCAATCTCAACGACAAACAAATACCGAGAACTGCTCAAAGTTGTACAAAGACGTCACTCAAGAGACACAAAGCTACTCTAAACCTATCCAGAAACATCGAGCAACTCCCTCCTCAGCTGCTCCAGAACTGCTAGTATTGGGAAATGGAAAACTAATCACAAACAGGAATACAATCCGTGAAGAATGGTCAAAGCACTTTAGTAATTTGACCACTCGAACCACAAGCTCCGACTGAATACTATCTTTGAAGCCTTCGTTAGACATTAAACTATTGGGCTGGATGGCCACAAACAATCTCATCACATTCATTCCCATTGACCAATGAGAAGTTGCAAAGGTCCCATATGCACTCACAAATAGGAAAGAGCTGAACCCTATCCTGCAACATAGTAACCTCCTGTACATCATCATACCGTACTGGCTTTAATAGTGGCACGGTGAGCCAAAGCAGTAGCCCTCCTGCAGCAGCACGTGCAAAAAAGAGGTCAAATTCAAGAGAATCACTGAATTATATACCCATAGAATTCAATCCCCTTTATGATTCAAATAACATAAATGTATAGAATGAAACACTCTAATAGTTTATTTGAAACATATCAAGTGAATTACAAGGTTATAAAAATCGAACATTTTTGGGGGAAAAGGGGGGGGGGGTGCTCTACTATTAGGGCGCCTGCCAACATTAGGACCAATACAGTATTCATAGCAAGAGGGATCTGTCGAGAAAACCTTATTGCTGCCTACATCATCATAGAACATAAAAAGGAAAGAATAAGCTGAGCTCAATTAACTTCAGGGCATCACCATAACGCCGATCGTGGCGAAGGCCCCCGAGCACATGCTGTTTGCCCTTCCGGACTCATCCAGGCATCTCTGCAATACATTTTTACGAGAGCCTTGTCCCAGCCCTGGCTTCCCTTACCATTACAGCAGCATAGCAGATGCACCACTGTGTGTTGCGACACTGGATGTCCAGAAGACATTTGATGTGGTGGACTACAGCTATCTGCTGAGGAAGCTATATTCTTCCAGATGGTCACATCCAGCTGGATCTATATGTCGAACATTCTCGACATATAGAAGCAGAGGTCCGCATCAAAATCCAGGGTAAACTCGATGAACCCTTCACCATCAATCAGGGTGCCGGACAAGGCAGAATCATGTTTACATAAAACTACAAGACCATTCAGTATTTTTACTTCTTTGGCATAGCTCTCAATGATCTTCATCTGGGTTTGGAGATTGACAATATCTTTGGACATCAGATCTATATCGTCTGCATATGACGCTAGTTGTATATGTAGCTGATCCACATAACACCCCGTCAAATCCATGTGTATCAAATACGAGATTGAGGCCTCAGTTCAACTCATGATTAACAACGAAGATCTGCGAATTAGATTCATTGACCCGTCTCGGAATGGACTGCTACTCCAAATGCTTTACCTTTGATCTCTCATCTCTCATCCCGCCAGAAGAACCTCATACTCACTGATGAGTACCAGCTAGCATGGATGGAATGGCATCTCACAAAAGATCACAAAAGATATTTACAGGACATACATACGTGCTTCGAAGGTTTACCTATGGACTGGAGGTTGTTGTCTTATAAACGAAGCAGATCGAGGGACGGGAGAAACATCATCGAACCACATCATGAGAACTTCAATCATTACCGCCAGGGACTATCAAGTGTGCCGTCAAGTGTGTGACTCTGTTGGATCCCGCCGCTAGAGATAATCTTGGTCCTGAACATGGCTACTTTACTCAATATGGTGGACAAGAACCCTGACGCACCACTAGCTGTCATTGAGCGATACCAGTTCACCAGAAAGAATGAGAAGTCGTCATCGGGGTTTATTTACTGTGCCAAGCCGCTAGCTTAGTATGGGATGAATGCTGTGCAAATCATGGAGGGAAAACTGAACAAAGAGGAGATACGCAGAACAATTATTGAAAATGAACGCCCGAAGGTAGCAGCTTGTGCCAAATCCAGTCTGCGTTTCCTCAACATGAAGCTTGCTCGCTATTCAAGTAGGATCCGGTATGGGACACTTTTGACGTAAGGTTTTGACCAAGGCTTCTCATTGGAGGTTACACACTTCAGTCCAACAAAGCTGTCTTCAATCAATACCAAGTGAACAAATATTATTCTTTGAAATTGGTCATTTGTTCAGATGTAGAGATGTCATTCTGTTTAGTACCCCCTCATTATAAACAGCAGCACAGAATCACCGGAAGACATCCATGAATGATTGAGTGTAAATGTGATATAGCCAGGACTCATCCAGACAAACCTAATTAATCATAATCTTAGAAACAAAAAAGGGACAGAGCTGGTCTTGAGGAAATCTCCAGATGCTTTGTGTTCAGCTTGCACTGTAGGAGGCTAAACTTACTCAACGCCCCCTGAACTAAGAGGAGGCACGACTACAAACAACAACATGGCTGCTACCCGTAAATGACTCTTACCTGATTGAACAATCGATTTGTTTTGTTAATGTAAATCAAAACATGAAAACCCCACAATTAAAATGCCAAATACCATCTTTACAGTTTTATGGCAGCCAAGCAAAACCAACTCTGGAACGAGTATAATATGCAGTATACTAAAAAGAAGTGACGTTCCATATGGAAATGATATCAAACCAAAGTGACACTCATTTTCCAAGATCTAAAATATTTGAACAACACAATTTTGATATGTTTCTGAAAATCATGCTAATTATTCTGTGTTGAAAAAGGATGATTGCAGACCAGCCATATAAGCTTGTTTGTAGTACATTTTTATGTTCATCAGCAGATTTCTCACGCCATAAAACCCATGATTCATCATTAGATAAAAGTATTCGAGATATTTCAATTTTGAGACGAGTCATTTTCGGGTAGCAGCCATGTTGGATTTCCACTCATGGGCATCCAAGCAGACAGGTAATTATTTGGAATGAACTATTGAGCTGATATGCATACAATGCACGCCCAATCACCTACAAAAAGTTATATTACACAAGTTTATATCCATTCACAAGAATTGCGATGCAACATATCCAATTTCGGCTGCTGCCATTTTGGATGTTCACATCTGTGCATCATCACAGCTACAGGTTATTGTTGTGACATCTTGAACAGTGTATATCTATGTGCTACTATACTTACCAAATTCAACATCCAAATTCCAAACCAGTAGCTAATAACGTGCCAAATTGCAAAAAAAAGTGTGACCGATTCATGAATTGTAATGCTCTGCACGCATTAAATTTTGTTTTCTAATTTCAATGTAAATGTGATTGTCATATTATTATTGGCAGCCATATTTGACTTTCAATAGACAAAATGCTGCACCAGAGGGGAATGTGATCACTTACAGCAAAGAAGTTTTGTTTTGTATACCATATTTTAGTGTTGAGTATTTCGAAGTAATTTGACGATTTTTGGCGGCCATCTTGGATTTTGGCGGCCATTTTGAATTTTAAAAAACTTTAAATACATTTATTCCAAACACATTGCATATTTGCCAATATTTCTCATGGGTTTTGTGATGATAGGTTGATTTATTGGAACCCTACATTTTAGTTTTTGTCCAAAATGTAGATTTTCAAACATACACAAATTGAAGGGGGGTGGGTCCACGTTTGGCCAGGTACCGCCCTTAAGCTACCAGATCCAGAGGGCTATCATGCAGAAATGTGCTCTAGGGATATATAGCTTTCAAAAAAATATAGTGGGCATTTGCCCCCCCAAGTGGTACCAATGACCCTAATTTGGTGTGTCCGGCCCATACACTAATACATTCATTCAAACAATATTGTATCGAGATCCATAATCAATAGGGGATATCCCACAGCTTTGTTATAATAGGCCTATATATTGCAACTATAATAGGAATTGGTGGAGAATGCACGAAAGCATGTTTTCAAAATAATAAAGTACATATATATGCATTTTATTACACTCTTCTATTCAAAACAAAGTCATGCTCGTAGTTAGTTGCATCTGTGACCTTTTGATCGCATGTGACACATTTGTTGCTGGCGCATGTGGGAAAGTGCTTTTTTAATGGCCTGGATCTTTCATGTTAAATTATTCACTATCGGAAGAACATACTTGGAAATAATTGTTAGGTGAGTCAATGTGTTGATCGGTGGTGCAATTCGATTAAAATATTGAGTGCTCAATCTAATTGATAATCCACTTAGTGAATACCTCATTGTCTGCTATTCATCTGCGAGATCAATAATGAATTCCATATTTTACAAAATGTATATGTACTTAAAAGTTTGGACGTATACGTGCTTTAGGTATATGTAAACACATTTAGTATTGACAGGTTTCATTCTCTCGAGTGGTGGGAAGCAGCTTTGAAACGTCGTCTATCTAGAATACTTCCGAGAAAAATAGATACGAATGAGCCGATGGAAACATGTATGCGACTAGTACATGTAGATGTATTCAACCATGCTGATTATTAACAGAAGTGGGCGTCACAACGATCACTTGGTATAACATGTGAAAGAAATGAGATTGTAACCTAAATCAGCGACATTATTGAACTCTCTCCAAGAATGATGCCATCAAATTGCGACACAAATATCTGAAATATCACAGCAACCATCTACCACTCACGATCATATTTACCCAAAACTCATGTTAAATGGTATTTCTCATGTTAAATCTTATATTGTTATAGGTTTTCAGATTTGTGAGTAATTGAAAAAAAATCGCTTGCACATTTGTGGCTCAAGTTTTTATTCACATTTGTGGGCGGATTTTTTTGCCTATCCACATTGTAAGTAGTTAACAAGAACATTTTCAGGATTGTGTGTAATCGTTTTTAGATGTGTGATCGACAAAGTTTGTTTTCCAGTATAGGACTACTAGTACTCGCGCATCCAAATTTTTAAACACATCCATTTGAACTTCAATCTGAATGTAGTGATTTATGACGAATGTGCCCATTTACATAATATTAATGTCTTTCAAAACTCATCCGCGTCTTCCAACTATTGCTTGTTTTTTTATTTCACTTTGAACTAGATGTATAAACTAGATGTTTATATACTGTCCTAATAATTTCCTTGTGCACAAATCCTTGGAATGTAAGTGTGAATTCAGACATAAATATGGCATATACATTGCCGAGCAAAATTATATCCAGTTCTGTTACTTGCATGGACTAATCTTTTTTTTTGTTCTTGAACGTCTTACTGTTTAAAGTCCAATTATAATAGTTCACATGTACATAGTATCTATATGCATGTATATTATACGTTCCTGATTGATGACAGCTCACCCATTAACGTGTACGTCGACGTTGTCATGGCTCAGTATTGTCTCTGTCTATTCCGCTAGCTTATATAACACACATCAGATGCTTGTTTAACTCGACTTTTTTCCTTACTCCCATGCAGTAAGCTTTCGTTTGTGTACAAGCTAATACGTCATAGTTAATCAGTTATATTTTTAATTATTTACAATTTCGTCAAATTTCATCGAGTCTATTTGCATTGGCGGGGGAATACGTGCACTTGTTTCATTTCGGCCTAATCCATATGCACATGATGCAGGTCAGTAGATTCTAACCCATTGGGAGAACTGACGGACTTAATTATGCAAAATGAAATATTCACCTCCACAAAAGCTTTCATCATTCTGGTCCAATGCAGTATAGTTTCAACGGTCCTTCCATATATACGGTGTTGTTCGACTCAAGGACGGCTTCGCTCTTGGTGATTAGATGTTTTAGCTAAGTATTTCATGAACAGGCTTTCATTATGAACATTCAAACACACGGCCAGCACAAGTGGAATAAATGCAATACCCAAGTACAATGTATCCGAGTGAACAAAACCAGTCCGTTTTCAAATTTCGAAGTTCGGTGTCAGGCAAAATCGATTATGGAACTTTATGAACCCCCATATATGGCCATAGGGGTGTGAAATCAGGTGCTCCCGAAAGAATGAACATTTCCTGCCCCACATGTGGCACCTCTCATGAAATCCAAAAAAATATATACACGTGTATTATGCAAACAGGCCATGCTGCATACTACTCACAGATTTGGTTCACTTATCAACTGGATCGTGATGACGTCCATGACATTTCTTGAACGCAGCTATTAGTCTTGATTAGAAATTAAAAAATTATGTTTCTCTATTAGAAAGACTTATCCTTGTCGCAGCAGTTTAGAGAGCGAAGCCCTCATATTTGCAACTAGCTCTGGAATAGCGTATAAGTTGTGAGACAACTTATTGTCACGAGTTCCGTTCTTACAATTTCCACTTCTTTCTTCAACTTGTTGAACACGGAAGGATCCTTGCCTTGCTTGCTTTCTAAATATCAAGACAAAGATATGGCCTATCGTGGAAGTTCAATGGAGCTTCATATTCATTTACATTCAGTGTTCAGACCAGGCATGGGTTAATTTAATTTTCAAATTTTTAACTGATTAATTTAATTAACTCAATTAATTTATTAGATTGCATCAACTATACATTTGATAGTTCACATTGTTAGCGGTAGCCGAACAAAATTCCCCCCCCCCCCCCCACCCTCACACACATACAATAAGGGCTTCCGTAAAAAATGGACCCCCTCCCCTCAAAACAAAAGCCCATCCTGTAGCTCATCTGGGTGATATAATCTTAGAATCTCAAACCCGGATTCAAAGGCAGAAAAGTCAGTGATCATAGACAATGGTTAATTGGCCAAGGTTGTCAGGCCAAATGCCAGTACTAACAGTCAGTGGTGTGGTTGTGTAATCTAGATCTGGACAGTATATTGAACTAACATGAGAGATCCTGTAGAGATGCTAGAGATTCCATCATAAAGCATCACACAAACATCTGAACGATATGGAAAAGGGTATATATAATTGAAGTGGCCGGGACATCGGGTTCATCTCTTATAAGTTTACTACATATATTTGAAGTTCAGTATGTGCATATGTATTTTCCAAGCCTTAAGCAAATATATGGGGGAACTTTTTTTTTATGCCTTTATTCAAATTGTTCAATAGATCGTCTATTGAAAAACATTGGAACTGTGGTGAGACATACGAAACAAAAACACATAAAATATGCAATCAAGATATGACACAGACATGTTTTTCAAAAACTTCGCATTTTCAGAATGTTATGCGCAGATACTGAACAAAAACTATAGCATTTACGGGACTGGTAGATATAGCACATGGATATATATATATTTGTATTTCGATCCAAAACTGCCCTTTTATCGGAAATATTATTGGCTGTATTGGTGGTAATAGATTGTTACTTACAATCATACTAAAAAAGCAGGGACACATAGGGCATACATACATTACATACTTTTTAAGGTTGTTAATCCGCATTATTTTTAACGAGGGAACTATTACTCAGAACTTTCAGTAATGCAGAAAGTAATTGTTAATTTAAATAATTAATGTGTCATGTAATTGTAATTTAATTAATTAACTTGATGAAGCGTGTTAATTGTAATTTAATTCAATTGCATGATTTATGATTTAATTGTAATTTAATTATTTAAAAATCCAAGTTAATTGACCCATGCCTGGTTCAGAATGACTTCGAAAGTCGCAAGAATGTTCCCTCGGTGATTGAATATTGAACAGGAAATCTCTTCAAACTCTTCAAAAATATAGTATATCATTTTGTAATGTTTTAGAACACATTATATTGTATACAAATAAATCTCGTGGATAAACACTAATTCTTCAAATGGTGCTTGTATATGCTATAGTCATTTACATGTGTTTAGTATCATCCGCTGTGAATTCAGCACTCACAAATGAGACAATCTGGGTAGTATTTGAATAATTTACGTATTCCATCGAGGCACAGCCACATGTAATATGTATACCTGTCCTTGGGGCTAAACAGATAGCGAAGTTTACGTGTAAAATTAACTAATTAATATTTACTCGTCAGTTCGATAGGTACAGCTGTCTGTGTACCAGATCCTCTAGACATTCGAAGAGAATCAGCTTCTATTGTTGTCGATTATTCCCGCATCACCACTAGCACTATAACCCATTTTATATGATTACATCGATCACTGTCAAGTTTCCCTTCAGCCCCTGGACGGTCGCGTACCATATCTAGTGCATTCGACTCCGAGAAAATCGATCCCTTGATATTATCAATTTACAGGAGAAAAACATGATGAACATCAGCTGACAGAGGCGAAAATCTGTGTATTATTATCCATGAAAATATATGTGTGGCATGTGCATATGCTAGACAGTGAATATCATAACACTTTATGCGTGTTCTACATGTCAAACGTATCGCCTAGTTATTTAACCATTTCGTGCGTTCACTGATAGAATTGAACAGATGATTTATAGCATCACTGTTATCGATCTTATTGATCGATATAAGAATACTATAGACAACACAGGTCTACTGTGATATGAACGATATTAGAGTTCTACAAAATGTGTGTCATGGCCATATTTAATCACCACTCCGCTAAAAGGTTGTACCCCATAAAGAGAAGGCCTACCATTGCATCGTCTGATTTTTCTCCACATATACACCTTGGTGTGTAGATAGATAGGTGTCTATTTGTATAGTGAACCTACATGCTTTGGAAATTTATATAATTGTTCTAAATAACCTATTGAACTCATCAACAGGTGCAGTGTCTTGCCTACATGTAGTTTGTGGATAACTCATGTCGTCAGCGCTGCACGGTTCGTCCAGTCATGGCTTAATTGATTTAATAATGAAATGGTGAACATGTATGGGCCTATAATGTAGATTGTTGTATAGCTAAGCACGTCAACTGAAATACATGAGTATGTATGACTATTCACCATGGTAATAAAATGGGTCCATCTGTGTGCATGTATGCAAGCACTATATATTTATTTATTTTACGTTAGAGTGTAAGTTGAATAGGTACAAAATAACATACAAAGACATTCACTCCCCGCTTTCAAGAGCACGTGGACAGAATACATAATAAATATATATTGTAAAGTACATCATTCACAGTTTAAACATTGATAGTGCAGCATTCAAATACATGTAAACAACTACTTGAACGAAATAAGCCCATGGTAACTATACCGATAACTGACCGATGTGCACTAACATACTAACATACTAGGCCTATATACATTCTGACAGAAGTAAACAATTGTTAACATGTATAAAATATTACAAGAGGTAAGATGAGCAGCAATTGTGACCTGGGATATCATTGCCAGTTATTGATTGCAGCTTCACTCGGTTTTCACTGCAGGCAAGGACAATAATGTGTCATGATCGATAGGGGGTATCCCAGCACATGGTCATATTATTCTGTACCTATAGCAGGAATTGATTAAGAATACAAGAAAGCCTGTTTTCGAAATAATAATGTATAAATACATTTTCTTTATTGCAGAATATAATATGACCTTTGTGACCTTTGAATCGCATATGATACATTTTTTCGTTGACGCATGTGGGAAAGTGTGGTTTAATGACCTAGATTTTTTACGTTCAATTATGCACTATCGGATGAACGCAATTGGAAAATAACTGTTAGGAGTCAATGTGTCGATCCATGGTGCCAATCAATTAAATTTTGAAGTGTTCAATTTAACTTTTGCGAAATATCCACAACCGTCTGTCATTCATTATGATTGTAAGTATCCATCTATTACCACCAATTCAGTGATGATGATGCCAATAACAAACGTAAAATACAACATTGTGGAATAGAAACAAAACCGGACCAAATAGTTTATCCAAAGACACACTGGCGTCATCAGAGGCAGAGAGTGTGTTAAATGTAGTTGTTTCTACTGTACACCTGACGGAATTAGTACACAAATGTCCAACAAGCTATAAAAATAATTATATTTACTCAAAATTCACATTAAATTGCATTTTTCATGTTAAATGTTATATGTTATGAAATTTCCAATGTGTGGATAATTGGCGAAAATTATTTTCACATTTGTGTGTAAATATCTCACATTTTTTTGTAATTGAAAAAATTTTGTTTTTTCATGTTTATGAATTTTCACATTTGTGGATCCAACATACGCCCAACTCGCGTATTCAAACTTTCGAACAAATCCATTTGAACTTCAATATGAATGTAGTTAATTTATGCACCCATTACATAACATTAATGTCCACCCGTATACAACCTATTACCTTGCATTTTCTACTTTGAAGTAGATGTATCGGGATATTGGTTTTCATAGATTTACATAATGTCCTAAATTATATTCTCGAGCATAAATCCTAGGAATATAAATGTGAGTACAGACATGTGAAGTATATACATTGCCGAGCAAAATCATTTCCAGCTCTGTTGCTTTGCATGAGTAATTTTTTTCGTTGAATGGCTCACTGTTTTATGTAAATATTATATTAGCAGTTTCTGCAGGATATAGTTTCATGCTTTGATATGATACGATATAGTTTAAATGGTAATAATGTACTTTATACGTTTTGGATTGATGGCAGCATGACCATACAAAAAGTGATGTTTGGGAGAAAGTGTATGGAAAATGTATGAAATTTGTAAGTAAACCTGCCATCTACCACCAAAGATCCGTATGTACCACTCAACTACAGAGGAATTTCCTTGCTTTCTTGCTTTCTTGTTTCTTGTTTCTAAAGCATATATATGGGCCGCCATGACCGCCAAAAATACAGTGATTACAAATGGTCAAATGTACATTCACATCAAGTGGTTATCCTTCACAAAATGGACAGGTCATTCGTGAAATGGACAAGACAAATATCAATCCATTAGCTCATACGGCCAACAGTCAATTCAACTTTCATTTAATCAGTTGTTCAGTTGCAAATGAACAGTTCATTATGCGAATCATCAATGCAAAACACGGGAGAACGACAGCAAACACGATCAGACAAGTAAATGATTACCATCCTATTAGTATTATTACGAACTGGACACATATAATTCAATTTAAACAGTTCCTTTTAACATTAATTACTTTAAACTTTAATTGGACAAGTGTCAGATTTCCAATCAAACAAAACTATTTGTAATTAAACGAATCAATCACCAAAATGATCAAATCGATAGCCAAAAATGCAATTTTCAAACAATCAAATGTACTTCCACTCAAATAGTCATCTATCGCCAATTGGACAGTACGTTCATCAAATGGACGAGCGCAACGTTAAACGATGAGTTCAAAATGCATACAGACAGGTTATCTTTTGCAGAATTATTTGATCAATAATTGTGCGGCGTTAGCCGTACTATATCTGTTAGTGTAATTTTGACCCCATGGTACCACTGGTGAGGAGCTTGTCCATGCGTGGACTTATTGCTACCGAATTAAGTAAGCGATGACATTATCCATATTTTATGTCACAATCTCAGATTACAACAAAGTTAAGTAGCAAATATTGAACAAAGAAAACATACACCTTGGTCGTTTGTGGAAAGTGCAACTAAAACACATTTTGGCAAGAATAATGGACGAATCGACAAACAAATGCGAGTAATAATCAATTTTCGCATGGACAAGCTCTGCACCAGTATTGGAGGTATTATGGTAGTGTAAGACCATTTACGAGAATTGTTCTCTGTGAGAGGGAAGTAGAGAGTTATTACAATACGAGTTCGAGTTACAATACGATTCGAGTTCATTGTTTCATATTGTTATCAACAAGACCCACAATATTTTGTTTGGTTGTTTAACCAAGAAATGAGTTTCGTGTCTACTTATCCTTGATTTTTTTCGTATTCACTCAGCCTCGAGTACTGGTTCTACTCTCCTTTGTCCCTGTGGCCGCACACGTAACCTCAAGTTCTGCTGTTGTGATGCTTGTGGAATGAACAGTTAATGTTAAAAATAGACAGTACAAAAGACATATGAATCTGTGTGATCACAAACGAACAAGCAACAAGACGCCATTCGATTACTCATAGCATGGATTGGACACTTGCGAATCGAATTAAACAGTAGTAGGCCCCTATTCATTATTCATTACATTTAGTTCAAACCTAACAAATGCTCATTTCCAAACGATCAGTACAAAAATCCGAAAGAGTGAGACAATATTTTAATAAACCAGTTAGTTTGCGAACCAAATAACCACACACAATTCAATCATCATGTCAGTGTCCAACGGACAAGACAATGAGCGCGTTATGACACATTCCTCGAACGATCGATGCTACCTCCGAATGAACAAGACAACAACGCCGAACGGTCATGCATCGAATAGACAGCAGATGGCGCCGCGGTAAGCGCGTGCTCCGTGGCGCGTGCACGTGCAGATTTGTGTTTAGTCATACGGCATGGCGATGGAAAGGGACAAGGTGATGTACATTTGTAGATCTAGTAATATATGTAAGCCTTCTAGATCTATTATCAAATTAGAATATTCGAATATGCGTACTGGCTGAACGGCCTAGACTAGATCAAGAGTCGACTGAGAATGAACTTTCAGAAAAATTGGATGCGAAGCAAAAAAGTTGGCCTGTCATTGTGTGTGTGTCACACTCACAGTCACACTGTCACTCAGCTGTCTAGATCTATATCTAGTCTGATCTTATCTAGGTATAGTCGGAGTCATTGGTCTGTGAGCGGTGGGTTTTCGGCGATTACTCAGTCAATATTTGAGATAATCCGATGAAATTTTGAGAGGTATGTTATCTTATGACCGCCTGACCAAGGATGCATTTTCGAGAAGATTGGAGGCAAAGCAAAAAAGTTGGCCTATCTCGGCCATAGTAAAAATCTGGTGAAATCAACCGTGGACCGCCCCCGATCAGCGTAGCATTTCTATTGACGTTTTCCTATTTCGTTATATATAGGCCAAATGGGCTAACTTTTCTGTTTACACACCAATCTCTCCGAAAATTTATACCCTATTAGGCGAGTATAAAATAACACTCCTGCCAAAATTTCATCGAAATATACGAATTATTGATGGAATAATCGTGAAAAAACCACCGCTCACAGATCAGTGACACCCACTATAGGCCCCTAGATGATGAGAATGAGATCCAGCCTGAGCAACGCAGAGGGGGAGGGGGGCGCTAGGGGCGGATTTTATTGGAGGGGGGGGGGGGGCGGATCTCAGGCCGGATGAGAAAGTTACCCTATGAAATTGACGAAGTTACCCACCCTATTGATATACCCGTAATAGGGCGTGTAAGTGAGATTTGAAACGTCACGTTATTTTACGTGATTTGACCTTTCTGGTGACATTTGATTTTCCCGCCAAATTTTTGGGCCAATTCGTAAAATTCTACATATTCGAACTCCTGCAACTTACACGGAAATTGTTGGAAAATTATCGCATGTTCGTACTTTGATCATGACCAGTTCCTACGATCGCTAACGATCTAAATATGCATTTTTCATAAGCATTTCATTCGATTTAAAAGGTATGAAAAACGTATGTTTTTATGTTCCAAGGTCATGACCTTGACGGGAGAAAAAAACTCATTCTCTTGAAACTACGTGACTAGTATCCAAACCGACGGTGGTGTTTGTGACTATATATGATGTGGCATATGTTCTGTGCACTTTTTGTTATAACATCACAGAAATAATCTTGTTATATTGGAATATGGAGTCCAAAAACATGCTGTGAAACACAACATAGATCGGGGGCAAATTGACCATGAAAAAATATTCATTCATTATTATAAACATTGGTATGTTGTAGTTCGGAGCAAATGTAATTAAGAAAAAAATGAATTGTAACAATATTCTTAATAATATTTTTGTATGGTGCTTCTAAAGTCAAGCAAAATCAGCAAAAATGACCACGTGGCATTGTTTGTCACCACTACGTACCTAAATACGTCATTTTACGACATATATGAAACGAGACTTACAGGCCCTATACCGGGATTTTCCCGTAGGCCTAATATGGCCCACCCGATGTATGACCCAAAAAATTTTGGTGATGTGATTTTTTCTATAGGGTATTTTCGATGAAAATGTAAACGATTTATTGAACATGGATGTATTCCATCAAACATGTGTCAATTTTCACATCATGACACTGTCGCAGGGGCGTCAAAATCACAATGGGGTGACTTTTACGCTTATTGGCTTGAAATAGGGACGTCAAAATCTCAATTCAATGTGAGGAGTAACTTGCACCGCAGAATGTTTCAAGTAAAAACATTATTCTAAACTACTATATATGTACAGGTAATGGTATTACTTGTATTATAATATTTCGTGTGAACGAAATAATTATGTACCGTAACTGGAATAATTAAAGAGCTTAATGGTATACCAAGGTGTGTATATTTTCATATTAGAGGCACCGATGCGCAATTTTTATCTATCGGTGAGATTTCTTTTTCTATTGCCTGATGTTCCTCTGATATAGAAATGCATTTCAAAACTAAACATATATCCGTCATAATATATTCAGTATTTTGGCGATGTATTGGTGGAAAACGGTTTTTCCGAAAGATAGTTCGGATTTGATTTTTATTCGGTGAGATGCTATTTTCCGACAGATCGCCCAGGGCCATATTACGGGAAACCCCGGTAGGATCCCTGCTCAAACCCCTAATAGATCTATGTGGTTCGTTCAGGCCAATTAATAAAAAAATCGACACGAAAAACTATGGTTCCGGTGAGGATGAACTGTGAAGTGGAACAAATGGACTTATGAACACAATGCACACTTTCCTCCAACAGGAAGCTATTGAGCGCCTCCGAGCAAGTTTGTCGGAGATGGAGCGTTCATTAGAGGCATCAACAAACATACCGTCGATGTCTTCTGCGTCCACCCAGCAACAAGGTGCACGTGTCAGTGTCGTGGATGAGCACCGACGACTGTTTTCAAGGGCTCAGGTAACTACAGTAGCCTACACTTGATTTATATTTGTATGGATGAAGAATACTCTGAGAGTTCAACTGAGAAGCAGAGACTGTACAAAAATACTAGTAACTTGGTATTGTCAGACAACATAGTTATGACAGCCATCATTTTCCTGTTCATTACTGTTCACTCTATGGGAAAAAAATTATACCTGTAATGTATGGTATTTTTATGGATTTATGAGAAAAATTGAGTCGGGTGTTGATCATGAGTTTGACAGTAGCTGGTGGCATTACCCTAGATTCTACCCCCACATCATTGTCTTGCATTTATAGTGTTTATACATGTATTTTTGTTTTTAGTTATTTTCTGTATACATGTATTACTTGAACAGCTGTTGAAAATGAAAACATTTCATTTTACGGCAGCGATTCAGCCCGTATGTTCGACCAGCAAATCGTGCAAAGAGGCAAGGTATGTATTTCTCAAAACCGTTTTTGGAATATATTTAACATAGCATTCAATGGGAAGTCATATAGCGATTTGTATGTTGACCTTGGATTTGACACTCTATTACTTCGATGAGACATGATATAATTATCAAACTTTTAGAAGTCTCGAAGTCATGTGCATGTAAAAAGTAAACCTTATCGATAATAGAACCATGGCCTAAATTTATGTGCGACAACACCAAATGATATTCATTATTCACAGGAAGAACAGTGACACGGCTTTTTTGTTGCTTGAGTGAGAGAGACCAAAACCGGGTTCCCAAACTTCCAGAGAAAAGGCACCTAACGGCGAACGGGTTAGGCGAGAAAAGGGTGGTGCTTCCTTTTGATGGCAATGCTGCTCAGATGAAAGCAGCGCTGCTTACGTGTGTATTCAGTCATTTGTGTATATTTCATAATGTACCATACTACCATATTGTCTAAGTTGTAGCCGAACTTTGTTCGGGGGATACAATTATATGCACTGGGTCTGAAACCAGGGAGTTAGTAGTGGATAAATTTTACGTATGAGATTAAATTATGGTGGTATTTTATGATGTAAACACTGACAATAGGGTGTCGGAACATTGAGGTGTCGGAACAATGGGGTGTCGGAACAGTGGGGTGTCGGAATATAGGGTAGACCCCATAATGGGGATGACCTTTGACCTTGACCTTAAATTTTTTCGCTGAGTCTGCATATCTCAGAGCGAAACGAACATATTTTCTGACTCGTCACCTAGACAAACATGCCTAGGAGGTATTAGGGCCTTGACATTGATTTTTTTTGCTGAGGTCGGCATTTTTTGTTTTCATCGATATCTCGGAAACCGTGTGTCCTACTAGAGCGAACGGACGTTATTTTCGGACTCTTCGCCCTAGACCAACATGCCTAGGGGCTATTTATGATGATTCATCCTTGAGGCTTTCATGCATATCTCAGAAACGAAACGGACTTTATTTTCGGACTCGTCACCCCAGACAAACACGCCAAGTGGGTATTAGAGATGGCCTTCGACCTTGACATTTTTTTTTTCGCTGAGTAGACATATTTCGTCAATATCACGAAAACGGTGGGTCCAAGAGCGAAACAGACATTTTTTTTAGACTTGTCACCCTAGACACATTTTTTATTTTCGATAATATGTTTGCAGATGCATCACATGATTTATGATTTTTATTCATCTGAGTCTTGCCAAAGTATTTCATGGACTTATTTTTCACAATGTGTGCACTGTGCAAGGAATAAAATGTACAAAACAAGGCATCATTTTTCTCCAACAGTACATTCCCCCAACTGGCGAACTGTGGGGGTTTTGAAATGATGTCAGTGGCGAGTGGATCGAGGAGTTCCTTAGAGACTGTGAAGTACGGAACATGTTCTACAGGAGAGCTCGCAGCGTTTGGCACTGGCCGCATCTATCTGCGACCTATACAGCAAGACATACAGCTCACTGAAGTTGAGGAAACATCAAATGTTCAAGAACCCTGCCTTTGGTGCAATGCTTCAATACAACTGTTTGCCATGCGTGAACATATTGAACGATGTGAGGTAATTAATGGGTTCAACTAGATAGATTAAAGAAGTATTGTAATACACATGTATAGATAAAACCCCGTTCGGATCCAGACAAGATTAGTGTGTTCCCACTACCTTTGGCTGGGGACTAACCCATAGTTCTTATACAAGTTTAATTGTGAGAAAATAGCTGTGACATGTAACCAATTTGTGAACGTGTTTGATTTTTCCAGAAGTACAAAGAAGCTGGAGAAGAAGCAACAGCGAGCAGTGACAGTGACTCAGCAACCAGGTACCTCATTGCTGGTCATTACAGGAAATCATTACTGGTGTAATATATCATTTTTGTTTGATTTTTAAGGTAGCAGACCTTAATGTAATACCTATTGGCAGGGTGATGTTTCCCTCCGTCCACCGTCCACATTTTTAGCTTTAAAATCTTTCTGACATTTTGCACGAAAATTCCTAGAAGTACATGTATCCCCAAAAAACCTTTTTAGGTGGTTTGATAACATTGCCATGGCATTACGTTCGTTGTTGTCGTCGAATGTAATGTCATGGAGGTACATATATTTTTAACTTTTTAAACTTTCGCATTTTTTTTTCAAAATGGCCACCGTTTTCAACAGAAAAGCGCAATTTTGGACTTTGCCTGCCATTTTCTCGAGAAAACTGTTCAGACAGTTTTTAGGAATCTCGACCAATTTCGATTAACATTATTTTTGCTAGGGTTTAGGGGGATACACCCACGTGGTCGTCAGCGACCGGAGAGCGTCTAGTTGCAATAGAGCGTCTGAATTGTGGTTATTCCTTCATGGTAACTACCGCGAAAATTTGTCCCACGAAATTGTTGGGCACAAGCGTCCATCTTACTGTCGCTTGACGATGCCGCCAATACCGCCGGTTAGAACTGTCCATGTTACCGTCGCTCGACGATGCCGCAACTAACCGGCGATATTGGCAGCATCGTCGAGCGACGGTAAGGGAGACACTACTAACCGGTATTGGCGGCATCGTCGAGCGACGGTAACATGGACAGTTCTAACCGGCGCTATTGGCGGCATCGTCGAGCGACGGTAAGAGCGACGCTCCGTGGGGAAAAAAGATTGGGGGACTGATAAATTTCGTGGAGGTTACCATGAAGGGGTAACCTGAATTGTTTTATCCAACGACATGTATGTGTGTGCATTCAACAAATGCACATTCTGTATGTTATCAGGTCCCTACAACATGATGGACATAATGATGTGGTTGACCTCACAAACTCAGAAATGAATGCAGACATCACTGGTTCATCGTCACCCATCCGAGTTGGAATAGTTCGTCTTCGGTCACGCTTGACTAACAGGTACATACATGTGTATGATTAACATGTAATGTCAGAATAAATCATCAAGTTAGTTGCCTTACATAAGGTTATGATCATTACCCTTGCCCCTGCTGGGGATGTTGCTTCCGGGTCTGTCTATCTGTTACCCGATGGTTTTCACTAAATTTCCGTACAAAAAAGCCTACTAGTGTATCATCAAATCTCTATCTCTGCCAATTTGGGAAATAGCAAAACTAACAGAATGTAAACCAGTTAGGTACGTATTTATTGTAGCTTATACCAACTTGATATTTGAGCATGAATAGGACTCAATCTGATTTAATTTATTATATTGTAGACATGCGGTTTCACGAGCTTCACTGCCCGTTGAAGCTGAGCAACATGGACACATTGAACCTCAGTCAGAAAGTGTGGCACTTCAAGGGACAACGATCCAGAGCAACAATGATACAGATAGTCAGTCTATGATAGAAAAGTAAGATATCGAAGAGGAGTGAGAAGTGAAGAGTATGCAAACCGCAAATCACAATACAGTCATAGTACATATACCGCTAAGTGCAACTGTCCTTCATTCCTGTAGCAGATGTAAATAAACTATATCAACAAAGTCTAAATAATATGTTTGATATCAGATCGAAAGAGGAAGAACTCGACTATCAAGGTGTGCTTGAAACTGTTGACGAATGCGTCCAAGCCACACTGCGAGAAAAGTGAGTACATGTATTGCGATTCGTCACAAGGATAACTGGTGCTCTCAACTGAGTGTTGTCTTTTACCAGTATTGTGGTTTATAGACTAAATGAGTGCTAGCCTTTTTAGATAATCAGGGGTCAAATTCAAAGTCATTCAATGTCATCATTGAAATCGGCACATATGACTTCCCATTCGACTCTGCCAATAGTTGTATTCTACTGGCACTAAAAAGTACGTTCGAATTAGTATTTCGTGGCCACGGATTGGCATAACTGATTCAGTGGCATTATTTAGCAATTCGTGCGCACAGATAACAATTCGTGAGCACAAAATACTGATATGTGGCATCGAAAATACTGATTCGTGCGCATAATATACTAATCTGTGGCCATGAAATACTAATTCGTGGGCACGAATTGTTGAACTGTGCACACTTGTCAATTCGTGAGCGCAAATTAGTATTTCGTGGCCACAAATTAGTATTTCCTCCACACAAATTAGTATTTCGTGCACACGAATTGCTGAATCATGCACACGGTTTGGTGTGCACGGATTAATAAATATTTTCGGTATGTCAACTCAGGGGCTCCGTTCTAGTGGTATGTTGAATTGAACATACTTGTTTCAGAAATAATTCCTCATTTGCCTAGGTTTCATTAATGATTTACATCAAATGTGAAAATATGTACCTCTCAAGCTTGTTGAATACGTCTTTGTCAAGAGATACATATCTTCACGTGATCACTGAAACACCAAAAGTCAATATTTTGATATTTCTGACAACAAGTTAAATCCTTGTGAATGCTGTGATTGTGTAGGCATGACTGTTCCGATCCGGTGGAACTGCTCCAGCATTACTCGTCATCAATCCTCATGGGTCGTCCTCTGGAATGCGACCCATCTGATATGACTGAGCCGGAGGGTGAAACGGTGACACTAGTGGTTTCAAGGACGGATTTGTTTCGGACGACTATGGACGAACTAAAGGACAGCAAGGAAAATTACAGGTACTATGCTCTTTTTATGTTACCGGTACGGAACGTTTGGTCCGATAACCTATTGGCATGGTGTTGCGTCCGTCGTCGTCCGTCCATATTTTTTTGTTTGATGTTTACGGATGGAAAATTTCTCAAATTTTGCACAAAAATGTCTGAAATAGTTCGAAATGGGGGATTAGACTATGATCCGATAACCTATTGCTATGGCGTTGCGTCCGTTGTCTGTCAGAGTCGTCGTCCATCTATATTTTTATCTTTGAATTTCATGGTCGTTTTTTCTGAAATTTTGCACAATAGTACCTAAGGTTATATTCGCATTTTTAGTTAAAAATGGCCGCTGGTTTTGACGAAACTGTTTGCCAGCCATTTTGACGAGAATTTAGACAGTTTGAGATTTATGTTTCAAAACATGTTAATTGGGGTCCTTGACATTGTGTATAAAGATGGATTGTACTGACTAGTCCGAAAGGCCCTAATCTAGGCTCGAAATTCAGTTTTCAGCTGTTTTCTCGAAAACCTGTTCGAAACGTTTTGACATTTTGTTTCAAAACATGCTATTTGGTGTTCTTGACGTTGTATTTAAAGATGGCAAAGCCTTGGATTGCTCAAAAGTCCCAAACTCTAAGCCCAAACGCCCCAAAATTCACTTTTTCGGCTGTTTCCTTGAAAATTTTTAATCAGCATAAATCCAAAATGGCCGCGATTCGCAATAGTCTACTAGTATATTAATGAATAATCAGGAGAGAAAAAGAAACTTTATAAAACACTTTGAGGTCAGGCTGTTTTAACCAGTCTCACTGCCGGACTAGTATTCAGACATTAGTTAGGCCCTGAACCAAAATGTCCGGTGAACTATCTTTAGTAGCACTAATTTTTAGGTTACCGGCCCATAAGGACCGATAAGCTATTGTCGTGGTTTTTCGTCGTTGTCGTCGTCCGCCACATCATCTGTTAACATATTTTATCTTTTTTCGGGCTGATGAATCTCACCTAATATTGAGATTAGAGACTCGGAATCAATTGTGGACATATAGGAAATGATATATGCTGAATATTCCCGTGACCTTGAATTTGACCTTTGACCTCATTTTCAAGGTCAGAGCACAAAATGGCGCATATCTCATTTGTTATCAACTTTATAGCTTACGAATCAATTGTGGACATATAGGATTTATGATATATGCTGAATGTACTTGTAACCTTGAAGTTACCAGACCATTGGGCCGATCACCTATTGGCTAGCCGGTAAGCTACAGGTCCCTTGGGCCTATGTTTTGTGTATACTATTCATATTCTGTTGGGTTGTTTGATAACTGACTTTCATATTCTAACTTTGAGGTATCCTCTGGAAGTGACATTTTATGGTGAGGTCGCACAAGACCAAGGAGGACCTAGAAGAGAATTCTTGAACATGATACTCCGTGAAATGCTGGAGGAAAATCATGGAGTGTTCCTGGCTCAGGAGGATGGTCGTTATGACATCAAAGAAACACGGACTAATGTTGTAAACGGAGTTTACTACAGTGCAGGACTACTATGTGGTAATATATAATGTTACCCAATACCCATGCAAATTCAATTCAGTTATTTACCATATATAAATTTGTTGGCAGTCGTAAGTACCATACATGTATGATTGCATCCCCACAGGCATCAGCATGCTGCAACAGGGGCCCTTGCCTGGGTTCTTGTCCGAAAAACAAGTGGATAGGCTTTTGGCGGGTGTCGACCTCAGCGAAGCAGAAACGAAGTTCACTGAAGGATTTAATGAGCTAGGATTCATTGATGTGATTATTACAATATATTATTTGCATCCCTCGAGCAAAGTTCGGCGGATACTATGGATTTGCCTCTGTCTCCGTCGCGTCGCCGCCAGGTCCGTGGTAGAGATTTTCTTGTGAACGCTCCACAGGTTGCAAGTCTGAACCGAATCTGATAATATTTTACACATACATACCTTATGGTAAAATCCTGACACCAATCAATTTTGGTTGTCATAGCAACTAAATTGATCGATTGGTGACACATTTTTTGCTCAAATTAGCCTGATTAGCACACATGACTTGTGAACGCTTTACAGGTGGGAGATTTTGATGAATGATGATGAAATTGCACAGGCTCGATGAGAAAGACCGTCCCAAGAAATCTAATATTTATTAATGAGTTAGCAGGCTAACTTATTACGGCCATTAAAATAACCATTTTTACATCATTGGTCAATCCAATAACCTGTACTATGAAGGCATAAGGCACTAGATTCTTGTTCAGAATAGAGAACGGATGTTTTTGGTGAAGAATATTACCCAATAAGTTAACATCAGTTTTACTAGGTGAGTCTAGTATTGACCACAATAAAAATAGTTAAGACAGGAAATATTTATCGGGCTCAACAAATTCATGGCTGTAACCAAATAAGTTAACATTATTTTTGCTAGTTAAGTCTATTATTGACCTGAATAAATATAGTTAGAAGAAACATTTATTATTGGGCTCAACAAGGTAAAGATTCTGCCCAGTAGAGATTTTATGTCTGTCACTGAATAAATTAACATTACTAGTAGTTTTACTAGTTAAGTCTATTATTGACCACAATAAAAATTGTTAAAACAGAAACTTTTATTATGGGGCTCATCAAAGTAAAGGTTCTGTCCAGAACAGATTTCATTGCTGTACCCATAATGTTGGGGAATTGAGCAAGATTTCATAATCCACTCCTGTGACAAGCTTCCCTGAAAAGTATTAGGTAATGAATTAGTTGTTATGAGTGTAACTGCACAGAATAGAAATAGTGGAGGTCCGGAACTTTCATTACTGCTATCGATGAAACACACTGGTCTGGCATTTTGTCGGAGTTAACATATTACTAATACTGGCAACAAGGATGATAGGGCCCCACAGGGATACACCCACGCAGTCGTAGGCGACCGAATCGTCTAGTGTATCTTACAGTGTGTATTGAAAAAGCCATCCGACATGATTTCGAACACAAATATTATTAGATAGCCATGAACAACCCTAGTATTACTGAAGGATATCAATATCCTCGTGTATCGGTCATACAGCATGGTTACTCGTGATGATATACACCAACGAACTTTCTCAAAATATGAAGGACGTGTGCATTGGTAAATGGTGTCCCTTTTTGTATCCCATGTCAGCTACTTAAAGGAAAACCCGTACTCCGCTTCCTGCTTCGACCACAGGCACAAGGCGACATCACCAGAAAACAGCTATTGCTTATACTAAAACCAAACTTCAGTGAGGAGGGTTCGAATAGCAGGAGAGCTGAGGAGGCCGTGTACAGTTTGTTTGTGGGCTACACCAAAGAGGTGGCAGGTTGGTGGGAGATAGGGAAAACATCGCCTTGATCTATGTTGATATCTCGCGAGTACAATTTAAGGTTACCCGACCTTTGGTCCGATAACCTATTGGCATGGCGTTGCGTCTGTCGTCCGTCCACATTTTCTTCTTTAAAGCCACTCTCGACTATAGCGAGGGGATTCCAGATACGTAACTGATATACCGTATAGGCAACGTTTACGTAACGGCCATCCGCCGCCATGTGAAGAATAGAACGTGGTGGCCCCGTGTACAGATTCTAGCACACGTTACCTCCTACTACTACTACTCGCACTCACCCAAGGTCATGTGCTTCACCCAGATTACAGAGAAATCTGGGCTGAGAGCAAGGGATCCAAGAAATTGAAATACAGCTATACAGACACATTTTATTTGTGACACTGCACCACTGAAAACAATCTGGTGGTAGAAAATTTGGATTTCTACCATAAATTAGGGTCCTTGTCTTTGTGTATAAAGAAGGAGTGCCGTGAATCGCTCAAGACCCGATATGTGGGCCTGAAATATCTGATATGCTCAAATTGCCCTGAGAGACGAAAACGCTTGTACATTTAGGGCTTAGGTTTGTATTATGCACATATACATGTAGTAAGTCATATATGGAGCATCTTTTGGTGACCTTGAACTTGACCCTAAATGACCTTGAGTCTAAATTTCAACGTCAGGCCTGACATGAAATGTGTAAATTGGCCTCTACAGGCAATATGTTTGTAGATAGAGCGTCTGTTTGTATTTACTATTATGACCATAAATTACAGGAATTTATACTGTAAAAAGACTAATTTTGGCGGCTATTAAATTTTTAACGGTTGTGTCCCCCACATTATTCGGCGGAGATTTAATTTGGCGGTTTGAGAAACACATCTATTGCTTAACATATATCTCGTTAATTTGGCGGAAGATTTATTTTGGCGGTTTCTCCCCTACCGCCAAATCCGCAAATATATCGTCCGCCAAAATTAGTCGTTTTACAGTATATCGCACATCTTTTGTTGAGCTTGAAGTTTACTTCCAACGAGCTTGAAGCCTAAACGGCAAGGTCAATTCTGACCTGAAATGGGTGAATTGGCAGACATATGCTTGTAGTTGATGTTGGTATTTTGAGCATATAGCGAGTCATATATGGCACACCTGATGGTAACCTTGAACTTGACCTTAGAGATTAGGATTGTGGTATAAGCTTATAGGATGTAGTACACCTTTGAAAATAAAAATTGCACCGTAACCTATCTTAGCTGTTGGGCTACTTTTTGCAAATATTGACTAGTTCTTGGAAAATACCTAAAATATTATACAAAGCAAGCTGAATACGTTATATAAAAATTTCAACAGGTCCCGCTATGACTTTTTGTTCACAACTTTACACCATGTTTCTTTTCGTTCCTTGCAGCTGGGAGGCGCTCAAATGTTACCCTCAGTAGCATCTTGCAGTTCGCGACTGGCTCCAAAAAGGAACCGATCCTGGGTTTCAAAAACCCGGTGTCAATAACTTTCACAAAGACGATCCCAAATGCATTCCCTCGTGCGAACACATGCATATGCCAGTTGCAGTTGCCGGTCGGGGAAGTGGTGCCATCCCGAGAAAGGTTCTATGAGTGTCTGGACTGGGCCTTTGTGAACACCTATTTTGGATATGCATAAACCCACTCCAGAACACTAAAGCATTTGTGTTCCAACACGTATATTGGCATGGCATGGCGTTGCGTCCGTCGTCCGTCGGCGTCCATCTACATTTTTATCTTTGAAGTTTACAATCGGATCTCTCTGAAATTTTGCACAAAAATACATAAAAATATTTCAAGAGGCGGTTATTTTTTAGTTACCGGTATTTTATTTTCGCATTTTTTCCAAAATGGCTAATTTTGGACTTTGGCGGCCATTTTCTCAAAAATTGTTCAGACAGTTTTGAGATTTTGGTTCCAAAAGATTCCCAGTCTGCATCTGGCGGCCATTTTCATTTCGTCGACCGGTCTCAAATATGACTTTTTCCATGTTGAATTCTCCTATGCTTCATAATGGGACACATTATGCCTAATATCTCACTTAGTATTGATATTAGAGACTAAGAGTCAATTGTGGACATATAGGAAATGATATACACTGTATGCTGAACATTCTCGTGTCCTTGAATTTGACCTTTGACCTCATTTTCAAGGTCAAAGCACAAAATGGCTAGTATCTAACTTATTATAGACTTTACAGCTTACATGTAGATATCAATTGTGGACATATATGAAATGATATCAGCCGAATATTCTTGTGACCTTGAATCTGACCTTTGACCTCATTTTCGAGGTCATAGCACAAAATCACTGATATCTCGCTTATTATCGACTTTACAGCTTAGAAATCAATTGTGAACATATAGGAAATGATATATGCCGAATATTCTGATGAACTTGAAATTGACCTTCGATCTGATTTTCAAGGTCAGAGCACAAAACGGCTAATATCTCACTTATTATTGACTTTACAGCTTAGAAATCAATTGTGGATATAGGAACTGATATACAGGTATGCTGAATATTCTCGTGTCCTTGAATTTGACCTCATTTTCAAGGTCAGAGCACAAAATGGCTAATATCTCGCTTATAATGAACTTTGCAGCTAAGGAATCAGTTGTGGACTGATAGAGAATGTCACGTGCTGAATATTCTCGTGACCTTGTATTTGACCTCTGACCACATTTTCAAGATCAGAGCACAAAATGACCAATATCTTGCCTTTTATCGACTTTACAGCTTAGGAATTAATTGTGGATATATTGGAAATGATATGTGCTTAATATTCGGATGACCTTGAATATCACCTTTGACCTCAATTTCAAGGTCAGAGCACAAAGTGGCTAATATCTCGCTTATTATCCACTTTACAGCTTGGGAATGAAGTTTGGGCATACATGTATAGTGAATATATTATTTTGAACATTCTCATGACCCTGAAATTGACCTTTGACTTCATTTTCTAGGTCAGAACACAAAACAGCTAATATCTTGCTTATTATCTACTTGACAGCTTAGGAATCAATTGTGAACATGTAGGAAATGATATATGATGAATATTATTGCTACCTTGGATTTGATCTTTGACAATATTTTCGAGGTCCTGAACAAATTCACTAAGATCTAAATCATATATTGTCCGGTAACCTTCCTTAGCCCTTGGGCTAATTTTTTTTATTGACATGACATTATAAAGACTGAATGTCGAATTGGTATACCATTATGTTCTCATTATACTATATAGTAGTTATTTTTGTTGTCCCAAGGTCATTGATTTGTAAAGATGACGAGCGAGAATGTACATAACTTGATATTGTTTTATAATAGTCTTTCCATGTCGACTTGATGTTTGGGCATGATGTATTTTGATGTTGTATATGATGTTCCATTATTTGAGGCATTGAAATGCCTATTCAAGTATAATAAACCACATTGTAAATCTTCCGGATTGTCACAAGTATATTTGTATGTTAAATGTACCAGGTACTTCCTATGTACGCTCCTAATACGAACCTAAACGCTATATCAAAGGCCAATTTAAACATAATCATAACGGGTTGAGACTTGATTTTCAATGTCATCTGAGGTCAATTTCAAGGTCACCATTCGCCATGTTAAACAGAACGGGGGACTCTGGATGTGTAATTAAAATACAGTATAGGCAACGTTCACGTAACTTCCACTGTGCTTTCTATCCAATTCGCCTAAAGTTAAACATCTGAACAATGCATAATATATCTCATGGAAACTCTTCTACATGCTACTAATATTGACATGGGACTCTGTCGTGATCATCCACATTTTTATCCGGAAAGTTACCAGTCAACTTTGTATAATATGGAACAAAAGTACCAAAAACTATTAGTATTTAAGTTTATTAACTTTCATTTCATTCAGTATTGCGGAGCAGTTCACTCACGCATTGTAAAGAAACAACATATTGTCTTGTATCCCACACATCTACATCACCATCTGATACCATGGCGACTCTTTGTTTTAATATTGCTAATTGAGCTGCTGACAAAGACACTTCCGTTTGTGGGACAACAATTCCCTCTTCATTAGGTGTGTCATGGATGGCCATGTCTGGATCCACACCAAACTCTGATGCCCCATCCTGAATAAACAATAATGTGTTCAATAGTTTTCAGCAGAAATACTGGTACGTAATGAGAGATATTTATTTCATGTATCAGCCTCACGCAATACAAAGGGAAGAAATAAAGTTTATCAATGTCACGGGTCTGAAAATTCCATGAACATCTGATACCCCAGTGAGGCACTTCCAAGTTATATGAGAAGTAACAAAAAACCAAATAAATACAAATGATGAATGATGTTTAAATTACCTCGCTCAAGGGATCAAAGTATTCAGATGGAATCGTTCCAGGTCCGCTTGCCACCCGCTGCATCCCCATAACATAGAGCTGAATCGGTGTCTTGTTATGTTCTGTACGGAGCTTGTGGTGATTCCATGACTCTTTGAACTGTTGCAGCTTTTCATCAATGATGGGTAAATATACGAAATGTAAACAAAGCAGGTGTATCTCATTGTCTGGATCAAGAAGGCCATCTGCCTCCAAACTTGAGAAGACATCATGAAATAATGACAACACTGCCAGGAAGACATCTCGCCATAGACGCTCTATCCTGCTGTTGTGTACACTTCTGCCAGTGATGTAGCTGCTTCGACCAGGACCACGAAGGGGATGATTCAGCATGTAGGATGCGACGTCACGATTCTCAACTCCCATGTCACCTCGTACTCTAGAAAGCAATCCCCATTCATCTACGGCTTCCTTGAAGAGGTTCAAAGCCGTCGAAGCCTTGTTGTTGTCTTTGCATGACAGCTGAACGATAACCCGACTGTAGCCATCGATGCAGCCATGCACCACAAATCTCCACCTGGATAAAAAGACATCAATGTGCACTTTTTGTATCTTTTTTAAGGCAATCTTCACAATTTTGAATGAAAAAATTATTTCCTCGCAAGAAAAAAATTGTCAATTATCAAGTACATGTAATTATCCTATACTTATTAGGTTATTGTCACTGATACAGGAAACTTGTCACTATGTAATACCATGCCAACTTTCTGAATAATTAGCTTTAACACTTGGAAATAGGTTCCCGGGAAGCGTATGAGGGAAGCGTACTGGGGAGTCCTACGGATACTGATATTTGAGCCAATCGGAGAACGCTATCAGTTTATTGACCAATTAGAAGCCAGTATGTTCTGGGGAAGCATACAAGGGAAGCGTATGGGGGAAGCGTACGGATACTGATACTTGAATCAATCAGAAAGAACTTCAGAGCCTCAAACAGAATATATACACAATAATTCACAATAGAAATGAGAATAGCAAGAGGAAACACGCCATATGATAAAGCCATATAGGATAAGACTGTCACAACATGTTTTGCTCAGTATGCTTCCCTGTATCCTTCCCTCGAGCCGAATCATCCCTCGGGCTCCGCTCGAAGATACGTGCTCACGGGAAGGATACAGGGAAGCATACTGAATAAAATATGTAATAACAGCTACGTATATGTACTGCATCAGAGAGGCGAAATATCATCATTTTTGTTGCTTCTGACTGTAGTTGGTGTACATCTGTGATCATCTGGAGTGGTAGCTGGTGCAACATTATGCTGTGCATAGGCCAGTGTACCTCAGTATATACCTTATCAACTTGTGATTGGTGTCCATATGCCACAGTGACAATGGTGATGGCACTCTGTACACTCGCCTCCTTACTGCTCTGTGTCCTCGTATTGTTCTGCCAATGGGATCGATTCTAGATATGCTGTCCCGAAGTCTATGCCGCTGAACATGCACATGGTCTCGAAGCAGATGTCCTTCGATGGACTTGAAACCTTGAATATCCAATGTATATACAGATCTAGGAGGAAGTTGATCTCACAGTTTGAGTTACATTACAAATTCGAGCTAAAGACGAAACGATGACCTATACTTTTAAACTTAAAGATTTATATGTAGGTTACCATGGGGAATTCATTACCGAGTCTTTGGTAATCATGAATCTGGACAAGTCATTGATATTACCTGATCTAGGAAATGAGGCAACAATCTGCATTACATGTGCATCTAATGCTTCGTCAGATAATGGACTGTATTTGGGGATTTTGGTGAATCCAAACTCTGACAACCGCCTCTCCACTGTCCGTGTGCTGACTGAGAGCATTGAGGCCATGTCCCTTGAGGTGAAGTTGTTGTCTGTATGCAAGGTAAACAAAAATAAATTAATGTTTAAGACTAGTTATACAATGTATATGTCATGTATGTGGACATACGATACAATGTATACTAGTATTATCACTACATTCAGCGTACTACCGACCAATATATACTAGTCGGTCATAACATTATATCACAAGTACTCACTTCAATAAATTGACTCAAAAATTTTGATATATATCAAGAACAATAAAGATATTCAGTTCCTGTAAAAGTCAGCACATTAACTTTTTGTTTTTCCATCACTGACAGGGATTCGGGCGTCCTCCATAGATGACTGAATAACATTATCCAACTGTAGCGGAATCATGTTGACCCTGGATGAGTCATCTGTTTCTGTCTCAAGGCTGCTCAAAATGGTCCTCACAGCCATCGCAAGCGGATCATGTAGGTGTTGGTATCCAGCCATAACACTTGAATATGAAGAAAAACATATGAATAAACATATTCTGTCGCCTAAGACCACAAATATGTACCAGTATCCTACTATCAAGGATTCCCCCATAACTTTTTTAAAATGTCACTGGTAGGCCTACTGGTAGTCTACCCCTAACTAACTGTTGTCAGTGTTGAACTGATTGTGATATTGACATCATGCCATAATAACTAACCTACATAACCATTATTTTTGCTCAAATCTAGATCTATTTCGTCTTATCTGAGGCGCCTCTCAGAGAAGACGAAATTGTTTGTCTACTCAGATCAATGAGCTCTTTCATCTAACTTTTTATGTTCACTTTACTAGTACTTTAATACTGTACAGTAGCCTGAGTAGGCTACTAGATCTCAAGAGATCTAGCTATATCCTAGACCTGTGTGAAAAAGCAGACATGGGCGATAATAGGGATTATTCGAACTTTCTTGTATGTTGGTGTTTGTCATGCACAGCACTGTTGGTTACCATATGTGGTAGATATCAACACATTTATATTGCTAGATATTACCATAGTTAGACTTACCGGTATGATCTGACAGGCTATTGCCATGGGCTGTTATATAGTATTAACAAAATACTAGACCTATAATGTGTCGTCTTACCGCTTACCGCGGCGCCATCTGCTGTCTATTCGATGCATGACCGTTCGGCGTCTTGTTCATTCGGAGGTAGCATCGATCGTTCGAGGAATGTGTCATAACGCGCTCATTGTCTTGTCCGTTGGACACCGACATGATGATTGAATTGTGTTTGGTTATTTGGTTCGCAAACTAACTGGTTTATTAAAATATTGTCTCACTCTTTCGGATTTTTGTACTGATCTTTTGGAAATGAGCATTTGTTAGGTTTGAACTAATTGTAATGAATAATTAATACTACTGTTTAATTCGATTCGCAAGTGTCCAATCCATGCTATGAGTAATCGAATGGCGACTTGTTGCTTGTTCGTTTGTGATCACACAGATTCATATGTCTTTTGTACTGTCTATTTTTAACATTAACTGTTCATTCCATTATTGATCAAATAATTCTGCAAAAGATAACCTGTCTGTATGCATTTTGAACTCATCGTTTAACGTTGCGCTCGTCCATTTGATGAACGTACTGTCCAATTGGCGATAGATGACTATTTGAGTGTAAGTACATTTGATTGTTTGAAAATTGCATTTTTGGCTATCGATTTGATCATTTTGGTGATTGACTCGTTTAATTACAAATAGTTTTGTTTGATTGGAAATCTGACACTTGTCCAATTAAAGTTTAAAGTAATTAATGTTAAAAGAAACTGTTTAAATTGAATTATATATGTCCAGTTCGTAATAATACTAATAGGATGGTAATCATTCACTTGTCTGATCGTGTTTGCTGTCGTTCTCCCGTGTTTTGCATTGATGATTCGCATAATGAACTGTTCATTTGCAACTGAACAACTGATTAAATGAAAGTTGAATTGATTGTTGGCCGTATGAGCTAATGGATTGATATTTGTCTTGTCCATTTCACGAATGACCTGTCCATTTGGTGAAGGATAACCACTTGATGTGAATGTACATTTGACCATTTGTAATCACTGTATTTTTGGCGGTCATGGCGGCCCATACATATACTTCTGTAATTAATAATCGTATTGTTAACTATTGCGAAGAACTAGGAATATTTGTCGACGAACAAAATGGCTTCAGGAAGGGACGATCATGCTCAGATCATTTATTTTCTCTTACTAGCAATATCCGTGATAGATTATCAAGCGAACAACCGGCTTATTGTGCCTTTATAGATATGGGGGAAAAAAACGTTTGACTGGATTGATAGGGATTTATTTTTGTATAGACTTTTGATGTACAATATTGATGGCAAAATATATAATTAAATAAATTTGTTTATTCGAATACAATGTCATGTGTAAAGATAAACAATATGTACAGTGAATATTTCCCAATAACGAGTAGTGTACGGCAGGGTGATAGCCTGCCTCCAACATTGTTTGTTTTATTTATTAATGTTTTGGCTGAAGATATTAAACAGTTGAATGTTGGTATTGATATTAAAGACCGAAATGTTTCTATTATTAATGTATGTCGATGACATTGTAAAAATTGGAACCTGAAGGTTAAAGCTGGAACTTGAAAGTTCATCTCGAGATAGTCAGGAATATATAGGACATATGCACAGTTCGACAACAGACACTCAAGAAATTGCCGGTAAACGAGCATGAAAACACTGGATAGAGAATGATCGGCCTGCCTGCATTGCCGGTTTGCCACAGTATCTAGACAAATACCAATGTCGTCACGAGACTGTGTGTAGAACTCGGTCGCAACGAGGGCCGCTTTGAGGAAAAAATCGATGCGAGTTTGATTGGCCCGAGTTTCAATCTTGATTTGGCAACTCAATTTAGGCACGGAATACACATTTTCAAACCCAAATTTGTATGATTTCTCATTCTATAGACAAAATAGAGCTACTACAGAATGACTACATTTTGTCAATTCTAAAAGTAGTTTGTTTTGTAACCTATTTTTCTGAGCCCACAGACATATTTGTAGTTGATTTTGAACAATAGTTTTTCTGCCAATATGATTTTGAAACTTTTTAGTCATCATGGCTCAGTATTGCCTCTACATCCTGCCAAATGGCATAGAGCGTTGACCAAACTAGTTCTTTTTGCTTAGTCGTCATGTTGTTGTCAACGCGGTAAGGTTAATTTTTTTCTGTAAAACACTGACCATATCACTCCAGAACGGGAGTCGATGCAGTTTTCAAGATACCAGTGTACAAGCCCGTGTTGTCCAATTATCCATTATCCAATTATCATACTCCAATTAGCAAGGAGTCTGATTTGTTCAGAATAGGCTCTCGCCCACGGATGTGGCCCACAGATACAAAACTATAGACATATTCCCCAGGAAGTACAATAAATGAGCGTTGTATGTGAAGTTTCCATGAACCTGTTCTGGATATTCCACCCAAAGACTACCCATTACTGCGAGCAAATCGAGTTTGGACTTTAATTTGTTGAATTTCAGGCAATGGTGGAAATCTTGGATTTCTCATTTGTTTTCAGCTTTGTTAGATTAACAGCTCCACATAATTCGATTATATATAGATATTTTAGCTCAGTAAATGCCTACAAATAGATTTCAAGTGCTAAAAATTTTTGTATTTAAATTGTTATGCCATGTGAGGTTATGGAGGCAAGCTATTAGTAGACTTTCGATCACATTTTGCATTTGAACTGTCCTATAAAAGTGAATATTAAATAAATAAAGGGGTTCTTTATCTTTACCCTATTGGAAAGGTCATACTTTCCAATGGTACATTCTATTTATTCATAGGTTACCTAGAATAGAAACGGCATGCCAAAAACTAACCATGACCGAATACGCGATACAGGGTATCCTTACCAAAGTGAAAGGAAATGCATCCCTAAATTTTCAATGTTAGAAATAATGGGCTTCCATGGCCTGCTGTATCAACTATTTTTTATCAAGTATTTGTATACGGAATTGAATGTTTCTATTCCCGATGGAGGGCCGAAATCTTCTCAGCCTACGTCTATCAATGTGTATTGCCTTACTAAATATCAAATCATTCCCTCGATATAGAGGTGATATGTGGACAATACATTTAAATATTCAAGCCCGGTCTCGGTATTCAGAGATCAAATCGTTATAAACATTCCGTGCCAGTGATATGGCCCTAAAAAGGGCCGTTTGTTCTTTGTCGGAAGCAGGAATGCATCGCTTAGATCTATTTCTTGGGCTTGGTGACTGTTTTCGCTGCCGGCTTCTTGGTTGCTTTTGCGGTCTTCTTTGTAGCTGGCTTTTTTGCGACAGGTTTCTTCGCGGCCTTTTTGGGAGATTTCTTCGCGCTGTCCTTCTTGGGAGCCTTCTTTTTGGGGGTCTTTGGCTTCTTGGCTTTCCTGGGGGACTTGGTCTTCTTGGGTTTGACAGCCTTCTTGGTATCCTTCTTCACTTTGGGCTTCTCTGCTTTCTTGGCCAGACAGTAAGATCCCTTGACCTGTTCCAGAGCTTTCTCGTCAACAGCCTTCTTCAGATAGCGGCGGATGAAGGGTCCGGTGCGGACCATGTCGATGCCCTTGTAGTTGGCTTGGATGTATTTCTTGATGGCGGCGAGGGACGATCCCTTTTTCTCCTTCAAGGCAGTGATGGCAGCTTTCACCATCACGGCGGTTGTCGGGTGCTCGCTAGCCTTGGCCGGCTTCTTGGCCTTCGCGGTCTTCTTCGCTGGTGTCTTCGCTGCGTCGGACATCTTAATGAATTGATTGTTTGGTGCTGTTTGTAGGTCTGTAAGCTGCAAAGTCTTCTGATGAAGTGATACCCAAGCCGGTATTGCGCGCCCAGTTATAGCTCGCGCGCGGACCTCAGAGTGGCACGCGGCTCGCAGGTGCCCGTTTCACTGTGAATATCGCAACTCGAGAAAATACTGTGCTAGTTGATCAATTTCAAACGCATTCAGCGTCAAAACTACTGATGGAAAGGTGTTGGAATTAAGAGGGCTTCGAGTGAATATCATATTGTAATGGTATTTGAGAGAACGAAGCTTTTCCTTGGGAACTCACGAAGTTATCACCTATTTTATCAAGCAAAATCGATTATTGTGGTGTGATTTGGACAAACTTCTCAACATTTTCCTCATATTGTGTCGTTTAGGGTGACAAATACCCACTGCCGAGTAATGTGTCTGGGAGACCTTGTAATTATGCAAACATGTATGTAAGAATGATCGCAAAACGTTGTGGGAAACTGGTGTAAATTATATTTCAAAGTGGGTATCTAGCACAGGATTTCGGTCCGTCCAAAACGCCACCACCCATAGCTTGCCGAACAAGATATCCGGTACTTTGTCCGTTTCAGCCCACTACAAAAATTTGGAAACATGTTGCCCAAGGAAAAGGTATGACAAAAGGTATATTCTGTAAGTTGCTCAATTTTTGTCACTCCAGGAATATATAATAATATAATTTATATTTATTTCGTGAAAACTACGTCGTGATTATATTGGCGTGCTCCGAACGTGGGAGGGGGGGGGGGGGTTGTAGCTCACTTTCGGAGCATGTACTGATATTTGCCATGATCTCGCATTTCACCGATAGGCAACAAGTCGATATCAACGGTCCAACTATATATTAATTCTAAAGCTTGTTTGAATTTGGTTATAGGTCTGCAATGACATACAACGTATACTTGTACAAACATTCAACAATGTTAATCTATTATATGATATGTATTTAAGATTCCATAAGTATATACATGTACATTATACTACTATGTACACATGTAGTTTATTGGAAGAAACAAATCATCAACCGTTCTCATGTGCATCATGTCAGAATTCTTGTAAGATTATGAACTGTTCAGTGATGATTTGCATAATTTGAGTATAAATTTGTAAGAAAATTGTTTTAAAAATTAACTCGCGAACCCCATCTGCGCACTTTTATTTCTTCAAAATCTTAATGTTTTGAAATATTGTAACAAAGGCTTGATATAACCTAAATTTTCATTATACGGCACTATATTATACAGGGTTGACATTTAATATGGAATATATCGGTTGGGTGTGTAAACTTATGAAATATTATGTCATAGATTCAAATTGATGTGACGTTGTTACATGATCTAATGTTCAGCCAAGCATGTAACCTGCCAATCAGGCGATTATCGTACCAATTGACACCTCAGGAGTGCACACGGGGTGACGAAATAACTGACCACTGCGATTGGGGGTGATTTTTGTTCTGCTATAAATTATGTGGGCTGGTCAAATTTATGTGCATATCGGCCAGGATCTCCTTGACTTGGAGCTACGAAATTTTAAACACAGATTCCTGAAGTAATGTTGCGTCAATTAAATGCAGCAGTTTGTCACGGAATGGTTGCCCTACGACGTAATGGGCTAAAAGAGACTGAGATAGCGAGGCAAAAACACATCACACAGAGGGAGGTCAGCAAGATATATAGTGAAGAGGAACGCCGAGACAAGTGTGCCTACTCCTAGAACTCGCCCAGGAAGACCTATAAAGACAACAAGAAGACATGACCGTTTGTTGATTCGCCTGTGTACTGGTACCCGTACCATGCCAGCCAGGGCCTTGAGAGTACAGTGGCAGAGTGTGTACGCGTATAGGTGTAGCCTTTTCCAGAACACTAGCGAACAACCGATTGGGTCGAGCTGGGTATCTTGCCAGGAGACCACTAAGGAAACCCCTGCTCAAAGACATCACGAGCAACGTCTGCAGTGGGCCAGGGATCACCACCATTTGGGACCAATTCACTGGAATCAGGTCATATTTAGTGACGAGGCGAGATTTGAGGTGTACCGCCATGATGGACGCATCCGAGTTCGCAGACGAGTTGAAGAACTTTACCATGAAGCCTGCATACTACCCAGGTTGCAGGCTGGAGGCGGTGGGATAACCATATGGGGAGCTAACTGCGCAGGTGGAGAAAGTAATCCTGGTCGGCAATCTGGATCAAAACCAATACATACGCATCCTAAACCAAACAATGTTGCCATTCGCTCGATGGGCCTTCCAGGACAATTTTGTGTACCTGGATGACAATGCTCTTGCACACAGGGCTCGTACAGTGGCCACTTCCCTTCTGGATCAGAGGTTTGAGCACTTGGCATGGCCAGCGTGTTCACCAAATATGAACCCCATAGAAAACCTCTGAGCTGAAGTAACCCGTCGGATCAACAACCTGGTTCGACAACCAACCAGTTTTGATGAATTGCGACAGGCTGTGATGGACGTATGGTCCAATTTACCCCTGAACACCTTGAGGACCCTGTCTGAGGGTATGCCCCGCCGTGTGATGGCGCTACAAGCAACAGGGGAGGTCACACGCGATACTGAACATTGTTGGTGCTAGATGGCATAATGGCGCTCAATATTGTAAAGTTTCATGTATCTGCTATTGCGTGTTGTTGAGATATTGAATTTGAAAATATAAATTATAAATCTATTCATGTATTTGTTGGCACAATTTGGCGTTGGGTTGTTTGTTCTGGATCATAGTGTTTACCAGATTGAAAATACAAGATAAAGAATGCACTAAGTATGAGGTTAGATGCTTATGAACGGCAGGCAAGACAAATTTCTTGCAAATACAAACTAAAAAAATTGATGAAAAAAAATTAAATTAGCCCGAGGGCAAAGAGAGGTCACCGGACAATATATATTTTAGATATTAGCCTTTTTTCCAGTGACCTTGAAAATGAAGTCCTTGATCAATTCAAGGCCATGAAAATATTTTAAAAATATATCACTTCTAGTATGTCCACAATTGATTCCTAAGCTGTTAAGTCGATAATAAGCGGTATATTAGCCATTATGTTCTCTGACCTTGATAATGGGGTCAAAGGTCAAATTCTAGATCACAAAATATTCAGAATATATCATTAAAGTCATAGTAGCAAGGTACCATTATATGGTTTTATTCCTGTTCAGATAAAGGCATTGTGGACATTTGGTGATGAAAAAGATGTTCGCGTCAATTGGTAATTAATAACAGCGACATATAATCGGGTATATTGAGCTAGTATTGCAATCGCCTTCTCATACCGATAAAAAAATAGCTTCGGCAGTTTCCGTAATCGTGACGTCAGTTGAGGCAAAATGTCCTTTAATGGCTGGCCAAAAACGTAAAATACGTAATTTGGGCGGTCAGCTCAAAGACGGAAAACCACTCCAAAATGCATGAGATTGAAAATAAAACACGTGAAACCAACAAATACTGGACATTTTGCAGTTCAACAAACCTCCTTTCTGGGAGAATAAAAAAATTAGGCCAAGGGCCAAAGATAGGTTACCGGACAATGTTTAATATTTTAGATGTTAGCCAGGTCACTGGTTAAAGTCAAGGTCAAAAGAATATTCAGCATATATAATATTAAGCATATATCATGTCCACAGTTGATTGCTAAGCTGTATATTCAAAACAGAGAGATATTAGCAATTTTGTGCTATGGCCTTGAAAATGAAGGCAAAAGGTCAAATTCGAGGTCATCAAAATATTCAGTGTATATCATTTTCTATATGTCCACAATTGATTCCCAAGCCATACAGTCAATAGAGGAGCAAGATATGAGCCAGTTTGTACTTGGACCTTGAAAATGAGGTCAGAGGTCAAATTCAAGGTCACGAGAATATTCAGCATATATCATTTCCTATATGTCCACAATTGATTCCTAAGCTGTAAAATCGATAATAAGTGAGATATTAGCCACTTTATCCTGTGACCTTGAAAATGAGGTCAAAGGTCAAATTCAAGGTCACGACAATAATTTGCATATATCATTTCCTATATGTTCAGAACTGATTCGTAAGCCGTAAAGTCGATGACAAGCGAGATATTAGCTATTTTGTCCTATGACCTTGAAAATGGGGTCAAAGGTCAAATTTAAGGTCATCAGAATAATCAGCATATATCATTTCCTATATGTCCACAATTGATTCCTAAGCTGTAGAGTCAATAATAAGCAAGATATAAGCCATTTGTGCTCTGACCTTGAAACTGAGGTCAGAGGTCAAATTCAAGGTCACGAGAATATTCAGGATATATCATTTCCTATATGTCCACAATTGATTCCTAGTCTCTAATCTCAATATTAAGTGAGATATTAGGCATAATGTGTCCCATTATGAGGCATTGGAGAATTTAACATGGGAAAGTCCCATTTGGGCCGAGTTCGGGCCAAAATGGCCCACTTCGAGCGATTCAACCGCAACGAAATTTATAGACATTATAGAAGTACATATGGGGAGTGTTATGTATCAAAAAGAAAAAAAGTTACTGAACAGATTTTGAGAAAATGGCCGCCAAAGTCCAAAATCAGGCATTTTTCGTCGAAAACGGCCGCCATTTTGAAAAAAATGCGAAAATCAAAAAACTAAAAAATACCTCCTTCTTGAATTATTTTTAAGTATTTTTGTACAAAATTTCAGAAAAATTCCCCCATAAACAAAAAAGATAAAAATGTGGACGACGACGGACGACGACGGACGACGACGGACGACGGACGCAACGCCATGCCAATAGGTTATCGGACCATAGGTCCGGTAACCTAAAATACTGATTCTAAATATCAAGACAAGAAATGCCGTATTCCCACCATCCCACCCGTTCACTTGAGTTGTCAAACATACACAACAGGAATGAATATGCGACATGCAGTTTACCTTGCTGGCTACTCGTACTTTCAGTTCTGCCTCAACTGACGTCACCAAACACGTGACCCATACTAAAATCGTGATCAAAATCTTCGGCAATTTACGGAAGGAGTGCCTATTTGATTCAATATCTCGAAACCCATTGATTGTATTTGTAAAATTCGTTCGAATTTACAGATAACTATTCATAATGGACTAAATGAAAAGCACTTTCATCGGCATGCTACTAGGTCTTTAAGGCATTTCGGAAGAAATGCCTATATGGTTTTAGCAGAACTTTTTTTTTCTTTTCTTCTACGCCGTTTTGGTTTCCGACCGATAACTTTAGTTTGCCTCGATGTATCTTAGCCAATTTTTAAGCATTGGTCGGACATATTATGTGGGAGAACCCTATTATTTTTCAGCCGGATCCGAGGTCCGTGAGGTCCGTGAGGATGAAATTAATGTTGTTTTTTGGACTTTGTTTCAGCACGATAACTCAAAAAGCATGTGGGCAATGGCTGCATGGAGGTTCATATATCAACAGGGAAGAACCCTATTGATTTTGGGATCAATCCGTCAAACGACCTTTGACCTAGAGTTCGGAAGAGTTTTCGCCCAGTCATCCTTGAGGTTTTCTGCATATCTCGGAAACGGTGCGTCGTAGAGCGAAACGGACGTTATTTTCGGACTTGTCACCCTAGACAAATATGTCTGAGGAGTTTTAAGGATGACCTTTGACCTTGACCTGAAATTTTTTCGCCGAGTCGCCATTTTTCGTTTTCGTCGATATCTCGGAAACGGTGCATCCTAGAGCGAAACGGATGTTATTTTCGGACTCGTGGCACTAGTCAAACATATCTTAAGGGTATTATGGATGAACTTTGACCTTGACCTGAAATTTTTTTCGCGAGCATTTTTCTTTTTTTGTCGATGTCTCGGAAACGGTGTGTTGTAGAGCGAAACATTATTTTCGGACTCGTGGCACTAGACATTCATGTCTGAGGGGTATTATGGATGAATTTTGACCTTGACCTGAAATTATATCTTGGAAACAGTGTGTCGTAGAGCTCATGGTAAACATGTTATAAATATAATAAATTAGTCTTAACACCGAAATGCCTCCATGGGATCTTTAGGCCTTGACGTCTAGTTTCCTATATGTTCACTATGGGATCCTAAGCTGTAAAGTCGATAATAAGCGAGATATAAGCCATTTTGTGTTCTGACCTTGAAAATAAGGTGACTGACCTTGGAATTTAGGTCAAAGGTCAAACTCAAGGTCATGCAAATAATCTGTATATCATTTCCTATTATTCATAATTGATTCCTAAGCTGTAAAGTCGATAATAAGCGAGATATTAGCCATTATGTTCTCTGACCTTGATAATGGGGTCAAAAGTCAAATTCTAGATCACCAAAATATTCGGAATATATCATCAAGGCATTTCGGAAGAAATGTACGGAAGACCGTTAGTGCCAGGTGTGAAAATATATTTAATCTGGCGGCCGCCACTTATTTAGTGCTTTAACACAGCATTTTGGTCTATCCATAGAAATTCATTTTAAAATAAAATAAAATACAATTTACATTTTTTTTTAGATACATTATCGATTTACTAAGTCGATATTATCAAGTTACTAACCCGGGATTTAAAAAAAAATCCTGTCCCCCCCCCCCCCCCCCAACCCCGCATCCCATACGAGTCCCATAGGAGTCGTGCGCGTTAGTCACATGCAAAGTGACTCTGATCGGTCAAAGCCGATTTATATTGTAACGTATATTGTCCAAGAATGCCTCAATAAATTTAACGAATATTTGTTGGGGGATGAAATGTACATATTTTCATGTCATTGATTGGTATTATTGACCATAGGGCAACTTTCAATACATAATCCATAGGGGAGAAAACGAAGAAAAAAAGGACACACAATAATAATCAGATAATTTGACGGATATTTGTCACCACCATCGAATATGTACTGTTTTCATTTGTTCACATATCCCTTTAACCTATATATCGATGGTAGCAACCATAATTGTAGAGGGCCCAGTTGCCATGGCCACAACAAATAACATTAATTCATTGATGAACCTATATAATGCTAAGTGTGAAAGTTAAGTTTTGATGAATAATTTGCATATCAACACCCCCCCCCCTCCACAATACCCCATATAACATTGTCTCATTAAAAACAGTATTGTCATTAGTACAGTATGTCACGACTTTAATTTGGATACTAGGGCCTAATTAGCTATATATGTATATTGCTTTACAAGAATCTCATATTTCAAGCCACGGCCTGCAGATAATTATGTGGCGGCCGCCAGATAATTAAGTGGCGGCCGCCAGATAATTATGTGGCGGCCACCAGATAATTATGTGGCGGCCGCCAGATAAATATATTTTCACACCTTTCATTATCTGGCCTCTACGGGCTTCCGTAGAAATGCCTATATGGTTTTAGCAGAAATTTTTTTCTTCTTTTTTTTTTGCCACAATGTATCTTCGCCAATTTTTAAGCATTGGTCAGACATATTATGTGGGAGAACCATATTGTTTTTCAGCCGGATCCGAGGTCCGTGAGGTCCGTGAGGATGAAATTAGTGTTGTTTTTTGGACTTTGTTTCAGCACGATAACTCAAAAAGTATGTAGGCAATGGCTGCATGGAGGTTCATATATCAACAGGGAAGAACCCTATTGATTTTGGGATCAATCCGTCAAACGACCCTTGACCTAGAGTTCGGAAGAGTTTTCGCCCAGTCATCCTTGAGGTTTTCTGCATATCTCGGAAGCGGTGCGTCGTAGAGCGAAACGGACGTTATTTTCGGACTTGTCACCCTAGACAAATATGTCTAAAGAGTATTAAGGATGACCTTGACCTTGAATTTTTCTGTTGAGTCGCCATTTTTCGTTTTCGTCGATATCTCTGAAACGGTGCGTCGTAGAGCAAAACGGATGTTATTTTCGGACTCGTGGCACTAGTCAAACATATCTTAAGGGTATTAAGGATGAACTTTAACCTTGACCTGAAAATTTTTTCGCGAGCATTTTTCTTTTTTTTTGTCGATATCTCGGAAACGGTGTGTCGTAGAGCGAAACATTATTTTCGGACTCGTGGCACTAGACATTCATGTCTGATAGGTATTATGGATGAATTTTGACCTTGACCTGAAATTATATCTTGGAAACAGTGTGTCCTAGAGCCCATGGTGAACATGTTATAAATATTATAAATTAGTCTTAACACCGAAATGCCTCCAAGGCATCTTTAGGCCTTGACGTCTAGTTTCCTATATGTTCACTATGGGCTCCTAAGCTGTAAAGTCGATAATAAGCGAGATATAAGCCATTTTGTGTTCTGACCCTGAAAATAAGGTGACTGATCTTGAAATTTAGGTCAAAGGTCAAACCCAAGGTCATGCAAATAATCTGTATATCATTTCCTATTATTCATATTTGATTCCTAAGCTGTGAAGTCGATAATAAGCAAGATATTGGCCATTTTGTCCTGTGAGCTTGAAAATGAGGTCAAAGGTCAAATCAAAGAGTTTAACACAATTTGTGTTAAACTCTTTGGTCAAATTCAAGGTCACAAGAATACTCACCATACATCATTTCCTATATTAAATGTCCACAATTGATTCATAGTTTCTAATCTCAATATTAAGTGAGATATTAGCAATAATATGTCCCATTATAAAGCATAGGAGAATTTACCTTGGGAAAGTCCCATTTGGGCCCAAAATGGCCCACTTCGAGCGATTCAAGGTCAACGAAACTTATACATATCACAGGGGTACATATGAGGAGTGTTATGTATCAATTAGAAAACAAGTTACTGAACAGAATTTGAGAAAACGACCGTCAAAGTCCAAAATTGGTCGTTTTTCGTCAAAAGTGGCCGCCATTTTGAAAATATGGCGAAAATCGAAAAACTAAACAAGAAAATGCAGCAAACTGCGGAAGACGACATTAGAGCTCGAGCACATCATCAGCACCACGACAGCTGAATATATCTTACACAACGTTAGGCCTACCCCCCCCCCCCCTCCGAAAAAACGAAAGAAAGAAGAAGCCATAATTTCATCCCCTATGTGATTCCAATTCATTTCCGTATACTAGGATGAAAAACATGGCCTACTTCATTCATATTACTAATAAGTAAACATTTATTTTAAAATCGATCAATGGAACAGATATGCCTGCTAAAATGATATGGAACCTCATTAAAATATCCTCAAAACATTGGAAACTATGAGGAATATATGCATCTGATAACATCAGATATAGCCTAACACATGCCTTTACTGGGCAAATTAAAATACCAGTTAAGAATAAAAAGACTTCGCAATCCAGCACAGAACACCAGCTTAATTGTCATGTTATAAAATACGTCAAATTACGGTAAATGTAGCCGTGGCATCGCAGACGAATCGCTGTGTTTACTTCATAACGCCAAAAAAGTCCACACGCAGATGCCCACAATAAACACATGCATGTATGCATACACGAATTGCTGAACAGAATAGAATTGTTTCAAAATACGCGTCATTGTGGTAAAATTTGCTTTGCATTCTGGGAACGTCAATTTCCATCGGCTCCGCCATTTTGGGACGTTTCTAGATAATTTGAACATTTACGTTATTTTCTCAAACCTAGCACATCGATTCATGCCTCATATATCTGTGGAATAGTCAAAGTTAACCATCAATTCGAGAGATTTTATGTCAAGGACAAAGAAAATCCTCATTTGAAGTAGGTATCTAAACGTTTACATGTCAAAACGTGCGTCGATAGGTTGGCATGAAACCTCCATGAAAAAGTCAGCACATAGACATGTAGAGGGTTGGGGGCTTCGCCCCCAACGCTCTAATGTCAAAAAATAGCTTCCTCTCGGAATATTTTTAGGCATTTTTGTGCAAAATGTCAGAAAGATTCTATCGTAAACTTTAAAGATAAAAGTGTAGACGGACGACGGGCGCAACGCCACGGCAATAGGTTATCGGACCAAAGGTCCGTTAACCTAAAAAAAAATATAGATTCTATAATTCAGGAAACCATGTCGTACCGGCGTTCATGTCCTCTCAACCCTGTAGAACTTGAGTACATCACCGTGCAGGTAACTTCACAATCATAACGTGACCAAAAAAGCATTGGGCACATATTTGATTCTAGCGATTTCGAATGGGACATGGCTTATATTCGAATCTAACCGAGATATTGACAAAAATTTGTTCCCGGTACAAATGTGTAATTGTGCTTTAATTGAATCGATACCGGTTTCATTAATTCCTGTTGAAATTACTGGAAAATCAATAATATGTTGTCAAGAGCAATCAAATAGCATTGATTAGGAACCAGGATTTATAGTGTGACACTTTCGAATCATTCACGATCACGATATAAACGTCAACACAACAGCAGAACTAAAAGTTTCGAGTGCGTCCACCTGACTGAATGAGATCAGAACACATGATGGATGATAAAAAAACATCGTTCAAACACGAATGCTGTCCCAGTTAAAATGATGAATGGTCCCCTCACACTGAAAAATAGATATATGTGCTCCCAAACGTTTCCCAGATAAAAGTAATGCCTTCGGTTTGGGTTAGCCCGGATCACGATTACTTCAGGCAATTCAGGGGTGTTCTGATATGCAATTCATGAGGACATTTGGAGCATGAACATGCTCAAAACTTTTTCTGGAGCTCTAGAATGCTACGTACTAAACACGTTCGAAATGTTTACTAAGAAAATCAGGCCAAGGGCCAAAGATAGGTTACCGGACAATATATGTTTAATATTTTAGATGTTAGCCAGGCCACTGGTTAAATTCAAGGTCAAGAGAATATTCAGCATATATGATATTAAGCATATATCATGTCCACAGTTGATTGTTAAGCTGTGAATTCAATAATCAGAGAGATATTAACAATTTTGTCCCGTGCCCTTGAAAATGAAGACAAAGGTCAAATTCAAGGTCATCATAATATTTGGAATATCACATTTCCTATATGTCCATCATTGATTCCCACACTATGAAGTCAATAAGCGAGATATCAGCCATTTTGTCTTGTCACCTTGAAAATCACGTCAAAGGACACTTAAAAATAAGGTCATTGGTCAAGTCGGGGTCACGAGAATATTCAGCATTATCATTTGGAGTTTGACCACAATTGATTCCTAAGCTGTATAGTTGATAATAAGTGAGATATTAGTCATTTGTGATCTGACCTTGAAAATGAGGTCAAAAATCAAGGTCATGAGAATATTCAGCTGTAAAATCGATAATAAGCGTGAGATTAGGTCAAAGGGTAAATTCAAGGTCACGAGAATATTCAGCATATACCATTTCCTATATGTCTACAATTGATTCCTAAGCTGTAAAGTGAGATATTAGCCATTTTGTCCTGTAACCTTGAAAATGAGTTCAAAGGTCAAAAAGGTTAAACGGCGACAACGGACGACGGACACAACGCCATGCCAAGAGGTTATCGGACCATAGGTACGGTAACCTAAAAATTTGCCCAAGGACTGAGAAAGGTAAGCAGAGTATTGTTTAGTGTGAAACCACTATTTTATTCGCCAAAATTGCCATTTTAACCAAGGTCATTGAATGTCCAATTCAAGGTCACCTGTAAATTCGCCATATATAACTTCCCATTTGAATGCGCCAATATTTAAGCTCTATCTTGAAGTGTTCAAAGAGCTTACTCGGTATAGCTCCCATTATGAAAGGAGAATTGGGAGAAGTCTAACAAAATATTCTATGGTGAAAAAAATTCGGCTGAAAATGGCGCAAAACGAATAGTGACTTGAATTGGGTAAAAAATAACGAACAAAGGGGAACAAAACTAAATGCACATCATGATGGTACATAAGGGGAATCTTTTGAAACAAAAATCTCAAAACTGATCAGACAGCTTACGAGAAAATTTTGCCAAATTAAAAAAATAATCGTTTTTTGTCGACAAAAAAGGCCGTTTTGACCTTTCAGGGTCATTAAAGGCATTCAAGATCATCACTGAAATCGCAATATATCATTATCAATTTGAATGTGCGAACCTTTAAGCTCTATCTTGAAGTGTTTTAGGAGTTTTCTCTATATAGCTCCCATTATGAAGTCCAAAAACAATTTTCAAGGGTGGAGGGATTTTTGGGCTGGGAATGACTCAAAACGAATAGTGACTTGATTTGTGATTCGATTTTGACTTGGTTGTTATTGTTGACCCGTTGAAAGTTCAAAATGACCGCCACACACAGACCAACGATTCAAGGGCAACGAAACTTATACACGGGTCAAAGTTACATAAGGAATTTTTTTAACACAAATCTCAAATCTTTCTGAACAGTCTTTGAGAAAATGACCGCCAAAATCAGAAATTGGCCATTTCTTGTCGAAAATGACCGCCATTGTGAACGAAATTGCGAAAATCAAATCTGAAAATACCTCTCACTTGAGATATTTTTGAGTAGTTTTGTTCAAAATTCGACTGTAAACTGTAAGATTTAAAGATTCGACCGTAAATTCAAAGATAAAAGTGTAGACGGACGACGGACGCAACTCCATGGCAATAGGTTACCGAACCAATTGAATAAAATAATCTTTTCTGCAGCTACAGAATGATACGTTCTAAACGCGTTCGAAATGTATACTGAGAAAAGTAGGCCAAGGGCCAAAGATAGGTTACCGGACAATACATGTGTAATATTTTAGATGTTAGCCAGGTCACTGGCTAAATTCAAGGTCAAGAGAATATTCAGCATATATAATATTAAGCATATATCATGTCCACAGTTGATTGTTAAGCTGTAAATTCAATAATCAGAGATATATTAGCTTGAGATATTTTTAAGTAGTTTCGTTCAAAATTCGATTGTAAACTGTAAGATTTAAAGATTCGACCGTAAATTCAAAGATAAAAATGTAGACGGACGCAACTCCATGGCAATAGGTTACCGAACCAATTTAATAAAATAATTTTATTGGATATCGACCCATTCGCTTTTTACCACGAACTCGATGAAAGAATGCCTTGATCGCTGCAAGAACGCGTACAGTGAGACTATCCGGATGCAAGAATGCGTTTCGTTCTACCACCGTGGATAGTATCCCAGATAATATCCGATGTGTAGTTTACAACCGCATATGTACAGTTTTAATATCTCAAAATTTATGGACATTCTGGTCTGGGAATTTCGGGGGGGGGGGGGGGTATTCCAAAGGGGGGGGGGGGGTATTTTGGCTAGAAATCACTCAACACGAATAGTGACTTGATATGGACGGAAACATTTTTTGCCGACCCGTAGAAAGATAAAAATGGCCGCCACACACCTTTGACAAAAATCTCAAAACAGTTTTTGAGAAAATGGCCATCAATGTTCTACATCGAAAATGGTTGCGATGATGGTCTGGGAATTTTGGGCGAGAAAATATTAGAATTTGTAGAATTTCATATGATCCCTGAGGTGTTTCTGGAGGGGGTGGGTCGCCGAAATCGGGCCAAATCGGTTTTCTTGGAAGGCAAATACGCACCTCATAGAATAATAAAATATACCACTGAAAATTTCCACTAATTCAGTTTCCTTTTTCATCCTCCAGAGTATGGTGACGGCATAGTTCGACAAGGAATAATATCCTCGATGTACCAGGGGACGATTCCTAGAAAAAGGAGCATGATTTTATGACAGTCAGTACCATACCCCATCCCATCAGACAAGTGTGAGTAGTACTCGTGTACTGTTGCACCTATTAGTAACTCATAAAATTTCGTTTACTGTATATTCATGAGGAAACCTTCTAACTTGCATGACACCGAGAGAAATCTTATAATTTCAGAGGAGATACCGCCAATGGCGACAGGTAACGTGGTAGTTAACTTCACATGAAGACTGGCGATCGGTGACACAACAGCTTTTAAAACTGAATTTGAAATAAAGGATATACCTTTTTACGAGCAGCCTATATTGGGATTTTTCCCATTATGAGTCCACCATGGCTAGAAAGCATTGCTACAATGCACAATATTAGCCCAATGTCTAATTGCCGTTTCGACCTTTCAATGTCATTGAAGGTCCAATTCAATGTAAATTGTTAATTCGCCATAGGCCCAATATGATTTTCCATTTGAAGTGTCTTGAAGTGTTGTAAGAGTTTACTCCATTCAGCTCCCATTATGAAGGAAAATTGGGTGAAATGTTCCATGTCCCAAATGGGGGGGGGGGGGGGGTGGCAGGGGGTATTTTGGCTGGAGATCACTCAAAACGAATAGTGACATGATATGGACGAAAACATTTTTTGCCGACCCGTAGAAAAATAAAAATGGTCGATACATACCTTGACAAAAATCTCAAAACAGTTTTTGACCAATGTTCTTCATCAAAAATGGTTGCGATTATGGGAAAAGCGCGACAGCAAAAAAAAAAAACCCGGAAAATACTTTTCTCTTGAAATAGTTTTAGAACAGGTTATTATTTCAAATGAGAATTTGACATCCATTTGAGAATCGATTGGGAATCTCGCATTTGACAACCACTCTCATGTGACATTGGATTCGCATGAGAATGGCAAATTCTAGCACATGTCCTGAGATGATTGATGACTCACAGACAAAGTGCATTGGGGAAATGCGGCTGTAGCCATTGCTGATTTAGACTGGCCAATGACTTAACACAAGGATATAAGATTCTCGATCAATTGGACAATAGTCTCAAGGCCACGGTCACGTCTTTGTGTATTGGGACATATTGCTACATGCAGTGTATATACATTATGGTTGCATGGTTTCAGCTTATATGTGTAGATTAGATATATACAATATGACTGAACATATTCCTAACATTAGGATGATGGCAATAGTTTTGGATACTGTGACTGGTCATTCTCCTAATGTTAGGACTTTGGCCATTAATTCGGCGTTTTAAGTAGTAACGTTATGACTGACCAAACCCCTAACCTTAGGGCTTGGGCCGTTGGAACGAAGTTTATTCTGGGAACACGATGACTCACAATGATACTCCTAATATTAGGACTTTGACCACTGAACATCTTTGTAGTGTGTTGGAACATTATGACTGACCAATTTGCTAACCTTAGGATTTTGCTCACTTCGTTGGTGTTCTTTATGGAAGCTTCAAGATCATGCTCCTAATGTTAGGACCTGGCCACTGGGTCAGTACATTATATGTGGGGACTTCACACTGATGAAATTATCGTTATGTAACATTATGTCTTTAATACTTTTAAAGTTTGATTGTATGTACTGACGATAAGGTGTACAGAACTGATGAATTTTTACAACAGATGTAAAATATAAACGGATGAAATCATCCGCACCACTTGTAGTCCAGTAATTATCACACTTGCTACTGTATAAGTTGAGAAGCTTCTATTGAACTGAATGTGTTTGGTTTTCCGCCAAACTTTGTCATGAACACATACGAGGGCAAGGAGTCGTAGGTTTGGAACTTGCTTATTTATTTCACATCAGTGGTTTAGGTGGCTACTTCTATCATTGATAGAATTCGGTTCAACAACAAAAAAGAACAAAACAGTTGATTGGCTATCAAATACTATTTATTCACAACATTCACCCCACGTTTATATCCATCACATACATCCCTCTCACTGGTCAGGTCCAGCCCATTACACTGTGCTTACTGGATCACAGGTAAGGGAAGATACAACCTTAGACAGCCTCACGGTAGCCCAACTCATTCAGTCCTAGCGACCCTGACAGGGGATGCCGCGCGAGATGGAATCATAAATCATTGGTCAGCATTCAGTCTGGCCCGACATTACACCGAACCCATGTACACTAACATAAATTATACATGAACCACGTGCTCGGGTGAATGCTATATTCCAAAATTTCTGATACATTATTGATGTCTCAGTACATCTAGATGATCCCCGCTGTGAATTTGTGAAAATTTTTGATGTAGTATATCGGATATTTGTCCAGATAAATCATGGATTAATAGAGTCAATGGGTTGATGAATGTCCAATAGGCATTTTTATGCATTCAGAACGATTTGACCGTAAACTTTAAAGATCAAATATAGACGGACGACGACGGACACAACGCCATGGCTATAGCATGTATACTTTATTCATAATAGGCCTCCGGGTCACATGGATTTTCAACAATCAATTTAAATTTTGAGTTGAACACAATGTGTGAAATTTTGATTGAGGATGAAAGGTATAGTGCAAATATGCTTAAATTCGAAACACAATTTTTTGTCCTTGGACTGCATTAACTTTTTAAAATTATTTGTATTTGTATTGTATTGTTTATTTATTAGGATTTCACCCAGTTATTATTCAAATTTAATTCTTCTTTACATGTAATATAATGCTTAGGTACTCATTTCGTTGATCAACATATTGTGGACAAACCAACAGGAAATGAATCGCATTTTCTAAGTATATGATTCACACTGTTTTTAGTCTTACAGTTTATACAAAAACGTTCATTTCTATCGATTCCAACACACCTTTGCTTCCATGGACATCTAGAACGATATATCTTCAAACAGATACATTTCAAATCCAAAGAAGATTTACACAGTACATATTCATATTTGGGGTATTCATATCTAAATGTCATTCCTGCAAACTGCTACGCATTAATCGTTGCTTAAAACTGTACATAAAAAGCTCAACATATCCGACTCCTTGCTTCAACAACACATCACCAAAACGTCTGTACAACATACAGCTGATATCAGTTGCCCAATTGTTGCAACCTAATTCGTCATATAATTTCAACTCATTATATATGTTTCGAGGCTATGATTTGTGTCACTGACAATGCGTAGCCAATGTTTCACATATTTTAACTTATATGTAATGCGACCTTATTCTCCCAGAACAATAGCATTGCAATATAGAAGAAACTGAAATTATAAATTCACATAAATTTTATTGAACCATTTCCACTTGGATTTTTATAAAAGTTTTTAACATAAACACTGTTTTCTCTGCTTGTGAAGCTAACGTTTTGATTGCAGTTGACCAAACTTATCGTGAAAGCGTGCTCATTACAAAAGTCTCTTAAAGTTTGTAGCTGAATTTGCAAACCTGTCAGCTGTGTCATTCATGAAACAAATGTCATCTGCATACAGGATCATATATAGATCTGCGAGATTATGATCAACATGTAAACTAGGATATCCTAGACTTTTACACTTTATAACTAATTCGTTTATGTACATAGCGAACAAAAAAACGGACTAACCATACATCCTTGTCGGTTACCCACAGAACATGAGAAGAAACCTGTTGTATCGAAGGTTTTTATGATCTCATATTTCCATACATTGACCTCAAAATATTTTTAATTTTACCGTGAATCCCACATGTCTGTAACCTATACTAATAACCTTGGAGGCTATCATCCAAAGGTCCGGTAACCTAAAAATTGATAACGGTTATATTGATGAATTGACAAATCGCGAGGAGACTTCAATGCACGGACAAATTAATAGCTTAATGCCGTGAACTTCATCGCCATATCACATTAAATGCTCAATAAACCTACATAATTGGTGAGTGATAACAACCAAAACTAACTCAAGTGTATTCGAGTACACTCTATGTTATCCTGCGATTAACCTAAATTATTGAATATATTTTCGATTGAAGTCTGATGTAGGCCTAAACTTATTTGTACTGAGACAGTGAAATGGAACGCATGGTGATTTATAATATGTCTGATGAATGTACGTGGAAAAAATGTGAAAGAAACATTATTACATACACAGCTAATATCAGGCCTAAACAATAATATTTCAGTTAGGAAAAATTATTGTCTTCATGTGACTGTCTTAGGTGTAATTAGTTTACGAATATAGTATAATTTATAATTTGTAGTGCATTGTACCTACAGCTGATAAATCATACTAAACAAAAACTGAAAAACACACTGAAAACTCAACATGGCATGGAGGTCCGTCTACGATAGTCGGTCGTTGTCTTTGAACTCTGCATTTGTTTAAAATCATGAGACAATATTCACAGCTATCAGACGGGTCGATAGACGCCTGTAACTTGAGGGTAAACACTTGGAGGGTCAGCTGAGCCCTGTGGTTCACGCTGTCCACTCGTGAAGTCCACACAACATATTAGCAAGTGCTTACACACCGTTATTAACTAATTTGCCGGATCAGACGACACTGGCGAGACGGCGCGCGAAAATTAGCCACAATCAACACGCGAAGATTCCCTGGCGTCACGTGAACAAGGCGCGTGCAAATGTTCGGAGAACGTCAAAGCGTGCGACACTGTGTGCTTGTCAAACTGTCGAGCACCGGGTAACAAGCGTGCAATCTGAATTACACTTCAAACGATCGACTGCCAATAAAGTGTACTTTCTTACATACTTCGAGGAGGCGACACCGTATCGACTACACAAGTGATTTGTTCTGTGGCGTGGTGAAATTATCTAATATTAAATTAAGTTAACAGGGCATCGGAGTTCGCGACTTTTTTTTTTCGCCATGGGAACATGCTCCAAGATGCGGCAGTTTTGAGACCAGCGGCTTTTTGTTTCTTCTGTTTGGGAGTTTTGTTTCTTGGAGTGACTTTCTCTGAGAAGATGTCCAGGCGTCGACGATAAAATATACCATTTGGCCAGGTATCAGTGCGCACAGAACAACCAAGCCCCCGGGGGAAAGAGAAAGCGACTACCTACTACACTCAAACACCGACCACCAGTTGCCAGCAACTTAAATGTAACCCCTGGCTATATAATTATGAATGTCATATATGTCTCCAGATGACAGTTTGAAGTATATATTAGAATAAAAAAAAGTACGACTAAGAAAGGGAGAAATCAACACACGATATTACTGCCGGCAATTATAATTGCCCAATCACGGGAGACATACAATTTTCTGCTGACAGACGAAAGACGTCAATTTCCGTCGAGATAGAACCGACAGAGAGCAGCTGTCCCAGTCACCGTGTGGCTGTGAGGAGCGTCCGCGAGTTGAGACAATGACTCGGCCTCCGTAGAGTCCAGACATTTGTCATATATGGTCGGCGAATAGTTTCTGTTGTTGTGAGTACTGAGCTAACGACTGCACTTGTTCTGAGTAGTGAATGGTCAGTACACGCCTCCTGTGACGTTGTAATCATTCCGCAATCACAGCAAAATGCCGATACCATCGCAATGCATTTGACGTGAAACTTGTGTCATGGGAGACTTCAACCGCTGATGCCGGAAACTTTTGGATATCTGAACGTGGCGATGGAACGGGAAGAAAAGTAACCTGGATAAAGTGCGAGATGTCAAGCCGAGGACAGTTCTAATAGTTTTATGAGCTCTAGACACAACTGTCTGGTTTCTCGAGAAGTCGGATCGAACATCAAAGACACGTGTTCGTCTGCCAAATGCCTTCGTAAATAAAGAGGAAAACAAATAAACAAACAGCCAAGCATCGGTAAAAAATATAAATCAGGCGTGGAAATGACTGGTGTATGATGACCTCGCGAGCTTGTGCAACAAACAAGACAATTAATTCGGAGGAGAGACAAATACAGACTGATTGCTCATGATGGTCACGTACTGTTGACTTGTAAGGGTGGATGTTTGATATGTCCCGCTCCCTCCTCAACATTAGAACGACGCATTCTTGTTGTCATGGTCGACACTAATGTAGCAAATATGCACGGGATTCCTGTCTTTCTGTTATCACATGTTTCCTGCGCCTTGCTGTTGTTTCAAAGCCACAAAAGTTACCGCGCGCAAATATATATCAAGAGCTTTCGGGTTTACCCAGAAACTGCTCTCAAATGAGCCATCTTTATCAACTCGCGATCTTCCCAATGTTGTTAGTAAATCCACATTTGCAACAACAAAAGCATATAATTATTAGAACGCTCAAAGGATGATGGGCTTAAGGATTCCTCAAAGTAGGCGGCGGTACCGGAGATTCTTGTAATCGCGACGTGGAACCGGTATCGCGCATTGACGTCACCGTCCACCACCGGAACTGATGAGGAACGGATAAAGCCTCGCTGCAAGGATATGATCGCTCATTCAAATGAAATATGTTTGAAATATGCGTTTATCGCTTAACACTATCGGCCGAAACTTGGTCCAGCTGACCAAGAGGGCGTTTTGGATATTTATCATATTATCGCTCACACTTCCGGGGACGCTGGTACGCTTCCGGTGGGGATACACTTCCGGCGCGCCCGGAAGTGAGACTAGTTCTGGATTGTTTTCTGTCCTGCACGGGGCCGAAGCTGCAAGTGTCAACACGAAGTGGAAACAGGAGATACGACTGGCGGTATGTGACGCACGAATCTGATGGTCGAAGTATACACTAAAAATATAGTCATTATATGTATAGAGTCATCACATCCGATGCCATTTTCATCCATCGAATATGTGTTTTATGAAACTCGATTTGAATATTGCATTAAATTTATTTCTACACGCACATGTACATGTATTATCAAGTCGGTTAATCATTCCGATGTTGAAATGTATAATGACTGTCAACAGTTCGCTGAATATAGCGCGTAACTATGTACATTCCAGAGAAGTATAAAACTTGTTGGATTATGACACATATCGTGTTCAGATAAATGACGGTTCATGATTCAACAGTAATATTTCCATATCTAAACAAATACTCGACAAACATTACAGACCACAAGCACGCTTTCCATGCGAACTAATTCGCCCAACAAGCTGATAATTATTAGTTTATGATCAATTGACGGGCCTCTGTTGGCCTTTGGTAACATAATCGAGCCCCAATTCTCACTTGAAGCCACTCGGGTATGAGTGTGTCCCGAAATATCCACTTGTGCGAAAGTGATTATTTATTGCACGGGAAACACGTGTTACCCAGCAAAACATGTGCTCCACTGTGCGCGGTAATTGTAAGCCGTTGTAACGAAGACCTGGTATGGAGTGGCGGCTATCTTGTTGGCATGGAAACCAACAGTGTCCCGGTGACCAGTTGATATTAATTTTATAATTATCTTTACATCGCAGTGTGGGTCATCGCATTAAAACCGGAATGTCAAGAATGACTGATGCAATGCAACATTTCACAAAAAAAACATATATGTTTTTCACATGCTTCAATTTTTACTGTGACCTAGCAAGATACTAGAATTCACCCCATGCGACGAAAGACACTCCATAATTGTTGACTGGATGCAAGTGTAGTTTAAAATGACATTCGAATAGATATAGTTCCTGACGATGTCGATAAAATGACTTGTATGTACTTATTGCAAGGTGTTCCTATCAGCACAAAATTTGACCATACTGGTATTACTGGGATTAATTTATATTTGCACATTCGTGCATCTCAATCCATACTTATTGTAAACTGGGACAGTTTTAATGACACACTTCCCAGTTTTCATATTCCGAAGTCCAATACGAAGGCAAGAACAGTACTCTCCAAATCTATTTCTTGTGTGGAATCACTGAAGAACATACTTGGTCGTTCATTACCTATATAAATTCACATATGTACCAGTGACTCTGGTATAACTCTTGTGTCTTATTCCCTGAAAAAAATATACATTGTCAAATGTTACTATATATATATATTATAAACTCAATTCTCTTATAGTTTATTGAGGAATCCAATTACGTAAAGTGCATTGAATGATGACACCATTAAATGAAATGGCGAGGACAAGTATGCAAACCAACGGATGTCGCTCCAGTTCAATTACCTAGATTTTCTTTCTATATTTTATCGAAATGCGCTGCAGCAAAATTTCAATTGATTGATGCTACTGTGTTACGTACGTGTAAAGTTAATCATGTTGGAATTTTGTGTTATTTTTTTACATTAATTGTTAATGGAATTATGGCTGACAAAGATATTTCCAGTGACGCCATCAGCGTGGTGTTTCTATTCGTGCTCGCTTTATTCCCAGCCATTAATCATAATAAGCTAGAATAAAAAAGACGTCAGTTCGGTATTCATGATGGCTAATTCTCATGTAGCCTACAAATCAGAGACATTTTTGATCAGGTGTGTGTATAGTATATTGACGTGCTTACCAAACATAACCATACTGTCAACTTACCATTATAAAGACATTTGTTACGGAACTACATTCGTACATGTCTAATAACGATGACTAGGTGTTGGTTTCGTCCTGAGCAGTCTCCTTCGCTTTTTAGCTTGTATTTTAATTTAACTTAGATATATTCATGTGTATAAGCAACTGTAAAATTAATTGCGAAATTCTGATGTATGTTTACTAATTATTGCTTATACTTGGTTTTCCGGAAGGTGACACCAGTTTTAATCAGGGCGGGATTCAACTACATTTTATTACGGAATGAACATGTACAACATTTTAACCACTGCCCCGAAGGCAAGACGACAGACACATGTCAGGTTTAGATTACGTCTACCCGCAAACGAAGCTGACCACAACAAAACGAGGCCGCCGACTTTGACTTTTGACCTTGACGCGGCAGACACACATTAACTAGCCGAGATCACTGTTCGGGGGTCTGTGATCTAAGCGCTGAAATTATGCTTATTATTTGGCGGGGCTCGAGACGCAATAGATCTTCATGTGAGAAGGACCTTGTAACTCGAGGCTGAGTTGGAGAAACTTTACTGCATAATCGTGGATCTATCGTAAATTTGTAGAGACGTTTTATCACCTTAGTCAAGCAGCTTTGATAATATCCTTTCATTACGTGTGTAAACGCACTGCGATGACAAAACCGGACATTTGTAACAATTTAATTGGACGCCGATGATTGATAATAGTCAAGGAACTCCTGTATAATTTGGAAAACACCGTAGGAAAGTGTGGGCAGTCCAGGTTGGAAAAAACACTAAGATAGTAAAATACACTCGACAGTGCAATTTTCCCCTGACAAAATCACAATTATGACTTTTATCTGGGTGTCAACCAGTCAACTTTCTGAAATAGTTAATTACCTAAGAGGAAGTCACTGTTTGAACTCGATGAACGTTATGTCTTCATAATGGCAGGCGCTGGTAGGCCTATAATTTCATTAATAACTTACACGGTATTTGTTGTTTATCATTCATTATCGACTTTTCTACCCTAAAGTTAACCGGTGCATGTACTCACATATACCCGACTGACGTCATAGTAAATAGCGAGTATTTTACTTGACTTGCTGGTGATATACGTGTTGCGATTAAAATCAAATACGTGTAATTAAATAATAATAATAATAATAATAATAATAATAATAATAAAAATAATAATAATAACTAAACGTATACATGAACATGTAAATATACATGCACTGATAGTTTCTGAGAATCTTGAGAACTCGTACTTCACATGTTTTTACAATTTTTTTCTATTATATCTACCACTATAATATCGCCGTGAACTCGATGATATCCCTAGTTTGAGTGATCACCCACTCATGGTAAATACACACCTGTCTAAAAGCGTGGAAAAGGCGCGTAACACTGCTAAGCTAACTCATCAAAAGTCAATTACCTTGTTTGGAAAAGTGACGAAAAGTCATAGCGCGACGCGTGGCCCGTCTTCACCAAAGTCCCCGCCGTTATACGTGTATTTGTCTTCGTGGTACGTAGAGCTTCGCCACATCAAAGCAAGCGACTCTTTGCAACACTGGCTTCACTGCGAGGGCCATAACGGAGACTATATCTTTAACCAAGCCGTGTATATGTGCCGCTTCGGCTTAAAACCATCGAGTTTGTCATCAAAGTATAAGGTGTCAAACTGTCTTATATGACAGGCCAATAGTCGTACGGTGTCTGGATAGTTATGCTGTCTATATGGATCTAAACTTAGCTTTAGTTGTTTTAGGCTAATACATATAGATTGTAAGTGTATTTACATGTATGCGCAACATATGTTTCGTTTGCACAGAATTGTGACACTTTCTAATGCCATTACTGGTGATAACTTGATATCGTGCGTGCACGCAACCGATATGGCATTATAATTCAACGCGAGAATACAACATTTAGTACACAGATATTAAGCATGCGCGTGAACAAATTCATGTAAAGGGATAATAAATCCTATAACTGTCCATTTGAGTCCATCAAATATGTATACATACGCAAGGCGGACTCGATATTTCATTTGCCACAGCGTTGTTCGACTGCAATTATTCTCTCACCCAGGCATTGTTTTACGAATATCTCTTAATTTACACCAGTGTCAACGCAATCATGAAATGTGTTTGGGCGGCGTGAAACTAGAGAGTTTGGCATGGATCCTGATGTGTGATTCAGGATTATTACTCGCATCTGAATGTATGATACATTACAACGTGTGGAAGTGAACATTTAAACAGGTTTTATGACTGAGAGTTATAACGATAAAGTAACCATCCCTCGCACCTGAATGTGTGATACCTTGCAATGTGTGTGAGTGAACATTTGAACAGGTTTTATGACTGAAAGTTATAACGATAAAGTAACCATTCCTCGCCACGTGTATTTTAACCATTTTTTCTGCATTAAACTATGACCCGAAATAGAGCAAAATACATTATCATTTATCGAAAAATAATCCAGAAAAAGTGAACAATTTACCAACATTTAGAGGCCTCCATTGCAAGTCATGGTATAATATGATAGAATACACAGAGAGTGTGTGTAATGAGTGTTGCCAAGCAACCTATGACACGTGACATTGTAAACGAAGTTGTTCGTAGCATAATAAGATGAACTCCCTCGTATATGAGATGCAATGTTTTTTTTACAGAAAACTAACTGCATATGGGGACAAACTGAAAGAGGCATGATGAAAGTTTGTGTATGAAACGAATGTGTACAGACGTTTTTGCATGTTGTTTGTCGAATGTTTGTTGGTTTTTGACGAGGTAAAGCATTTTATTAAAATGTATATTATGTTCCGTTGCCGATCTGAATATTGGCAGATTCCTTGTCCAGAATTGAGAGAACATCACAATAAGTTATTATGCATATTTTAGAACCGAAAGACGAATGTGTCACTTCTCATTCCAAGAAAGGGCACATTTGAATATAATCAACTCGTTTTTCCGTATTATACATGTGTTTGAGTGGTTCGTAGCATCAGATTATTTTAGAAAGTGTATTTGAAAAGAGAGATTCCATCGGGAAAAAACCCCACAGAATGCATCCACATATTACCCTGCAACTTCAAACTGTTATTCCAACATTCTTAGGATATTTGTACACACTCCAAGTGACAACAGTCAACCTAATTATTATTCATATATGGAAATTGATAAAGATATAACTATAAGCTTGGTTGGTGTTGATTACATTTGATAACAGTATCACTCTCCTCCTACAAAATACTGCGAATTTCAATTATTTCCATTTTATCACTTGTCAAAATGTGTCAAATTTGACGGGGCGAGTCATTTTTCACTCAAACAGGCTTCCGGTTAGCCACATAAGCGTACAATTGTGCTACCTTAATATGATTGTATTTTCCAGCCAAATATTTATGCAAATATGTACATTTTGTCTCCAAGTCGGCGATATCTTGGCAGATGTTTCCATCATGTTTGAATACAGCGACCCCTGCGTTGATATTATCATTACATCGGAGATGTTGGTATATCTCAAAGAATGAAAACGAACACATTTTTGAGTGGATACTGTGTTTTTGTGCATTGTATTTTGATTTTATTGTGGGGTTTCTTCGACGATTGACATTTGACTGATGTTGCGATGACGTAATGATACAATCTCTCAATGTCTTTATTGTATACGGAATTCTATATATATCATGACAGACAAGTCGATTATAATTCAAGATGTACATTTGATAATACGTGTATTTTTTTCAAATGCCCTTACTGTTACACGTATTCCTGCATTGTCAGTCAACACTGTCAGTTCTTATCAATTCTTCACAAAGCTCTGAATACAAAATTGATATATACTGCCATAATTTATGATTTGCATTTCCCCTACTGTTTGTGTCATTTTGTCATCTATGAGTCTATCAAAGCCATAGGAATATGCGTATTTTCTATGATCAAGACGATGGTTTCATCCATTTCACACACAAAAATGCAAAAAACTTGTGACTATTTTTAATACAAATAATATTCTATCTATAGGTACACGCTATTCATATACAGTAATGATTTTGTCAAATTTTATTGTATCAGCATATTGTTTGAAGTGTTCGTCATTAAATTTCCTAACAGGCATATCGTCGTGAGGCCGAGTCTAAAAACTTACCGCCCGAGGAGAGGGAGGGGTTACTACGATATCTCGTAGAGATGCAGAAACGATCCGAGTATAAAGCTGGTATGAAACACGTAAGTGAAATCATTGTTGTTATTACATACACTAGACATGATTATACTCGAATTTGTACAAGATTTTGTTCCTAGACTTAGGGATATTATCAAAAACCCGTAATTCTTTCACGGGTTTCTGATATTATTTGTAATATTATCATTATAGTACACACTATTTTTCTATAAATGAAAATCTTTTCACAAACAACTTTCACATGCAATGTACTTACATATACGTTTATAATAAAACAATTATTCCAGAGCCGGCGAGAAGAAGCTCTGGTAGACTACCTATTTGAAGATGATATAGCTCTTACACTGCCCCAAGCTGAGGAGTTGGTCCAGGATCTGTCGAAGAGGCGAAAGCGGAAGCTGGCCGAGCCGCTCACTAAAAGATGGACACTTCCCATCCCGTACGCTTTCGACGGTTCTCATAGTGAGTATGAAATTTATTGACCGTATATTTGATCTGTTCACCTCATTTCTACACAATCACAAAGGCCTACGATAAAAAAAACTATAAAACAAAACAAACAAAAAGAAGCGAATACATCGATTCAAAAGGAAACAGACTGAAACATGTCAAGTTATATTCATAATAATACATTGTACATCACGGAATATTTGATTTTGAAGTGAACGTGTAGCGTGCATAAATGTGCGAAACATATATGATCGTAAAATTTTACTGTTCATAGCCATATGTGGCTCAACGGAAGAAACCTATTATTCTGATTGCTACTGCTGGGTATTTATAGATAATAATTCATCATTGGCCGAGACCATCAAAAGAGTTGAATGAATAGCACATATGATTATTTTCAATTAAGAATGTTATCACTAGGCTAGCACCGATATGATACACAAATTAAAAACCTAATTATATAATATTAAATTATTACCATGTATTACAAGCGGTTTCCTGTTTGATGGTCTACGTTATTACCGAGAATTTATACCCACCGCCTGCTTGTAATTAGATCGAAAACATCAAAGAATAGGCAATATTCTCGGTTATTTCAGAGTAGTCGTTAAGGAGACATTTCACTTTAGGCTTGTGGTCGCCTTGTGTAACTTTTATTTGTATTCACCCAAGGGACGGCGTGGTGTCTCACTTGTGATTTTTCATTATTATATTTTTTGTGGCCTTAGACTTGCCACGAGAGAGGAAAATGAGGCAGTAAATATCATGTTTTATTGGTGGTGTAACCTTTATTTTTGCCAAGTGATCAGGGAACACTGCGCAAGTGTGCCCGTCGGGATATCGTGTTGACCATAGTTTCAATGTTATAATTTTCTGTAATTTCTTTTCATGAATCATTCAATAAGTATCCCATACTTACATAATTGCTAGATTCAATACTTTAGTATCATTTACTCACATTAATAATTGAAACAAATGAAACAACCAAGACGAAATGGTCAAACTAGGTGCAGGGCGATGGTTATGCATCACCTTCTAATAGCATTTGATATTTCTATGTTTGTTGTATGTTTTTCGTTTGTATGCTGTTCGGAAATGATTTGATTTGATTTGATGATAATAGTGTTCCCCTTATGAATGAGCATGATCTGACTTTCATTTCATTCCTAATAATTTCGTACCCACCTACAGGCGACGAGGAGCGGGTACGAATTGTCCAAGCTCTGGCGTACTGGGAGGAACTAACTTGTATATCATTCCAAGAGGACACGAGAGCTCCCAAAAAGTTATTATTTATTAGGGGTAGGGGGTAAGTATTCCATAATAAATTTCCACTATACATATCATTGAAATACCACCGACAGTTCTAAAGGTGGTTTATTTCGTTTTTGAATCTAAAGAATGGCCAATAAAATACTTCATTTTCCCCATGTATTATTTTTTTAGTGTTTTTATTTCATTTACATATATTGTTTCCGTATAATTAATATATATCCATTATATTTTAGGTGTTGGTCATATGTGGGATATACACACCAAGCAAATCAGACTGTATCGATAGGGGATGGTTGTCAATCGGTAAGTGTCCCTGAAACTTCAAATACATTTTTTTTTTTGCACCAAACACAAAATTTGATTGTGTATTAAATAACCACGAGATCCCAATTCCCGACACAACAGAAATTTACATGCATTCATTTTCTAAGATTCAATGTCAGTTAACATATCTTTTCTTTAAATTTTCTTGATACTCTCTGAAAAAAAATTCTGACTTTTCTGACATACCACCATCATACACTGGTTTTGCAGAATGGCACGATAGCCCACGAGGTGGGGCACGCCATCGGGTTCTGGCACGAGCAGAGTCGGCCTGACCGGGACGATTACATTATCATACACAGACAAAATATCAAAGCTGGAAAGTTGTACAATTTCCAGGCTAGAACCTGGGGAGAACTCATCACGCTTGACATTCCATATGACCTAGGCTCGGACATGCATTATGGCTCAAAGGTTGGCTGGCTGTGAAGCCATTCTATATGGTTTTTTCTACATATATTTTTGTACATTGCACAATGCTGTTAGCTTTCATGTGACATCGATAACGGAATTGTCATAATATTATACCGTATATGCCTTATTTCGGTGAGATTATACTTGATGTAGCTTAAATTTGTGTGCAGAGAAGGTCAATATTCACTGGTTTGACTTGCGTAAATGTCAGTGCAGACCAAGAACACCCACGATATCAATTAGTGTATAATGAAACTAGCCACACAACCTTTCCTCAGCATAGTTTTCTCTTCAACCACGCTCCAACTTTACTTAGTCATGTGAAAAGCGTGAGAAATTCATGAACTCATTCATATTTCCTTCAGTACGTTGGATATTCCAGCGCTCCAGGCATTTCTGTATGTGTGCCAGTTAATCTAAATTCTTGTGGTTATGAAAATAAGATGTGTTGGCTATTTTTTCCGCCAAAAAACACTCCTGTAACGTTGATTGAATATTGGCGTGAATCGCTCCTACTCGAAGTTAAATATTACTTTGATGAATGCATTATGAGTGCTGGTCACCCCCCCCCCCCCCCCAAAAAAAAAGTATCATAAACATAGATTAATACCCGCATGATCTTGAAAACCAATGGGGTACCTACGCCAATTGCAAATTCATTGAAGTCTTTCAGTATAGACCCACATTGCATTTAATGCCCTCTTCTGGGAAAACCTTCCATGCATGACAAAGGCAGCATTGTTGACAAATTTTAGTCACCTTACTGGTCAGCACCGACCATGTCCTCTGAATATCGATTAATTTTAGCCATCCATGATTAAACTGTGGAAATTGGAATGCCTTTATATGGCAACGTGGGTCTATTTACCAGAAGACACAAACAATTTGTACCTTTCGATAATGTACCCCGTTAGTTGTGCTGATTGTTGAATTATTCATCAATCATTCATTCATCTTTGATCACGTGATGCAGTTCTATGCACGTGACGAAAACAGCACGTACATGACGGTGGAGACACGTGACCCGCTGATGTCGCGTGTGATTGGTCAGCGACAGGAATTGTCCTACTTCGATGTCAAACTCGCCAACAAAGCTTATTGTGAAGGTATCAACGATAATTATAAAATCGTGTCTTCCAAGAAAGTGTCACACTAACAGAAATACAAATCTCTCACAAAGTGGACCATCAAATGTTCTTTTTTTCTAATATCAATACAAGAACATTCCTCCTTTGAGTAGTAAAGGCCCTACTTGAGGACCATATTAAACGCACTAACCTTTGGGTGGGAGATGAAAGTAATACGCGATTTACTGTCAGGTATCTGCAGTTCGTACGGTATACAGCTTCCTGAGCCGTGCCAGAGAGATGGCTACCAGGACCCGAGAAACTGCCACCAGTGTCGCTGTCCTGACGGGTTCGGGGGAAGCTACTGTGAAACTGTAGCACCAAGTGTCAATGGTAAAGATAGACACATATGTTGAGGAATTCGTTCTGGTACATGTATTTATGCAAACTACATTCACTCATCCAGTGAAATTACATGTTTCTCAAGACACGTGGAGAATATAACATGTACATTCACACTCAAAATTGTGAATGTTTGTTGCAGCCTACTGTGGCGGAGTGTTAGATGCCACCTATAACGGAACCATTTACTCCCCGGGTTACCCCTCGCCAGGCTATCATACAGACGCACAGTGTAGCTGGCTTATTAGGGCGAGTATCACATTATGTATCACATGTTTATACTCGTGTGTGTATATTGTACACGAACGACTGCAAGTCCATCAATTGCCCGTAAACCCTCATTAGTTTGACCTCAAGAACCCATACTGAACTGACGGGCAGTGTATTATTGATATACACCATAAATCCCTCAGGGTGTACCGGGAAGTCACGTGTACCTGGAGTTCCAAGATGCTTTCGGGATCGCGTGTCATGTAGACGTGTGCAAGGACTTTGTTGAGATCCGGTACAACAGCAGCTTGGCTCTCACTGGCGCCAGGTTCGTGTCAGGGTGAAGTTTGTAATGTTGCTCGATTGGGCTTTTATTATCAGTGGTAATCAGTGTTTGGGGATATGATCATGACTTCAAGTAATGTGAACTCACACTATGCTAGTTTATTTGTCAACTTATTCATTATATCCGCGTCATGATATTCCCAAATCATAATTAAACTTCAGGATTTTGAAAATCATATTTCACGCAGGTTTTGCTGTAGTGACCCCCCGCTAAACGTTATCCGCTCTGACACGCACGAGATGTTGGTGCTGTTTCGCTCATACCGTGAGAGTCGTACGTGTGACGACCTGAAGTACCCCTGGAAGTGCAAGTCTCTCTTCACAGGCTTCAAAGCCAAATACTATACACGTGAGTATAAATGCATCGCCTGGCTATGACCTCCTATCAAAGAAGATGGATACAGTAATTAGTACCACGCTGTCCAGACATATTCCACACAACCAATGTCTAGCTAAGAAAGCCATGAACAACGCTAGAGAAATTTATTTCAATAAACTTTACAATCATCTAGAAAACCCAAATACAGCACCCAAAAAATATTGGCAAATAGCTAAATCTTTATATGGTGACAAAAAGTCTAATAGCATACCGACATTAGTTGATAACTGCCAGCAAACTACCAAAGCCTCTGAAAAATGCGAATTGCTTAACCACTACTTCGTTTCGCAAACAAAATCAACAATTCCAAACAATCATCAACTACCTTATCTACCCGTACAAACTGACAACTTAATAAGTGACCTAATAGTAGAAGAAGGGAACGTCAGGAAATTACTGAGCAAACTTGATGTTAACAAGGCAAATGGTCCTGATAACGTAAGTAATACTATTCTAAAACATTGTGCTGATTCGCTTGCGTTACCATTGACCATGATATTTAATAAATCTTTCAGAGAAGGCAAAGTACCACAACAATGGAAAATGTCAAACGTCACTCCTGTGTTCAAAAAAGGTGATCGTTCTCTTAAATCTAACTACAGACCAGTTTCGCTATTAACATGTGTATCAAAGGTACAAGAAAAATTGTTATTTGATAAAATATATAACCACTGCGTCAACAATAATTTACTTACTTGGAGAAATTCAGGTTTTAAGAAGTTGGACTCAGCGATTAACCAGCTATTATATATCACACATCAAATGAAAACAGATTTAGACAAAGGGGACGAAATATGTTTAATATTTTTAGATGTGAGCAAGGCATTTGATAAAGTTTGGCACGACGGATTATTGCAAAAATTAAAGTCTTTTGGGATTTGTGGCCCTTTGTTGCAATGGATAACATCTTATCTCTCAAATCGGAAACAAAGAGTTGTAATTAATGGTCAAACGTCCGAGTGGCTTGACACACAAGCCGGTGTTCCACAAGGCTCTATTTTGGGTCCATTATTTTTTTTGGTCTTTATAAACGATATAATCAAAAACATTGATTCTGAAATATATTTATTTGCCGATGATACATTTCTTTATAAAACCCTTAAACCCAATAGAAACAATTTTGAGGAACTAAACAAAGATTTGCAAAAGCTCCAAGCATGGTCGGAACAGTGGCTAGTAACCTTTAATGCTGAGAAAACGGAACAATTGAAAATAAGTCGTAAAAAGGAGATTGCAAAAGACCCTCCCTTGATTTTACATAACACGCCGATTAAACGAGTCGAAACGCATAAACATCTTGGAATCACCTTTAATAGAAATGGAACATGGACGGATCATGTTGTTAGTATAAAAACCAAAGCCTCTAGGTGTGCAGGTTTCTTACGCCATATCCAAAATACTGTTCCCAGATCGTGTTTGGAAATATTGTACAAATCCTTCGTACGCCCAATATTGGAGTATGGTGATGTAATTTTCGACTCATCACCCAAAATATATTTGAACGAATTAGAAAAAATTCAAAGACATTGTGCAATTATCACGACTGGAGCATACAAACATACATCACATGAGGCTCTATTGCAAGAAGTTGGTTGGGAGCCATTGTCACTGCGTCGTCGTTGTCATCGTCTGCACATGATGTATAAGATTCAGAACAATCTGGTACCTGTGTATTTATCTCAGTTGTGTCCCTCGACCGTGGGAGAAGTTGTCTCATATAATTTACGAACTAAATCTGATGTGAGAAATTTCCCGGGACGGACTACTAGATTTATGAGTTCGTACTTTCCCACTACCATTAGTGATTGGAATGCCATGAGTGATGAACTTAAATGCGCCCCTACTCTTAAATCATTCAAAACCAAGATAAAGGGATTATCCACCTATAAGTCCAACAAATTATTTTCCCATGGCAGCAAATACGGTAGAATTAACCAAACACGCCTACGTCTTGGTTTGAGCGCTCTTAACGCGCATAGACATCGGTATAACTTTATTGATAATTCGATATGCCCAAATTGTCATTTTGAGAGAGAGGACGTTTCTCATTTTTTGCTAGATTGTCCAAATTATGTAGACGCAAGAAGAATCATGACTGTAGAGCTCGCCCGTCTGTTAGCACCGGGTGTACACCATTCTCTAATAATCCCAGACGATAACGAGGAGAAGAATTACTTCGCCGACTGCCTTATTAACGGTTTTGCCAATATTTCATTCGATGATAACATAACACTGTTCCAAATAGTTCAGAAATTTATCTGTTCTTCTACCCGTTTTTAGCTTATCGAACCAAAATCGAAAAGCTATTGTCGTGGCTCTTCGTCCGTCGTCCGTCGTCCGTCGTCGTCCCCATCGTCTGTTGACATTTCTTATCTTTTTTTTTTTTCTTCGGGCTGATGAATTTGCCCATATCTTTCATTTCTTGGATTAAATCGTTCATGCAGTTTTGGCGGCAATTATTATTCCGGAAATGACTGTTTTGTATTATTTTTTCAATTTTAATAATGATTTTCTCAGGAGGTGTCAGATCGGTTTTGGGATTTTGGTTCCGAAACATTCCCCTCGTGTATCATTGTGGTGTGTGTGGGCTTTGGTGCTCTTGGGTCACCGTTCTGCGTGTGGCGGCCGTTTCGGCTCTTTGACGGGTCAACTAAAAAAAAAAAAAAAATCAAGTCACTATTAGTTTTTGTTTCCGGCAGAGGGAATAAAATAAATGTCTGATTGGATTCGGGATTTTTATTTCAGCACATGCCAATTGGGGTCCTTAATAGGGATTGGTACATTCAATGTCCGGGTTTTTTTTACCGCACCGTTGGCCTATTGGCTAGCCGGTAAACTACAGGCCCCTTCGGCCTATACTTGAATGATCGCAAATATATGTTTTGTATCAGGTATATTCATATCAATATTGTACTGTCCCTTTCTAATTGTACATATTTGTTTCTGCACTTGCACCTATTGTACAGAGCACGGAGGAGACCCCCTCGTGGCATCTGCTGTGGGGAATCCTCCTTAAACAAATAAAGTTTACAATTTACAATTTACAAACCAATGTCTGCAGAGCAAAAGATTTTGCATTGCCCCAAAGTACTTACCCTACTACTGACTAATCTTGTTGCATCTCCCTGTCCAGGTGGCGTCGAACATGACGTACGACCTAAAGGTCACAGAGTGCAAACCGCCCCAAAGTACCTACCCTACTACCAACAAATTGTACCATTTTCCCTCTCAGAATCGTGCGGGGGCTGCAGTAGTCGACACACCACTGTCCAGCCGGCCTGTACCCGCAGTGTGTCATACACCTGTGCCCAGACCTGGACGGAAAACGTCAAAATAGACTGCCCTCAGTGGTGGTACACACAAGGCTGCGGCGAACGGTAGGCTCATGTTTTGAATAAGATGTTATGCATTGGATATTGCTCATATTTTTTCAATTCAATTGTCACCATTGATTTTATACATGTAGGTATACACACACGTGTAGGCAAATACCTATAATTTAACCAAACTTTCACAGTCACACCAATGAAATTGTAAAACGTCGGACGCTTTTTCTTCAAATATCACATGTACTTTCCCTCTCAAATACATCTCGGTATTTTTTGCAGAACAATACAGAAGATACGATATGCTACATGCCACCGTGATGACGCTTACTGTTGTCAAGGTTACTCGCTACATGGTCGAACTTGTCAAGGTGGGGTCGTATCTCAAAACATGTTTACTCTCCGAAACAAAAACCCTTCACAAAATATCTCAGCCGTAAATTCAAATTGGTTGCAAGTATTAATTGCTCAGCCAATCCCCGTTTCCAGACGTAAATCACGCCACCGACGACCGACCAATCGACATCGCGCAGCGGCCGACACATGCGCCCGGAGGTACGGATTTCCCGCGCTCGGGTTTCCTGCCAAGTCCTCCGGAGTTGCCGCCTGGTCAGCTGTGGACGGACTGGGGCCGCTGGAGCGCCTGTTCCGTAACATGCGGGGGAGGCACCATGCTCCGTTCACGCCGCTGTGTCGTGCCCGGCAGCTGTGGGTATGTAATTTACTTTTGCCATAAAAATATCTTTTTGTGTGATTAAATCGTGTCTTCAGGCTGCAGATGTGTACTTGCAAACATCTTGCAGTCGCCACTGGCTAAGAACATTGATCATTGCTCTAAAGTCGGCGCATAATTTATTGGCGCGAACATATGTCATGAAATCTCGGAACTTACTGACTTGTATTATATGAAATTCAGGCAACGTTTGAACAAGACTGTGACCAAAGTTGCTGACGTGAATTTGAAGTGTGTTCTTAACACAGAAAATAATTTTTTCAATAAATACGATTTTAAATGGGATTTTACCATTGCAACAATGAGCGGGAAAGCGGAAAGTTAAAACAGTGGTGAATGTCAATGCAACAGCTCATTAATACAAAGAAAAATCATTGGTCTGACCAGTGGTGTGCAACGGTCTGATAAGCAACATGTGAGGACTTATGCTGTTCAAAAACTGATAGTGGTCATATTTGATGTCCCGGAAAGGACTAGAATGTTGGTTTATATTTGGGTGTGAAACTGTATGTCAGGCCGAACAGGACAGAAGTTATATATTTGATTGCAGTGCATTGTTTTCTCGCTAAACAGACGAACATATTCAGTTTTCATCAATATATGAATTGATGATTTAGGGTGTCTAATTTTTAACCAGCTTTGTATCGTGCCCGGCTATGCTCACGTTGCTCTGGCATTTGAGTCCAATTAAAATCCTTCGAGCTCAGCTCAGTTTTTTTTTAAGGGACTGTCTCAAAGAAGCTATGGAACAGATTTCACACAAAAAAAAAATGTTTGTGTTTTATTGCGCTGTTGATCATTCAAGCAAAATTTTGTTCCTGATAATATATTTTCAACGTACAGCACATATGCCTATATATTCCTTAACAGATGAGCCAAAATATCCGTACCCTATAACACATGTATACATATAATATATATGAGCGTAACATGGAGTTGTCGTTCGAAATCATCGACGAGATCAACATTGATCGGGTCCTCATACATCTGGGTTAATCCAGCAGTTCAGACTCGGACTGAAGAATTACCGTGAATATTATGTGATTGTGATTTCTTTAATGCGAAATATATTCAAGCACGAATAATAGAAAGAATTATTATCATTGTATTTTCTTTGAGAAGGACCCTATTCAAATCGGCTATTCCACTGATTTGTCTCAATCCCATACAGCATCAAAATGGCAAGCTAGAATTCTCATGTTAAAACCCCATAAGGATATATATTTTCCTAGATATACCGACGAGAAACGAACACGACAGAAAGACAGCCATTGTTTCTCAATGGTCATGGTGCCGTTTTCACTTTATATAAATTTCAAATAATACTAGCTAGTATGTTCCGATATATGACAAGATGGGTTCGCGCCAATAAATTATGCGCCGACTTTAGTCTTATACTGCTAGGTCTATCATAAACCCAGGTGCCCCACTCATCGAGCGCGAGGCGCGAGTGGGACACAGATTGTAGCGGACATGGGGCCCTAACTATTCTACATTTCGATCGTGACCAAGCCACAACTTGCATGATCAGACATTTACCCGCTACTGCGATATTCTTCGATATCTTCTGAAACAATTTGCGTACTCAGATCCACAACTTCTGATTTCGCCATTCCTGGGCGAAAAATGAGCTCTTGCACACGGCTCGGTAGCTGATTGCGTGTCTGCGCATGTGCGGCCATACTACCGAGCCGTGTGCAAACAAGCAATCAGCTTATTTATCGCCCAGGAATGGCCAAATCAGAAGTTGTGGATAACATGTCGATTTAAAATGATGCTATGATTGGATAAATAAGCACATGACCAAGAAATCTGAGTACGCAAATTGTTTCAGAAGATATTGAAGAACATCGCAGTAGCGGGTAAATGTCTGGTCATGCAAGTTGTGGCTTGGTCACGATCGAAATGTAGAATAGTTAGGGCCCCATGTCCGCTACAATCTGTGTCCCACTCGCGCTCAATGAGTGGGGCACCTGGGTTTAGGTCTATCCAGTATCCTGCGTTGATCAATTCACTCTGAGAGACAAAGTGAATAGCATATACTATCAATCAATTATACCATGTACGTAATCACTATTATTTTGAGCATGCTCTGGATTGAATGACGCAGGGCTACAGATGTACAGATGGATAGAAGACCTTGCTCACAGATGCCTTGCTATAGGAAATGTCAGGTCGAACGAAAAGTTCTTTGTGATATCTGGAAAACATGCACCAGGTATGAAAATATTAATATGATTTTTTTAGCAGCGTTGCAGGACATCATAATGAACCCATGCTGACGATGTATTCCATTGTTACTAGTATCTCTTTCTTGATACAGGACCGTATACGAACTGTGTAATCCATTCTGTGGATCCTCTCAATTATTACACGGTAGTCAGTGCGTTCCTGCCGCGTGACGTCACAGTATAACCGGAAGCGACGTCATCACCATGGACATTGTTTGTCGAATTGACCGGAAGTGACGTTATTGTTGTTGTGAAACTCGAGGTTATCACACAATCGTGGTGCTACATATCAGCCGAATTCTTGTTAAGTACTTCGAAATAGTATGTCCCGAACTGTGTATATACTTTTGTAGATAGGCCTGTAATACAGCTTTATAGAATATTGTAAATTGCTTCGAGTACTGATATCTCATAAATATATATACTGGACTCTACAGAGTCCGGCATATGGGGGAAAATATAATCCAATTTAGATTCTAATAGCCTACACCATGCAGTTCTTATACGAAAATCTCATGTGGTCACGTTGGGTAAGCCATCATAACGTTTCGGGCACATTCTAGTTGATAAATTGTAGAACATGCTGATTTATTGATTGGGATATTTTCATCCGGATCTCCCAAGCACACTCTCACACAGTTTGGCCAAAAATCGGAAATGCTAAAAAAATAAAGACAAAAAACTGAAAACAGAAGTTTTTCATTTGTTGTGCGCGACGTTTTCGATTGAAATCAATATTGTCCATTTGTGGAATAATAGTGTGGTCCGGATGAACCATGTCTGAATTATATATCTCCATATTTCAGCCAGATAATGCATAAAATATGCCCGAACGTTATGATTCGCTCACTCACCGGGTGGTATTCTCATTAGCCTACACCAGTTCTAATACAGGACTTATCGAAAAACTCATGTGGTATTCTCATGTGAGGCTGAATCTTTAGTTTATGTCATGCGACATAACGTAAGTTTTAATGGTGATATACTTGGGTGTTATAGGGCTATTTATTATGTTTTCATGTTTTTGTCCACTTATGTCACCTACATGTAAACGACGGGCTATGTTGTCAAGATATAGTACATACCGTGAATGTTTGTATTGTGCACTGATGTAATTGTGTATAATGTCGCCTTGTTAGAAAAATACGTTCACTGTATTGGTTTGTTGAATCTGGAAAAAATGCAGCACATACAAACTGAAGTTTTCATGTTAATGCCAGTGTGAAGTTTACATCCATATCGAGCGCTTACTCAGTAGGTTTGATAAATAAATTATGTCTGTAAATTGCTGTCCTCAAAATACGATAATAAATCGATAATGCTATTTTGTCTTGGATTTTGTATTGTCGTTTAAGCTAGAACTTGCGCTACAACAAATTAGGCCCATGTATCACAGGATACTTTTCTTCTGAATTCAACGATGATTACACATGTGTCGGAAGGATTAAATGTGGTATTTATTCAGTGCGTGAGTAGTATTAGTAGAGTAGAGTGTGCTACATGGGCCCGAAATATTAGGGTAAACAAATTTTCACATTCCAATACAAGTTTATTACTCGTAGTATAAATCCCTCTGGAATAAATGTATGAATAAATGCAAACTATAGACAATAGCGTTCTGGATTAAAATTCGTTTAGCTCCTGCACCAGATAAGCCGCTGTTATATATGCCCTTTGCGAAATCCTCTTTTATATGAGTACACTGTATATATGGGTCTTCATTATTAAAGTGACTGACCAAGGGTATACTACAAGCTCAACCTATTACGCTTTCAGGAATGTTGATGACAAACATGACAACAAACTGATACATTTACTGATTTAGCCTTCACTATCGAAAAATCAAACTCGATGCGTATTTACAAAATTATTTACAAGGTTGTTTCTATTCGAGTTTGATGGACAAACTGTACTTTTTGTGTTTACGTTTAGGTGTACATATGAATCGCATGTTCATACACGTGAAAATATGTGTGAAGAGCTGGTATCAGTCGATGGGTAGATGTTCATTTCAAATATTTGCGCTGAAATATCTTTTCGGGAAATGCCTCATATTTTCTCGGACAGTTGCTTTAACTGCTACTTTTGTAAATTTATGTCGCGGTCGAGGAGTTCTCGTTAACCCGTGTGATAAAGTTAAGCTCAGGGCTTCCAGTGCACGATTCATCCTACCAAGAATCCTTTTTGTTTCAGCGCTTGTATAGAAATAATCTACTTTGATCAATAATTAATTGAAGAGTTTAAGCCATGCGTGAAATGTTGGTTTGAATGTTCGAGGAAATGCACTTACATAATTGAAGTTGGAACTTGGAAAATAATGAAATTGAGGATCTCTGGCATGGAACAAATGCCAAGTATGAAATATTCCTGGCGGCATAAGAATATTGCTACTTAAAGACAGCAAATTGACTATGGAAAATTTGAAACATCATGTTTTTTCATGTAGTCTTTTTGACACGCTAGAATCACCATGATCTTGTTATATGTATGACATTCAAATAGTCGCCAAACTTTAGATTACGTGATGTATTCAGTGACTCTATATATCAGAAGAAGAGATGGAAGTCACTCGTTTGTTTCTTAGATCTTCCTCTTTGCAGAATCAGTGGTGGATCCAGACAGGGGCCAATGCGGCACGTGGCCACCCCCCCCCCCCGGCAAATTCAGAAAAAATACATGTAGAATCCGGGCCTAGTTATCTAAACTAAAGCGCCTGACCAAATCGTAATACTTTCTTCCATGTTTCTACCAATTTTCAAGGATTTTGCGTACTGTCAAAACCACCTCAGCTACGGCCATGCCTCAGAATACTCACATTGAGTCATGTATACATTTGTATTGCATAGTTAATCAGAACTTTGTGGCCTCATTCGCTCACCAAAGTATTTCCATATACTATGTATACCTTCTGAATTCCATTCAACACAAATGTATACCTGGGATATTACTTTGAATTTAGATGGTGCTCCTCCGGCGAAATCATCCCTGGATCCGCCCCTGCAGATGCTGGATGAAATCGGCTTTCGTGTGTGTGTAAAACAGGTCTTCTAACAAATGTGTACAGTTTATACCCATCCGATCAGGCTACGACTAGTTTATTGAAATACTCGGCCACTGAATTCTACAAAGATAGTGTCAATGACAAAATCAAACAAGTTCACAACATGTAATTTTACACTGCATCTTAATTTTCCAAAAAACGGTATATGTAGTTCGACATATTGATATCGAAGTTGTCCCTTAATCGAGAATAAAACTGAATATGTACGAATATACGTAGATTCGTATATTTTAATTGGTTAAATTATTAGTAATAACTAATTAAACAAATGTTTGAAGAATGTTCAATCAGATAAAAATATGCAATGCGTTTTGAGCTCAGGCCTGCTACTCGAGTAAAATTTTCAGCAGGGAAATAAATCCCGTAAGCAAACATCATTGATTTAATATAGTGTTTTTGGAATCATCTCCAATCTTCATTAGTCACTCTGAATCCTGAATGACGTGCGACAGGATTTGAGTGTATTTTGAGAACTGTGAGCTGCATATTGTGTTCAAATGAATCACCTTTTATGTGAGTATTTGACAGGTTAAGTAGGACTATACGTAAGACCGGCATGTCGTATATCAAATCCATTGCTAATGGAGCAGGCTAAATACTAAACATACACTTAAGTGGATGCTCACTTTCAATGCAGCAGAGCCGTCCATATTATATTCATGACGCATCACTGCGAGTGTTTTTTTTTTTTTTTTTTGAGATTCCAGTGCTGACGATTTAGTTCAACGATGTGGAAAAGTATAGACAGTTAAGTCAAAACCGATCTCCCCAGCTTACCGATCAATCGCTCAAAACTCCGTTGCAGTCGCAATGCATGCCAGGTATTAGCTAGAGAAAACGCCCTGGCGCTCATCTCCCAGGCAAAATAAACCTATAAAGTCTTTTTAAAAGGTATGACATTAATGACAATGAATTGTTCGACGCAAAAGGCATCGAGATATATTATATGGAGTCGCTGGCTGCGTGGGTTTCGCTCATACCTTGCGTGGGATTCTTTGAGTGTGTCACGTTTGGAATATCGAGAGATAACGATTGTAATACCTCAGGTGGTCGCAGGTGGCTACAGGTGATCACAGGTGATCCCAAGTGGTCAAGATGCCCGGCACCGATGGACGAAGGTTTCCAATCCTCGTGCTCATCCATCACATGTGCCTCTATACAATAGCATACGGTAAGTGGACACCTGATTTATTCCCAACGAAATTTAGGTTTATGCCCAGATCTTTGGTTTTCGCTCATCTTTCATTTAGTTCGCACTATTACCGATATGTTTCGTTTCCGCCAAGATGTTAGGTTTTCATCAAGAGCTTAGATATCCATCCAAGTTCCTGTAGTTTTAATCACTGTGGTAACCTTTCCAGCAAGGCGGAAAGTCACGAGCCGGTATGTAAAAATACTTATAGACCAGTGCACGATTGCCTGGCTTCCAAAGTCTGACTATATTAGGTAAGAGTGAATTCATCAGTAATAGCCGGAGAGGCAGAGACGGAGAGTTTTGCTATATAATCGAACAATGAACGAAGTCAGTAGGCCTACATTCCACTTTTATCGAAAGTATTCAGAAAATTATATGCTAAAAACTACAGAAATTCAGGCGGAAACCCCAAATCTTAGCGGATATGCTAAGAAGGGCCAGAACTACTGTTTTGGTCGGTCTCTGAACTATTGAGGCTCAATGCAAGTGGAGAAATGTTGAATGACTTTGGATGTGTATTATAATTGCTCCCCGACCGTGAATATTTTGTATGGCATTCCGATAATATTAAAAACGAATTTGTTAAGGAAAGACAACCGCAGTGCACTGCGATAATGTAAACAGAGTCGGGTTTTAGGGTTACATGGGGTACGAATCTTGGAATTAAGATGAAATACTTACCAAATTTATTTGGATTTTATTGACATCATTTTGATTCCTCTGCCATGTAATCTATGGCCTAGAATCACAATTATATCTCGGTCACATATACTAGATACGTCAGATCGGTATTCAAATGATCAATGAATTAATAGCATGATTTTTGCTCAGGATCGAACGTGACACCATTTGATTCCCCTGTCATCAAAGCACTGGTGTAGATTCAAGAACTGTATTTCTGTCACAAAAGTTAAAGAAGTTGTGGCAACTTATCATCTCCTGATGGCCGCCATGCTTGATTTATCTACATGATATAGGGACGACATAGAGCGAGTTTTGACTTTCCGCAGGCGGCCATTTTGAATTTGGCCAATATGGCCGCCATGGGAGCAATATCGCTTGTCTGCCGGCGGATTTAGAAATGTCTTGGCCATATCCACCTGTGATGGAAACCTCATAGAGTTGCTCAGAAGTGAACGATTTTCTGCTACCAGCCTCTAATGACTTGCGTCACGCATAGCAACCGACGGTCTTGTATTGATGCGCTGGTGAAATACGGCTTTGATTTTTTTAGTGCATGAAAATTCCCATAAAATTATTTGCTTCAGAGCCCAAAATGGCTAGAAAATTTTAGCATTTGTAATCATATTTCTTTCGAGGGGTGTACATATCACGATGTAGCATATAATTTGAGGCCCTCGGTCGCTGTCTGTGCCGCGGACGCACTCGCAAGCTCGTGCGTGCTACGGCCCACACACGACCTCGGGCCTCAAACACTGTATCCAGTCAATCCAGAAACCGATTATTCCATTTTAAATCAACAAACAGGGATGAATGGAATGAATAGTTATTCATGTACCAATACCTGAAGTGACGCTCCCCGCAGGTTCGGTTCCAACCCAGTCGGTAATCGGGCGTTACTCGGAGACATTCGGCCCGGAGGGAGGCTCTCCCCGAGACACCGGCCTCGACCTCGTCAGCTCCGACGTGCTCTGGATCGACGTGACCACGTGCGCCCAGGCCCACATGCGGCTCTTCAATCAAGTGTCCACGTGGGACGCCAACTTCCAGCGGGGCACCGACTCCATGACCTTGCTCAGGTATATGTGCGTGTTACGTATGACCAATCGATCGATCGAAGCGATAAAACCACATAGGCGGATCCAGGGTCTGTGGATTTGTCTCCCTTCCTTGATATATGTTCGAAACACAAATTCTGAATCATCTGGGATATTACCAAATCCCAGAATTTCCTCAGGGGCTCACATGTACGGTGTCCCCAGAGCTCTCAGACCGAGAGTAACTGCGCTCGCACCAGAAAACTCACCAGAAAATTCACAATAGGCATACCCGAACTGCACCCGACCCAACCCCTACCCCCTATGACAAATTCTTGGATCCGCCCCTGAATATCACCCAAAAACAGCACATTTGACTGTTCCAATTTCCAAACCTAATGGTATCTAATGATTAATTTACATATATGTTGAAGTAACCATAACCAGAGAGTGCTATCGACCCAGTAAGATCAGATGGTCAGGGTATTTTTGCCAAAATGATTCTTTCGACATTCCAAAATTATCGAAGTCAAATTGAAGGTCATCCCTGAAATCATTGATTTGAATGTGCCAATATGTATGTTCCATTTCGAAATATTATTGGAAAAAAAGTCTGTAAAGCTCCCATTATGACCATAATCTCAAATTGAAACATCGAAATGGCCGCCAGGCGCAGACAAACGATTCAAGGGCAACGAATCTGATACACATACCATACGTCACACTGGTATATATGGATAGTCCTATGCATCAGTCAGAAAAAGGTATCAGACAGATTTTGGGAAAATGTGATTTTAGGAAATATGGCCTCAGAACGGCCCTATTTTGGCCCATACGATTGAATAAAAAAAATACAACTAGGAGATATTTCCAAAGGAATATGTATGTAGTCTACCATCTACACAAAATTTCGAAATAATTCATCAGATTCAGAAATTTGTCGCTCATGGAAGACTGATGGAAGCCAACTGATGACTTGACTTTATTGGGCCATACAGCCTGTTTAATCTAAAGAAGCCTTGGCTTCTGAGACCCCCCCCCCCCCCCCCCCCGCGGCAATGTGTTCGCGTCGGACTCATCGGTCTCCCTTATTCAAAATCCCTGGGTCCGCCCCCGTGGAAGTATAATAATAGGCGAGATCAAGTACCAAATCCATTGATATTTTATCTTTAAATTTCCTGAAAGGCAAAGTAATTATTCATGTAAATTTTACATGCACTGTTGACTTAGTATGTTTGAATTCGAAGGATAAACAACACCGACGGGTTGGCGGTACACACACCTGGTCTTCTGAGTTGCAACGAGCAGCGGCAATTCTGGCTAACGTGGAACAAGAATACATGCATATTCCGGATCGGATCCGGACACGATCCCACCCAGAATCAAATCTTGAGTCTAGCGGACCCGGACGCACGTAGTCCAGTCCGAATCAAGGTTTTCGCCGTTTTCTATGAGATATCATGGAACATTACTCTCGTCGGTGGTATGTATAATTTCCGAACGTAAGTTGATATTGACAAAAATCAAAGAATATGGGCCTACTTATATTACTAACAGACATCGGTATTATTATGTGTATTATAAATTCGTTGGAATTAAAAAATAATTTTCCATTAATGTGTTATCATCGAAATCATTAACACTTATCATTATAATCATTCATACTCATTTATTCTCATTCTCAATCAATATCGTGTGGGTAAGTGTTTATACATGTACATCAGAACATGCTCTTCTGTGCGGTAAGTGTGATGTAATAACTCTAACTGATACATACTCAAATCTAACCAGTGAAAAAAAGTGAATGACACATTTTGGCCTTTGGCCGAAGATCCACTCAGAGAGGCTGAAATTTGAAAATCCTTTTATTATTTTCAGACATTTGAACACTCATCAATATATACGTCGATCGCCCCCTGCGATGTGGTACCACGACCCCACGGGGTCCATGGCGTCCTTACCTCGTCCCTGGTCACCACAGGAGCGCAATGAGGAGTTCAGTCCGATGAGATGGTGGGGCTTCCGCTGCTTCGTTGTGATATGGCCCATGCAGGACACAGCCACATTGGTCGTTATTACAAACATTAAACACCAATAAGTGTCTATGTCAGAGGCTAACGTGCAAGCAAGTTTATGGGTCATATCGAATTTAAATGAGAAGATAATTAATTCTTGCTGCTTGAAAATACCCCCTCTGTTTGAAATCAATTTGGTAGTAAATCCGCATCATGATTGTATTCAGCAATTCGTACAATTCTGTTTCACAAAATACAACTTGTACGTATTTGAAAGATATGGTACATCAAAATATCAACACACACCTTAGACAAGAATCTTGTGAATATATAATAAATATAATATGCTGATGCTCGAATAAAAATCATGGTGGATCATAGAAAACAGATCATTATATCGATAAATACATATAGGCAATTTTTCGTGCAATACAATGCGTTATTCATGTTTACTCCATATTATTGTACACCATAGAAAAGGCACATATATATAATTTTGTACATGCACTGAAATCTTCAAGCATAGCACATACACGCCATTTCTTCTAATTATAGGCCCCTACGAATTAATATGACATCGCCACAATAATGAGCCCAAAGACTACTTATGAATTTTATGACGTGTCGAGATTGACGAGAAGTCATTGTGTGTCAAGCGGTGGGGGGGGGGTGATGACAGCGCAGATTTGGCACTCCCCGTGGACACACCGTGCGTTGTCAATAGTGACAGGGATTAAGGGGGCGGGGTATACAGTATAACGGATTATCAGATCGGTAAGTTGTGTTTACAATATGTATCGATTTTTAGAGATCACCGCTTGCAGTATGATCCGTAGGTGATTTTGTATTTAGAGCAAGCATTATATCCTTATCGTAGTTGAACATGTGCTTCATGAAATACATTGTCTGTCCCCTCCCCAATTGAAAAAAATACCATTATGTTAATCCCATTTTTTTCATTGGTCCATGTAATTTACTCATTTATTCGATAAATATCAATTCGGAATATTTGATTAAAATATATTTTCAGAAGATCAATATACATCTGATTTCTAGGTCTACGTCTAAATCGTTACTATTTAACTGCTGATTAACAAAACCGTTCATTCAATATTCACCATCGTCTTCAAAACCGACTACATGCCATATATACGCGTATTGTGCTGTTCGTTCTTTAATTGATTACAAGTAGTAATAGTATACATATAGCATTATTAAATGTTCTGGTTCATCAGCTGTTGTCGTAATCCTGTCGCCAAACTATAAAATAGTAAATCACATTTTGAGGCACCACGAAAATTGACCGGCCAGACCTGGAACCTAGCGAAGCGGTGCCTCCGGCGTGTGTCAACAAGACTTTTTTATAACCCGATAAACTTGGTCGTCTGCAGATCTCGCACATTCACGCATAAGATATAATATCAATAAGGACATGGTAGCTAAGTAAGGGCCACTTACTCTGCCGTGTAGACTTCTATTCGGATCTTGTTTGTTCATGCAAACCAGTAGAAAACACCAGACGTATTATAGCTCGGAATACTGCCTTCAACTGAGCTGAAATCTAGCCCGTCATATGGTGGTTTCCTTGGGCACATCGGGAAAATTTGTGTTTTAATTCATATTGGAATACAAATATATATTTGTTATTATTTATAGAGGATACTAACTAAAAGGAGTAGTAGTTGGAGGTGCCTACAGTAAGGTACTGGAGCTGTATTTGTATCAACAACAGCAGTGACAACAACACATCAAAATGCCGGAACAGAAGAAATCCAATCAGGTAAGTGAATAAATTATCGCCCAAGCAATAAGCTTTAAAACTATGACCTGATGACATTGTCTCAAGACGTGTACTAATATACTTTTTTCGTTGAGCGTGTATCCTTGAATCGTTCATGAAGGCCTAAAACAAAACATTACACATTATTTTACCTTGATTCACGTTTTTACATGTAGCTTAATTCTGACAACATGTAATGATGCTTTCAAAACCTCTTGCATATTGGAATAAATTGTTTTTATACTCACATACGCCTGCACATGTTTGCTCTAAAATGGAAAATATGACGAATAGCTATTGTATTATATAACCAACATTTCCCCATGACCAAGACTATGTTTACTTTTACTTCAGACAAATTACGCCGTTTTTGTTTGTGTACCTTGTATTTTTACTCTCTGTTAGTCTCGTGGGTTTTTTTTCCACCAATCAATGATATCGAATGGTATGAACCAACCGACACAAAGCTAGAATTTTCCGAGGGGTCTGCAGAATCTCGTGTTTCACATGTATGGGTCACTCTCCCTACGCCATTCACTTAGTGAATTAATGCATAATCAGATTGATCCAGATTTCTACCAGTTCTTAGTTAATGATGCTATGACATAGTACTTGTCATGCCACGATCAGTGGTTAGTCGCGTTCTCTGATGCACAAGTGAACATTTCATATAAACTCGCATGAAATCTGATTGTACATGTTGGGATTTCGGTTTCAAATAGGCATCTTATAGCAGTTTATTTTCGAAAACGTTGAATTTCTGTGTGGTTTCCAAAATAAGGTCAATGTTAAGTTCAATAGTTCAAATTAGTATTTATTGTGAACGATCCTAGTCCTAGTGAATACATAGCTAGCTGCAAAATGTTCAGTTATGCCAGTGCACGTTACCTTGTTACAATGCAAACAATATTGAATACCACGACTCCTGAGTTTTCAGGGCACGTGTCCCCAATCATAATAGTAAATTACCCACAGTTCAATTGTGTAAATTCTTCTTTTCTCTTTCAACGTTATTTCATAAAAGTAATTGGTATGATCAGTATCGTTACTACAGCTAACGATCGAATGGGCCGATATAACCTATATCTGAAATACAAGAGCAACATGCACAAAACAAGCTGATCCGTGATGTGAATCATACATGACTATTAACGGATCGGTAGTATGAACGCGATTTTCATCTTTAAAAGCAATGTTCATGCGGAGCCATTTCTGAAGCGTTACAATACGATCAATACTTCGCAAATACATGATTCAGTCGATTCAACTTGGGCAGTACATGTCTCTTTACGCACGAAATTTCTACTGTTCACACTTGAAATACATATCAAAGTTGTTGCTTTTATGTCGTAACACATTATTATCATTGCCCCGTAATCAGGTGATAAGTGTTTCGTATTGCCCGCTTGATAACGTGCTTCACGTGTTCTGAGTGGGTTAGAAGTGCACTTGATGGGTGCAGAATAAACGGTCACTGATTCGTACATGTACCGGCGAAGACGGGTATACAGTAAAAAACTATTGAACACATACACTATTATTACTTCTCGACATCCTGTATTCACATGTTACAAGCTCGTCACTATTTTCAATGTATCAGTCATGAATTTCATTTTTATCAGAAGTTACTGTTTAGTCTGTGAAGCCAACCTGTAGTTCAAATCGGTACTTTAATTTTGTACAGCGTTGCCGGAGAGCGAAATTAATGATAATTGAAAAATTTTCAAAGTTCAAGCAGGCGATATGTGTAGGCGCTTTTTCATGTGATAATTTTGAGGGGGTGGGAGGGGTGACTTGTGAATCGGTGCATTCTAATCAGATGAAAAGCGCAAATAATGTTGCGCAAATACTTTTGGGAATCCGCAATGATGAAAATGGGGCCTGAGATTTGTGATTATACGCCTCGTTTTATCAGGCTAACAGAACTGAAATGACTACATATCAGCCGACAAAAAGCGTCATACTAGTTAACCATATACCGACCAATAGTTCACTTGGTTCGACTTGACTGTATAGTTGTACACGCCTGCACAATACTATATGACACTACATTTTCTTATCTGCACCCACTTATCAGCTTACCTTACGACAGTTCGATATCAGGGATGTTTATAGGCTAGCTAATTAGTTTCCATGGTGACTGTATGTATAGCAACCGCCATGTCTCGTATGTTGATGTGCGATCAGATTTATCACAACTCTGCTGACGGCTCATTGAATGCAGCAGCAAATTGTGTCTTCTCCAGGATTCGTCGGATGTATTGACATATATGTAAACCGATCATCCGGAGTATATTATTCTCATTCTTTCTCATTTCTGAAGAAATGGAATTTTGGTAGGTTCCTACTGGTAGGTTCAATTACTTCATGAAGCCTGTTTGATGAAAATCATGTTCATTTGAGAAATCTTGTTATCAGCTTCCAAAAATGTATAATACAAATTCACCAGTAGGTGGGAATCAAGCTTCAAAATTTAGTTTCAAAACATGTACCCGATGTATATAATTTGTGAAGCATTTAGGCACTTTTTATGTAATGTGTGCAATGTAAATGTAAATGTGTGTAAATGTGTGCAATTAAAATCACATAAATTTCAAATACTTTGTGAACTATACTCTCCAACTACAGACATATTAATACATCTTATACGGTTCACATGATTAAACGCTAAAATCAAGCTGTTCTGCAATCACCAATACCCGGATATATTTAAATTTTGTTCAGGAGGTGAAATCCGAAGATAAGAACAAGGCAAAGGACGAGGAAAACCGAGAAAAGGGCAAAGACGAGAACAAGAAAGATAATAAAGAGAACAAAGAAAGCAATGACAATCAGGACAAGGAAAATCAAGGTATGTGGAATCTTGGATATTCTAACAAGGAGTGATGCAAGGTTTTGTTGTGGTTGCCTAATTTAGTGTTGATAAATTCCATAGGGACATTGTGTGCTTTTATAAACTATCAAAACATTCATTGCAATTCTTTCTCTTTTATGCTAATTGTATCTTTATTAACACACCAACTTGGCAGAAATCTCATATTATGTGACTTATCTTTCAATTTTACAAGTATTCAAACATTCAGCAGTGTTCGTACTTTGCCAACATTTTGGTAATACATTTAGAAGCGCATAATAATTCCCAAGATTTGTGATAAGCCTACACTGGTATTTGTGGGGGAAACGTTTCGTCGACGTGCTCTAACTTTTCTCACCATAGGTATAGCATAAAGACGGAACTGTATCGAGGAAATGGAAAATTACGAAATACATTTCTTCATGAAATATATTGCACCATAATTGAAATGCGCACCGTTTGAAACATACAAAAACAACAATTTCTACCTGAAATACATCACGTGACTGTTCAATTGTATTCAGTCCTGATTGGTCTGACGTCACAATCCTCGACATGGGAACTGGGGCTTCCACAAACAACCCGGATGCCTCAGTGGAAAATCAAGAGACTGGACCTACAGAGGTGGCTATTACAAACGGACATTCTTCACAGCCACATGAAAACATGAACAATAAGAATGCTCCTGACAATTCGACTACAAGTACACAACGACCACAGAAGCGATCACGTAGTCGCAAAAAGAAACCCGATAAAGATTCTGACGAGTTGAAAACAAAAACTACTGAACCTGAAAATGACTTAGCTTCTGACAAAATCGTCAATATTACACCAAACGAGGACACAGACAGAGTGGACATACCTGAAAAAACTGATGACGTCAAACCAGACAGTACAGACACTAATCGCGTCAAACGAAACAGCACAGAAGTCGTTAAGGTCAGCCCAGACAGTACCAAAACAGATGATGCAGTCAAACTAAACAGTGCAGAAACTGACGACGTCAATCTGGACAGTACTGGAATTGGTGACCTCAAGCCAGACAGTACAGGGACCGATGACGTCAAACCAGTCAGTACAGAAACTTATGACGTCAAGCCAGACAAAACAGCAACTGATGACGTCAAGCCAGACCACCCAGGAACTGATGACGTCAAGCTAGACAGCACAGACACTGATGACGTCAAACCAGACAAAACAGAAACTGATGACGTCAAGCCAGACAGTACAGAAACTGATGACGTCAAACCAGACAAAACAGCAACTGATGACGTCAAACCAGACACTTCAGAAACTTATGACGTCAAGTTAGATAGTACAGAAACTGCTGACGTCAAACCAGACAAAACAGAAACTGACGACATCACACCAGACAAAACAGAAACGGATGACCTCAAGCCAGACAATACAGAAACTGGTGACGTCAAGCTGGACAATACAGAAACTGCTCACGTCAAGGTAGACAAGACAGAAACTGATGATGTCAAACCAGACAGTACAGAAACTGAAGGCGATAAGCCAGACAATACAGAAACCGATGACGTCAAACCAGACAAGATAGAAACCGATGACGTCAAGTCAATCAGTATAGAAATTGATGACGTAACACCAGATGGTACGGAGTCTGATGACGTCAAGGCAGACAATACAGAAACTGATGACATCAAACCAGACAGTACAGAAACTGATGACGTCAAACCAGACAAAGCAGCAACTGATAACGTCAAGCCAGATGATACAGAAACTGATGACAACAAGCCAAACAGTACAGAAACTGATGACGTCAAACCAGGCAAAACAGCAACTGATGACGCCATGCCAGACAGTACAGAAACTGATGACGTCAAGCCAGGCAGCACAGAAACTGATCACGTCAAACCAGACATTACAGAAACTGACGTCAAACCAGACAGAACAGAAACACATGACGTCAACCAAGACAGCACAGAAACTGATGACCTCAAGCCAGACAATACAGAAACTAATGACGTCAAACTGGACAATACAGGAACTGATGTCAAGCCAGACAGCACAGAAACTGATGACGTCAAGCCAGACAATACAGAAATTAATGACCTCAAACTATACAATACAGAAACTGATGACGTCAAGCCAAACAGTACAGAAACTGATGGCGTCAAGTCTGACAATCCAGAAACTGATGACGTCAGACCACCAGACAATACAGAAACTAATGACTTCGAGCCAGACAATACAGAAACTGATGAAATCAAGCCAGACAATACAGAAACTGATGACGTCAAGCCAGACAATCCAGAAACTGATGACGTCAGACCACCAGACAATACAGAAACTAATGACTTCGAGCCAGACAATACAGAAACTGATGAAATCAAGCCAGACAATACAGAAACTGATGACGTCAAGCCAGACAATACAGAAAATGACGTCAAGCCAGACAGCACAAAAACCGATGACGTCAAGCCAGACAGCACAAAAACCGATGACGTCAATCCAGACAATGCAGAAAATAATGACGTCGACCCAGACAATACAGAAACTGATGACGTCAAACCAGACAGTACGGAAACTAATGACGTCGAATCAGACAATACAGAAGTTGATGACGTTGAGCCAGACATCACAGAAACTGATGACGTCAGACCAGACAATACAGAAACTAATGACTTCGAGCCAGACAATACAGAAACTGATGAAATCAAGCCAGACAATACAGAAACTGATGACGTCAAGCCAGACAATACAGAAAATGACGTCAAGCCAGACAGCACAAAAACCGATGACGTCAAGCCAGACAGCACAAAAACCGATGACGTCAATCCAGACAATGCAGAAAATAATGACGTCGACCCAGACAATACAGAAACTGATGACGTCAAACCAGACAGTACGGAAACTAATGACGTCAAACCAGACAATACAGAAGTTGATGACGTTGAGCCAGACAGCACTGAAACGGATGACGTCAGGCCAGACAATACAGAAACTAATGACCTCAAGCCAGACAATACAAAAACTGATGACGTCAAGCCAAACAATACAGAAACTAATGACTTCAAACCAGACAGCACAGAAACTGATGACGCCAAGCCAGGCAGAATAGAAACTGATGACGTCGAACCAGACAATACAAAAACTGATAACGATAAGCCAGACAGTACAGAAACTGATGATGTCAAACCAGACAATACAGAATCCGATGACGTCAAACTGGACAATACAAAATCTGATGACGTCAAGCCCGACAGTACAGAAACTGATGACAGCAAACCAGATAAGACAACAAATGATGACGTCAACCTGGTTAATACAAAAACTGAACATGTCAATCTAGACAATACTGAAACTGATGACAGCAAACCAGACAATACAGAATCCGATCACGTCAACCTGAACAATACAGAAACTTATGACGTCAAGCCAGACAGCACAGAAACTGATGACGTCAAACCAGACAAAACAGAAACTGATGACGTAAAGCCCGACAGCACAGAAACTGATGACGTCAAACCAGACAATACAGAAACTGACGACGTCACACCAGACAAAACAGAAACGGATGACGTCAACCCAGACAGTACAGAAACTGACGTCAAACCAGACAGAACAGAAACTGATGACCTCAAGCCAGACAATACAGAAACTGGTGACGTCAAGCTGGACAATACAGAAACTGATCACGTCAAGGTAGACAAGACAGAAACTGATGATGTCAAACCAGACGGTACAAAAACTGAAGGCGATAAGCCAGACAATACAGAAACCGATGACGTCAAACCAGACAAGATAGAAACCGATGACGTCAAGCCAATCAGTATAGAAACTGATGACGTAACACCAGATGGTACGGAGTCTGATGACGTCAAGGCAGACAATACAGAAACTGATGACATCAAACCAGACAATACAAAAACTGATGACGTCAAGCCAGACAATACAGAAACTAATGACTTCAAGCCAGACAGCACAGAAACTGATGACGCCAAGCCAGGCAGAATAGAAACTGATGACGTCAAACCAGACAATACAGAAACTGATGACGTCAAGCCAGAAAGTACAGATTCCGATGACGCCAAACTAGGTAATACAACAACTGATAACGTCAAGCCAGACAGTACAGAAACTGATGATGTCAAACCAGACAATACAGAATCCGATGACGTCAAACTGGACAATACAAAATCTGATGACGTCAAGCCAGACAGTAGAGAAACTGATGACAGCAAACCAGATAAGACAACAAATGATGACGTCAACCTGGTTAATACAAAAACTGAACATGTCAATCTAGACAATACTGAAACTGATGACAGCAAACCAGACAATACAGAATCCGATCACGTCAACCTGAACAAGACAGACCCTGATGACGTCAAGTCAGACAAAAAAGAAACTGATGATGTCAAACCAGACAGTACAGAAACGGATGATGGTAAACCAGATGATACAGAAACTGATGACGTTGAGCCAGACAGAACAGAAGCTAATGACCTTAAACCACATCGTATAGAATCTGATGACATCAAACCAGATAATACAGAAAATGGTGACGTCAATCTGGACAATACAGAAACTCATGACGTCAAGACAGACAACACAAAAACTGATGACGTCAAGCCAGACAGTACAGAAACTGATGACATCAAGCCAAACAAAACAGAAACTGGTCAGGTCAAGTCAGACAATATAGATATGGATGTCGTCAAGCCAGATAGTACAGGAACTGACGATGTAAACTTAGACAGCACAGAAACTGATGACGTCAAGCGAGACGTCAAATCAGACAATACAGAAACAGACAGGACAGTAACTGATGAAGTCAAACTGAACAGTAAAGAAACTAATGACATCAAACCAGACAGTACAGAAACTGATCAGGCAAAGCCCGATAGTACAAAAACTGATGATGTGAAAATAGACATCATTGAAGGAGCACAAGAGGAAGACAATGCAAACTCCAAGGAAACAGACGATACCATAGACAATAATAAAACAGAGGAAGACACCACAGATGACAAGGTAACCGATGTAAACCGTACAGTTGTCAAGCATTTACCAGAGGACATCACTGATTACAAGGAAACAGAGAAAGATACAGCTGATGCTGAGGAAACAGGAGATGGCAATACTAAAGCCCAAACAAAAGGTGATAACGTTGCAGAAACTAAGCAAACAAACCATGACACTGCAGATGTAAAGACAACAGGCGATGACACTGCAGATGCCAAAGCAACAGCTGTTGACACTTCAAATGTCAAGACAACAGACGATGAGAGTGAAAATGTCAGGGCAACCGAATATGTCACTGCAGATGCCGAAGCATCAGAAGATGACACTGCAGAGGCAATAGTATACGACACTGCTGATGTAAAGACAAAAGACAATGACACTGTAGATACTGTGGCAACATACGATGGCACTGCAGATGTAAAAGCAACAGATGACACTTCAGATACCCAGGCAGCTGTCGATGATATGGCAGATGTAAACTCAACACAAAATTATGCAGATGCCAATCCAACGCATCATGGAACCCCAGATTCGAGGTCAACAGATGATGCTGGTGCAGAAGCCAAGAAAACCGAAGATGACACTGCAGATTCCAAGGCAACGGAAGCTGATACTGCAGATGCCAAGCCAATGGATGATGGAACCACAGCTGTGAAGATAGCAGATGATGCCACCACAGATATACAGGGAGCAGACAATGTCACTGCAAATGCCAAGTCATCAAACGATGATACTTTAGATGTCAAGGGAACAGACGATGACCCTTCTGATTTCAAGGCAACAGATGATGAAACTGCAGATGACAAAGCAGCAGATGATGACACTTCAGCTGCTAGGGAAACAGATGCCGACACTACAGATGCCAAGGCAGCAGATATCAAGCCATCAGATGATTATACATCAGGTGAGAAGGCAGCATATGACGACACTATGAATACCATGGCAGTAGAAGGTGCCAATGATGATGCGAAGGCAAGTAATGTTGATCCTGCAGACGAATACCCTAAAGATGCCAAGACAACAAATGATGATACAGCAAATGCCAAAACAATAGACAATCACATTGAAAATGCCAAGACAACAGCTAATGATCCAGAGACCAAGCCAACACATGTTGGTATTACAAATCCCAATACAACAGACGGTGACGCTGGAGACACCAACGTTATGGTTGATGACACTGTAGTTACTAAGGATGACGGTGTACATGTTAAGGTAACAGCCGAAGGTGCTGAATCAGATGATGCTGCAAAAGATAAAGCAGCATATGGTGGCACTGGTGAAGACAGGACAATCGAAACTGACAATGCACAAGCCAAAGTAGACGTCAATGTCGAAGCCAGGGCAACAGATTCTGACCAACCAGAAGTCGAATCTAGAGGGAAACCTGAAATCAAACCAAAACGCGGTCGTCCACTGGATGGATATCGTGCACGTAGAAAGAGTAGAAAAATAGAAAAGGACAAAAGTGAAAATCCAAACAAGCCTCGAGAGCAAGAAGAAACTGATGTAAACACTGATAACTCCAATGTCAAGAAAGACAATAAATCAGCAGATAGAGCCAGATCATCCAGTCGACGACGACCACTTGATTCATACAGGGAGAGAAAGAAATCACGGAAAGAACAGGAAAACAGAGATACCGAAGGGCTTGAGGACCAACAGTCGCAGCCCAATGTAACACAAACAACAGACGAAGATAATGAACCTTCCAAGAGGGTAAGATCAACGAGTAGAACCAGACCACTAGATGGATATCGTGCAAGACAGCACGCCAAAAAACAAGCAAAACTCGATGAAACAAAGCAAGATCAGCCTCCTGTTTCCAGCTACCAAGATGATGAGTTGGCCAGGGAAACACACGAAAACCATACAAAATCTATATCTAATCAAGATGATGAATCCGACGGCAAGGACAGTGATGTTGTTATTCAGGATGATGAGTATACCGCACCAGTGGTTGATGATAAGTCAGAAACAGGAAAAACAGATAGCTCCCCGGTCAGGACAAGACGTAGGCCCCTTGATCAATATCGAGCAAGAAGACAGGCAAAGAAGGAAGCAGATAAACAAAAGCGTGACTCCTCTGCAGATGTTAGTGCATCAGAAGGAGATATAACACCTGCAGTGAAACGACGATCAAGGCCTCTTGATGGATACAGAGCGAGACGGAAATCTGCACGTGAAGCAAAACCCAAGGGAGGAGCATCAGAACCTGAAAAACAAACAGACGTATCAAGTCATACTGATGACAAACCAGAAGAATCAATGAATCATGACATGGGTGGCAAAACTTTGTCCATACAAGATGGTGATCAAACCAAGCCTAATGTGAATAATCAAGAAATGCCCAATGAAAAGACAAGTGATTGCAGTGTTGCTGACGATCCAGAAGTAGCACCCAACAACGAAGATGACAAATCAGCAACAACGGTCAGTATTGATGTGGGATCAGACCCAGAGAGAAGGGAAAGATCAAAAAGTAGAACAAGACAAAGGCCTCTTGATCAGTTTCGTGCAAAACGACAAGCAAAAAAAGAAGCAGAGAAACAGAAACGTGACTCATCTGCAGATGTCAGTGCATCAGAAGGAGACATGACACCCACAGTGAAGCGACGACCAAGGCCCCTTGATGGATACAGGGCAAGACGAAGGGCTTCACGTGAGGCTAAAAGCAAGGAACGGATGCCTACTGTTGAGAAAGAACATGACAACATTGGTGACCATCAAGTGAATCAAAACGAAACTGATGGTGAACTGTCAGTCTCACATGGCGACGATTTTAATGTAAAACCTATATCAACTCATGGATCACATGAATTAGAAAGAGCTGTTTCAATACCTGATGAAATAGACACTGATTTACCAACCACAGGAAACGTTATTCTACAGACCAATTATGAAACTTCAAGTGTGTCAGATAAAGAAGATGAAATTATCCAAATAGCTGCTGATGTACATGAAGCTAGCGATGATCGTGTTGAAACGGACCCTACTGGTGAACAAACTGCTGAAGCACTGGATATACTGAACTTAATGACTCCTTCGGAAGACGTGAAGTCTTTGACCACAATTTCAGAAGACACCAGTAGCTCAAGAAGCTCTTTGTCTTATAATGAATCCAGAGATGATTCCAAGTCAGTTGATATCAATGATGAATTCAACAATAACGTTGAACAAACTATCGAATTCACTGGCAATGATGTCATGGCAACTGAATATGGAGAAGACAATGAGGCTGTTAAGGACGAGAATGAAGATCTGAAATCTGAGGAAGCAGACTTGGAGTCAATGGGGGTTGCTGGAGACGAGAAGCCAGATGAAACAAAACAGGTTTCTAAAAACGTGATGCCAGAAGTATTTGCAAATGCACTGCCAGAAGGAGCAGTTCAGGGTATCGAGGGAGCAGAGGGAGAATATCAAGGTTTGAATCCAGACGAATCTGTCAAAGAAGTGACTCCACGGGAAATATCTGCTGGAAAAGAACTCAAAGAAGAAAATGAAATTGAAGAGCAGAAGGAATTTGTCATAGATATGAAACCAGGAGAAGCAAGTAGTTTCCCTGGAAAAGAAACAAATCAAAATTGGAAACCACAAAAAAAATCAGAGAAAGAAACTGAGGATGGGTCGTCAGAAAAACCAATTTACCTTGTGGAGCAACATACTACAGAAAATCCAGAACGAGAAGATCCAGATGAAGTTGAGCAGCAAGATGAAACAACTCCAAATTCCAAGTTGTCTACTGAGGTTGAAAAATCAACTGACGCACTGCAAGTTGAAACACCACAGATTGAACGTGACATCACCGACAGCATTTCAAAAGGTAATGAGTCACATCATGATGACATTACAGATAATTATGCTGATACTCAAGATAACCTTCCGCAAATCGATGCTAATATTTCTGATAACATAAATCAGACAGCCTTTGAAAACATAGACACAATGACTGGTAGTGACAACAAGGGTGAAACCCATGATGGTAACCTGACAGGACATGACAAAATGACGGATACCAAAGCTGAGAAATTTGATGACATTAAACATGAAGATAGAGATGCAACAGCAGATGAAATAATTGAGACTAATCAGCCTGAGGAGTGTTCTGATATGAATTCGGATGTTGTAAATGAAAGTGCAACACAAGAAGAATCCAACAAAGAAAATAAAGTAGAAGAACCCCCGTGTGATCTGGAAAATGAAGAAGCCAAAGTAGACACAAGTATTGAATCTCCTGAACAAACAGTCACTGAAGATGTGGCACCAAAAGATGAAGTTGAATGTACGTCCGAGGAAGCATTTGATGATGTGACGCCAGGGAAGATGAATCATGATTTGAAAACAAGTGATTCTACTGAAGATGTGGAGCCAGGCCAAGCAGAAGACGAAGTGCTGCCATTGAATGTAGCTAGTGATGACACGATTCAAGATCCGGAGCAAGAATGTAGCAAACACGTGCAACCAGAACAATCACATGAAGATGAGAAGCCAGTGGAAGCAGTAGGTGAAGAGGAGCTAGCTGAAGCAAGCCAGACTGAAGAAGTATCGATGAAAACTGCAAGTCTACAAGAAATGGCTGATATGGAAATGGCTGAAAAGGAAAAGTCAGAAAATGCAGTTGAAGATGAAAAGACAGATTCGGAAGAAGAGAATATCACTAGTGCCAAATCAGAGATAACAGCTGACAATGAAAAATCAGTTGAATCAGATCAAGAAAAAGAAGCTATTGAAAATGTCAAGATCTTGGATGAAAAGTCTCCAGAATACCTTGAACAAGGAGAAACAGCTAATGATCAGAATCCAGATGAATCAAATGTAGACCAAGAAGCTGTGGGAGATGTTCAAGCCGAAGGCATGGCTGGAGAAGAGAAGACATTTAATGCGGAAATCTCAGATGAAGCAACACACAGTTTGGAAGAAGAACAAACATCTAAAGAAATCAAACCAGAAGAAACAATTGTAGATCAGATGCCAGATCAATCAAACCATATCAAACCAAAAGAAATAGCAGAAGCAAACAATCTAGAAGAAGCAACCACTGAGGGAAAACCAGATGAACCCACTCAAAACTTGGAACAAGAATCCATTGAAGATCATAAATCAGAAGAGACATTTGATGAGTTCCAGTCAGATGGGTCGAATCAAGAAAAACAATCTTCTGAAGATATGAGACCAGAAGATGAAACAGAAAAAGACAAGCCAGAAGAAGCATCTAGTAAGAAAAAGCTAGAGGAACCCACCCAAAATGTGGACAGTGAAACTACTGACGATCAGAAACCAGAAGAATCAACTGACGATCTCATACTAGATCAATCAAACCAAGAATCAACACCTTTTATCTCTATCAAACAAAAAGATACTTTGGAAGAAGACAAGCTAGAAGAGGTATCAGGTGAAGGCAAATTAGATGAACCTGCTCTCAGCTTGGACCAAGAATCTATTGAAGATCAAAAATCAGAAAAAACACCTGAAGACCCAAAGCCAGATCAGTCGAACCACAAAGAAGAATCATTTGAAGATGTGAGACCAGAAGACGCAGCTGAAGGAACCAAGCAAGAAGAGGCATCTGGTGAGGAAAAGCTTGATGAACCTACATACAGTCTCGTACAAGAAAATACTGGAGATCGGATACCAGAGGAAACAACTGTCAACCCCAATCAAGATGAAATACATCAAGAAGAAAAATCGTTGGAAAATATGAAACCAAGGGATGCACCTGACGAAAACAAGCCAAAAAGAGCATCTGGTGAGGAGAAGCCTGATAAATCCACTCTCAGTTTGGAACTTCTTGTTTCGATACCAGATGAAGATCAGGAACCAGAAGACACATCTGATGACCTCAAGCCAAATGAGTTGAACCAAGAAAAAGAATCCTTTGAAGATATGAGACCAGAAAACCTAGCTGAAGAAGTCAAGCAAGAAGAATCATCTGGTGAGGGAAAGCTTGAAGAAGCTACACCCCATCTGGACCAAGAATCTACTGACGATCAGATACCAGAGGAAACAACTGACAACCCCAATCCAGATGAAATAAACAAAGAAGAAGAATCGTTGGAAGGTATGAAAATAAAAAATGTAGCTGAAGAAAACAAGCCACAAGAGCAAAAATCAGTTGACGATATGGAAACAAAAGAAACAGATGAAGAAAGCAAGCCAGAAGAAGCATCTAGTCAAGAGAAGCCTGACGAAACCACGCACAGTTTTGAACAAGAATTGATGGATGGTCGGAAATCAAAAGAAATAACTGATGACCCCAAGCCAAATGAAGCGAACCAAGAACAAATATCATTTGAAGATATGGAAACAAAAGATGCGGCTGAAGAAACCAAGCCAGAAGAAGCATCTTGTGAGGAAGAGCTGGGCGAACCTACTCACAGTTTGGAAAAAGAATCTGCGGAAGATCAGAAATCAGAAGAAACTTGTGATGATTTCAAACCAGACGAACCAAACCAAAAACAAGAATTGTTTGAAAATACGAAGCCAGAAAAATCAGTTGGAGAAAACATGCCAGAAGATTCATCTAATGATATATCAGATGAACCGAGTCATGATTCGGAACAAATATCTAGAGATGTCAAACCAGGAGGAACAACTTCAGATCAGAAACCAGATGAACCAAACGAACAACATGATCGGAAACCAGAAGAAATATCTGACGATCTCAAGCAAAATGAATCAAACCAAGAACCAGAATCTTTTGCTGATACCAAAACAAACAGTGCAGAAGACAAGCCAGAAGAAGCATGTGGTGGAAAGAAGCCTGAAGAAGCAGCTAGTGGTTTGGAACGAGAATCTACTGACGGATGGCAATCAAAAGAAACAAATCAAAATCTTGAACCAGACGAAACAACTGAATATGAATCAAACCAAGAACCAAACTTTTCCAACGATATGGAATCAAATGATGCAGGTACAGAAGACAAGCCAGAAGAAGCATCTGGTGAGGAAAAGCCAGATGAAGTCACACACGGTTTGGAGCAAGAAACTACTGAAGATCAGAAACCAGAAGAAACAACAGATATCAAGCCAGATATCAGACACCATGACCCAAAATCATTTCATGATATCAAGCGAAAAGACTCAGCTGAAACATTCACGCCAGAAGAAGCATGTGGTGAGGAAAAAACAGACGAACCCACTCACTGTTTGGAACAACATTCTAGTGAACATCAGAAACCAGAGGAAACTGACCACCTCAGGCCAGATGAATCAACACAAGAAGCAGAATCCTTTGACGATGTCAAACCAAAAGACACAGTTGAAGAAGACAATCCAGAAGACATATCTGGTGAAGAAATCCTACAGGAACCTATTCATGTTTTGGAACATGAATCCACTGATGAACATAAGCTGGATGAATCCTATCAAGATGGCATACAAGAATCTACTGAATATCAGAAAGCAGAAGAAACAGCTGATGATCAGAAGCAAGAAGAATCAAATCAAGAATTGGAGCAAGAATTTACTAAAGATATCAAATCAGAAGACACTGCTGGCGACTTGAAACTAAATGACTCAAATCTAGCCTTGATACAAGAATCCACTGAAAAACCAAAACCAAAGGAAACAACTGACGATCACAAGCTGGATGAATCGTTTGATTTAGAACAAGTATCTACTGATGATGTCAAACCGACAGAAACCGCTGATGACATGAAGCTAGGTGAATCAAATAAACATTTGCAACAAGAATCGACTGCGGAAAGGAAACTAGAAGAAACAGCTGATGATCAAAAACCAAATGAATCAAGACAAGATTTGGGGAAAGAATCTCCTAAAGATATAGAGCCAGCAGAAACATTTGAACAACAGAAGTCAAAGGGAACAGTTGATGTTCAAAAGTCGGATGAACAAACTCAAGATTCAACACAAGAATCTACAGAGGATGTGAACGTCAGTGAAACAGATGCAGGGACGACAAATGATTCAGTCGAAAATCCAGAGCTGGATGAAACACAAGACTCTGCACAAGAATCTGTCGAAAATGTGAAACCAGAAGAAAGATATAAAGAAGAGATTTCAGGAGAAATAACCCAAATAAAACAGAGATATGATGTAGATGTGAAGCAAGAAGAAAGACCTACAGAAGATATATCTGGTGAAGTGCCTACAGAAGAAACACTGGTAGACAAAACTCACTTTCAAGAACCTTCTGATAATGTGAAACCAGAGGACACTACACATGAAATAGAATCTCTTGATGATCTGACACCAGAAACAATTACTAGAGGTCAAGAGCAAGATGAAGAAAGTCAACATTTGGAATCAGAATCTAATGAATTGTTAACACCAGAAGGAATATTGGAAGAGAAGCCAGAGGAAAGTACTACCTACCAAAAGACAGAAAAAACCACTCACGATTTGGGACAAGAATCTACCGAAGAAATCAAACCAACAGAAATTACTGCTGACAGAAAGATGGATGAATCAAATCAAGATTTGAAACTCCTGTCTCCTGAAGTTATCAAACCAGAAGATATAACTGGAGAAGAGAAGACAGAAGAAGCTTCTCATGAAAAATCAGCAACTACTGAAGAAAAGCCTCAAAAACAAGCGACAAAAGAAAAATTAGATGATACAATTCAGGATTCAAAACAGAAATCTACTGATGATGTGATATCAAAGGGAAACGTTGAAGATCAGAAGCCAGATGAAATAACTCAAGAGTTGGAATCAGGATCTATTGAGGATGAAATAGTTGAAGAGTGGTCAAAAGACAAGGCAGAAGAAATGAATGATAATGGAAAGTCAGATGGTGAAACTCACGACATTGTACAGGAATCCACAGCTGGTGACCAACTAGAACAAATATATGAAGAGAAGTTGGATGAAACAACTAAGGATGAGAACATAGATGAGAGGAATCAAGATTCAAAACCGGATTTTACTGAAAACTCTGTTGAGTCTCATGGATCAGAAAGGATAGTTGACGAGGAAGAAACGGATACAACAGCACATCCTTTAGAACAAGAATATCCTGAAGATGTGAAATCTGAAGAAGTATACAATGATAAATCAGAAGATGAAGCTAATGTGGACCGATTAGACAAAACAATACAAGACGTGGTACAAGAATCCCACAAAGATGTGGATCTAGAAGAAATAGCTGAGAGGATTCCAGATAAATCCGGTGCTAAGGATGAGCCAGATGAAACAACTCAAGATTTGAAACAAGAATCTATCGAAGATGTCGAGAAAAAAAATATACCTGCAATAACACCAGAGGAGACATTTGGAAAGCCAAGTGTAAGACCTCAAGGCACAGAACAAGAACCTACTGAAGATGCAAAGCCAGAAGAAATAATTGAAGAGAAGCGGGAAGAAACTACTGGTGATAAAGATACAGGAGATTTAACTCAGGATTTGGAACGAGGGTTTACTTCACGTGGAAAAGCAGGAGAGATACCCGAAAAGATGCCAGAGAAAGCAGTTGCTGCAGAACAGGCAGATGAACCAACTGAAGATTTGAAACAAAAATATATTGAAGATGTCAAACCAGAAGAAACACAGACAGAAGAGAAGTCATGTGAAGCTGATATCGGTGAGCTGAAAACAAACACTTGTGATAATGACAGTATTAGTGCTAAGCATGAGTTACATAAGGACACTATTGACGACGAAGAGACAACCCTCACTGAGAAGGAATTGACAGTCAATGACAAACCAGAGAACGAATTTGAAACACAGTTGCAGTTGAGTTCTGAGGCTGAGCTACAAGACGATGACATGGACCTACGTAGTGACACTGTAGATGATTTTGCAAGTGTTGAGGCGCAGGCAGATGATGAGAGTGTTTCTATTGGTGAAGGAAAAGTCATGGACGTGATCCTTACTGATGACAAAACTAGTGAAGTGAATCTTGATCAGTCAAATGACACGTTTAATGAAATTAAGGTGGTTGACGATATCAGACAAATGGAAGCTGTTGAAGAGGCAAATAAGGACGATTTTCCTGACAATACAGTTGTGCAAACAACTGCTGAAGATGACTTGAATATTAACGAGTCCCATTATGATACAGATGAGCAAGAGATGACTGAAGCACTGCGAATGGCTGCTGCTACTTTAGTAAACACTATTCTAGAAAATGCAACAAATGATATCGAACATGACTTGATGAAAGACAAGAATGATCATCCTCAGCTTGTTGATAGCTCGGATGCTGCTATCAAGGAATCACTGAATGAAGCTAGTGAACATAACCATCCATCAGACAAACAGGAAACCGCCCCAGAGAAAGTCGCCATGGAGGAAATGGAGGCTTGCAATGGGGAGAGCCTGGCATCTTCTAGCATGATGGCTCAGGTTGACCCAGGAAAGGACAGTGTGAACACAGCTGAAGATGTAGATAACATACAAGGAAGTGATCAGGCTTCCAACGCCACCACTACGGATATACTTGCTGTTCACGGAGATGATTCAACAAATGAAAATATTGTGGAAAACACAGATCATTGCAACATGGAAGTGCCATTAATCACAGTTCATTCACCATCTGGAGATGAATGTGAGAAAGATGTGGAGAGCATTGCTGTAGAAGCTGAAGAACCAAATGTGGAAATGGTGACCGACCAATCTATGCAAGAAGAAGAAATACATGCTGATGCAACAGTCACTGATAAAGTAGTAAACAGTATCAAATATGCTGAGAATCCTGACGTGGTCTCTTCATACATTGGCACACATCAAACACATGTACCTGCTGTGGATGATGCTGAAGAAAGGGCCAAAATGTTGAATGATTTGAGAGAAGTAATAGCTGAAGAAGCAAGGGAGCAACTTGCTGCAATCCGAGAATCATCTGCATCAGAGATTGAAGACATAAAGGAGGCAATGCAACAGGAAATTAGGAATAGTGTAACGGATATGAGAGAGGAATCCCTGCGTGATTTAAACAAGGTGAAAGAAGAGATTGAACAGCAAGGTATTAATCTCATGTCCGACATCAAGAAGCATTCAGATGTTGAGTTTGAGCAACTCAAACAGGATCTGGAACATCAGGCCAAATCTACAATCGACACTTTCAAGGAAAATTCAAGTACTGAGTTATCTTCCCAACTGCAGCAAAATATTGACGCAACTGAACAGACATTGACAGCAATAAAACAGGCAGCGACGTCAGAAATTGATATGTTGAAAAACGATGTAATCAAAAGTGGAGAGGAGAAAATGAATGAATACGCAACTCAATCCAAAGCGGATGTTGATAAACTACTAGAGGAACTGATTCAAGAGGGACAAACTAAACTGGACAGCGTGACTGCAAGGCCTGATCTTGACATTGATAATCTGACAAAGCAAATCATCGAAAAAGCTGAAAAGAAAATCACTGAAATCATCGAGTCAACCAGTGAACCAACAATGCCTGCGGAGATTCATACAAAATTGGACCAAACTGTATCAGTCAGTGACGACGATTTGAAGACAGAGATTGCTCGTCAAATGACAGAAGTCATCGAAACACTCAAAACTGAATCTAGGAAGGAATATGAGGGCCTGAAAGATAGTATACAAAGTCAAATGAATGACGTGGTACAGGCTGTTGAGTCTAACACAGGGGACGTTCTTCAGGAGAGCAAACGTGATGCTGAAAAGGAATTTAGAGACATTCTAAATGCCCTCAAGGAGCAGACAGAACAGGATATCAACGAAATCAAAGTGAACGCTACCAGTCATGCACAACAGGCTGTAATAGAAATTCAAGAAAGTACAAAGCTGGATCTAAATGACATGAAAGAAAGCTTCGCCTCGAAGGCGCAAGAAAAGCTCTCTGAGCTAGAAGAACAATCCAAAGTGGACCTCCAGGGTCTAAAGGAATCTATGACACAACAGAGAGAGGAGGCCATGGAGAATATGAGGGAATTGTCAAAATTCAACATGGGCGAAATCAAGGAAAACAACTTGCAGCAGCTCCAAGAAGCACTCAAAGAACTAAAAGAAGACTCCAGTAACACAATTACTACTCTTAAAGAAGATATCATGCTGGAGGCTAAGAAAACTATTGAGGATCTTAAATATGGCTCACAAACAGAGCTTAATGAAATCAAAAATGATTTACTGCTGCAATCAAAAACTGCTATAGAGGAGCTTAAAGAAGAATCAAAATGTGAAATGCAGGACGTCAAAGCTAATTTTGCTCATGAAACGGAACAGATCCTGAAGGATGGGCATAATGCTGTGAAGGAACTTCAAGAAAAGGCTGCCCAGGAAACCATTCATATGGAAAACGAATCTAACGCGAAAACCAAAATTGAAACAGAGGCCACATCAGTGGAAGTTGTATCTGAAGTCAATAATGACAGTGATAGCCAGTCCCTTAGAAACACTGAAGAAAACACTCTTGAAGTACTTGAAGAGAGAGATGGACAGTTAACCAAACATATCTCTGACAAAGCAACAGATAGCTATGAAGACGAGACATTCTGTTCAGACAATGAAGAGACAACAAGAGACGATGACACCAAGCACGATGACAAAAACTATGCTAGCACTCACTCTAAGGAAGCGACAATCGACAAAAATGGACTTCTTGACATGGACAATATAAAGGAGACTCAGACAGATAATCTAGAAAGCTCTGACTCTTCAGAATACAAACAAAACTCCCAAGTTCGGGAACGGAAGGTAACATTTGATGATGATGTCAGCGATGTGGATAATGAAACAAGTAAACAGACACAAACGGACTTCAGTCGTTACGTCATCCTCCAACTCGATGAGCCACAAGTCCCGGAAGATCCCCGTCGGAGCACCTCTGAGCGAAGACGTCCCCCACCACCGAAACCGTCCATGGTTATGTTACCCGAGGATGAACTCGCTACCGATGAAGATGAGGCTCCAGTCTTTGTACTGCGACGTGCCAAGATACAACAGCCCCAAGGTGCCCCTTTCCAACCTAAACCACCCACTAAATCCCCTCCGACAAAGCGACGACGACAGCCCGGTCTGGAGCAGAGGTCAAGAACAATGCCGCCACAGGATTCACAGGAATCAAGCTTCTTACCAAGTATCAAGCAAAGGAGACCTGGAACCACGGCCAATGCGGTCGACTCCCCACGCTCACGAAGTGACGTCCCGCGGCCCAAAACGTCTGAAGTTCAACCCAAAAAGTCTCGGCGACCTACAGATGGGCATGTGGATCCAAAGGGTAGGAGTTTAGACAGTGGCGTACCCCGTACTGAGCCGTGGTGGATGGTCCGAGAGCGAAGTATGGCCAGAGACGCTTGGACTCGCCAGCTAGAGACAGAAAAAGACCAGTATGGGAAATCAGACCAGAGTGAGTGAACAGTTTATGGCGCACCAGCAGTTTCACGTCGGGCACACACGCACTGAAGCACCAAGGAATGTCAGGAATACAACGATGCAATTTTACCATATATCATCTCCCCACCTTCCATTTTCCACAAATACAACACACCACATAGAATTTGCACATAAGTCTTTTGGCGTGATTTTTATCATGGGCATTTTGACTTCACGTAAATGTATTTTGTTAGAAAATGCCACCATATACCACCAAACTATGCCACCAAACACTGCCGAATGCACTTCACAAGTTTTTGCGGATCCATTGCATGTCGCTTTCACCATTATTTGTTATCATCTCTACTACTTTATGCTTCATTGTCGATCGCAGCTCCCTTTCTATAGTCACTGAAAGAACCGACGTTCAACAAAACAGTATTCGGTTCATCAAAATTAAATATTTTTTTTTGGTAAAAAATGTTGTTGATGGAAGTGTTGATGCTACACGGTAAACCTAATCTTCATTAGTCTTTGAGAGTAATTTATCTATGGCCGTGTCTTGACTAATGACTCGTTCTAGCAAGTACTGTCAATATAATTAACCCTTTAACGCCCTGTGTGCAAAGGACCCAGTTCACGAAAGGATGGTTCACACACCGCCCGAAGCCGACAGAGTGGTAAGCTACTAACACGCTGATTATTAGCCTAACATTAACCCTGCATACCCATAGGAAGACACGGTCCGTACAAATGTAAATAATTCGGACATTGATTGACCCCCTTTCGATCTCAAGTGTCGTGGATGTCTGTCTTATTTGTCAAAATGCCTCCCAATCACATATGACCCTTTTATTATCAAGTGGTCGGTGTTTGTCCTCACCTTTCTACACACCGACCACAAAATATTAAGTGTACATTGCCTCGATGACATCTTCTATGTGATATCATGCTTTCATGTTGACGGACGTGTTTACCTAGAACTTGATATCTGTCAGTGTTTTTTTTTTCTGTGACTCCCGTCACAATTTTTTGTTATTGACCGATCGCGAGATGGTCGATAATATGATTTTATCTGATCAAACAATGTGGACAAATTTGCAATCCCATGCTTATGTATTTTGGGTACTGGTGCTGGAATTTGATTGATTTCCCAATCAGTAAAATTAAAAGGAAATGGTTATAATATTTCCTTATAATGTAAACGAATACATTTATTACAAATTACTAGATATAATAGATATTATATTGTTTATTATTATTCATTGGCTATATTATTAGGAATAAATGTAATTAAATAAAATAAATCTTGGTTATGATGTTAAACATATCTGATGAAAAGTGAGTACTTGTATTATGAATATTCCCGATAACTATGAATATTATTATTTATCATTATTCAAATTTATTTTTATTACTATTATTATAGAGAAGAGTTCGGACGGTCGGAAAAAGCAGAAGGAGTATTTCAAGGAAGAACTGAAGAGATTGAAGACGAGTCTGGATCGAGAGGCCTCAACTATCCAAGCTCCAGAAAAGTAGGAATTATAACGCATTGATACCTCTGTGATATTCAACTGTGATTACGGGTGTTCAAGTAAAATAGTTAGCGAACGTTTAGTTCGTGATTATAACTAAACTAAACTATAGATTAGCGTGTTTTTGTATTGTTTCAGACAAGAGCATGTCCCATATGTATTCAATTCTCTGGAGCCTTACTACGACATATCCACCCCTAGATACTTGATCGAGCTGGTAAGGGGTTGATAATGATTGGTGATAAATAGTAAATACACGCAAATCTTCGCCAATATATGTCATGGCGCATTTATGAATGCTGTTTGCTGATTCTCAAGTGTTTATCATGATGAGTTGCCAGGCCTAGGTTGTATGTTCAGACTCGAAACATGACGCAATAAAATGTTCAATTCGTTCATTTCGTTGTGTTCACAGCACGGTGGTAGAAAGGTACTCGTCATGCTGTCAGGCTTCCTGACTGTGACATTATCAAAAGTCTCTGTAAAAACGTCGCCTTTTCTCCCACCACAATCCTAATGGTTTCAATGAAAATCTCATCTCTTTGAGCGCCGCAAAAATCATATTTCAGAATTTTGTTGATACTGAATGCATGAGCAAGACGTCGATACTATCAGACACATCTTTACTGTATAGCACATGTTCAGTAATATGAGGCTCATCAGATATTGTACAAAAAAACTAACCTGATGATTGAATTATTTTGAGGAAACAATGTACGTATATATTGTATACAAACCACATGAATTCTTGATTGAATATCATTTGCTAGTGTGTTCCATTATATGCACTGGTCAAGTTGGTATCATAGTATATGATCACAGTACTGTATGGTTGCCCGCCTATTGGCCGCTGATTGGCTGTCTGTAGCACGTGCTGATCGCTGATTGGTTATACCCGCAGCCTGACCAGATTCGTCATGGTTACGTGAGCAGACAGACGGCTATTGGACTTTGTGACCCCTGGAAGGATCATGAGATGGATGTGGAACTTCTACCGAAAATTGAATCGCGACAAGTAAACAATGACGACAACAAGTTAGTTCATTCATTGGAGACAAAACACGTTGTGCAGTTATATCATACTAGTACATGTATATTGATTGTATTGTATTGTATTGAAATGAAAATATTTCATTCAATTTTTTATGTATTTAAGTAACATATAAATAGTGGGGTTTTTTTTGTATTGGTATGTTTAAGATGATTTATGTAACAGGCAACTGTAAAATTAACCAATATATTTACAAATGACATGAACATGATATGCGATATATCAGGGGTAAGAAGACCGGTAAGAAAGGCGGCGAGAAGGAAGGAAGCACACGGCTGCCAAAGTTTCCCGCCGTCTCTGTAGCAACAGACGACATCACCAAAAACAAAACCCTCTACTACAGTGATGTGCCATATATCAGGTACAAAGGAACCTGAACTTATGAACTTATCATTATTGTTTCATTATCTTATTATCAGACAATTTGAATGTTACGTATTATATTATCATTGACACTGTGTCACCTTCATAAGTTTGCAAGGACAATATGATATAGCAAGAGCAGCTTGCAATGATACAGTAGCTTGCATTGACCATAATCACATAGCCTACGTCCAAAGAGACTGAAATACCGCATTTAGATGTAATCTTACTTCGAATCAACACACATATGTTGGGAACCTAATTTCACAATTTCTCCAGAGAGGAGCTGAAGAAAAAGATCGGAGCCACGGCGGACGAGCGAGTGAACGCCGAATACGACAGAACGAAGAAAGATTTCTATCGCATGGAGTTGGACAAGATGGAGGAGTACCATCCGACCTCCCGGCCCAAGATGCGAGCTACATACTTCGCCTACCTCCAGAACAACCCCGGCTCCAAGAAAGCCGTGAAAGAGTGCGTTCGCGACTCGGAGAAGAAGGAAAAAGAGAAAGAAAAAGAAAAGGAGAAGGGCAAAGGAAGCAGCACGAACAACAACAACAAGCAGAAGAATGCATCGTCGAAATCCAGTTCTTCTCAGCAACAAAACCGGCAAGCTCAGCCCGTGGCGTGAAGTGGAAAATGTAAAAAAATAGGACTTGGTTTGTGATGGAAAACAGACAAAATTTCTGTGATAAAAGGTGTCTTTGTGATGTTTTTATGTTATTATTTTAGGACATGATTATTCTATGCGTTGATATTTATATGTTGTTGTTTTTTAACTATCACAGGTAGATTTTTGCTATCAAACTTTATATTATGTATCTTATGCAAAATGTTTGTTACTGTGTCATGTCATTATGTATTTTTATTTGGGTGGTTTGACAATTGAACAATCTCAAATTTAAATGTGCATGGTGCCAAATAGATGGGATCATGTATTGAACACTTTTTGTATTATTTTGTGCACATTTCAAAGAATCCAGAGTTTGAAGACTTAATCATGGCTTGTGCGGATAAGATATTTTTAGCTTGTGGAGAAAGTACAGTTTGCAATCATTCGATTTCAGAAAATTTCACCTGTTTATATTTAGACTTAATAGCATCATTTTCTGTACAGTATTTTTTACCTAGAGAGCCATGTAGCTTTTTCGTATTAAAAACGATAGTTTGCGATACAATACCCAAAACATTCTACTGTAAGCCATTCATCACCGTGATATTTTCAAAATATCACCGTGATATTTTTTTTAACAAAAGAACTAGACACAACTTCTAAATTGTATATCATAATGCTGCCATGAAATATTTTGCTGTCATGAAGAATAAACACGACCAAACAACACCGAAGTTTCTGGAAACATTCTACCTGATCACGTGATCGCTACATTTCATGGAATATCAATAAAGTGTCCATTCGTGATTGAGGCTTCAGCGTTTGCGATATTTTCTGTTTGTTGATAGAACTTTTCATTATTTTATTCGTCAGTAGAAATTTTCCTGTCTGGGATATATTCTGCAAGCAGTAAAGAAAGCATGATAGTTTTGACATGTTTCATGTCGGAAAATTGACAGTTTACAATACATGTATGTAATGTCGAGTTTCCAGTACAGATAGATTCAAATGACATCAATTCTTTAATAGTAAACGACACAGTCGATAAATAACACTGGTACCAGAACCAGAGAACAGCTCAGCACTTGGAGGACTGCCTGATGTCTGACTGAGCTATAGTGACGTGGTGACCTGTGTGTTTTTGCTGCAGAATTTTTGAGAGATGACAAAATTAACTTGTAGCTCACGACGATGCTAACGACTGAAAACAACATCGGCAGTCCGAGGAAAATTGAAGCATATGACATCCATTGGCTCTTGCTCGATCTCATATCAAAGAAGAAGCAAATGCTCCACTCATTTGATCCTTGGTGCTGAGTTAGATAGACTGGAACTATGTTGCACAGTGCTACAATAGACCACCCAAGGACTTTTGACATTCTCATGTACAGAGACTTGTCACCTTTTGAAAGTGGTGAAGTAATGGCTGCTGCTCTTCATGGAACTGACAAGAATAGATCAATATAGTTACATGACAACATAAGAAAGGGTTGATATAAGATGTTTCAGGAAAAACACAGCATTTTTTCTTGCATACATATGCAATCTATCATGATCAACGATTTGAACGGTGGCTCAATTATGACATAGTCATTATTTATTAGTCAAGAGTTACAAAGATATTATTGGTGGCCCTGAGAAATTTTCTGATGAAATTATTGACGAGGAGAACGATTTAATCCACGAGGGGAACGTTTAATTACCTCACGAGTGAATAAGTTACACTCACGGGGCAAAAATTATTACCCTCCAGTGAAAAATAATGTTTATGTCATCTATGAGCCAACGTAAATTTCCAATTAATTAATTATTTAATTAATAAGTTGTTTAATTCGGAGTATCAATTTCTTTTATTGAAACAGCTGACATCGGGTTGACGTGACGAAGTTGAGTCACGCCACCTTTGCAACGGTTGCATTTATGACGGCATAACCAGATAACGCTTCGTTATCGAAAGTAAATGTGACAGACCTTGATGCCAGGGGTTCTATAAACCTCCCGCCCTTGAGCACGTTTTGTTTTCTTGGAAACCCTATAGGCCCTGTCCTATATTGAATCTTCCATGTCAAAGAGACGCCATGCATTACATAAAAAGAGACAATTAAGTTTACAATAGATTGACCGGTAAATATATTTTATCACCACCATCCTTCTATTCAGCTTCTATTGTCCTGTTTATAAACCTTCATTGATAGTATAATTGATGTGGATAATTATTAGGGTGGTTCTTAGGTGGGCAATTTTTCTTATTTTAGTTTTGTCGAGGTCTTAACCTCCTGGTTGTAACCACTGAAAGCCCAAAGTGGTACTACCATGGGGAATCCATCTGATGACGTCACGTGGCGGGAAACCATTGTTAGCTATTCTTCAGATCGTCAAAAACTGGTAGCTGAGAAAAACACTCACATTGAATGAGTTCTGACATTTCAAGGTCGATGATGAATCCCAATGACTGGCATGTCTGGACTTGAAAATCGTGTTGCTCCAACAAACGCATAAAAACTACCTGCAAAACAGACAATCACTGTCACATATCTGCGTGAATGTACCGCCCTGGCCAGTCAGGTTAAAATGTTCAGGGTATTCATTTCTTATTGAAACAGCCGACATCGAGTTGACATGACGAAGTTGACTTGCGTCACCTTTGCAGCGGTTTATTATCATAAGATACAAGACCTTGGCACTAGGGTTGTTATCAGTTCAATTAACGTAGATGACCCACTAACAATCGCCCCGAGCTTGTTTTTTTTCTTGGAAACCGTATATCCTTGCCTGAAACTTCCATGTTAAAGAGACGTCCATGCATCACATAACAAGAGGCAATTAAGTTTACAATAGATTGACTGGTAAACATATTTTATTGTAGCGTTTATAAAGTTGCATTTATCGTATAATTGAAGTGGAGAATTACACAGCATCAGGTCCCTGGAGCGATACCTTACAAACACTTCTAACTTGGTGGGTTTATCTAATTACTTCAAATCTGAGGCACAAAAGAACAATTATACCACCTTTTGAAAACAAAGATATTACGCTGATACAACACTGGAAACAAAGGCCCGAATAATTAATTAATACTATTGGTACAGTTTCTTTTGAATTATAAGTATAATAAAGATTTGTCGGCATTTTCCATGCATCAAAGGTGATCCGGATCGCAAGTTGGTGATATCTTAGAGACTGAATATCGATCTCTGGGTAAAATAGACGGAATACCTAATGAAATCCATACAATGATGTGGATTTGTAAATATATGGTGATACTATGCACTGTACGATTTTTACTTTCGTCCTCACAAGGAGCCATGAAAGTCGAAGGTGTCGAGCTTCCAGGTAATCCTAATCGTTTTTGTAAAAAGCCTGCACAAATGATGTTCATGAAACCATGTGATTTGAATTAAACACATGGAAAACGCATTGCAAAACGTGAAGTGAATGGTTTCATTGTCATTTCATGAAAATGCTCGTATATCTCTCATTCAGAGGACTGTTCTGGAGACACAAGACAAGTATTGGAGTGTGGTTAAACCGGTATAAGTATGGAGGAATGTCTGGAGCAAAACTGTAATTTTACTTTGGTTCATTCAGTTGAGGCAGAGGGACATACAAGCCTCATAAATTGAAATTTATGCAAGATTTCTCTTACATCCAGGTGAAGAACACTTCTCCCATCCAAGAACACTGGAATACTTTGAAATGTACACCAGACCAACCCCAGAAATGTCAGAAAACACTCTGGAAGCAACGTTTATTCCCACCAACGATACCGAGAAGACGAAAATGTTCGGCCTCTACATCGATTCCCTGGGATCGCATTGCTTGATGAGAAGTCAACATCCACACCAGGTTCTTGTCAACTTGTACCTTGCCTCCAGGTGTTTGCAGCAAGTTCGCTGGAAGTTGTTTGCATCAGCAAATGATTTATTGTCGGATGAGGCAGAAATGGAACATAACAACATCATACCTCAGTCTCCAGTGGGTAATATTTACTTCAACACTACAACTACAGCTATACGAGGAGACGACAAAGTGGAATGGATCATCCACTCTGGCTTGAACTTGAAACTCAACTTGACCTTCACCCGGTTTTTCATACCGTTCACTACAAGTTCATGTAGTGGGGACTACGTGCGTGTGGATGACATCCACTTTGATGATCGGACATTCCTGGGAAGATTCTGTGGTGAGCGCCAACCTTGGAGTTTGTACTCACAAGGCGATGGTCTCCTTCTCCGAGCCGTCATCAAATCGACCAAATATCATTTCTTTTTGGCATACTACCAGTACTCGCATGAGATCATCCAGAACCCACAGCGTCACTACGCTTCATTCGATGTTGGCTTGGTGTATTTCAAACCATCAATCAGATATCCATTATCAAGACAGTTTACTAACTACAAAGTGGAGATGACGTGGTGGTTACGGAGTGAAGGTGCAAACACACATTTACTTCAAACCAAGTAATAATCAGTACTGTGACAATCCAAAGTTGAATTTCACAATTCACAATGGCCCCAGTGCAGACCCGAACACAATCATCGGTCCGGAATCAAAGCTCAGAGACAATGGGCTACACTTTATAAGTTATGGACACCAGTTATTCATCAGGGTTTCAGGAAATGAACGCTCTGCTCCAGTATTCGCGCTAGAGTACAATTTCACAGATGGAGTTCATGTCACAGAAAAATACTGCACTTTGGGCCTAAAGGTTATGGACCTGTATTGATTTCCTTATATGGTCAAAATGAGGCATCAAAGTACTATATTATTTAAAAACTCCCAGTTTCTCCTCCAAATGCACATGTATCACTTTAAAATGTCTCTGTTTTGGTTTGTATAGTGGTATTATGGGTATTCCTCTATGTACATGTGAATTTTCATGTTGATTGGAGCTGTTACTGTGCGCATGAATACATATAAACAAACCGGCCCTTTCTGGGAGTTTGCTTTCTGAGGAATTCGCCAGGTGTCAGCAGCTAACAGTCAAATGCTTGTAGCGTTTGATCTATTCCAACAACATGTGCTGATTTTTTAATATTTTGTAAGTTATATATATTGCTTCAACATACTGAAATTTTATGAAAATTGAAACATTTTGAAAGTGATTTCTCTCATAAAACGTTATAATGGAGTTAAATGGCAATCCTATATGTGTTCGTATACCTAAATGTTGACTCGTATAAATTGAAGGCGTAACATAATTGGTTATTCGATTGCGGAAGACTGCAATCGAATAACCAATCACAACAAAGAAGAACACTGAACATGTGGTGCTGTTTTCCGTTCCAGGTCTGTACAAAGCTGAACTAGTACCGACAGTGCAGACAAACTATGCATGCTTTGGGCTGTTTCAGCCTTGCCAAATTTACCAGCAAAACCTGATAAGAAATTCGATGACTTCTACGGACTGCGAACAAATTCGTTCAGTGTTCTTGGTAGGGCCTTAGTTTTCCAAGCTGGAAGAAAAAATAAAAAGGAAATCTATTTCGAAACCCTTGGCGAAGAAGACATGTGCATCAGGACACAGGGCAGTGCACATGCCATATGCCATCGCGGTGCCCTACTATCCACTCTGTTCACTGCATATGAGCACACATGATTAACCCGGTGATACTGTGAGGTATCCTGTTCATGTCGATATAGAGGGTTACGTGAGAGATCAGGATAGTTGTCAAACGTGTTCGGCAATGGTCATGATATCTAGCAGTAGTGTCCACAATCGTGGTGGGTTCAAGACAATTAGAGTTGGCGAATTCGATATCGATTTACGGACAGTAAACACAAGCATGATGCTCACTGGGCATGGGTCACACTAGTATTGTCCACAGGGGCGGATACAGAATTAGTAAAGAGGGGGTGGGGAGCAGTTGTATGATCGTCCCCATCTAAGACTAGTCTGTTGTGGGGACTTTTATGGACAGTAAAAACCACCATTATTCTCGTTTTTACTGTCTCTCCCTCAAAAGACGTATTCACCTCGCAAGCTTGGTAAATACGTATTCTTCAAGGGGGAAAGATAACAATTATTCACCTCCACAGAGGTCAATATTTGTAAAATCATTATCATGCAAACCTTCCTCTAGGCCTATATTCAATAAGGACTAAAAATGTGACAGACATACTAAAGGGTATTCATTTAGTGGACGAGTAGTATAAAGGCGCAGCGTATATGAAACTTGACCCCGTGTTGTAGGCCTATAGCGTTGAAAAGTACGAGAACAGCAAGTGGACATGTACTTGTATTCTCATGATATAATAACGGTGACAGAGTTGGGCATGACAATTTCAGAGAGTATCGCCCGGCATAGTTGTACACGCAGATTATTACTCTGCATATGCCAGCGGAGAATTAGTTGATTTAAAGAACCGAGAAATAAGCCGGTGTCGCGCCCCTCAGTTCTCGGTTACCCGGTGTCGCGCCTCTGGCAAATAATCCACGTCATGCGGCGTTGTCAATTATTTTCCAGAGGCGCTCCACCTCAGCGCTTATCCCTTACATAATCTGTAATTTTACAATATGTTCTGATCACTATGTATGTTCTATTGTGCGTTTTTATATTTTGTAATGCGCTTTGATCCTTCCAGATGAAGCGCACCAAAATGCCGGCAAATGAATAAATAAACCACAACCTATTTATCTTCGGGGGTAGCTTCCGGATTTCTCTTGGGTATAAATACTACTTAAACTAGACGTCAAGACCTAAAGATGCCTTTTGGGCATTCCGTGTGCTAATCGATTACTAAGAGCTGCTATGAGATGCAGTATATTCATTTTGTAATTCACTTCAATACTGAATAAAATAAACTATGTAGATATTGTCATAAATTACCGTTGTTTATTTGAAAGCCTCGCGGTTGGTTTACTCACGCATGTATATGTTAATGAGGCACAAATAATAATGATCAACACGTACCTCGGCTGCAATTGGTATTTTATTGATATAAATCCTATGCACGAGTTGATAGCAATTCGAAGTACACAAAACCTGATCTCAACATGATTTGACGTAAACTATTCAATAACAGTTGCCATCATGGTTGCAAAAAATACCTGGATAAACCATACAATGGATCTCTTAAGGTTGTTCGCTCCTTTTGGACCCAAGCAGAGGGGCTAAAATTCGAAATTTGTTTAATGTATTTCAGACTTTCAAACAATCATCAGTATGATATCTTGCATTCCAAAACAGCAAATTCGGCTTAAATATTTTGTTCAGTGTGGAATTATGGGTAATTTTACCCCCAAAATACCAGGAAAATGGGTCATTTTGGGTCATTTTCACTATATTCAATATTTAATGAAAACCTGTGAATAGATATCTCTGAGATTGTGTATGTTTATCAACGAACTGCTGTGCATGTTTTTGATTGAAAAAAATATGGGGGTCACCATGCTAATTTTCCCTCTACAGACATCAATAGGAGTCCAAAACATAAAATTTTACCTAAATTTGTTGAAATTTTGATAAAATTCACTGACATTCATAAATATGACAACCTATAACAGAAAAAATAGCATGGTGACCCCCTTATTTTTTTCTATCAAAAACATGCATATGGGTTCGTTGATAAACAAGCAAAAATTTAGAGAAATCTATTTTCAGGTTTTCATTAAATATTGAATTTAGTGAAAATGGCCAAAAATGACCCATTTTGCTGGTATTTTGAGGGTAAAATTACCCATAATTCCACACTGAAGAGAATATTTGATCCGAATTTTCTGTTTTCGAATGCACAATATCACATTGATGATTGTTTAAAAGTACGAAAATCATCAAACGAATTTCAAATTTTAGCCCCTCTGCTTGGGTCCAAAGGGAGCGAACATCCTTAATTTAATAACATTGATAAGGCGTAGAGAATTCATTTCAGAAACTTTATACAGTGACCTTTTGATTTAAGGTGGGTTAACAGTCGCCACCCATATACCGATACATGATAAAACGTGCAAATTGAGCATCACAATTTTGGCAATGCGTGAGCGCCGTCCAGGAAAAACCAGCCGTGCTGGAAACCTGTGTCTATTTGACCAGTGCTGAACACGCTAGAATGTTGGACCGCATTCTATGTTTTTTATTTTTAAAAAAACATGACATGATTGAATAACCTAGTACAAATAAAAATAACACCATAAAATTACATAATCAAGATTCATACACTGTGCGAAGTAGTGGCAAATCACGTCAGTAAACCATTAAAAATCGTTATACAAGAAATGCTCTTCATCTAAATGTAAATCTGAAGTGGACTACCAGTCGATCACAGACTGTACACGGGCGACAGGAAAGCCGAGCTCCTGAATTTATGGGATGCGCTGTACATAATTGAATCAGCAGCACCAGGTGTCGTCAACCCCGTTTTCGATGGGCACCTCCTTGTGCTGCCATGGAAACCACACAAAACCTGGAAACGATAAGAACACACGTAGACTGTTTATGGAGTTTAGCTGGAATCAAACAACTATGGATTCATACGCTAATGCTGACAAATAACTGAAGAATACTTAACTGAATTAGCAGCACCAGTCCGCCGCACCTAAAAAATACAAAAAAAAAAAAAAAAGGATTAAACTGTCAGGCATTCAATATCGAATCCCAATTACAATCAGCCCATCAACCTAAAGTTGTTTCATTCCACCCAAGTTCTACACAACAGGTGTGCTGAAGTGTGCACCCTCCTGCTCATTTGTTGTGTGGAATTTGGCTGGAATCAAACAACTTGACTGCGGGTTCACAGGCTGAATCTAACGAATAATTAAAGAATACTTAACTGAATCAGCAAGCGTCGTCCATCACATCCTTCAGGGGCTCGTCCTCTCGCTGCCAGGCACTAATCTGGAAAAGTACAATAGAACACATGCCGCATCTGAAAAATACAAATAACGAATATAGGATTAAACTGTCTGGCTTTCAATTTCGAATGTCAATCACAATCAGCCTGTAAACCCAAAGTTGTTTGATTCCACCCAAGTTCTACACAACAGGTGTGCTGAAGTGTGCACCCTCCTGCTCACTTGTTGTGTGGAATTTGGCTCAAATCGAACAACTTGACTGCGGATTCACTGGCTGAAACTAACAAATCATTAAAGAATACTTAACTAAATCAGCAGCAGCAAGCGTCGTCCATCACGTCCTTCAGGGGCCCCTCCTCTCGCTGCCAGGGAAACTGCACTAATCTGGAAAGATACAATAGAACACATAATTATTTGAGGATATTGAACCGTGACAGCAGTATCAAGGTCACCCGCCTTGACCTTGATGACTGCCGCCTGCCTCCGGGCAGTCGAAAGCCGCACCGGAAAAATACAAAAACACATATAGGATTAAACTGTCAGGCTTAATTTCAAATTTCAATTACAATCACCTTGATGACTGCCGCCTGCCTCCGGGCAGTCGAAAGCCGCACCGGAAAAATACAAAAACACATATAGGATTAAACTGTCAGGCTTAATTTCAAATTTCAATTACAATCAGCCTGTAAACCCAAAGTCGTTTGATTCCACTCAAGCTCTACACAACAGGTATACTAAAGTGTGCACCCTCCTGCTCACTTGTTGTGTGGAACTTGGCTGGAATCAAACAACTTGACTGCGGGTTCACTGGCTGAATCTAACAAATAATTAAAGAATACCTAACTGGATCACCAAGCGTCGTCCATCACGTCCTTCATGGGCTCCTCCTCTCGATGCCAGGCACTAATCTGAAGAGGTACAATAGAACACATGATTAAGGGAAGAAGATGAGCTGTGGCAGCATCATCAAGATCACCCGCCTTGACCTTGATGACTGCCGCCTGCCCCCGGAGCCTCCGTCCGCCGCACCTGAAAAATACAAAACACACTGTCAGGCTTTCAATTTCGAATGTGAATTACAATCAGCCTGTAAACTCAAAGTTGTTGATTCCACTCAAGTTCTACACAACAGGTGTGCTGAAGTGTGCACCCTCCTGCTCACTTGTTGTGTGGAACTTGGCTTAAATCGAACAACTTGACTGTGGGTTCACTGGCTGAAACTAACAAATAATTAAAGAATACTTAACTGAATCAGCAGCAGCAAGCGTCATCCATCACGTCCTTCAGGGGCCCCTCCTCTCACTGCCAGAGAAACCACACTAATCTGGAAAGATACAATAGAACACATAATTAATTGAGAAAATTGAACCGTGGCAGCAGTATCAAAGTCACCCGCCTTGACCTTGATGACTGCCGCCTGCCCCGGGGCCGCTGTCCGCCGCACCTGAAAAATACAAAAACACATATAGGATTAAACTGTCAGGCTTTCAATTTCAAATTTCAATTACAATCAGCCTGTAAACCCAAAGTCGTTTGATTCCACTCAAGTTCTACACAACAGGTGTGCTGAAGTGTGCACCCTCCTGCTCACTTGTTGTGTGGAACTTGGCTGGAATCAAACAACTTGACTGCGGGTCCACTGGCTGAATCTAACAAATAATTAAAGAATACTTAACTGGATCAGCAAGCGTCGTCCATCACGTCCTTCAGGGGCTCCTCCTCTCGATGCCAGGCACTAATCTGGAAAGGTACAATAGAACACATGATTAATGAAAGAAAATGAGCTGTGGCAGCATCATCAAGATCACCCGCCTTGACCTTGATGACTGCCGCCTGCCCCCGGAGCATCCGTCCGCCGCACCTGAAAAATACAAAACACACATACGATTAAACTGTCAGGCTTTCAATTTCGAATGTCAATTACAATCAGCCTGTAAACCCAAAGTTGTTTGATTCCACCCAAGTTCTACACAACAGGTGTGCTGGAGTGCGCACCTTCCTGCTCACTTGTTGTGTGGAACTTGGCTGGAATTGACTGCGGGTTCACAGGCTGAATCTAACGAATAATTAAAGAATACTTAACTGAATCAGCAGCAGCAAGCGTCTCCCATCACGTCCTTCAGGGGCTCCTCTCACTGCCAGAGAAACCACACTAATCTGGAAAGATACAATAGAACACATAATTAATGAAAATGAGCTGTAGCAGCAGTATCAAGGTCACAACCCATGACCTTGATGACTGCGGCCTGCCCCCGGGGCCGCCGCCCTCCGCACCTGAAAAATACAAAACACATATAGGATTAAACTGCTAGGCTTTCAATTTCAAATTTCAATTACAATCAGCCTGTAAACCCAAAGTCGTTTGATTCCACTCAAGTTCTTCACAACATTTTTGCTGAAGTGTGCACCCTCCTGCTCACTTGTTGTGTGGAACTTGGCTGGAATCAAACAACTTGACTGCGGGTTCACTGGCTGAATCTAACAAATAATTAAAGAATATTTAACTGGATCAGCAGCAGCAAGCGTCGTCCATCACGTCCTTCAGGGGCTTTTCCTCTCGCTGCCAAGGAAACTGCACTAATCTGGAAAGATACAGTAGAACACATAATTAATTGAAGAAAATGAACTGTGGCAGCAGTATCAAGGTCACCGGCCTTGACCTTGATGACTGCCGCCTACCCCGGGGCCGCTGTCCGCCGCACCTGAAAAATACCAAAAAACATATAGGATTAAACTGTCAGGCTTTCAATTTCAAATTTCAATTACAATCAGCCTGTAAACCCAAAGTTGTTTGATTCCACCCAAGTTCTACACAACAGGTGTGCTAAAGTGTGCACCCTCCTGCTCACTTGTTGTGTGGAACTTGGCTTAAATCGAACAACTTGACTGTGGGTTCACTGGCTGAAACTAACAAATAATTAAAGAATACTTAACTAAATCAGCAGCAGCAAGCGTCGTCCATCACGTCCTTCAGGGGCCCCTCCTCTCGCTGCCAGGGAAACTGCACTAATCTGGAAAGATACAATAGAACACATAATTATTTGAGGATATTGAACCGTGACAGCAGTATCAAGGTCACCCGCCTTGACCTTGATGACTGCCGCCTGCCTCCGGGCAGTCGAAAGCCGCACCGGAAAAATACAAAAACGCATATAGGATTAAACTGTCAGGCTTAATTTCAAATTTCAATTACAATCAGCCTCTAAACCCAAAGTCGTTTGATTCCACTCAAGCTCTACACAACAGGTATACTAAAGTGTGCACCCTCCTGCTCACTTGTTGTGTGGAACTTGGCTGGAATCAAACAACTTGACTGCGGGTTCACTGGCTGAATCTAACAAATAATTAAAGAATACCTAACTGGATCACCAAGCGTCGTCCATCACGTCCTTCATGGGCTCCTCCTCTCGCTGCCAGGCACTAATCTGAAAAGGTACAATAGAACACATGATTAAGGGAAGAAGATGAGCTGTGGCAGCATCATCAAGATCACCCGCCTTGACCTTGATGACTGCCGCCTGCCCCCGGAGCCTCCGTCCGCCGCACCTGAAAAATACAAAACACACTGTCAGGCTTTCAATTTCGAATGTGAATTACAATCAGCCTGTAAACCCAAAGTTGTTTGATTCCACTCAATTTCTACACAACAGGTGTGCTGAAGTGTGCACCCTCCTGCTCACTTGTTGTGTGGAACTTGGCTTAAATCGAACAACTTGACTGTGGGTTCACTGGCTGAAACTAACAAATAATTAAAGAATACTTAACTGAATCAGCAGCAGCAAGCGCCATCCATCACGTCCTTCAGGGGCTCCTCTCACTGCCAGAGAAACCACACTAATCTGGAAAGATACAATAGAACACATAATTAATTGAGAAAATTGAACCGTGGCAGCAGTATCAAGGTCACTCGCCTTGACCTTGATGACTGCGGCCTGCCCACGCGCAGTCGTAAGCCGCACCGGAAAAATACAAAAACACATATAGGATTAAACTGTCAGGCTTTCAATTTCAAATTTCAATTACAATCAGCCTGTAAACCCAAAGTCGTTTGATTCCACTCAAGCTCTACACAACAGGTGTGCTAAAGTGTGCGCCCTCCTGCTCACTTGTTGTGTGGAACTTGGCTGGAATCAAACAACTTGACTGCGGGTTCACAGGCTGAATCTAACAAATAATTAAAGAATACCTAACTGAATCAGCAAGCGTCGCCCATCACATCCTTCAGGTGCTCCTCTCACTGCCAAAGAAACCACACTAATCTGGAAAGATACAATAGAACACATAATTAATAAAAGAAAATGAGTTGTGGCAGCAGTATCAAGGTAACCTCCTTGACCTTGATGACTGCGGCCTGCCCCCGGAGCTGCCGCCCTCCGCACCTGAAAAATACAAAACACATATAGGATTAAACTGCTAGGCTTCCGATTTCAAATTTCAATTACAATCAGCCTGTAAACCCAAAGTCGTTCGATATTTCAAGTTCTTCACAACATTTGTGCTGAAGTGTGCACCCTCCTGCTCACTTGTTGTGTGGAACTTGGCTGGAATCAAACAACTTGACTGCGAGTTCACTGGCTGAATCAGACAAATAATTAAAGAATACTTAACTGAATCAGCAGCAGCAAGCGTCGTCCATCACGTCCTTCAGGGGCCCCTCCTCTCGCTGCCAGGGAAATACACTAATCTGGAAAGATACAATAGAACACATAATTAATTGAAGAAAATGAACCGTGGCAGCAGTATCAAGGTCACCGGCCTTGACCTTGATGACTGCCGCCTTGATGACTGCCGCCTGCCCCGGGGCCGCTGTCCGCCGCACCTGAAAAATACTGTGACGTTTGGTAATGACTTGTTTTCGGTGTGGCCCAAAAAACCTGGTTTCTCTGATCGTATAGACTTTATGTAACTCCCGCTCGTTGTGATTCGAGAGCCGTCACTAAATTGGTGTCCCCCAACGCTGGTGTATCATCACTCCGTAGCTCACCGGCTTCACTTAGGCAAGAAGCAACTCAGATGTAAATAAATTGAAGATTTATATACATCAAATCAACTTACAATTGTATGGCTGGTCACCCACGTGACGTACAAATATGAAGTTCAGACATGGAGCACTGTATGATCACATTTCAAAAATAAATAGTGCACGAGGGCACAACTAAAAAGAGTTCTTAGCCGGCGGCGTCTCTCTGTCCCTTCCCGTTGAAGTTTCCCGTCCCGCTTAGTCGAATGGTTTCTCCAGGTAGTCGGTCTAAATCCCGGTTGACTCTAAGGCCCTGAAGAAGGAGTCGTCCGCACGGAGTTCGTCGAGTCCCTTGGCTGTGGCGGTGACGATCTCCCCACGGTCGATGTCGCTGTTGCAGTGCTCTCAGAGCGGCCGTCCGCTCTCCCTTATATAGCCAGGGTGGCTGCGCGCGCATCTTCGTCCGCGAACGTATCTTCCGCACTCTTCTCCACGTGGTGAAGACTGCGTCCGCGAACGGTTCTTCCGCGAAGGCTCCTCTTCCGCGAACGGTGCTTCCGCGACTGATGCTTCCGCTGACGATGCTTCCGCAATCGTGCTTCCGCGAACGGTTCTTCCGCGAACGATGCTTCCGCTGATGATGCTTCCGCAATCGTGCTTCCGCGAACGGTTCTTCCGCGAACGGTGTCTTCGCAAGTGGACTTTGTAGATCACGTGACCGTTCCTAACGAACGTTTCAGCGCGGCAGTTGCATGGTTTTGTTACAACTCCACCCTTTCTGGAGATCAACGTCCCCGTTGATCCTTTCTCTCTCTTCTTTTCTCTTCTTCCTCCTTCTTCGTCTTTTCCTGCCTGTCTGATGTTTACAGGGCTCTCTCCCTCCACTTCACTGGCGATCCACCTCGCTTTCGGACGTCTCCGCCAGCCTGTCTCGAGTGTCTGTATATGCTCGGAGCTGTTCCCGGAGCAGCTTGGTCTCTCGGACGTGGGCTCGCAGCTCCTTCCGGTGGCTCTTCTCTCGTTGAGAGGCCTCCCCTCGCAGCTGCAGCACCTCGGCCTCGAGCTGTCTCTGCTCCTCCTTGGCTTGGAGCCGAGCCTCCGCTTGGGTGAGGTGGCGTCGTCCCATGGCTATCGTGGATGCCAGGTCCTCCAGGGCCTTCTCTCCGGCAGTGACCGCTCTGCCCAGGCCCTCCACATACGGTCGCAGTTGGTCCTCCTCCTCCGGAACGGGCTTGAGGTACCAACTCAGGTCTAGGGGCTTGTAGGTAGGGGCCGAGTCTCTGGGAACGGGGGGTCCGTCGTCCTCGGGGGTGGGGGCCTCCGGGGATTCCGCCTCTCTCCGCTCCTGCTGAGACTCCGGTTCCTCTTCGCTATTCGGGGGGTCGTCCTCGGGGTCTGGGGCGTCCTCTGACCTGGGGGCGTCCTCCCGGGGGCTTGACGGCGTGGAGCTGGTCGTCCCGCTGGCCGCAAAGCTGACAGTCTTCAGCTCAGGGGCAGACACAGTAGTCGGACCATCTCGGGGGTCGGACACGGGCGTGTCGGTCGTCGTCCTCCTCCGTCCTGGCTTGAGGGTGTTGCCGCTGGCATGCGACGTCTCATGCCGGTCTCTGTCAGCTCGGCGGGCGAATCGCTGGCTGCACATCTTGCAGAGGTGCCGCCCCTCCTTCTGCGTGTGTTTGGTCGCCACGTGTCGGCTAAAGTTGGATGCCGTCACGTGGATCCGGCAGGGGCTGCACCAGCGTCGCCCTCTCTCGGTGGACAACTTCCGGGCAGGGGACCGTCGACCTCCTCGGGGCTCCTCACGACGCTCCCGGCTCCTCGAGCGCTCCCGCTTCCGGTCAGGCTTGGTAGGTGGGTCGCTCATCTTGTCGACTTCAAGGGGCAGAAAGTCAGCCAAGTCGAAATCTGGAACGTCCCCGAAATCTTCGTCTGCAAATGCGGGTATCTCAATGATCTGCAGAGTTGGTGTGTTCATGGTTGAAGTGATGACGGAATCGTAGGCCGGCCTGCTTATATAGAAAAGGCGCGGACCAGGGATCTGGGGGAAAAAGCATTGTCGTGGAACGAAATAACGTTTTTCGCTTGCTTCCGCGAACGGTTCTTCCGCGAACGCTGCTTCCGCGAACGTGCTTCCGCGAACGGTACTTCCGCGAACGCTGCTTCCGCGAACGCTGCTTCCGCGAACGGTTCTTCCGCGAACGCTCCCGTCATCGTTTACATCGTTTGGACTGCATTCCCGCTGTTTTCCACTCGTCCCTCGTCATCACTGGGGGTCCGGACTGGGGTCACATCGTCCGGATTGGGTATCCAGGCGTCGGTTTCAGGGGTGAACCAGCACCTTTTTATATTGTCAATGTGGACATCTTTAATCTTGCCACCGGGTCGATCTTGTATGGACACCATCCATCCGAGATGAGACTTCACAACGAGATAAGGTCCCGTCCACCCTAGTCCTAGTTTTGGTCTAGCCTTTGGAGGGTACCAATACATCACCCAGGTGCCCACCGGAAAATGTCGAGCGGCTGATTTTATGTCATGATGGCGCTTTTGTCGCACCGTAGCCGTCTTCAGGCACTCTCGGGCAGTCTCGTGAGCTTGTATGGTGGCTTCCTTCACCCATTCGACGTATTCGGACGCACACTCGGGGACTGGTCCTCCCAAATCGTCCGGTTTCGTCCGGTACCTCAGGTCCAATGGGGTGGTTGCCTCCCGTCCCATCATCATTCGAAATGGTGTACACCCGGTGCTTTCGTGTACTGATGTTCTATAAGTCGCCATCACGTAGGGCAGATGGTCGTCCCAGTCGTCATGGTTCTCGTCCACGACCACGGCCAGAAGGTTCAGCAGGGTCCGGTTGAATCGCTCGACCATCCCGTCTGATTCGGCGTGATAAGGGGTCGTCCGAGTCTTCTCCCCTCCTAGGATCTTGATCATCTCAAGGAAAAGCTTACTCTCGAACTCTCGTCCCTGGTCGGTGTGTATCTTGGCTGGCATTCCCAGGCGGCACACGAACTCAGTCACAAAGACGTCCGCCACCGTCTGAGCCTCATGGTTGGGTAGAGCGTAGGCCTCAGTCCACTTGGTGAAATAATCACCCACGACCAGTATATACCGGTTCCCAGAATTGGTGATCGTTCCAGGCTCCAAAATGTCCATGGCCACCCTTTCTAGCCGATCGCCTACCGGTAGATTTCCCATGGGGTGGTACTTGGGCCCCGGTCGCGGCTTTCTCCCACTACACTTCAGGCACTCCCGGCACCAACGCTCCACGTCCTTCGTCATACCCGGCCAGTACATTCTCGCTTTTAGTCGGTGGACTGTTTTGGTGATTCCCTGGTGGCTCATCAGCTTGCCGGTGTGGACCTCCTTCATGACGGCGCGTCTCAGGACCTGTGGAACGACCAGTTGATGGATTGGTGCGTTCTGGCAAGCCGCTTGGTACCGCCGGTACAGAAGCCCATCACGTAGCTCCAGCTGGTCCCACTGTTGCCACAGAGTCTTCATTTGCTGACTTTTTGTTCTGACTTCGGGCCATGCAGGTCTCTCAGTGAAAATATTCTTCCACCCGAGGATGCCTCCAACTTCAGGGTCGGCTCGTTGAAGGGTCACTAGGTCCTCCTGGGAATAACCATTCAGGACCTGGGCCTCCGGGGCTCCCTCCATCGGATTCCGGCGTCCTCCCGTAGCCATAGCCCGCGTGACAGCTAGCATTTGTTTGTCTGGATCTCGGAGCACAGGGTTGGGGCATGGGTCCAGGAAGGGCTCCTCTCGGCAGCGCATCCACACGTCGGCCGTCGCGCCGATCGCTGCTCCGGCCACAACCTCCGGTCCCAAACCATGCAGTGCGAGGAGCATCATCAGGAGAAACCAAACCCAGGCAGAGGGGCGGAGCTGATGCAGGGTTCTGCAGACGCTCCTGGCTCCTTCCTCCGTCTGTGGGGGGCTCCGGTCAGGCAGGCATTCCTCGGTCGGCTGGGTAGTCGTCCTCGGGTCCTCCTGGCAGCGCACCTCCCAGATCTGGAATATCCCGACTCCATCTCCGCAATAGTAGTCCTCCGTCCAGGGCTCCACAGGGACCTCCCGCAAGATGTTAACTTGAGGTCCTCCGGGGCTCCATCCTTCTCCGCTGATCGGTGGAAGCAGATCCTCGTCAGAGAGGTCCTCCAGGGGTAGGGGACACTCCTCCTGAGTCGGACAGGCCTCCTCTTCTCCTTCGGGTCTTGTGGTGTGGCGAGGGGCGGGACAATCCGGTCTCCGGCACTGTCGGCATCTGGACATCCCGTCTGCATTCCCGTGTTGTACTCCCGGTCGGACCTCACACCTGAAGGCGTAGCTGGCGATGCGAGCTGCCCATCTAGCGATCATTCCTTCCGCATCCCGAAAGTTCAGTAGCCACTTGAGAGAGGCGTGGTCGGTTCGTAGTAAGAACGCTCTCCCCCACAAGAAATGTCTGAAATGGTGTATCATACTGACGACGGCCAGGAGCTCCCGCTTGGTGGTGCAGTAATTCCGCTGGGTGTCCCTCAGGGTTCTGGAAGCATAGGCGATCACCCGCTCTCGTCCGTCCTGCACTTGGGATAAGACGCCTCCCACTCCGTAGCCGCTAGCATCAGTATCTAAAATAAATTCTTGGTCCATGTCAGGGTACACCAGCAGGGGGTGCTCGGTCAGGGGTTGACGCAGCGCCTCGAACGCCTGCTGATGAGCCTCGCTCCAATGGTAGTTGACTTCCTTCTTTAACAGGTGGTTGAGGGGTCCCGCTCGGGTGGCAAAGTCAGGGATGAATCTGCGGTAGTACCCCACGAACCCAAGGAAGCTCCTTAGTTCTGTCAAGGTGGTCGGAGGAACCATTTTTGTTACAGCTTCGACCTTGGCAGGGTCGCACTGGATGCCTCGGTCGGACACGACATGGCCCAGGAAGTTGACCTGTTGTCGAAACAGCTCACACTTGGCGGGTTTCAGCTTCAGCCCGGCAGCCTGCAGTCTCCGGAACACGTCCTCGAGGTTGTCCACGGCTTCTTGGAAAGTCTTTCCAAGACAGACGACATCGTCCAAATAAATTAGACAACGCTTCCATTGGAGTCCCCTCAGTGCCAGCTCCATTAGACGTTCAAAAGTAGCCGGGGCCGTCGCCAATCCAAACGGCATCACTTTAAATTGATAGAGTCCACTACGGGTAGTGAACGCCGTCTTCTCCTTGTCCCTGTCGTCCATCTCGACCTGCCAGTAACCACTAGCCAAGTCTAGCGTCGAAAAATATCGTCCTCCTGACAAGGTATCAAAACTCTCGTCGACTCGAGGCAGGGGGTACGCATCCTTCCGGGTGACATCATTTAGACGGCGGTAGTCGACGCAAAATCTCAGTGCACCATCCTTCTTTTTCACTAGCACGATGGGAGACGACCATGGACTGTCACTTGGCTCCACAACGTCAGCTTTCAACATCTTGTCGACCTCGTCCTCGATCAGCTCTTGTTGGTAGTACGGGGCTCTCCTCAGAGGCTGCTTGATCGGGGGGTGATCTCCCGTGTCGATGACGTGTTTCGCCAGGGACGTCCGGCCCAACCTCCCATCTGGTCCCATAAAGACCTGCTGGTGGCGTCGAAGGAGATCGCTGACGACCTCCACCTCCTTTTCCGTCAAGTTCGGATGCATTCCCTCCAGGAGCGGTTCTAAATGCTCCGGGCACTCTGGTGTCTTCGTCGACGATTCTGCGTGCATGGCGTGCACTCTGGTTTCGGGCTGCTCAGGCGTCCGGTTCCGCCACTTGGTGGAGTTTGGTGTAAGGGGCTCATGCTCCCTCCCGCTCTCCTCCCGGTACCACTGTTCCCTTTTAGGTTCATTCTGGGTTGTTTTCCCTCCATCGGGACGAAATCCCAGGTCGATCACGGCCTCTATTCCGTGAAGCTCGGCTAGGATGGTCCCCATCAGCACAGTGCAAGCTCCAGCGCCGGCGTTCAGAAGTACCACCGGTACCAGGCGTCCTCGGGGTCGTACCAGGGCTCGTCCCACTACGAGGGGGTCGTCCTCCAACGGCTCTCTTGCGGACTGCACGAGGCCGGCCTTCGGAACTCCTCCCTCACTTCCTGTCAGCTTGAGGTCCACCATCATCTCTGAAAAGGGTGGCAAGACGACCGTCTCCTCCGTCACCAGTGTGTAGACGGCGCCCTCGTGGCCCGAGCTCATCACTACGGTAGTGTCGCCCACCTGCCACTCGCCCTTACGCAGATCCAGCTGTCCCCCAATCTGTTGAAGTACATCAAGCCCCAACACTCCCGGGATCCCTAGTTTGGCTACCAGTACATCTGCCGACACGAGTCGTGTGCCCAGTAGAAGTTGAACTGTCATCTCTCCTTGAACCTGTAAGTAGTCTCCGGTTGCTGCCCGTAACCTTATTCTCGTCTGCCTTATCATTGCTTTATGTTCGTCATCCATTTGGTCGAAGAGACACTCGTCCAGAACGGTGGAAGAGGCACCCGTGTCCACCAACATACGAGTCGCCTTCCCCATAACGTGGCACGCCGCATACCACGCCAATGTGCCTCGGGCACCGGCTGACAGCGACACCACCTGGCCATTTCTGTCAATCTTAAGAGAGCTGCCACTCTCCTCAGGGACGCCGCCCTGGATAAGTACTGAGTCGTCCACCCACAGTGATGCACCACCCTGGTCCTCTCTGTCAGTCTTAAGGGAATCACTCCCCTCGGAACCGCCGCTCCGGATAAGTAATGAGTCGTCCACCAGCAATAGCTGCTGCGCTGGCCCCTTGGTCATTCCGCTCCACCGGCCCTCCGTCTCCTCTTTCACGGCCGCTTGTGGTTCAGTTGCATAGGGGGGTCCCTGCTGTTTCGCAGCCTCCAGCCTCAAGGTTGTAACCTGTTGGTTCTCCTTGCTGCTAGCAGAAACCTCGTTGATGTCTCCGTGGGTCCCCAGACGCTCCACGGCTCCATCGGTCTGCATTTCGTCGACGTCTCCGCGGGTCATTAGACGCTCCACGGCTCCATCGGTCTGCATTTCCTTGACGTCTCCGCGGGGCATTAGACGCTCCACGGCTCCATCGGTTTGCTGTACATTGGCACTCCCGTCTGTGTTGACAGGCTTGCCCTCCAAATAGTCGAGAATTCGATCCTCGAGCTCCTCCTGCGCCCATCCAGTTACTTCGGATGCACACCGGAAAAACCTATTAAAAATCTGTGAAACTAAAAATTCCCCCCTGGCAATGTGTTCTTCACGTCTTCGTCGAGCTTCTCGCCTGTGAAGCCGTGCACACACCTGCCAATGGCCCATACGGTTGGGGGCTGGTATGAGCCCTACTGGTTTTCCGACTCCTCGTCTGTCAAACTGTTCCGCTCACCAATCTCCTCGATTAGTCGACTCAAGCGCTCCTCCTTGGTCCGAGGTGGCGGCCGATCTGGACACTGGTACTTCCGATGACCCGGCTTCCCACAGTACCAACAGTCATCTGGTCCCGGCCTAGCGCTTGGTCCCTTGTTCTCAGCAGTGGCGGCCCTCGGCTTGATGGATAGCACCTGCTCACACAGCTCGATTAGTCGATCCAGCTTCCTGTCTTGGCTCTCAAAGAGCCCCTTGAAGTAGGGAAGTCTGGGTAGACCCGCTACGTTCGGCTGGTTGCTCTGCTGCCCACTGGTGGTAATCTCGCCTCCCTGCTGGTTCTTCAACAGCTGTAGGACCCGTCCTAGAGCTGGCTCGGAGTCCTCCGACTCTATGGACATCACCGGCTTCCCAGGCTTGGGTTTGACACATTCGTACTGGGTCACGAACGCTATGGCCTCCTCCATGGTCTTCATCTTCCTCATGAGCGCCATCACCTTCATGTCCCCATCTGGATGGCCCTTCCAGAAGTGGTCTAAGGCGATAGCCTCCTGAGCTGCGGAGTTCAGATCCGGATAACCACGGCCGGCCAGTCGCTGCAACTCATAGCCGTACTGCTGGGGTGTCTCTGCCTTCCTGCGGGTTCTCTGTCCCAAGGTCGCCTTGTAGGACTCCTCCTGACAGTCAGGGTCGAATCGTAGGGTCAGCTTGTCGGTCAGAACGTCGATGTCCCTCCGGTCTGCAGGACTCAGGCTGGTCAGCATTCGTCGCGCCTCTCCTGTCAAGCTCCCGGCTAAGTAGACGCCCTGTTCCCGCTTGCTCCATCCGTTGACCTCTGCGATGACGTCAAAGTGGGCCCGGTACACCGGCCACTCTATGGAAGTCCCATCGAACTTGTCAGGGGTCAGCATCTTCCGGTTCCTTCTGCCGTTCTGATTCCAGGCTGTGCTGTCCTCGGACGACGAGTCCTCCTGCCTCCGTCTCGGCCTAGGGCTTCGTCGGTGCAGCGGCGGTCCCCGCCTCGGTGGTCTCCTCCCCCGTCCTGGGTAACCATGGCTGCTGTCGGTCCCTCCATCAGATGAAGGCCCCTCATCGCCCGATGATGAGAAAGGGTGCTGTCTCCGGCCTCCCTGGGTGACTGAAATAGAAGCTGGATTTCTCCAGGAGGCTGGCTGTCTCGGTTGTCGACTGGGTGAAGACCTCCCTCTTCCGCGAACGCTGTCTTCCGCGAACCCTCCGCGAACACTGTCTTCCGCGAACCTTCCGCGAACGGACTCCTCCGCCAACAGCTCCCGAAGAAGTTCTTCCGCGAACAGGCCTCTTCCGCGAACGCCGTCTTCCGCGAGTCTTCCGCGAACGGGCTCGTCCGCCAAGATGTCTCGGAGACGTCCCTCCACAAAAGATGTACGTCCGCGAACGCCATCTTCCGCGAGTCTTCCGCGAACCGGCTCATCCGCGAATGGTCTTCCCCGTCTATTCTGAAAAACTGGAAAGGAAGATTGGTCGCCTGGATCACTCCTTTCGTCGAGCCGCCGTCTGGGTGAAGACTCCTCTCTTCCGCGAACACTCTCTTCCGCGAGTCGTCCTCGTCCGCGAACGTGGTCGTCCGCGAAGGGCCCTCCCCGGTCACAAGCGTCCACGTCACCAAAGACTCCCCCTCGCCCACGAGCCCGTTCATCCACGAAGGATCCCCGGCTGCAAGCGTCCCTGTCGCCGAAGAATGCCTCTCGTCCGCGAATGTTCTCTTCCGCGAAAAGTCCTCTCCCTCTCGAGCTGCTCTCTTGGGTCGGAGCCCAAGTAACCCGTCCTCCAGTCACTCCCGTTTGTCGACTCGTCACACCCGACCGCTGCCCTGTTGCACCAGACTGCTGCTCTGTTGCACCAGACTGCTGCTGGGACTGGTCCCAAAGCCGTCTCAATGCTGCATTCTCTGGAGGTGCCACACTTGGACTCTGCTCCGGTAGCTGTAGCCGATCCCTCCTCGCCCAGATTTCGCCGTCCTCCCCGTCCAGATTGACGTACTCCGGTCCCAGCACTCGTCGGAACTCGGGGCCCCTCCTAACGCTCTCAAGGTAGGTTGACCTCTCCCTGTCTCGATCGTGCTGCCACCCAGAGTCGTGTCTGAAAAGAAAACGGTTGTCGGGTGTCTGGCTCCGGGGTCTCTGTTGACTAGTCGACTGGCCCATGGAAGGTCTCGACCTCCCTGGTTGCTCCTCACTCGTCGAAACGTCCCGTCTACCCCTGGCTGTGAAGCTGCTCTTCCGCGAACGGTCGTCTTCCGCGAACGTTGTCTTCCGCGAACGGTCGTCGGCCTCTTCCGCCAAGGTCGTCTTCCGCGAACGGTTGTCGTCCGCGAACGTCTTCCGCGAACGGTCGTCTTCCGCGAACGTCTTCCGCGAACGGTCGTCTCCCTCTTCCGCAAAGGTCGGCTTCCGCGAACCGCTGTCTTCCTCGTCCGCAAGTGAGGCCGTCCGCGAAGAGTCTTCCTCTTCACCTCCTGTCTTCCCTGGGGCAGTTTCGTCGTTTTCGCCGGACATGAGTGATGCTGAGGTTCGTTCCCTGGCAGTAGACCCTCGGGGATCCTGGTCACGTGCACCAAGTTGTGACGTTTGGTAATGACTTGTTTTCGGTGTGGCCCAAAAAACCTGGTTTCTCTGATCGTATAGACTTTATGTAACTCCCGCTCGTTGTGATTCGAGAGCCGTCACTAAATTGGTGTCCCCCAACGCTGGTGTATCATCACTCCGTAGCTCACCGGCTTCACTTAGGCAAGAAGCAACTCAGATGTAAATAAATTGAAGATTTATATACATCAAATCAACTTACAATTGTATGGCTGGTCACCCACGTGACGTACAAATATGAAGTTCAGACATGGAGCACTGTATGATCACATTTCAAAAATAAATAGTGCACGAGGGCACAACTAAAAAGAGTTCTTAGCCGGCGGCGTCTCTCTGTCCCTTCCCGTTGAAGTTTCCCGTCCCGCTTAGTCGAATGGTTTCTCCAGGTAGTCGGTCTAAATCCCGGTTGACTCTAAGGCCCTGAAGAAGGAGTCGTCCGCACGGAGTTCGTCGAGTCCCTTGGCTGTGGCGGTGACGATCTCCCCACGGTCGATGTCGCTGTTGCAGTGCTCTCAGAGCGGCCGTCCGCTCTCCCTTATATAGCCAGGGTGGCTGCGCGCGCATCTTCGTCCGCGAACGTATCTTCCGCACTCTTCTCCACGTGGTGAAGACTGCGTCCGCGAACGGTTCTTCCGCGAAGGCTCCTCTTCCGCGAACGGTGCTTCCGCGACTGATGCTTCCGCTGACGATGCTTCCGCAATCGTGCTTCCGCGAACGGTTCTTCCGCGAACGATGCTTCCGCTGATGATGCTTCCGCAATCGTGCTTCCGCGAACGGTTCTTCCGCGAACGGTGTCTTCGCAAGTGGACTTTGTAGATCACGTGACCGTTCCTAACGAACGTTTCAGCGCGGCAGTTGCATGGTTTTGTTACAATACAAAAACACATATAGGATTAAACTGTCAGGCTTTCAATTTCAAATTTCAATTACAATCAGCCTGTAAACCCAAAGTCGTTTGATTCCACTCAAGTTCTACACAACAGGTGTGCTGAAGTGTGCACCCTCCTGCTCACTTGTTGTGTGGAACTTGGCTGGAATCAAACAACTTGACTGCGGGTCCACTGGCTGAATCTAACAAATAATTAAAGAATACTTAACTGGATCAGCAAGCGTCGTCCATCACGTCCTTCAGGGGCTCCTCCTCTCGATGCCAGGCACTAATCTGGAAAGGTACAATAGAACACATGATTAATGAAAGAAAATGAGCTGTGGCAGCATCATCAAGATCACCCGCCTTGACCTTGATGACTGCCGCCTGCCGCCTGCCCCCGGAGCGTCCGGCCGCCGCACCTGAAAAATACAAAACACACATACGATTAAACTGTCAGGCTTTCAATTTCGAATGTCAATTACAATCAGCCTGTAAACCCAAAGTTGTTTGATTCCACCCAAGTTCTACACAACAGGTGTGCTGGAGTGTGCACCCTCCTTCTCCCTTGTTGTGTGGAACTTGGCTGGAATTGACTGCGGGTTCACAGGCTGAATCTAACGAATAATTAAAGAATACTTAACTGAATCAGCAGCAGCAAGCGTCTCCCATCACGTCCTTCAGGGGCTCCTCTCACTGCCAGAGAAACCACACTAATCTGGAAAGATACAATAGAACACATAATTAATGAAAATGAGCTGTAGCAGTAGTATCAAGGTCACAACCCATGACCTTGATGACTGCGGCCTGCCCCCGGGGCCGCCGCCCTCCACACCTGAAAAATACAAAACACATATAGGATTAAACTGCTAGGCTTTCAATTTCAAATTTCAATTACAATCAGCCTGTAAACCCAAAGTCGTTTGATTCCACTCAAGTTCTTCACAACATTTTTGCTGAAGTGTGCACCCTCCTGCTCACTTGTTGTGTGGAACTTGGCTGGAATCAAACAACTTGACTGCGGGTTCACTGGCTGAATCTAACAAATAATTAAAGAATATTTAACTGAATCAGCAGCAGCAAGCGTCGTCCATCACGTCCTTCAGGGGCCCCTCCTCTCGCTGCCAGGGAAACTACACTAATCTGGAAAGATACAATAGAACACATAATTAATTGAAGAAAATGAACTGTGGCAGCAGTATCAAGGTCACCGGCCTTGACCTTGATGACTGCCGCCTACCCCGGGGCCGCTGTCCGCCGCACCTGAAAAATACCAAAAAACATATAGGATTAAACTGTCAGGCTTTCAATTTCAAATTTCAATTACAATCAGCCTGTAAACCCAAAGTTGTTTGATTCCACCCAAGTTCTACACAACAGGTGTGCTAAAGTGTGCACCCTCCTGCTCACTTGTTGTGTGGAACTTGGCTGGAATCAAACAACTTGACTGCGGGTTCACTGCCTGAATCTAACAAATAATTAAAGAATACTTAACTGGATCAGCAAGCGTCGTCCATCACGTCCTTCAGGGGCTCCTCCTATCGCTGCAAGGCACTAATCTGAAAAGGTACAATAGAACACATGATTAAGGGAAGAAGATGAGCTGTGGCAGGATATTCAAGATCACCCGCCTTGACCTTGATGACTGCTGCCTGCCGCCTGCCCCCGGAGCCTCCGTCCGCCGCACCTGAAAAATACAAAACACACATACGATTAAACTGTCAGGCTTTCAATTTCGAATGTCAATTACAATCAGCCTGTAAACCCAAAGTTGTTTGATTCCACCCAAGTTCTACACAACAGGTGTGCTGGAGTGTGCACCCTCCTGCTCACTTGTTGTGTGGAGCTTGGCTGGAATCAAACAAATTGACTGCGGGTTCACTGGCTGAAACTAACAAATAATTAAAGAATACTTAACTGAATCAGCAGCAGCAAGCGCCATCCATCACGTCCTTCAGGGGCTCCTCTCACTGCCAGAGAAACCACACTAATCTGGAAAGATACAATAGAACACATAATTAATTGAGAAAATTGAACCGTGGCAGCAGTATCAAGGTCACTCGCCTTGACCTTGATGACTGCGGCCTGCCCACGCGCAGTCGTAAGCCGCACCGGAAAAATACAAAAACACATATAGGATTAAACTGTCAGGCTTTCAATTTCAAATTTCAATTACAATCAGCCTGTAAACCCAAAGTCGTTTGATTCCACTCAAGCTCTACACAACAGGTGTGCTAAAGTGTGCGCCCTCCTGCTCACTTGTTGTGTGGAACTTGGCTGGAATCAAACAACTTGACTGCGGGTTCACAGGCTGAATCTAACAAATAATTAAAGAATACCTAACTGAATCAGCAAGCGTCGCCCATCACGTCCTTCAGGTGCTCCTCTCACTGCCAAAGAAACCACACTAATCTGGAAAGATACAATAGAACACATAATTAATAAAAGAAAATGAGTTGTGGCAGCAGTATCAAGGTAACCTCCTTGACCTTGATGACTGCGGCCTGCCCCCGGAGCTGCCGCCCTCCGCACCTGAAAAATACAAAACACATATAGGATTAAACTGCTAGGCTTTCAATTTCAAATTTCAATTACAATCAGCCTGTAAACCCAAAGTCGTTTGATTCCACTCAAGTTCTTCACAACATTTTTGCTGAAGTGTGCACCCTCCTGCTCACTTGTTGTGTGGAACTTGGCTGGAATCAAACAACTTGACTGCGAGTTCACTGGCTGAATCAGACAAATAATTAAAGAATACTTAACTGAATCAGCAGCAGCAAGCGTCGTCCATCACGTCCTTCAGGGGCCCCTCCTCTCGCTGCCAGGGAAATACACTAATCTGGAAAGATACAATAGAACACATAATTAATTGAAGAAAATGAACCGTGGCAGCAGTATCAAGGTCACCGGCCTTGACCTTGATGACTGCCGCCTTGATGACTGCCGCCTGCCCCGGGGCCGCTGTCCGCCGCACCTGAAAAATACAAAAACACATATAGGATTAAACTGTCAGGCTTTCAATTTCAAATTTCAATTACAATCAGCCTGTAAACCCAAAGTCGTTTGATTCCACTCAAGTTCTACACAACAGGTGTGCTGAAGTGTGCACCCTCCTGCTCACTTGTTGTGTGGAACTTGGCTGGAATCAAACAACTTGACTGCGGGTCCACTGGCTGAATCTAACAAATAATTAAAGAATACTTAACTGGATCAGCAAGCGTCGTCCATCACGTCCTTCAGGGGCTCCTCCTCTCGATGCCAGGCACTAATCTGGAAAGGTACAATAGAACACATGATTAATGAAAGAAAATGAGCTGTGGCAGCATCATCAAGATCACCCGCCTTGACCTTGATGACTGCCGCCTGCCGCCTGCCCCCGGAGCGTCCGGCCGCCGCACCTGAAAAATACAAAACACACATACGATTAAACTGTCAGGCTTTCAATTCCGAATGTCAATTACAATCAGCCTGTAAACCCAAAGTTGTTTGATTCCACCCAAGTTCTACACAACAGGTGTGCTGGAGTGTGCACCCTCCTTCTCCCTTGTTGTGTGGAACTTGGCTGGAATTGACTGCGGGTTCACAGGCTGAATCTAACGAATAATTAAAGAATACTTAACTGAATCAGCAGCAGCAAGCGTCTCCCATCACGTCCTTCAGGGGCTCCTCTCACTGCCAGAGAAACCACACTAATCTGGAAAGATACAATAGAACACATAATTAATGAAAATGAGCTGTAGCAGTAGTATCAAGGTCACAACCCATGACCTTGATGACTGCGGCCTGCCCCCGGGGCCGCCGCCCTCCGCACCTGAAAAATACAAAACACATATAGGATTAAACTGCTAGGCTTTCAATTTCAAATTTCAATTACAATCAGCCTGTAAACCCAAAGTCGTTTGATTCCACTCAAGTTCTTCACAACATTTTTGCTGAAGTGTGCACCCTCCTGCTCACTTGTTGTGTGGAACTTGGCTGGAATCAAACAACTTGAGAGAGAGAGAGAGAGAGAGAGAGAGAGAGATTTATTTTTGAACTGTGGTACAACATATATATACACTGTACTTGATGTTTGTTCAAAAAAAGTATGTACAACACAGTGCAGGGTGAACAACAGAGCCAAAAGGCTGTGACCTTAAATTACGATATATTTGGTACAGTTAGATACGTTACATAAGGTTGTTGGACGCCCGTATAAGTCAATTGTTTATGATTGATGCAATGGTAAATTTTGAAACAAATTAGGAGGAAAGATAAAAAAAACGCTACAGGTCTACAAAGGCATTGTGGATAAACATTTGCATCTTTGACGGTTATGAACATATATACAAGATGTCTCGGAAAGCCGAGGAATGACAGAAGGAAAGAGAGAGAAAAAAAAAAAAAACAACAACAAAAAACAAAAAAACAAAACAAGAAACAAAAAACAGAAGAGGCGAGGAAAGCTAAGCACAACGTGGGCACAACGTAGGCGAGGCATTGTTATAGATTATAGATATGGTCAGTGTTCGGTGTGGTTTAGGTGGTTCAGAATACGTGTATGTTTGTTTAGAACGCAGTAAGTTCAAACAGAAACAAAAACGCCGGTGGAAGGAAAACACCCCGGGGTCGGTGGTATTAGCAGTTACGGGACCGAACCCAGGCCCTGGTACTCCCGAAGGATGCGAGATCTCATGGAAGCAGTGAAGCTGGTGATAGTACGTTTGTTTTTCATATCCACTTGAATCTCATTCCAGATTTTGGGTCCATTGCAAAGTATGCTATTATAAGCAGTAGCTGTACGTGGCTGATACGGTCTAATATGACCTTGTTGTCTTGTGACGTAAGAGTGACAAATGTCATTGTAAGCAAATTTATTTGACAATGAGGCGGGCAGTGAGTTGTTAGTGTATTTGAACATCACTTTGCTGAGTTCGATGCGATATATATCTTGAAGTTTTAGGGTGTTCAGTTCGATAAAAAGGGGTTGTGACGGGGCGTGACTTGGACGGTTTAGTATTGAGCGCAGGATTTTTTTCTGTGCAATGAGCAAGCCATTGATATATTTCTGGAAAGTTGAACCCCACAAAGCTATACCATACTGTAGATGCGGGTAAACAAGCGCATAGTACATACATTTTAGAGTATCAATGGGAAGTAGGTTTTTTACTTTATTTATTGCAAAGCGTGCACTCGTTAACTTACCACGACAGGCATCAATATGTTCTTTCCATGTTAAATTGTCGTCAAGATGGATTCCAAGAAATTTGAATGTGTTGGCGCGATTTATTAAATCACTCAATATTTGCAGATTTAAATTAGTGTCCAGTTTGGTAACCTTCTTGGAAAAGAACATGTAATTGGATTTGGAAACGTTGAGCGAGAGTTTGTTGGCGTTAAACCAGTCGCTTAATATGAGTAGATCATCGTTCATTATTCGGAACATGTCAGGTATGTTTTTGCCAGATAAATATATGGTGGTGTCGTCCGCAAACTGGAGGGCTTTGCAATTATGCATACAATTTGGTAGGTCGTTTACATATATTATGAATAATAAGGGGCCCAGCACCGATCCCTGTGGGACACCACATATCATATTGCGCATATGTGACGCGTTGCCTTGATACGTAACAAATTGTTGGCGGCTAGATAGGTATGATGTAAACCATGATAGAGGGATACCACGGATCCCATAATATTCTAGTTTCTTCAGAAGAATGGAATGATCAATAGTGTCGAATGCTTTGCTCAGGTCAAGGAAAACACTGAGTACGGAGTCTTTTGCTTCTAATGAATGTATAGTGTCAATGTTAAATTCAGTTACTGCATCTATTGTGGATCGGTGACTGCGAAAGCCAAACTGACTGTTGCTCAGAAGATTATTATGATCTAAAAAAGCATAAGTACGTTTATGTACAATTTTTTCAAGAATTTTAGAGATGGATGGTAACAGTGATATAGGCCTATAGTTTGAAAAACTGGTTTTCGATTTAGATTTGTAGATAGGGATGATTTTAGCTAGTTTCTGATTCTGGGGCACTATTCCTTCTGAGAGTGATTTATTTATTAATATAGAGAGTGGGACGGCTATTTCATTGCATATCTGTTTAAGAAACCTCGGACTCAGGTTGTCATGACCACAGCTCTTCTTTGGTTTGGAGGAGTTGATAATGCTGATGATTTCATTTGGATTTGTAGGATTCATAAACAGGGAATTAGGGTTCGCTTGATAGTGACGAGAAAGGTACTCTGTTGCGCTATGATTCGGCGATGGAATCGCATTTGCGTAGGTGGGTCCAATATCAGTGAAGAAGTCACAAAAATGATTTGCTATGTGTAAGGGGTTGTCTATTGTGCCGTTATTGTGTTGAAATGAGGATGATATTGTTGACTTAATGCTAGATTTACCAATCAGTGAATTTATTACTTTCCATGTTTCTTTAGTGTCGTTTTTATTTGCCGTTAATATCTTAGCGTAATGACTACGCTTTGCTGCGTTTTTCACCCTATTATATAAGTTACGATATGTTACATAGTCAGTCCACAAGGGGTCGGTGCTGGGCTTCCCAAGACCTTGTTTGTATAATTTATTACAATGAATAGATGAATTCAAAAGACTGCGGGTTCACTGGCTGAATCTAACAAATAATTAAAGAATATTTAACTGAATCAGCAGCAGCAAGCGTCGTCCATCACGTCCTTCAGGGGCCCCTCCTCTCGCTGCCAGGGAAACTGCACTAATCTGGAAAGATACAATAGAACACATAATTAATTGAAGAAAATGAACTGTGGCAGCAGTATCAAGGTCACTGGCCTTGACCTTGATGACTGCCGCCTACCCCGGGGCCGCTGTCCGCCGCACCTGAAAAATACCAAAAAACATATAGGATTAAACTGTCAGGCTTTCAATTTCAAATTTCAATAATACAATCAGCCTGTAAACCCAAAGTTGTTTGATTCCACCCAAGTTCTACACAACAGGTGTGCTAAAGTGTGCACCCTCCTGCTCACTTGTTGTGTGGAACTTGGCTGGAATCAAACAACTTGACTGCGGGTTCACTGCCTGAATCTAACAAATAATTAAAGAATACTTAACTGGATCAGCAAGCGTCGTCCATCACGTTCTTCAGGGGCTCCTCCTATCGCTGCCAGGCACTAATCTGAAAATGTACAATAGAACACATGATTAAGGGAAGAAGATGAGCTGTGGCAGGATAATCAAGATCACCCGCCTTGACCTTGATGACTGCTGCCTGCCGCCTGCCCCCGGAGCATCCGTCCGCCGCACCTGAAAAATACAAAACACACATACGATTAAACTGTCAGGCTTTCAATTTCGAATGTCAATTACAATCAGCCTGTAAACCCAAAGTTGTTTGATTCCACCCAAGTTCTACACAACAGGTGTGCTGGAGTGTGCACCCTCCTGCTCACTTGTTGTGTGGAGCTTGGCTGGAATCAAACAAATTGACTGCGGGTTCACTGGCTGAAACTAACAAATAATTAAAGAATACTTAACTGAATCAGCAGCAGCAAGAGTCGTCCATCACGTCCTTCAGGGGCCCCTCCTCTCGCTGCCAGGGAAACTGCACTAATCTGGAAAGATACAATAGAACACAAAATTAATGGAGGCAAATGAACCGTGGCAGCAGTATCAAGGTCACCCGCCTTGACCTTGATGACTGCCGCCTGCCCCCGGGGCAGCCGTCCGCCGCACCTGAAAAATACAAAAACACATAAAGGATTAAACTGTCAGGCTTTCAATTTCAAATTTCAACGCCTGTAAACCCAAAGTTGTTTGATTCCACTCAAATTCTACACAACATTTGTGCTGAAGTGTGCACTGCTCAAATTGATTAAATGCACTGTATACCTACTGTGGTATGATTCACTGAAACTGTTTTCCATGGTTACTTTTAATTGTTATTCAACTATTCCCACCTTACACCAGCCAATCACACTGATATCATCATCCTACTATGGAATAGCGTTTAGCATCCCAAAAATATTAGCGAAAAACAGTGTAAACGAGTTAGAAAAATCCGAGTATATGATTTTGTTCAATCACATGCTACTGTTCATACAACCCATGCGTTTCCATACATTCAGCATATTCAGAAAGTTTCAGTTCAAAATTTTGAAGTAGATCGCAACTGAACACAACTATTAATTAATGCTAATTTTGTTGCAAACTCAAGGACTCTGAAATTAGTCAGGCCAATAACTCACCGGTATACTGGTATCTTGTTCACACACTTTATCTAACCATACCATGGTATTCATGCAGGCTAGTCACATCAACTGATGAATGAGGTTTCGCTAATATATTCAGAAAATAAATAATTCAAAACACATACTCACAGTATTATCCATATGCTGCATTTTCACGAATCAACGGTGCTTTCTGTGGCTAATAAGATCGTCTGTTGCCGCGCGTGCCTATAGTGCTTCTGTTGCGCAATACTGACCAACAGTGAAGGTAACTTTGTTTTTCTCATTTCAACAGGGATTAAAAGGCGAGTATTATTGGCGCAGAACAAGGTAAACGTGCGCCGAAAAAGAACTCAAACGCACATTGAAAATTGAGGGTTTACTAAGTTGATCCTTGGTCAAGCCATGCATACTGCTGGAGGCTTAGTAACAGTGTATAAGCTGAGTCATACTGAGCTGTATTTTCTGGACGAGTAGACCTGTTGGCCCAAGTATGATACGCTGCGCCTTAGTACTACTCGTCCACTAAATAAATGCCATTTAGGCCACACCAAATTGTAAAGTTGGTCTATGGAATCGCCGCCTATAAAAACTCTTTTTTTCCCCTTTTTTTTCTAAAAAAAAAAATCGCCGCTACAAATTTCCACGATATCAAAATTTGTTTTATTATTATTTCACCGCCGCCACTCGTATTTCCAGGGAATTGTACTATTCGTGGTAATAAATATGTGTCATCGTACTTTCTTATCCCAAAAGATTTCAACAGATTTAATAATACCAATACTTGCATCTCCCTCCAAATAGTTAGGTACAATACTATGATTGGTCAATGTCTACAGTTTAGGATGATGGCCAGTTCAATTATTCATCATTGCATTGCCATTATGTATGTTAACAATCTGTTCCCTACCTGATTATATCAATTACATTCATTTTGATCCCGAGAGAGTAGAGGCCATAATAAAGTGTGTGTATATCTTGCACCGATTTGTTTCATTCTTTGTTTATATGAGTTGGGCAACTTGTGCGCTAAGGTATGTAAAGTTCATTATGAAAACTCTTAAATGCACATGTGTTACCTGTACAATGTAATTAGAGTCTGAGCGGGAACATTTGACCTAAATACCCTCCGTATGGAAAATATTAGTGGAAGGTCCATTAAGCAAAACATTATTTGTAAAAAAAAAAGTTTCCCAGGTGCAATAAATTATTGTCGAAAATCCAAAGAAGAAATGTAAAAAAAAATCTCCGAATACAATAGTTGTTTGGAAATTCCATAGATGGAAAATTTTACTCCTCCGTATAGAAATTTTGGGAAAAAATCCATAAACCAACTTTACAATTTGGTGTGGCCTTAATCCGTCTGTCACCTTCTTAATCCTTATTGAATATAGAGAAAGGCGCAGGATATGATACTTGGGCCGATCTGTTATGCAACGTCGTCCTGACCTTACACTTGATCGAACAGGCTCGCGCCTTACTCTGTTAATACTACTCACCCACTGAATGTATATCATATCATATTTAATCCGTCTGGCACATTATTAATCTTCATTGAATCTAGAAGAAATAGTAAGCTGCGCTACATGGGCCCATAAATTTATCCTTCAAGTTTATGGTCATTTTTTTTCCTGAAATTTTGCACAAAAATACCCAAAAAAAAATTTCAAGAGGGATGTAGTTTCGAGTTTTTAGACTTTGCATCACTTTCAAAATGTAAAAAGAAAAACGCCCCATTTTGGACTTTGCACTATTCAAACGTCTTCTCCTCCGAGACTACTCAATTAAATCTTCCAAAATGTATCTTGATATTATGGAATGGTCTCCACAAACTGATCATGTTTTTATCAAATTTTTTTAACTCGGAAAAGTACCAATTATTAATAACTGGACAAATTTGTATTTTCAAAGTGTACAGTTGAATCTTTCTTAAATTCGAACCAAAAAATACTACAACAGATTATTATTTTTTCTATTTTCGCATTATTTCCAAAGTGGTGGTCAATTTTGACCAAAAACACACATCTTGGGACTTTGCAATTTTTCAAACGGCTTCTCCGAGACTGCTTGATGGAGTATTTTGAATTTATATTGATATTGTAAGAGAGTTTCCACAAACTGATCTTTTTAGAACTTTGAATTTCTCCTTCAAATTATTTAAACATTGAAAATTATTTAAACATTGAAAAATGTCATTTACTCAACATGAGAATTTCACGATCATATATTTCTATCTTTTAAACAAAATGATAAAGAATACATCAAGAGGGATGTATTTATCAATTTGATGGGTTTTTACATTTTTATCGTAATGATGGCCAATTTTGAAACCCCGTCCTGGACTTTTCAATTTCCAGACATCATGTTCCTCTGACGGTGCTTGATGGCATCTGTTGAAATTATGTGTATTGATAAAAGTAGAAATGATTATGATATGGGAATATGGGATAGGGATATCTAGGATATTATGGGATAATCCCTGCAAACTGATCTTCAAATGGCATCTTCAAATGTAACATCAAAACTGCCATTCAGCAAAAGAATTATTCAACTTTGTCAATTCACCATTGTCTAGTGACCAATTTTTTGTTCTTAGGCTGATTTATTTCACCTTACCGGGCCTTTGGTCCGATAATGGTACAATAATCTATTTCTGTGGCGTTGTGTCCGTCATCCGTCGTAGTCGTCGTCCGTCTACATTTTTATCTCTAGAGTTTACAGTCGAATGTTTCTGAATTTTTGCACAAAAATGCCTTAAAACATTTCAAGATGGAGGTATTTTTTAGCTTCTTTATTTTCGATTCTTTTCCAAAATGGCGGCCATTTTTGGACTATGACGGTACAATAATCTCGTTAAAACGAATTATTTATCTTGTTAAATCGACTTACTATGTCGTTAAATCGACTTATTATGTCGTTAAATCAACTTAATTTTCTCGTTAAAACGACTTATTAACTCGTTAAAACGACTTAATCATCTCGTTGAAACGACTTAATTTTTTTTCTCATGTGGCAGCACTGCGCTTCCGTAGCGCCCCAGGAAAGAAAAAAGAAGAAAAAAAATTAAGTCGTTTTAACGAGATATTAAGTCGATTTAACCAGATAATAAGTCGATTTAACGAGAAAATTAAGTTGATTTAACGACATAATAAGTCGATTTAACGACATAGTAAGTCGATTTAACAAGATAAATAATTCGTTTTAACGAGATGAATAAGTCGTTTTAACGAGATAATATCTCGTTAAATCGATTTAACTATCTCGTTAAATTGATTTATTATCTCGTTATAACAACTTATTATCTCGTAAAAACGACTTAATTATCTCGTGAAATCGACTTATTATGGCGTTAAATACTTATTATCTCATTAAAACAACTTAATTTTTTTTCTCATGTGGCAGCACTGCACTTCCGTAAATTTGAACCACCCTTCCACAATTTCTAGTTACGGGCCTGCATCCTGAATAGCACCGGTCGGCAAATGCCCACCTGCCTTGTTTCAGTTCCGTGGGTAGGAACATAAGCACTGTGGTGATACTGGATGCACTAACGATCGTTAGTGCATCCCGCAATGGCCGACAGTAAACACGATCAGTTGGGGTTTTTAACCCTATTCTATCAAATGACACGTCCATTTGTGATAAATGGACACTCTGAAGGTAGCTTAGTGTTTTGGTCAAAGACATGCTTAGTTATTTCAAGCAGATCACGCTTCTTTGTTTAGATATGTTGAGTAAAAGAATTAGCGATAAGATTCACCAACGACAAAAGTGAGATTCTCTAACGATATAGGCCTAATACGTGTATGTTGTAATACGTCCATATCATACACCATTGTGAATTCGTTGATTTATGCGACATAAATTAGCGAATGTCACATCAAAAATAGGAAATCTGTATTAAAAGATCATCTATACACATCAATACGTGTCAATTGGTACTTTATTTCACGTTTAACATGTAAAATAACGTAGATTTGAATTAATAAAGAAAAGATCGTTAGGGAATCTTCACATGTTCGTCAGGGAATCTTCGATTTTACAAAAACAATCGTTAGGGAATCTTTCGGCTTTTTTTCAGACGAGTTTTTCATGCTCAAACCAACATAAATCGCCATGTATTTGCAACGAACGGTTGTTTCGTGCGCATAAGAATCAGCAGATGCATGTGTGTCGATCACAATCGTAATTATCGGGAAAATGAAGAAAACTCAAACGAACTGCGAGTGGGTTCGCCATTGCGGGATGCACTAACGATCGTTAGTGCATCCAGTCTCACCACAGTGATAAGGCATACTATTCTCACACATATGTCGATTGTTGAGACATGATTATATCAATAAATGGTCTCGTCTAATTTGGTGCAATATGTGATTCCATTTATCATCCTAACATTGCTGCGAATTTATTGCATTCGTACTAAAGCACGTTATGATATTTGCTATCATAATGCCACACGAAACGATCCGTTTTCAGGGTTTACTACGAGTATGACCCAACATAAACCCCCAGCCCTGCGAGTCAAGAGGTCAAGATCAAGGATAGGTCAACACAATATGTACATGCATGTACTAAGAGTATACCATAAATCTATATCCCTACAATACCACCCTAATTGGGAGAACAGTGTAGTCAAAACCATGCAAGAGAAGATTAGAGCAGATTCCCGACTAAATTTAGGCCTTATGGGCCCTGCTTCAAACAGGAAATTTACTTTGAGTGTGAAATATTCAACGTTGAAAATCATGACCACACAAGCACAAAGAAACTGGCTGTACAAACAAAGACCAAACACTGAATGGTATTTTGATGTTTATTAATGATGTACACATGATTTGTTATCACATGACTCCTGTCGACGCCTTCCCTTCTCCTGATGGTGATCTGGATGTTGAACGTTCCCGTCTATTTTGCCTTTCCAGGAAGGATGACTCCATCGTACTGTAGGCCAAAAGTCTAGCTTTAGTCACGGGATGAAAGTTGATAATAATACAACAGGTCCCGATAGAAACAGGGATTTAATTAGAAAACTTCGCAATATATTACATGTACACAAACACATATATAGTTTTCAGCTGTTCAATTGTGTTAATATCGCTGTTCAGAAATATGACCGCAGTTTACAATCAACACTAGCATCTTACTTTCTGCTGAAACCATTTCATGGCCTCATCTTTCTGGACGCGATGCTTGGCGCCGATCTTGGCTGTTCTGCGTTTTCGGTGTGGCAAGCTGTAACCTGAAGAAAGAGATTGGTTCATCAATGTCATGCAAATTCATTTTCTGAGACGAAGTCTGCCGGCATCTTGGCAATCTGCCCATCAAACACAGGTAAATTTTGGCATTTTTCAATAGTGTAGCTTCCAATAAAGTAGCAGTCAGATGACTAAGCGAATCAGACTGTGTTGCATAAAAGCGTTTTTCTCTGATGTTCCATACAAGACGAATGTTACGGTAATGTAACAGTGTCTTTTTGATGGCATCAGCCGGCACAGGGCTGCCAGGTTATCAATCACACCACGTTTTCGATTACAAACAAATTTGAATTATGGAACAGAATTCATCCTGCTAGAAGCAGTGAATCAGCTATCAAGTTAGTATCAACACATGTAATTTGCATTCATATTACCGGCATTTTCTGTAGGGAACAGCATTAGCCAGATTCTAAAAATATCACTATATATACTTTTTAAGGTACTGACAATAAGAGCCCATTTAAATGAGATGTATTTCACCACTAAATATAGTTTTACACAAACGATAAAGTCCCCAGGAGGAAGCCTGACCTGCGCGGCCGAGCACCACGTAGAAGTCCATGCCGTAGATACCGATGCTGGGGTCGTACTTGATTCCAAGATCAATGTGCTCCTGGATTCCAAAGCCAAAGTTTCCTGTCGCACTGAAGTTGTTCCTCCTCAACTCGTATTCTCGCACCTTGGGCACAAATTTTGGCAAATAAGTTTAACCCTCATGAAATCAATTTATTACCATGGAATATTAGGATCATGTTTCAAATTTTCAATTTCACCAGACAGGTCCAATCATGTGAGAAAACGAAAGTGTATGACAAAGTATCTTTGCGAAACATTCTAGATTTTGCATGTGGCTCGTCTCCATTACTTTTCGAGCTATATCCATTTTTCAGTTTTGGGATGAGAGGTTTCATTGCATATATATTCTCAACAACATTATAATACAACAAAACATTGTAGTTTCCAGAAAAGTAGCACTCAAGTGACTAAGCGAACTTGAATGTGTTGCATGAAAGCATTTATCTTGCACAAACGAGTTCCATGCAACACTGCAGAACATGCTGCTGGATTTATCAATGGTTCATGCTTCGAGAATTGAGACAATATCAAAATATGTCTGTGACTCTGTTACAAGAAAATTCACTAGAACTCACCTTGAGCCCTCGCTCGAGAATTTCCTCTGCTTTGGCACCTCGCACTGTGCAGTGGACAGCAATCTTCTCATTCCTTCGGATTCCGAATGATCGGACAGTGTATCGAGCTGAAAGAGAGGATGTTACAACCTCAAACAACTGAACTTCATTTTATCGAACATAATCAAGTATAATTAACGGTAAATTAAGCACCCTTAGAAATAGAAAACCTATCCTCGCACCTTTGGAGTCGACGGGTTTCTGGCCGGTCAGCTGTTCCAGCACCTTGGAGGCTCGCGTCAGACGATCACCAGACTCCCCCACACAGATGTTCAGGCATAGCTTCAGGATGCGAAGATCTCGCATAACATTATTCTTCTTCTTATCATCCTTGTCTTTGTTAGTCGGCTGTATGGAAATAACACAGAAGCAGGTAAGTAACATTTGAATTTAGGACATTGCATCTAGTCTTGTAAATGATTGATAGGCTACCTCTAGTCAACTGAAAACTGATCCCATTGATTGCCATTCATCATGTTCATATACATCCTCATTTTCGCCATGATCCCTATTATCAGTCCGGACAATATAGCAAATGCGTATTTCTGCAGAACTACCATTTTTCGTAGTCCTGCAGAAATACGAAATATTGTATTCAAAACATAGAAATACATGAAACTGTATTACTGTTGTCAGTACAAATTACACAATTTCGTATTTGTAAACACTGAAACCTGTGAATTCTTTTAACTCTATTACTCATTGTTCCAACTTGGAAGATATCACACATGTCAATTTAGGTGGAATATCACTCCAAGAACCTCTCTTTCAATCCGTATCAATCCCTATCCAGCAAATTCATGTTGAAAAGTGCTTAAAAAGAGCTTTTCAACACGAATGTTGGATACGGATTGATACGGACTGAAAGAGAGGTTCTTGGAGTGATATTACACCTAACTTGCCAAGTGGGATAGGTTACTAGTGTTGACAATGTGAAATGAAGTTAAAAGAATTTACAGGTTTCAGAGTTTACAAATACGATATTATGTATTTTGTACGGACAACAGGAATACAGTTTCATGTATTTCTATGTTTTTAATACAATATTTTGTATTTCTGCAGGAATACGGAAAATGGTATTTCTGCAGAAATACGCTTTTGCTATATTGTCCAGACTGATTATTGAAGAATGACGGTAAAAAAGACACTTTATATTTTATAGGTCGCAGAGCTGCACAATCAAGAATGCGTGGACAGTGAATGAGCATTTTTGATCATTTAGATACCGGTATTGCGGTATCTAGTTCCTGATGCGGCAATGAGGATCAAAACTGTAGCCCAAAATTGGCATTGTCGTGAAATAGGTCCAGCTACATTATGACGAGGCTTTATTTTAAATTCAGTTAAAATAGAGTCTAGTAACATCACTTCAATGTTTTCAATCAACTTCTATTTCAATCAACTACTATATCTTAAAGAATCGTGGAGGCAAAAGAATGAATGAATGATGTTTCAGGCCACTGAAATTTGTCAAATTTGTGGCTAGACAGCTTAATTTAACTTTTTAGACAGGAGGGAGGTGGTGGGGGATGGACGGAGAATCATAACAAGCGAAATAAGCGGGACCTATATCACCATATGGCCTTGAAATTTGGAAGGCTTTTGTAGCAACGTTAATGAGAGACGCAACAGAAAGTATAGGTATATCAGGTAACCTAACTAACACACGTAAAAGGCAAGGGAGGGGTTGTCAGAGCTGGGACATAACTGCCAATATTTGGCCAATATTTATGAGTACGTGCAACTGAGACTTTCCAACATTGCAGATACAATTGCACTATATGCCAAATTGTTCAAGCTCATGTTGTATTGCCGGTTTGTACATGTAAATACAAGGATGACAGTCGATGTACATGTCAAATTTTCACATGTACACATACCGCCATCTTGGCTGACAGGAAAAAGAAAGATCTCGCGGTGGTTTCTGGGAGATTTGTTTTGTTTAATACCGACTAAATTATTTATTACCTACCAAGAATGTTCCAAGGATTCATGTATCATACCTATAGGGCACCGAAGTCTTGTTCCACATGTCTCTAAAAATTACGTATTTATGACGTAATTGTGTACTTCCGGGGACAAACTTTGCCACGTGGTCACTTTTGCTGATTTAGCTTGAATTCACAAGTACCGTACAATAAAGTTTTTTTTAGATATATTCATAACTCTTTAATGAATGTAATGAAAGTACTCCGACTTATTTACTTTAAGAATGTACACAAAATCAGGTGTATTTTTCAAACTGAAAGTGCGCCCGTTTGGGAGTGCATTTCTGATGTATAAATTCGATTGTCACACATATATTTATGTGATGTTACACTTAAAATAGGACAAAATATGTCTCTCCTCTTATGTAGTTCCTCGGAACACAAAAAGAAAGTATAAATTCGACTCAATTTAAAAGCCTTGGTACATTTTCTGCTGTAAGAATCGCGGCCCATATGTCCAGAAACATGGGTTATTCAATTATGGGTTATTTAATTATAATATAAAATTCCGATGAATTTCCGTTGATTTACGTTGATGTTATTTGGAACCGAACAATTACAATATTCACATTTTTTTCCAGAAAATTTGGCGGGAAAGTTGTGTGTCCCCAAAATGACGAATAACACAAAATAACGTGACGTTTAAAATCTCACTTCGGTGCCCTATTAAACATAAATATTATAATATAGGATATGACAGATATTATTTATTTTATTCTGCATCATATAGACGACAGATAACAATCGCACTATTTTCTGGTGCAATATATCAGCAACTATATTAGCATTTCCAGTTCCATAGTAATTACATTCCATCAACATGATCAACATAATGCCTACCAAACTGCCATTATTACCCAGATTTTTTTTTTACGAAATGAAAATACATTCGGAATATACATCGAAAAAAGTGTCATGCTCCACAAGGATATTTAAAGGATATGGCTCCGGAGAGGTGAATGCTAGCGCTAGCTGAAAGGCTAGAATCGAGTCAGGCACCCCTTATTACCCTCGCCCCGATAGGGGCAGAGGGTATTGTAATTGGGTCTGTCAGTTTGTATGTCTGTTTGTCTGTTTGTTTGTCTGTCCGCGCGCATAACTCAAAACCGAATGGTCCGATCGTCCTGAAATTTATAGGAAAGAAGCGGTATCACCGTGGCTCGGTCCTCCTCAATTTTTGTCAAAATCGGACAAAAACCGTTGCCATGGCAACGGAAAATGTAAAAATCAATAATTGACCATAACTCCGGTTCTATTCAAGATAAATTTTTCTAACTAATTTTGTATTTTTCTATGGTCAATTCCTGATCATATGATATATGACCCGTGGTCGTACGACCAAAACTCTCCATTATCGCCCGATATCGAAAAATTGGGGGTCACGGTTTCGAATTTTTTTGGCCAGCGACGTTTCAGTGCAAATGTCTGCGCTTATAACTCAAAGGCAAACCGCCCGATCGATTTGAAATTTATAGGGCAAGAGTGCTATGGTGCTGGCTCAGCTCCTTCAGAATTTTGCCAAAATCGGATGAAAACGGTTGCCATGGCAACGGAAAAAAGAAAATCACATAATTGGCTCTAACTCCGGTTCTATTTGATATTAATTTTTCCAACTATTTTTGTATTTTTCTTTGGCCATTTCCCGATTGTATGGTGTACGACCGATGGTCGTACAACGAAAACTCTCCATTATCGCCCGATGTCGAAAAATTGGGGGTCACGATTTCGGTTATTTTTGGCCAGCGACGTTTCAGTGCAAATGTCTGCGCTCATAACTCAAAGGCAAACGGTCCGATAGATTTGAAATTTATAGGGCTGGAGTGCTATGAAAGTGGCTCAATCCCTTTCAAATTTTGCCAAAATCGGCTGAAAACGGTTGCCATGGCAACTGAAAAAATAAAATCACATAATTGACTATAACTCCGGTTCTAATTAATATTAAATGTTCAACCTATTTTTGTATTTTTCTTTGGCCAATTCCCAATCGTATGGCGTACAACCGATGGTCTTAAGACCAAAACTCTCAATTATCGCCTAATTTTAGTGACTAAATCTGAAGGGCGAGGGTCTGCAATCTCTGATTGTCTCGTTGTACCTATATTCTTTACTGAAACTGGGGAACGTATGCGGCATTTAAGCATCACAGGTCAGATCTCTTATTTTGCTATCTGTGTTATACAGTTATCTAGGCTACCTAACATCCGTGAGTTTCTTGTTTTTGTTTTGTTTTGTTTTTTGTTTTTTGCTCCTGCTTATTTTGACACTCCATTTTGTATAGTCACCTCCAAGAACAGTATTTCGAAACAATGTATGAAAGTTGTCAGTATTATTAACTATCATGGTTTCATGTACAGAAAAACAGTACAACTGTGTGTTGGGTGTGGATTTAAATTTGCTCTTATGTTGTTTCACATGTTTCTCAGGATTTTGTGGGACATACAACTTACGCATATTTTTCTGCATGGGCTATGTGAGGGTTTGACGCTCACTGTTAGGTTTCCTTGTATAAATTGTTCATAGATAAATATTTATTCAGGAAATAACGGCCAGACCAGGCATCTAATTAGAATTATGGTTCATTCAATATAACGCAGCCGCAAAAATACGTTGTATTTTGGGGGTTACTGGACCTATGGTCAGATAACTTATTGCCGTCGCGTTGCGCCCGTCGTCCGTCCATCGTCTGCCCGTCCACATTTTTATTTTTGAGTTTACTGTCCAATCCCCCTGAAAATTTGGGAAAAGATACCTTCAAACAATTCAAGAAGGAGGTATTTTTCAGCTTTTTAAATATTTTTCTCGATTTTTCTCAAAATGGTTGTCCGATCAGTATTGGGATTTTTGTTTTAAAAGATTCCTCTTATGCACCTTGCGTGTGTATAAGTTTTGTTGCCCTTGAATCGCTCTTGAATCTGTCTATGTGGCGGCCATTTTGAAATTTTGACGGAATGCATTACGAATTTTGGATCATTTTCTAGGAAAAAAAGTCCCTGTACTCATAGAATGCCTGAAGATAAGAGCTTTGATATTGGCACTTTCAACTGGGAAGTCTTATATGACGATTTGTGTGGTGCCCTTGAATTTGGCTTTTGATGATTTTGAAAGGTCAGAACTCCAATTTGGGTAAAAAAAAAACATTCAAATTTGCATCTGCAAACGAAATGCTTGTTGATAAGGCTTATTATATTTGCATTATGAGCATATGTGAAGTCGTATATGGCACAAAAAGCTAAAAAAAAAAAAAACCTTCTTGGATTATTTCAAGATATCTTTTCCCAAAATTAAATATTTGCATTATGAGCATATATGAAGTCGTATATGGCACGACTAATGTTGACCTTGAGCTCGACCTCGGATGACCTTGAATACTAAATGTATGATATGGAATGTGTAAATTGGCCTATGAAGCTCAATCTAGAGGTTAGGATTGTGTTATGAATACATATATGGTACATCTTTTGGTGACTTTGAACTTGATTATGGACGAAGGCTATTGAAGGCTGAATCTCAAAGTCTCAATTGAGCTAAACTGTGTAAATTGGCTTCTACAGACGAAACATTTGTTGATAGAGCTTATATGTTTGTATTGTGAACATATAGAAAGCCATATGCAGCACACATGGTGACATTGAAGTTCACAAAGATGACCTTGATAGGTAAATCTCAAGGTCATATCATCTGCAAGGCTTAAAACCAAAATTGTACGGTAACCTATTATTATTCCTGGTAAATTCAAGTCTGGATAGCAAGCAAAAATTAATGCATCATCATTCACAAAAGCCTAAATCGTGGGTAGATTACACGGTGTGGTTCTCTCTGCACTCGTCCTTGTGAGTATGGACTGTTCATGCCACTGGCTTCGATATTGTGGAAAGAAGCGTCAGCACGAAATAAATATATAGTCGGTGTTTATGGTAAATAAATATTTCTGTCTCGTTCAAGTCACGCGAGATTACAGCTTAGCAACATCAAAATAGAAGAAATTGAAAGCTTCAAATTTGTCAATTTTTCCAGAAATAATCGTAACATAAGCCACAATGAGTTCCAGTGGGGAGGAAGAAGAAACTGGACCTAGTGTAGATTCTAACGACCAAGAGGAAAGAATCGCAGCACGCCGTCTTCGTATTCAAAAGAGGCTTGAACTGAAAAGGAGGTCAGGTTTCTTTCTCAACCACAGGCGTACGGTGCCAATCGAACACGCCTATGTCATCATGTATCTATAATATACACCAAGGTACATAACAAAAACGTGGGGGCCCTCTGTTTGGATGGCTGTAAAATATTCCACATCGATGCACACACTCCATGAAATACCTGCTTTCATTCCATAAACATTAAACTTTATAAAACAAGTGTTGAAGTTCAAGTAGCATGATACTTCTCCAGTAAAATCCACTTTCAACACACATTTCAGGATATTCGACACCAACTGCGACGATTTCGGGCCTCGTTAACAAGTACAATCGCCAGGTGGCGCTATGTTTTATGGCAGTTTTCGTATTGGCGCACTGCACATTTTTGCACTTTGTGGTCAATGTCATACCGATACGATGTGCAGTGTATCTTACCATTCTAGCCTGCACAGTTAGCTCTGTTCCAAGGGATCTTGGTTATCTGTAAAATTCTTTGTCGATTGGTAAGCGTTCTTCCAACTGAGAAACTACTATTGTTTACAACGTAATGGGTTATCTTTACAATACAGGGGCAATATTTGTTCCCCGTGTTAAACAATGCTGTGCATTTTTTATTGCATTATGATATCGCGTATGCTACAACACTGGCAGCGACGATTGCCCACTGTATTGTACAATTGCTCCAATTTAATTGCTAATGTACTATAAATATCATTATTAATAATAGTAATTTGAAATTTGCCAAAGGGTTTAGTGTGTCATACTTTCTTGCATATACCATTGAATCACACAGGCTCAACAAGAACAATAACCACGTGTGACAGTGCAAAATGTGAGAGTGCAGATCTCTACGAACAATATTGAGCACCTTAAGCAGAATTGAATGAGCTTTCTAAATGTACAAATTGCATCTCTCCAAGACAATAGTTCTATAGATAACCCCATATTTTGAAAATTGACATTCGACGTCATCGACGTTCAAGTGCGTCATTGAAACGCGATGGGTTGATGCAGATTACGATCCCACACATTTGTGTCAAATTTTATCGGATTCTATACCTAATTGTGTTTTTGGTGAATTTGTGAAATGTCGCCGAAATTCCCACAATTTGGCATGAAGGCCCTACGTTCATGACGTCATCGCAAAAAATCTATCATGGCGCAAATGTAATTGTTCAACAGACAACGTTTAAACGCCCTTGGACCTAGCACCCTGCACTGTGACCCGGCGACAGACAGGAACATCACTTCATCAGGCGGAATTCATGCGTATGGTAGGCATACACAATGCAACATAGCACAAACTGCGTCTGCATTGCGTACATGATAACAGAACTCAGCATATGTACGAGTAGTACTCAAATAATTGTATTCGTGCATTGAGGTCTTGACCACCAAAATCGTCTATAATTTCAGTTCGGAAATCACCCACGCCCTGAGTCAGCGCCACCTGGCGATTGTACTTGTTAACGAGGCCGAAATCGTCGCAGTTGGTGTCGAATATCCTGAAATGTGTGTTGAAAGTGGATTTTACTGGAGAAGTATCATCGCTACTTGAACTTCAACACTTGTTTTATAAAGTTTAATGTTTATGGAATGAAAGCAGGTATTTCATGGAGTGTGTGCATCGATGTGGAATATTTTACAGCCATCCAAACAGAGGGCCCCCACGTTTTTGTTATGTACCTTGGTGTATATTATAGATACATGATGACATAGGCGTTCGATTGGCACCGTACGCCTGTGTTCTCAACAGACTCAAGTCATGATTTTATTTGGTGACCCAATCATCAGAATTCAGATCAATAATCATTTTCCCTAGATCCCAGGGCCATCCTGGCCCCTGCGGGCTGAGCACTGACTGCCCCCAACTCGCCTCTTACCGCCCCTCCCCCTCCCCACGCCACGGCCGCCGCGTGGGCCACGGACCGAAAACAATCTGAAAGTTCAAAGGTTGTTTTCGATGTGGGGTTACCGTTAGCTGGCTTAATTTAGTTATACGTGCATGCCCCTCACTCCCAACGCCAGTAGATTAATAAATTTTTTAGCGATCCACTTGCAAAACTTTCTTCCCGATCATTAGTGACATACACATCGTTTGAAACTTGAGATTTTAACACAGAAATAATTATGACCAACCTTGAAATTATACCCATAAATCCTTTGTTATTTCTGTTCATCAATGTCATATATCATATTGTGTATTCGCATGGCCGCAGGATTTCCTAGGAAACTATCGCTCATAATCAGGTCGCGGCGCACCGCAGATCGAAGTATGTAGTATGTACTTGCTTCGTAGTACGTACTTCGTTTATAGTACACGTGTTTGATTCAGAAACCGTATCATTAGAAGCAAAATAATCGATATTGTAAACACTCAGGCCACCTGGTGTGCATTCTATATATAGTTGTGATGTCATTGGTCGATTCGGCCCAAATATTCATTTGGCAAGCGGCTATGGGAAACCATAATACGAGGTTGAAGTTGAGTGTTCTGGAATTGCGTGGCTAATTCTGTGAATGAAATGCATCAGTGTCGTAATATTTCCAAAACAGCAATGTTGTGTAGTGTGTTATATGTAATATGAATGCTTCTTCTAAATTATCTCACTGGTTTGACCAGATTTCTATGGCCTAAACTTATATCATGAACATTTTTATCCAACGATCACCTATGTGAATGCATAGACATAGAACAGAGATGGACTGCCAACTCTGATATCAATCTCTCTGTTTGTAGTTATTGAACTTGAGGTCACAAAAGGTCAGAGGAAGAGGGTAGTTACACTTCCGTTGTTAACCTATAACGTCGTATTGCCATTGTTCAATCTTGACGATCTTCTGAGTGATGATGTCACGTACGATATTTGACGCATTTTGACAATTCAATTTTCCATGAAAACGCCAAACCGGAAATAAAGTACCCCTCTTCCTCTGGACGCAAGCTCAAGGTCACAGAGTACGAGTTGGCAGTCCATCTCTGTTCTATGTCTATGATGAATGCTACATATCAGCCTGTTCGTACTTCGATCCAAGTACGACCTTCAATGGAAGTACGTACTTCGATCGTGGTACACCGTACTTGAATGGAAGTATGTTATGTCTTGGAAAGATAAATTATACTCGTCAGCTAATTAATAGGACATAGAATGTATTGCAAACAAGACTATTTTATATTTACATATATTCAACTGTCAGTTTATTATTTAACCGTTGCTGCCCTATGACCTGAGTTTCCATAATAAACAAAAAAGTTTTAAAAATTTTGCGTTGTTTTGGAAGGTCAACTTTCAGCACCTTCTGACGATTTCCCACAGCCACTTGTAACATTGCAAAAAATTTAGAAATAAAGCATAACGTTTCATGTTCTCAAAAATCATGCCAGGTGTCATAATATCGTACAGTTTAAGCAGCTGAAACCAATATTTCAACAGCACCCCCTTTCATAACGTATGTACTTCCTTCCAAGTACGTCGTACTACGAACGAAGTACGTACTACAAACGAAGTACGTACTTCAATCTGCGGTAGCACCGCGACCTGATAATCATGATAATATACTGTAAAGATCTACCTCGATCTAGGCTCAAGTACCTGCAACCTTGTTGCATGTGCACACATGTGTACTTGTTGAATGCGTTGTAAGCCCTATGTCATAGCCATGTATCACATGTCTAGTTTTGCTTTTTGTTGTGACCTGGTACAGAGCTTTGTTGGGTGAGAATCCGAATGACAAGAAGGAAGCAAAGGAGGAATTGACAAAAAGTCGCAAGCAGATCGAGGAGAGTCGTCAGAGATTGACCAAACTCGTGCATGATGGCTTCGACTTGGTGACAGCGATTCGAGTAGCGGGCGATTCTCGCGAGGCTGGACGCAGGGTCGATGAGGATGATGCTCGCAGACACAGGTCAATACAAAATCACTCTATTTAACAAAAACATCCTAAAAAAACCGGCATATGTATCATTCATCTAAAATGTTTTTATCATGTTTTTCATTTTTTCACATGTATCCAGGAAAGAGAAGCTGGATGCTGAAGCCAAAGCTGGAGCTGAAAGATTTGAAGAGGTAATATTTTTGGGGTTGTATGAGTGCATATATACTAGTGCAGTATGGTGTATCAACTTGGGTGTTGAACATTGTTTTTTCCATATGTTCGCAAATTATATAGATTGGCCTAAGATGCTGAATGATTCATTGATGTTCTCGTTCATATTGACATGCAGCTATATTCAATACATATTCTTGCAGATTACAAAAAAATGGGAGTCTGCTCTTCAAAAGGAAATCCCACAGGATTTACATGAAGTATGTGATTTTTCTATAACAAAGCAATTGTCGAACACAGATTTTGTTGCTATTGTCAAATGAGTACAAGACAATACATGCATGATAAATTTGACTTCATTTCAGATGCTGATGCAGCAGAAAGCAGCCTGTGACGCAATGATTGATGAAAAAAATAAACTCATCAATGATTTTCAGATGGTTTGTGGAAGTTTTTTTTGTTTTCATCGAAGGTGTATAATTTCAATATTTCACTGAAACAAGAAAGTTTGCTTGAAAAAAAGAACCAGTTGCACTTTTGCTCAAGCTATGGAATATATTGGAATGCACATCATTCCAATCTGCAGGAGCTGAAACAAAAAGACGACCATTATGTGAAGGATTTGAAGAAGCAAGCAGAGGACATCGACTTGATGATTGAGAGAATGGATGAACAAATAAAACAGCTGACTAAAGCCTACAGAGAAGAACTTGAAGAAGTTGAGGTAACCAAACAAATCACATAGTTGCCCTGTAAAATCATTTGTATAATCTTTTTTCTTGTGATGCCCCGATGCAACTTACTACTATCGAATAACAATTGAAATTTAGTCTGTATCATTTTGAAGCCTTTCTGAGTCTAACACACTTTAAATGTTGATTATTATATCAATTTTGTATCGTAGAAATCGTTCGTGGCGGAGCGTACTGACACCCTGGAGCTCCACCGCAGTAAGTGGGAGACCATGATGGAACAACGACGCGAGAAGGAACTCGAGTACATGCGCGCCCGCGAGAAACGCGTGGAGGATTACGAACAACAACTGCAGCACCTGCGTGTGCAAGATGCTGAGGAGTACAACCAAGTCAAGATCAAACTTGAGACGGACGTACAGGTTAGTGAATATTAGTGTCTATTATAGAATTATATTTAATGGTATTGTTTTATAATAGTATCATCTTCATTGGAACTTGGAAGCACACTGTTTCTTTTGTAAGGTAATTGCCTGAATGATGATATTTTCAATACTTTTAACACAATAATTAAATGGTAATTTTTAGAGGTGTAGTTAAAGTGCCGACTTATTTCAGATTTATCAACCGTTTTTGTTTCCCGATGTGTTCTTTAATGCTTTTATTACTCTCAAACTGTAGATCCTACAACAGCAACTCCAGCAGATGAAAGCAACTTACCAACTGAATCAGGAGAAACTGGAGTACAACTTTCAAGTTCTTCGCAAACGTGACGAAGAAAACACAATAACCAAAAGCCAGCAGAAACGCAAGATCACACGGTATGTGTAGATATAAGAACAGTACCATTTGAATCTGTCATGAGGCATGACATAGTACAAGTTTGCTGTTTAGTTATGTGTTTAGTTACTTCATCAGTTCCATATTTGATATTTTTGCTGATGATTCACATTTTCCATGTTTATTTTCAGGTTGCAGGATGTCCTGACAAGTTTGAAGGGAAAACTTGCAAAACAAGAAAAATCCTACAGAGACGAAAACCAGCAGCTGAGTGATGACTACAAACGTATCACAGAACAGTTCCGGGAACTGCAGAAAAAGTCCAAGTCAGTTCAGTTCGGAAACACGACAGTGTGTGTGTGTGTGTGTGTGTGTGTGTGTGTGTGCAATACTAATTTGAATTAATAAATTTAATACCCACTACATGTACGTAAAAATTGAATATATGATCTCGTATATACTAGTATGCTAACAATCCCTATTTTTCATCCTGAAATTTATACTCACAGGAAACTGAGGTCAATGTAAATTTTCAACATGATTTTTTCAACAGCATGTTCACAGGATAATTGTCTGAAATTGCAAATATTATATCAAACTCACTGATGAGTTTTTAATTACTGCATGGTTCTTTGGATATATGACAAATTACTAGTATATGGGGGAAATCCCAAAATATTTTTGTGAAAAAAAACAATGATATCGAATGCTGACAATTTTTGTTATGTGCGTACACATAGCCTACACCGAAAAGACAGGTAGTTTTACAGAATACATCCACTTCTTACTGTGTGCTATAATCTATTCCAAGTACAGCCATTTCAAAATGTACATGAGCTTTCAAAAGACATGACATTGCATGTTTTTTGCCTGATACTGCACATACAATTTATACAAATTAATGTATCCTGTTCACAATATGCCAAAAATATTTTATGCAAATGTATTGAGCATTTGATGTTGTATCACATATGTGTCTTTTCACAATCCAACAACTCGAATCTGAACTTGGTTTGGTCTTCCATCTAACTGAACTGTATTTCTATCTTGAAATGTAACCATGAAAAATGTTTGGGAAACATTTTTGCGGAGCTGGTGCATGCAATTCAACTTTCTGCAGGTTTTGCATCACCATTTTTTTTTCATGATTGTAATTAATATTACTGAACAAAGTACTTTTTAAAAAAAAAATTCATATACACATGGTACACAAATAGAACTAAAATCATTATAGTTTTTTTTTTAATTTTTCACCGGCAGACATTTCATGGCGACAGACAACAAGAAGTTTTACGATGTGTGGTGTATGAATGAAGAGGAGGCCAAACAACTGGTAGAGAAAGTTATGGAAGAAGACCGGATCATCTTCGAGCAGCAGCTGGGACTGCCCTGGGAATCCCCCGACCTGTGAGTCATAGGCACCTGTGTGCTCAAAATAAAAAAGATCCAATTTTGTTGAAATGTAAAATTGGTTGGTGTTCAACTGGTAAATATAATATGAATGAAGGTGTAAGAGAAATAAATCAATAATGTCATTTGCAATATCAGGTTAAGTGGTTACCACCGTATCAAGGTCATCACTGGCTTCAAACAAGGTTTGAAGCTGTTTCCTATTTTTGTTTCCAGAGATTTCACGGAGAATGTTGGTCCTGTTTTAAGTGAGAAGGAAAAGGTTAAATCTGTGCCTGCCAAGCAAATCATTGCGGAGGCAATGTCCACCACAGGTACAGAAAATTTTTACACCAAACAGATTCTACCTAGTTACATACAAATACTAGTACATGTTCTTGTTAGGAACCTAAACAGAGTGAGTTCTAGACGTGATGAAGATAAATACATGTAAATTTCTGTCTCATGCCAGGAATGAAATTATAAAGTTGATCAAATTCTAAAAGATTTCAACACTAGGAAAACATGTCCAGCAATTTTGGAAACCATTTCATTGTACCTAATACTCATATATTGTACACCATTTTGAAAGGTATTGTACATTTAATCTCTGGTTTGTTTTACAGGTCCCATGTCAGGCCCTGCTTCAGAAGTAGCCGAGGGGAAGGAGGCCATTCCCAAAACAACGATCTTCAACAAACTGTCGCACAAAGTGGTCCGCTCCATTCTGGAACTGCTAGGGGATGAATCGGTCAGTATTCCTCGATATCGTAATGGCAAAAATTGAAATTACCCAAACCCTTTCACGATGTGTGCCAATTAGATTCACCAAGTAGCAAAACACGTGATTTATTGGTGTTCTTTCTCATGTTATTATGGTAATGAGAATCATGCTCATAATTGTAAATTCATAAATGCATTTGCATTCATAAATGTATTTAAATTCAGTATTAACGAAAGAATTTATACATTTTTCCTTTTAAATATTCATACTAAAAGAAAGCAAAGGTCACACTGAACTATTGTTGCTTGCAGGGTTTCCTGATAGAGTCGAAGCTGAACAAACTACTGAGTCCCCTGGAGAAAGATGAACAGTGCCTCATGAAACTGGATGCAATCTTCACCGTACGAAACTATTCCTCTATAACAATGTGCCAAATTTTACATATGTCAGTTTGATTTGCTGACAAATCAGTGCATGTATACCTTCCGTTAATGATGTTATTCTAGGCTCCATCATCAATATTGAAGTGTCATTTCATCCTCTCGCATATATTTCTTTCACTCCAGGCTCTAAACATCGACACTGAGGACGATATCAACCTTCTCTCAAACTACTTCCTCTCCCAGAAGTCAGAGGGCCAGAAAGTCTCCACCGGTGTCGGCCCAGACCATGTAGGTTCCCCATGTACCTCTACAACATGAGTACATAATCCGTGTACAGCATATGTGCAAAGTTTTCATATCTTTATGCAATTTCTATCTGCCTCTTGACAAGCAGCTCACTGAAAATATGTGTGTATAAATGTGTTCCATTTCATTGTATATTCATGGAGTATTGTCCCTATCAGTCGAGGAAAAGAGCCTTGAATTCCTTTTAATCGTTTATTTAGACAATAATCATGCAATATATATTGATTAAAGCAATATTATCTCTACAAAAAGCCACTGACTGACCAGTCACTGGAACCAGAGGACGCAGAGGTCCACCGCGTGACGGGAGACGCCGACCCTGACCTCGGACCTCCGGAGTCCTCACGCCGGTCAGAACGAGGCGGCCAGGACCTCGTCCACCCGAACGACGTCCTCAAGACGCTACGGCTCTTCGTAGAGGAACATCGACAGCCACCAAAGTGAGGAGTGCTCAAATAAAAAAATTTAAATCGTTCATTGAATAGTATAGCTCTAAAGCACAAGTTATGATTTGTTGATTTAAACACTGGTAAAATGCCTTGATTTCATGCTGCATGTTTTATGTATGTTGACAATTAGTTCCCACATTTCGAAAGTGTGATCATAAAAGTTCAATTCCTGATGTAATTCAATGCTTGGATATCTCATTTTACAGAGAGAAGGGTCGTAATGGCCAGTTCAAGATCACAGCACTGGAAGATCGAGATAGTACGGACGACGCCGCCTACTGGCAGAAATATCCCGCTGTGTTGCCAGAGAAAGAAGAGCGCCTCTGGGACGCACTAACGGACGGCTTCGACAAATACAGGTCAGGCTCTGGGCATTAGCTTGAGAGTGAAAAAAAGAAAATCCTGTTTATGAGCTGAGCCATTTGAGGATAGAATCAAGTGTTTGGTCGTCTACTTGGATTGTGCAGTGGAGTCAATCATAAAGGGAATACGTATAAATGTTCTCAACTTGGCGAGAAATTTCACGTATGATCGTTTGTTGGAAATTTGATCAAAATAGATTTTTTTGCCTTTCAGCGAGATCCTCTCATCTCGATCTAATCTGATCACAGAGACTGACGGACTGCGGCAACAGAATGCCGAACTCCGAATGCTACTGCATCAATACGTCAACTCAAAGGTTGGTCTCGTCTTTAGAACATTCTCTCAGAACTTTGTATTTTGGAATAAGTACCTTTATTATATTGAATGGTGAGCTGTTTTCTTCAATTTCACTGTTGCTTATACATGTACAATTTTACTCGTGTAAAATCAAGCGATAGTGCATTTGAGAAAAAAAATATACTTGGTAATGAAAACATTGTCCATTGACGTGGATTCTTGAAAATCGAGCCTGATGTAGATCGACTCTGCAATAAACATACTGTTGTTTGATTGTTTTCAGGTGAACCAGGAGTTGGAGATTCCACCAACGCGAGTTCTGCAGCTGGAATTGAATCCACCGCAACATTAGGATAAATGTTCTCAAGTGCTTTGTGATACTTTTACCAAAGTCAAGATATTTATTTTAAAGACCGGTAGTTATTTATTAAATGCCAGCATGTATAATAATAGCTGTTCGGATCACTATTGTTGAATCGTGTACAGTTGTTGTAATTTGTAGTGTACAGTGTAAAAATGTATTCAACACTTTGTCATCATCCATGTAAATTTCTAAATAACATCAATAAAGTTGTACCGTGCAGAAATATCACCCTTTTACTGGAAACTTATGTGGAAAGAGAATAAAATAAAGACACAGGGTGTTTCTATGCTGCTTATGGTTTTATAATATAATTTACTTGGAATAAAATGAAGATAAAGGCCAATGAGCAATTGTCTCATCCATCTGTCTATACTTTAATGGCCTGATGATTCTTGTTATTAAATAACTAAAAGTATTTTATAAATCGTGTATTGGTATATGGCACCTGAATACTTTGAAAATTTGAGCTTGTATTTATATTGAATGGAATTCACATATGGTGCATTGCATGGTAATCATAGACCTAACGTGATACTCAAATTCCAAGTAATGTCTTGATGTAGACGTTTAAATGGTCACATTTAGCAGAAGTCACAGAGCTAAAATCAAAACGAAGGCTTCACCTTTTTATTAGAACAACACATGTATGATCAATAGTTGTGAATGATACAGTACAAAGTTCTGTACATACTCTGTTACAAATATATATGGTATATGAAGTACACTGTTTGACATGGCTTTAAATAGATTGACATTGCTAATTTGCTATGAACAACAGCTAAAAAAGTACATGCACTTTCCCCAACAACAAGTGAAAACTTTCCATTGCCCAAATCCTGACATTAGCTAATGGCCAGAAGTAGGATTTGCATGTGAAAAGACAAGATAGGTACAAATATTTGCGGAAAAACATTAAAACAAAAGAAAAACATCTATTTTAGTCGACATATTTCTCATACAAGTTACACGTATAGCAAACATTTACAAGGAAAGAAAATGTGTACATATACAAGATAAGAAACAGATTTCAAGAAGTTTTGCAGGACAAGTTATGAGATCATATATCTGTTGCAAAAGGTGTGTGCGAAAGATTACTGATCAATATGATCAGCACAAATTAAATATAAAATGTATTCTGTATAATGATGAGTGACAAAATGCTCATGCGCATTGTTAGTTAAAATATACTTGCCAAGCATAGGAAGCAATGCAACTAATCACATCCGACTACTATTCTTGCAGTAAAAAAAATCCAATGCAACATAATGATATGATTTGCACGAAATAACTGACGATACAGTACTACAAGATACGGTATATTCTGTACACTAATTTAAAATTGTACAACGTCAATCCCCGATCAAGTTATGAACAGACCATTATAACAGATAATTATAAGTTCATAAAATATACTCGATGTCATTTTCTGGGCCTGCGAAACATTCGCTAAAATCCTAGAAGGAACTTGATACTATCAACCATACTTATATATAATTCTGAATAAATAACGTGAGATAATCAATATACCTATGTACATCTGATACTGCCCGAGTTGTTGATATGGTGATAAAACTGAACACATGTTCTTGCGGACAATTGAACAATTCTATACTTAGTCACACAAGATATTAGCTTCACTTTCATATCTGCATGCATAGGTCATTCAAAATATCGAGTAGCGACGAATCCTACTTGTGTGAAATAGCTTGGTTTATCGTTCTCATACAGTACACAAGTAGATCAAATATAACGGGGTATGTTATTGATAGCTACAAGTTATTGTATCTTTCTTTATGTAGCCCCAAGTGCCATTTACAGATATTCAAAATATCAAACGCTTTCACTTCACCATACACAAACGATTTTCCCAGAGAAATGAAACTTTTCAGTTCACATGTCACAGATCTCACATACACATACGCTGATCTTGCATATTCTTAGCTCAACTCACTCGTAAATATCAATGGTTGGTATACGAATATAAAACACCCCTACTGAGCAAATCACAAAGATGGAATTTGATTTTATCAGCATCTAGGGATATCCATGGTTTAATATGCTGTACACAAACATTGGTAGAATCTTCCACAGCATTTACGTACATTTTAATACCACTGTAATGTAAAACAATATCGTCATCCATACGCATTTTTTGCTTACATGTAGATGTCATCGTCAATATATTTCACATGTGGTGAACACAAAAACAGGAAAATAAATAGAGCATAATTTAAAACTATTCGTATGGAAGCAACACGATTGCACCAATATGTGCAAAAAAAATGATATGATAATACCACAATAAATATGAAAGATAAAACAGCAGAAAAAATATCCACATAGGAGGATACTCCCAATAAAATTCACAACCTAGTACAAAATGTATTTTGTTCAATGTGCACTCAGGGGGATGACTTTGTCGGCTGTAGTATTTGTAGTGAGGAATCTGCCAGGTCTGTGATTGCGCTTGAATACTGGTTAATGTCGACCACTCTCTCAACTAGGCGCGGGATGTTAGATCGTCGGACTGCTTCCAAAAATGTGTCGACTGTAACCAGAGAAATCCGAAGTTATCTACATGGTCATTAATACACATGAAAACTTGAGTTGAGGACTTGAGGTAACGATTGATCATTTGTGAAAATTCTCATCTTTGAGATTTTATCCAAATGTTCATCTCATTATATTATTGTACAATTTCAGTTGAATTCATAACTCTGTTGTTTAGGTAACTGGGATTATTCAAAACAGTGTAAATTTAGTTATATCTTAAATACAAGGTATAGGTAATGAACATCAACCGATTTTGGTCAGACAACATCTGATTTATTACCTGAATTGTACCTGCATTCTCATGACATACGGATATATTATACATTTATTATTATCATTATTATTATTATAAAACCAGAGGATACTAGTATAATATGACCATAAAACATGCAATTATATGTGAATGACTCACATCTCATGAGTTGGTTGAGCGTCCACAAGGCGATATGGGTGTGACTAGGCTCGGCACTGGCAAGGAATCTCTGCAGGTACTGGATCAACGCGGTTGTATTCTCCACTAACGTTCGACCTGGTAAATCTGTCGACAATTGGCAATCTATTAGTTATACATGCTGGTATATCAATTTATTAAACTGCTATCAAAATTTCCCGTCATAAAACCCATGATGAATGGAAACAGTTCAGTAGTTGTTACCAGTATGGCTACCAGTATCTATGCACTCAAATTACGATGCCAATTGTTTTTATTGTTAATGCCGATTCTCTCATTTGCTACTTCTGTTTGTGCATAACGCCTGTATGATACCAAAGACATGTCAAACTGAATTGAACATGAACCACTAATAGCAGCATAGTATTCAACAGGCTTTTGTTACAGTTACAATATGTACACTTCTACGGAACAATCAATTTATTCATTGAGTCACAAAGGGAATGAGATTTACAAGTATTGAACTCTGCCCTCATCGGTGATGGCATAAGCATATTTTCCTTGAATATTTATTGATATACACGGTATGTGATGGCTATGTCAGCTAGAATTTATCAGTGTGCATGGTAGAGAGTACAAGAAGAATTGATAACTCTCAAATCAGCACTCTCAAATCACACATTATTTATTGAGAATATGACCATCTGGAAATACGGTATGCCCACAAATGCCCCCAAAAATTCTGGCCTGAATAAAACATCAAAAAATTCCTAAAATTTTAGTCTATGGCATGTAATATTTACACTGTTGATTTAAAGAATGAACTATCTCTGCTCATATTTTACCCATATCTCCATTAAGCAGGTAAACACCCATCCACTTTCGCCCGCATATAGGAATATTTACATAAAGAGAATATTCCCAGACATGTCATGGCCACACCTTTCAACAATGTCACCATTTGATAAGCCTGATAACACATACGTAGAATGTTGTGCTGCAAACATCTATATTTTCCCTTCAGAAAATTTCTGTCATTTGTATATTTCACCCCAAATCTCTACCTGATAAATTATGATCCCTTTAGTGTCCAAATAACTAAAATTTACAAAATACCAGCATAAGTGCCCAAGATAAACCTGCACAGATGCAAATACCATAAAACAACAATAACCAAAGAGGTAAGATGTACTATCGGTAAGTACAAAGCGTTACCTGCGAGGGACAATTGTCCGATTGCTCCAGCACAGTTATAGCAGATCTCAAGATTCTGGCAGTCCTTGGCAAGGGTGACGAATTTCTGGAATGTTCTCTCGGGACGGGAGGCGAGCAGGCGGTCTCGAGCGTCCTCTATCAGTGTAAAAACACAAAACTTAGGGGTTGTTTTGAGTTGAATAAATGTATGAAGGGTGTCATTGGTGCATTCAGTAAGGGGAATGTTCATACTGTAAGATTCAATGGAGCAATGTATAAACAATGCTAACCACTAGAGTGATGCCATCAATTCACATTTGTCACTAATGCATGTCAGGTGTAAATATCTGATAATCATGAGTCAGAAAATAACAAGGTCAGATGTTAATGAAAATGCTGGTAGGAGCGAGCAGTTTAATTGTATTACCTCATCATTTTTACGCACTCCTAAATAATATTTTCCTTTTTCCCGAAACACTGCGAAAATTCCGGACTTTGTACATACATCAGTTTTCGCATTTGCAATCATGACTGACCACTCTTAGCCCACAAGGCCGCTTAGTGTATGCTTTTCCATGACAAAAGATACAATACCTTCGTCGGCTAGGACGGCGAGTGCTGCCGTGACCTCAGTCAATACACTTTGGCAGGTGTTGCTGTCCATCAGCACACTGACCAACGCCTCCACCGTGTCGCTAGCGATCAACACCTGTCAATACAGGTAACAAAATGTTCAAACATATATATTGCTGAACAGGAAAAACCTAGATTTTCATTAGAGTCATCAGAAGTATACACATACAAGTTTCAGTTATATCATGCTATAAATCAAATGACAAATGCAAGCATGCTGACTGCATCTTCATCTCCAATATAAAGTACCAGAAATTTGACGAAAGTTTAGCTGTCACACCTGAATTCCTACAAGTTTTGTATTATAAACTGAGCTGTCATACGATGCTAGACCACTATTCATCCCCCAGTACTTACATGAATGTGTTCTCCAGCCGCAAGGTTCCGTAATGTTCCAGATGCATGGATCTGTGCTTGGATGTTCAGCGAGTCTTGTACGATGTCCTTCAGCTCACCGAGAAATGTCTCCTCTAGGATCTGGTTCTGTACACACAATGTAATTCCGTCTTCGTAAGATTTAGAGAGACTTTTAAAAACATATAAATTCTGAATTTCAAAATTTATTTGACATGCATGAGAAGGCTATGAAGACATACCTCATTAGCCCTGTGTATGGAGAGGTTACGTAGACATGCCACTGCGGCAGCGAGGGTCTCAGCCCGAGATTTGCGCATGATATTGTGGAGAAGAGGCAGACAGCCCAGCTGTACGATCAACACCTGGTTCTCAGCTGAGATGAAAATATATTCATTAAATTCTTTGATAGTAACATGTATGCTAGTCATTGGCAGATTAGTTATTTTTGAATAACTTTCATATGTGTCCAATAATTTGTCCAAATGTAGCACCTCCAATTTATTTCCATGGCAATCTTGAAATTGTATTCACAGTTTTTTTTCTGAATTTTGCAATGATTTCACCAGTAGAGCAAATCTAAATGATATTCATACTAAAATCCACCATTTAGTGCATGTACAAGTAATCTGTTTCCAACACTCACCATCCGAGGCCAAGTTGCGTAAGGCCAGACAAACTTGACACTTGACCTTCTCTCGAGGGGAATTGAGAAGCTGAATAAGTCGAAAAATCACGTCAAAATGTCCGACAGCCACCATCATGGCGCGGTGTTTCTCGTTGACAGCCATATTACTGAGAGCTGCGGCGGAATAATACTGAACATCCGGGTCGTCCGTGTGTAAGACTTCTACGAGAGTCGGCAATGCACCCTGGGACACCAACATATTCCGGTTTGATTCTGTATGGACAAGATTCGAAAAAAGTTTTTTGTTAGATTGTCATACAGAGTACTAGTAAGTTATGATGAGGAATGTTTTATTTTCACAAAATGAGATACACAGCTCTTAAAATCTTGAGCACAACATCGAAGTCACATGTTTGTAAAATACAATAGTATATTGGATATCAACTGATTGAAGATAATTAAGGAAAGGATTTTTCTTTCTTTCACTTACGTAGATGTGTAAGGTTGAGTAACGCCCCTGTCGCGTTTCTCTTCACTCGAATATCTCTGGACTTGGCTAGTTCTAGCAGAGGCATCACTCCGCCTAGTGACATCACTTCCTGTTTGCTCTTCTCTGTAACCATGACAACAGATTAGTAAGTAAATAGATACACGTGAACAAGTATGTATTAGATCAGAATGTTTAAAAATGTTAGAACCATCATGCATAAGCACATAAACTCATGAGCAATCAATTCGGTTAGGACATTCCACTCAAAATTCAACAAAATTTCCCACTGTAACCATGGTAACCTGCCCTGACCCCCACCTGTGGTCGCTAGGGACGTGATGCAGCCGCAGATGTTACACTGGACCTCCGTGTTGTCCGAGTGTAGTAACTGGACGAGCTGCGGCAGGGCGCCACTGTTCAAAATCACCGTCTTGTTCGTCTCTACCGAGCAGAAGAAGGATGTCATTTATATTGAGAAATATGCACGTACATGTCATTTTGCATGGAAGAAAAACAATATGTACCCTGAAATATTAGCGTCAGTTAAATTTAGCATTTTTGGTTGTGCTAGCATATCAGCTAGCACAATTCTAGAACATACCTGGTCCATTGAGGACAAAATTGCTGATGGCGAGGGAGGCCGCCTTCTGGATCTGGAGGTCCCGAGACCGGAGCAGAACGACCAGTGGCTCCACCTGGATCTCCGTCAAACTACTGTGGTGCACTGGCGGCAGACAGGGTTTATATTATGTTAGGAATTGAAACTATTATCTCCATTCATTTACATCATGACCTACATGTATAGTACAAATCTTTTCGAATGAAATTGTGTCAAATTCCAATGAACTTTTTTCCCATGTCTTGAAATATGAAGAACATGTATTTATATTGTTGATACATGTATACTATTCGTATATATATTCACTATTTGAACATTGCGACAACTCCACTTCCCTATACACAGATATCGAATAATTTAAACAGCCTTCTTACTTCGCTCGCTGAACTCGGCAAAGCACAGTGCTGCCGACCGCTGGAGCTCATCGTTGCCCGAGTACGTCAAGATACACAGCGCTCTGAGACGTTCGTCATTGATCGATGGCTGCTTCAGCAGATCTGTCGATAGATTGATTAATAATGAGATACATATTTTGTTAATGAAACCTGCAAACAGTCAGTTTCGTTGATGATGAAACATTTGACTACATAATTATGTGCAAGCTATTGATCATTGTGGACACTTGTTTATTTGGAGGTTGTAAACTGTTTATTATTCAGTAATTATGTTTCTTTATACCCTATTGGTCCTAATAGTAGCACGGCGAGCCAAAGCAAGACCTCATGCAGCAACGTGCGAAAATTTGAGGTCAAACTTGAGGTCAAATTTAAGAAAATCACAGAATACTATACCTATCGCCTTCAATCACCTTTAATATGATTCAAATAACATAAATATGTGGATTGGAACACTCTAAGATCTTATCAGAAAGATATGAAGTGAAATATAACATTGCAAAAATCGAATATTTTGGGATAAAAGAGGGGGGCGCTCTACTCTTAGGGCGCATCATGCCCCTATTAGGACCAATACGGTAATATACGTAATGTGTGATCTATTACATGTACTACCGGCATATACATGTGCATATGCTTAATAAAGTCAAGATCAATATTAGTACTGGTATGTATGTAGATATATACATGTGGGTGGATGAAAGATCGCAAGGGTGATGCGAAGAGCGATGAACAGCTGACTCTGACAATTAAATCATCTGATCATCAGCCTGTTCTCACGCATGCAATAAACTGTACTTCAATAGTATTTAATGAGATCTTGATTCAAATTTTGAAACGGTCTCATCGGCTTAGCATTTCGTCATATTGATTTTTGTGCAACCTGTACCCAACAAATCATGATTTCGCAAAAGCCATTAAACATTTCAGCGTAAGTCGTTTTGTACATGTATGTATTCAGATGTGATCTATGCCCTTTATTTTGATTTACCAATCAATATTTATGCTACTTCAAATAAATATATCAAACCCTCACGTCTATTTTTACATATATTTTCTCAATGGTGATGGTCCAATTTTTCTTCCCCAATTTGTTTATTTCAATGTTTCATTTCTCTGAATTATAGTTATATCGACATAATTTCACAAACCAATACAATGTATGTAGGTAGGTACATACTGCACTGACATGCCGGTACAATACATATATCTCTACATATAACAGCTGATAGAGATCTAACCATGGGCACACATTGCACATTGTACGCCTACAATGTTTCAGCTAAGGTTGAAACCCCATACATCCGCACGTATGTGTATAGATATGCAAATAGCACATAATGTATCTCAATACAGTCATGAACTGAGGTATATGAAAATATTGTTAACTAGATTATCATTGTGATAAACAGAATTTGGGTTGGCGAATTTTAACTTTATACAACATGTACATATTCATGTACATTGTATTATGTAATCATAGCCAGAATCAAATTTCGGATTAACTTCCTTGAGACTCAAATATTGTGCGGCTCATTTATCACTTGAATACTATAATTTATCCCCTTTTTTGGTCTGATTATTATGAAATTAGTTTGCTGTTATTTAACTTGATTGCATGTCACATGCACAAAGGAAATACAAACTGGTTCCCAGATGGTACGAGTAATTGAATATGCAATGATGATGGTAATTAAATACCGGTAGCAATAATATTATTGTCATCATGGTAATAATAATCTCCATCACATGCTCTATAATTTTTTTCACAATTTTTTACACAATTTCAAATCATCCATTCTCCTGTACAAATCAGCTGCTTCCCTGTTTAAAATTTTTCACATGAATCCCCAGAAAAAGCAGAAGCCATTGAATGCACTATTTATATGCAATACAGGTAAGTCCTTCTTGTTCTGTCGATACCTAACACGATTAAAACCACACCTTCCGGGACATTATGGTTAATTATGCACCGCAAACTTCATTTTCTGCTCAGCAATCAATAAATACAGACATTCAAGTGAATGTCATATTCTGGAACGCACAACTTACCGGTAAAAATTAATTTTAGGTACTATGGGTCTATTGAATATATATTAGTTTTGTCACCAGTTATGGTCCTGACTGCACACATACAGAAATGGTCGAAATCCGAAATTCAAGTTCAGCATTTATAAACGAAAAGTTGGTTATGATGCTTATTGAATGCTTATTGAAATCACCACAATTTAATTTAATTTTCCAGACAATCGCTATCGTAACCACAGCATTGACAGCTCTATTCATCGTACCACCTGCGGATTATTCGAATTAAGGCCTAACAATAGCAGATTTATTGATTATCTTTAATACTCCACATCTGGTCGGCTGTCCTTACATAACCCTTCCAGAATTTACTGGGCGGCTTTGCATGACATTTGATTTTTTTCTAGGAACATTGATCAGTACCATAGGTGGACTACAATAATGCAGGCAAAATGCATAGCAACGAAAATAGAGTGAAACCCATTGCCTGGATTTTATTTGATTTATATCATTCAAAATCGGTCAAAAGGAAGTAGCACATGTATGATTTTTGCCCTGCATGAGTCACAAGAAGGTTCAAGAATAGCTTCTCACACAAGGTACTGGTAGTTCTGAAGGTAAGACCCCCTCAATAAAGACTTTCCATGTACATGATGTATGGAAACACAGATGCTGTGCTTGGTGTCAGGATCAGTTTAATCACCATGTAAATGAATTAAATGTCTATCAAGACTTCCCTTGGATAGGAGCTTCAGAGCTTGAATTTGTGGCAAGAGGGTAGGTCTGTAAGGGACCACTGTATCACTAGTACATGGTTATTCCTTATCACATTTCATTGTAGAAATATTCACTGAGCATTATGTATGCTAGTGTTCTTGGAATATGTAAACAAAGATTCTAAGATGCATTGTCTAGTAATTTAATCTGCACCGATACATGTTTGTAGTTGAATATCTAACATAACAGAATATAGCACAGCATACATGTACACATAGCTAGGTACATAAACAAGTTCATTATACCTTATCGCATATACATGTTCATGATAGTATATATACAACTACAAGTATATACATACGCATGTTCTTAAACTTCAAATGTTTGTAAAGTTATATAAATGTGTACCAAATGAAACTGTTATCAGCAGTAAACACACAAAGAATGAAAGAAAATATTTTCCCGGAAACCTTTTTTCATCATGTTGACGTAGCGATGTGTAAGGGGCGTCACGTTTGTCAACAAACCATCACAAAGCATTTGACGTGGTGTGCACATCAAACAGACGCCCATCTTGTCGAGATCTACAGTAAACATGACAACTGATGCGCATAATTTACTGGTTTACCTCCGTGCATCTTGCTGATGTCCCAAAACTCGTGGGATATTTTGTTCTATGGCCTGCAGCTATTTTTGACTCACAAATTTTTTATTGTACGACATGAATTTTTGATGCTGTAGAGAATGACTGATGCGGATGTTTATTTCATCCATCATTTTTGTCCCATTAAATGGCTCTGCCTATAGTTCTTTGAGTGAAAAACATGAATGTCACACACATATTTCACAAATACATGTACCAGTAGGCGGTATATCATCACGTGTGTGCCATACACACATGGTACATTACCCACATGATACATATTCAATAAATATTGAATAAAACACTCACCTGTGTTACACGAATCCAGATATTTGAGTAGCGCCTTTACGGACACCCTCTCTTCTTCCGAGAGTTCCGTTTCCATGACGTCCCGATGTATGTCATGACCCTGGCCGGGGTAGCAACCGCACGTGATACAGCAAAGGCAGAAGTCGAGGATTTTACGTAGAACGTCGAGAAGCTCGTCCAGCGGACTTGGCTTCTCCGAGAAGCCGTAGAGATCCGGATGGCGATCTTTCAACGTCGTCATCTTGATGGCTTCATGCGTGTGGCGAGCGTGGTGCTTGCATCCTGCGGCAGGAAATAAAGTATTGTTGTCAGCGTGGTATTACAAGTAGAAACTCCGCCTTCATGTACTGTACATGATTGAACATTTTTATGCAAGTGAGGGGCTTGGTGCGATTGCGAAACTTGTTATTCACATCACCAGTATGGTTTTTCCCCACACTGATATGATATTCTGATTAGAATATGTTCATTTTGATACCACACCATAAATTCATGCACAGAGTCATTCACTGTTATCGGGTCATCATGGTTGTACTCGTATATACATGTATTGTTTATATATATGTACGATGGTGATACAGACACATGGCTACAGCTCAGAGTAGCTGAAATACTAGTACATTACATACATCTCTCTTTATGTATTTCTGCTGGTGCTATAACAGTATACATGACTGTACTGCATGCTGTATATTGCAGCATATACTGTACATGTGTTATGAAACAGGTTATTTGTATCAGTTTGTAAAAAGTCATGTCCATGTTCATTTGGTGTTCACGTTCAAGTTTATTTAGCAATTTATATCACATAAAATACTTCTTACATACATGTGTAAAATATCTTTTCGCTCCTAAACAACTCTTACAATTTTAGTTTTATCAATGACAGAAATCAATGTCAAATTGCATACAACTTTTTTATCTCAAAATACACCAAGGTAATAAACACTTCAGCTACATAATGTACATGTACCGATTTTTACAACTGTGTACATATGTACATGTAAATGAGCTAAACTATATCTTTCATAGCAATACACAACCTTGCCCTCCCTGCTCAAGTATATGTACAAGTACGGTATGGTACATGTGCCTGGCGAAATAGCTCAAACATAACAAAACTGCTGCCTGCAAAAACCATCGGCTCGTGAGATAAACATAAACACAGATAGAGGCTATGTCATAGAATGTTTTTCACCTTTGCCACACTTCAGGTGGTTTGGTTGAAGCGGGTTACCGTAAACCAGGTCCATGATAGTTGACGGTGATTTCAATATCAAAACACGAAAATATCCAGTGATTCATCCAGCGTTTCCAGATCCGGAAAGTTGGGAAAATCTCTTCTCCAAGTCCTTATCACCCTGAATGTTTTGATATCCGTCAAATGCCCCGAATTTATGCAGTCCGCAGACACGAGAGAGTAATGTCCTGATGCGACCAATGAGTGAGTGACTGAACTCTAAACTGTCAATCCACTCTATACCATTGAAAAGATCGCCTTTGTACAAAATACGTAGAAACCCTGCGGTCCTTGGTGGAGACCAGCTGAGGACAGGGGGTAGACTCCTAGAGGGTGCAACATTTGGGGGTGAATGCTCTGGTTTTACAGGGCGTGGGTCAGGGGGTGAAATGTCATATCAGGTGATAGCGGAAATAGGGAGGGGGAAGGGGGGTATTTACTGTCAAAACCGCAGAGCACCAGCCCCCAATTCTTTGTTTGTGTGTGTGTTCATGGTTTAGCAGCCAGCACATGTGCCCTTGCGGTGTTTGATTGGTACATGTAGGTACCCCTCACCCCCCCCCCCCCATCCTGCCAAAAAAGTTTATCATGACAAGATAACAGATAAACAGGCAGATGTTTGTCATTGGTTGGTAGCATGTGGCTATAGCTACTTTCAAACAAAGAGGTAAACTGATGTATTGCTCCATGGTTTACATCTACCCCTATATGTTACAGGCCTTGGGGGAAATGGTATGGGGAAGGCTGAGGGGGGAAGGAGGGGAGGGGGTGGTAATAAGGAAGTAAGGATTATTGGAGGTCTTTGTCTGTATGTCTAGAGCCAACAGCCAGCAGCTGATTCATTCCTGTACCTTTGTCACTGTCACAAGCCTTTGTTTACATTTGGGACTAATCATAATGTTTGATTGATATGCTAATTTACTGCAAACATGTGACTAGAACTGAGTTTGAAATATTTTAAGCAAACTGCAACATCCTGCTTCATCACTGATGATCAAATACAATTTAATCTCAAAAAGTCTGCTTGGCCACTATCCATGCACATTTTTGTTATTTAATACATTTATGCACAGTAATAAGTTTGATCAACCAACTGAACATGTGAATATGATGTAATCGCCATGTGATGTAAATTACAACCTTGAAACCACCTAAATATACATGATATTGAACACCAGCATTGAGTGTGTGTACATGTAACTGTTAACTTCTTTGTCCTGTAATCGAAGCATCAATTAAGGGGGGTGTTAAGAGTAGAAATTAGCTGTGAGGGTGCGCCGCATGCAGCAGGACAAAGAGTTAATTAGATGCCATCAGGGCCTTGAATGGACACTGGAGGTCTTGGCCGGCTGGGAGTGTGCCACATGGCTCAGGCTGATATACCAATACTGTCAGTGTCAGTATGGGCAAGCAGGTGGTAACTAGACGTTCTGTCACTACTGCCGGGCAACAAGTTTGGATCTTCCGACCACACCTTTGATCATATATCGCACTTATCATGAAATCTGACAGAATATTGATAAATTTAGACCTTGAGACATCAGACTTTCCCTATTTCACTGTTGGGTATTCAAACAAAATTACATGAGTGATCAATGTTTAATTTCTGGAGGCCATCCAAGGTCAAATTCAAGATCACCATTTTGAAGGTGATTTATTACTTTTCAAAAGCAATAAGCATGATGGGTATTCAATACTGAATGACACTCTACCTACATGTGGAATGGATTACAGACCCTACATGCAAATTGTTTCCTGAAGGATTTGAGCTCAATAGTCAATATTTGAACTCTATAGGTCATCCAACTACGGTCAAACTCGAGATCACCAACCATTTGGAGTCAAAATGGTCTTATAATACTTGCTATTATCATGATTATAAGTGCTCAACACTGACATAGAATATATCATATGACAGACAGTCTATAGTAAAGTGGTTAGGTTTCATAGTCATACCCATTCAAATTTTTTACCATGCTTCAATTGTTATACAATGTATAAAAGATAACCGATCTTCACGAAAATTGATAGGTGATGTTCAGAACCAACCTAACTTAGAATGTTGATACGAAGTTACAGGACGACTTGTGTGAAATTGTTACTCGTAGAGTGATCACAACACCCTGGAAGTGGCGGTCCTGATCAGAACCGTAATATTCCTTCTCTTCCGGGGATTAAATTCTTGTAAAAACTTTAATGACCAAATAAGAAATTCAGCATAAAGAACAAATAAACTCATCTGTTCTGTCTGAGCTGAGAAAGTCGTCTCTGAGAGGCTGGTTTTGATTGAATATAGAGAAAGATAGCCTTTTTTAAAACCTTTTTAGGTTATAACGTAGGAAGCATCCAGCTCATTACTGCAATAAATCTTTTTTATCTAGGTCAAAACTCAACGTGACCCTCAAAAAGGCAGGAAAATTCTCAAGTTTATGGAGTAGAAGAATGTTAATGTCTCTTCTAACCTTGAGTGAGTGTTAATTTTAGAAGGATGCAGCCATGCAGACATTCAACAGGAGGTGTCCATCCAATTCATCACTCTAGTTTTTGTCCAGGAAATATACATGTAGGTCGTGTGTCAATGTGAAAATGCTATATATCTATCATTTCACCAAAATACATACCTCAATCTTTACAGGTTACATTTGTAGTGCAGAGCATTGGTTTCAGAACCATTGTGCCTGTTATCAGAAACTCTAAACAGAAGCGTAGGTTTCTGTTGTTAGGTTATATAACTTCTGTACATTTAAATTGACTGTGTATTTCCATTCAACCATATTAATAAAGCAATTAGGCTCACATGCATATAGACGGATATCAATCCCAAAAGCAACTGCGTATTTTTACATGGTGTTTATATATTGTAGTATACATGTATATAAACGGAGATACGTGCATGGTGAGGTGGAAGGTGACAGAGAGGGTATAACGCGAGGTGCAATTAAGGGTTGAAGGGTAAAATAGTGTATGAGTAAACAAACTTGAAACTGAGATTATTTATGTCATTGTAACACCTGCAGTGTAGGCCTACATGTGTATAAATTATCTGTATACCATCTGCTGTTTCAAATAGTTATTCATTCAAATTTAATACAAAATATTATTCACAATTTAGTTTTCAATATTACAAAGCATATCATTTGATACTCACCCAGCTAATGCAAATTAGCTACCTATAATCAAAGCTACACTTAGCCTTATCAAATACTGCTAAGAATATGAGATTATTTATGTCATTGTAACACCTGCAGTGTAGGCCTACATGTGTTTAAATTATCTGTATACCATACTGTTTCAAATAGTAATTCATTCAAATTTAATACAAAATATTATTCATAACTTAGTATTCAATATTACAAAGCATATCACTTGATACTCACCCAGCTAATGCAAGTTAGCTACCTATAATCAAAGCTACACTTAGCCTTATCATATACTGCTAATAATATCCTTAATTAGTTTCAAAGTGGTGAACTTCATATAGGCCGTGACTTACATGTATAATGCTGTCGGCTTACGGTGTATAAATCTGCACATTAATTTCCCATTCAACTTGTCAATGTGGCATTCACGGTAAAACTACATGGCTTTGGCTTTGTAATGAGACAGCTGACGTTTTATCTCACAGCACCTCGCCCAAGGTTGTGGTAAATCTATAGCATGTGCAGGTACAGGGCCAGGGGGCGCAGCACATGCATACAATCTGTAACCGACCAATATGCTAGCACCACATAACCATCCACCGATCTTTGGCCATCTTACATGTATTGACTCCACCAGCTAGTATTCCTAGTTACTAGTTAGTCTAATCCTCTGTGTCAACAGCTGTTTAGTGTTGATTAACGGTTATTTGTGGCGACACTAAACATGCCCAGATCTGAAGAATTGCGGCCCGCGCGGGCAAAGGTGCCGCATTCACCACACTGTCGCCACCTTGTGAATGTAGAAGATTATTAATCATAACGGTCGGGGCGTCCGCCAATCATAATGTCTCGTTTATTCATCTGCACTGAACGCTTTGTTTCCATTGAGTATTAGTAATTGAGTATTTAATTTGATTTATTCAATTTAATTTATGGAATTCCAACTATTCAATTAAAGTCATTTGTATTTGGCATAACATAACCAGATTGCACTTGAATCTACATGACAATAGTATTACCTGGAAATAATTTATTCATCATTCACACAGGCCTATGCCTACATCACATATGACAAGTATAAATTTACATGTGTGCAATGATGAAATGATATGTTAGAAGCAGTACATAGTCCATTCCCTGAAAAAAAGCACCATTATTCTAAGAAGATAACTAAATTCAAAATCTAGATATGTTCTTAGATACACTGATTATATAGCTGTAATATCATATGAAAGGAAACATGTGTAATTTATTTAGGAGTTTGTATCAGCTTTCTCAGACAAATGTCAGTTTTGTACGTCCATATGATATCAAGTTCAACACAAAACCTCTAATGATTTTGGCCATAACTTTCTTTGGGATCGTCGGATCAATTAATAAAACCATATAGAATTTTAAATTTGATATGATTCTATTTGAACATATACAAAACCATATTGTCTAGCTTGAAAACTGAAAATGGAAACGAAATTTCAAATTGTTCCGACGATAGACGAAAAATCGTTTGAGAACTTGTAAATGAACTTGAATCATAAAAATATTCGCTATAATTCTATGCTAGATCCACATTACTTTTTATTCATTATTATTATTATTATTATTATTATTATTATTATTATTATTATTATTATTATTATTATTATTATTATTATTATATGAAATATATGAAATATTATATTTATTATATGAAATATAACCGTACCTGTAGGCTCTACGGGATAGCTTGGACAGCCGACCTCACGAACGGAATTGACAATGACCGTTGTTGGGAGAACCCGGTATTTAAAAATGGCGGCTCACGGGCAAAAAACTCGTAAAAGACACCCAGATACATCAGGCGAAAACTCGGTCGATATAGGGGCTAGGGATGTACCAAACGATGGAAATTACTCAACGAATGCTGCTCCAAACTTCAGACAGGAGAATGTGTTCCAAAATAGCGATCCTACCACGTACAAAACCGCGGCCGAATACAGTCATGCAGTACAAAAATGGCTTTGGCAGTACCACATGTGGAATCAGATGAACTGGTTCTATATGAACTTGTCTATGAATAGCTGCAATTATGGTCGATTCCCACCAACTCAGGGAAGCTTTCCAAACGTCGCACCCACCACCAATGACAATTCCAATGTTGTTCGTCCGAATGCAGGAGTTACTGGAAATCAGAATCATCGAGGAGCAGCTGGTCCAGCCACAAATATCAGACAAGTGAATACACAACAAGCACAGGCAAATGTGCAGCGAGGTACATGGGAGAATTATGTGAATTCGGTGGATTGGCTTACTGTCAAGAGTTTGTTTAAAGTATACTGTAGCGATAGCAGACAAACTACCTTTTGTCAACACGAAACTGCTGGTAGAACGAGTAGTTATACAATGTACTTATATACGGTATAGGTACTTGATCCACTGTAACTATAGTGTACATGTCGGAATGAAACTCATGTACTTGTAATTCTGTTTTTCAGACTTTTTATATGAGTCCTCATAATTTTTTCCAGGTCAGGAGTTCAGGGTCCCGCCCCTGTGGAAGAGGGTGTTTGCCGAATTCATTGACTTCTTCCTCCTGTTCATCGTCAAGTTGGCGGTCACTATTTTCTTCGTGGAATATATTGGCCTCGTGTAAGTAACTAACTAGTGTGTGATGACAATGTGATCACATGTATCACAAGGCATGGTGAAAAAAGAAGAAGATTCCATGACAAGGTCAATGAAGGTTTTATGATTGTAGATATACGTCTGGGAGATATGATAAGTTGTAATCACATAATATTCATGATAATTAATTCATAGACAATTATCTGATATATTTCTCCTGACAGCGATCTTCGACACTATGACCTTGAATATCTAATGACCACAGATATGGACTACAACACAGCATTTGCAATGACCTCTGAACTTGTTGCCATGGAAATCGTCAATAGAGTGTTCATCTGCATTTTTGAGGTCATCTGCCCTTCACTCAATATGAATATAATATAAATTGGTCCCATTTATATCATTTGCACTACTGTTATTCTGAGTTTCAGATTTCAATCCAATTTTGGTCATTTTCAGACTTTATGTCTACGAAGAGGTTTCGCTGGCACGGCTGGAGGCACAACTCCCGGGAAACGACTGATGGGATTGAAAGTGATATCGTGCATGGAAATATCCGACCTGCCAGGACATAGAATTCGAGTCACCCCTGCCGGAAACATTGGAACTTGGAAGTAAATAGCACTTTCTCTTCCTAGTTCCTACCCTATGAATTTGTTGACATGAAACTTTGAAACACATGAAAATATGAATTATAATGATTCTTGACAAATTACTTGAGTTCAATGCTGACGCAACAATTTTTGTTCGATTTTTCCAGTGCGTTTGTGAGGTCGCTGATCAAGAACTTCTCTTTGGCGTTTTTCTTCCCTGTCTGCTTGACGGTGTTCTTTTTTCAACACAACCGTGCTGCTTATGATATCATCGCAAACTGCGTGGTGGTTGAGGCACATGACCTGCCAGACAGGCAGTGGAGATAAATTTGGAAATCAATATCCCATCAATGTTCAGATTGCATTGGTAATTGTGCTGAAAAGGATGAAAATTTTGCATGAAAGTAGCACAAACCATACTGGGGTTCAAAGGCCTGGAATTTTACTGGCATGCAGAATTCATACTGACCAACAATGGTGTAAGCTTTTGATTCCCTCAAGCTTCAAATGTACACGTATTCACTTTTAATATTGTTTCTGTATATTTGATGTCATTAAAAGTGTGTACTTCATGTTCACTTCCTGTGATTGAGTGTGTTCAATTTTTAGGTTACCGGACCTATGGTCCGATAACCTATTGCCATGGCGTTGCGTCCGGCGACCGTCCGTCCGTCCGTCGTCGTCTGTCCACATTTTTATCTTTACGGTCCAATCTTTACGGTCCAAAGTTTACGGTCCAATCTTTCTGAAAATTTGGGAAAAGATACCTTGAAATAATTCGAGAAGGAGGTATTTTTTAGTTTTTTGATTTTTAAATTTCTTTTAAAATGGCGGCCATTTTGGTCGAAAAATGGTCAATTTTGAACTTTGGCGGCCATTTTCTCAAAAACTGTCTGATCAGATTTGAGATTTTTGTTTCAAAAGATTCTCCTTATGTACCTCTGTGATGTGTATAAGTTTGGTTGCCCTTGAATCGCCGGTCTGCATATGGCAGCCATTTTGAATTTTCGACGGGTCGACGAAAAAAAAAAATTTCGGCCCAAATCGCATTACTATCCATTTTGGGCCATTTCTAGACAAAAAAAATTTTCACCCTTTGAAAAAAATTGAGGAAAATTTTCGGCACTTTTTTCCTTCATAATGGGACCTGTCAGGACTGTACTCATAGAACGCTTGAAGATAGAGCTTAGAAATTGGCACTTTCAAATGGGAAGTCATATATGGCAACTTGTGTGGTGACCTTGAATTTGACCTTGGATGACCTTGAAAGGTCAAAACAGCCATTTTTGGGTCGAAAAATGCCCAAATTATCTCAAACTTATCTTATCTCGAAAACTTTCTGATCAGTTTTGAGATTTTTGTTTGATAATATTCCCCTTATGTACCTTTATGATGTGTATAAGTTTTGTTGCCTTTGAATCGCCGATCTCCGTGTGGCGGCCATTTTGAATTTTTGACGAGTCGGCGGAAAAAAATTTTTTCGCCCAAAATCGCATTACTATGCATTTTGGGCCATTTCTAGGCAAAAAAATTTTTCACCCTTTGAAAAAAATTTTGGACTTGGAAAATTTTCGGCACTTTTTTCCTTCATAATGGGAGCTGTCAGGACTGTACTCATAGAACACTTGGAGATACAGCTTAGAAATTGGCACTTTCAAATGGGAAGTCATATATGGTGATTTGTGTGGTGACCTTGAGTTTGACCTTCGATGACCTTGAAAGGTCAAAACAACCATTTTGGGGTCAAAAAATGCCCAGATTTGCCTCTATAGATGAAATGCTTGCAGATAGAGTTCATGTTTGCATTATGAACATATAGCAAGATATATATGGCACAACTAATGATGACCTTGAACTTGACGTCAGATGACCTTGAGTGCCAAATGTCTGACTCGTAATGTGTGAAGTGACCTGAGCGGCCTAAACAATTCCACTCAGATATATCTTTGTATTATGAACATATAGAATATCAAATGCCACACACATACATGTAATGGTGACATCGAAGTTCACACGGATGACCTTGATTGGTAAATCTCAAGGTCATATGTTCACACTGCGAACCTTGATCGGTAAATCTCAAGGTCTGTTACCTGCCAATGCTGCCATGGCCAAACCAAAATTGTCCGGTAATGATAAAAACACTTTCAGTTTCTATGTGTCACATTTCCATGTATGTCATACCCAAAGTATTCTACAATTACATGTAGTATGCCTGGAAAACCTATTGATATATCTAGTGTCCTATTCATTATAACACATATTCAGCATCACACACTCAAAATATCTACATGTACTGTATAGGCAATGCATTCATTATGGCATGTTTTTGGCAAATTTATTCAATCAGTTCCCCGAAAAAAAAAATTGAAAGTCTGATGCATCTTCCAAGTGTTTATCATGAAAACAAATTGACCCTTCTACATCATCACATTGTCATCTTACAGAGATACATGTACAAGTTTCAGAGCTACCAATTGTAGTGGCTCATATTCGCCAGACATAGAGATTACAAAAAAAATAGCCCAAGGACTAAGATAGGTTACCGGACAATTTTGGTTTTAAGCATTATAGGTGACATAGGACCTTGAGATTCACCAATTAAGGTCCTCTTTGTGAACTTCAATGTCACCATTAGTATTATAACTTTAATATTATGTTAATAATACAAACATATAAGCTCTATCAACAAGTGTTTTGTCTGTAGAGGCCAATTAACACATGTCAGGTCAGGCTAGATTTCGTTTAAAGTCGAGTTCAAGGTCACTGAAAGATGTGCCATATATACAAGACTTCCTATAAGCGTATACACAATCCTAACCTGTATGTGCAAGTGTTTAAGACATTTAGCACTCAAGGTCATCCGAGGTCAAGGTCAACATTAGTTGTACCATATATGTCCCTTTAATGCCAACATGAGCCTTACATACAAGCGTTTCATCTTGAAAAGCAGATTTGGGCAATTTTTTGACCCAGAAAAGGCTGTTTTGACTTTTCAAGGTCATCAAAGGTCAAATTCAAGGTCACCACACAAATAGCCATACTAGTATATGATTTCGAATTTGAAAGTACCAATATCTAGGCTCTATCTTCAAGCGTTCTATGAGTACAGTCCTGGCTGCTCCCATTATGAAGGAAAAAAGTGCCTATTTTTTATTTTTCATGTCCAAAATTTTTTTCAAAGGATGAAAAAAAATATTTTGGAATCTGTATTTCCAACCTGTCGGGATAATTAAAATGGCTTAGACAAATATGGGAACTTTTGTGCATGAATTAGAAACAGAACAGAACTTGAGAAAACGTCTGTCGAAACCCAAACCTGACTGTCGTTTCTTTGAAAACGGCCGCCGTTTTGACAATATAGCAAAAAAGTAAAACAAAATTACACCCCTCTTGAATTATTTTCAGGCATTTTAGTGCAATTTTCAGGAAGGTTCGTCTGTATTACCTTTAAAGGCCATGCCAATAGGTTATCGGACCATTGGAGTGAGGTTGGTAACCGAAAGATACTGTATCATTTAGCACGCAAGGTGCACCATTAATACAGGTGAATAATTTCCTGTAACCACCATATTACAAAACTATCTTCTATTTTCGCGAGTTTTGTCTCCATCGGCAAATTCGTGCATGTTGTGATGGCCGAAGTCTTGAGGTTGAGCACTTGTCATCAATTTCGAGGTAACCAAAAAGATGCCCCATATATGACTTCCTTTATGCTCATAATACGTGGCTAAAAAGAGTATGCTCCCAAAACTGCTGCCAATTTTACACTTCATGGGCAGCCAACATCGATTTTGAGCATTCAAGGCCTTCTTAGGTCAAGTTCAAGGTCATTGAAAGAAATACTATATGATACAGGGGCAAATCTAAGCTCTATCTTGGAGTTCCAATACTGTCAATTTCAGTATCAGCAATTGACATTGAATATTCTCCAATTGCAATAAGTTCAACATAATTATACTAGCTTCATGGGATTAATATTGTTACTCCAGTAAAACTTCCTCAGCAAATATGCATATAAAATTGCAGCCGACTCGTGTTGGAGCTAGCTCAAAACAAACTTCGTATATTCAAATTATTTATTCAAGATTATATTTTTTTTCCGAACATTTTCAAAACCAAAGTGGACCAAGATATTGAACTCTGAACGTGATCCTTATAGCATGTCAAAAAAGATCACATTCACATGTACATACAGGTAATAATGATAATCACGACTTCATGCCCGTTGCCTGGACGCACATGTGGCCTTTGACACAGTTTACCCACACTCCTCTCAATACACAATGTATGGGCCCGAGGAGGAGGGGAAAAGGGGCAGGACAGGTGCCACTGACATATAGATAAGATATACGGACAATTATGTACAGCAGGTGATGCCCCAAAGTGACCCGACATTGACATGGGCAAGGAAGTGAGTGAGCGTTCGACAGCCATGAGAGGTCATGGCAGAGGGGTGACCGACTTGGAGATCGCATCACATCAAACAATAGCAGAAATTTCTCAACCCCATATGACTTACACGTAAGAGAACTAGCGAGCGTTCACCCCTCTCAGGTCACATCAATGAAATTCTGCTGTGGATTCAACAGTCTCAGCTATGTCTGACATTTCTGTGATTCTTTGTATCAGAAACAAGGGGCGAAGTTGGACCTTTTGGTCATCGCCACATGGTTTCAGAATGCACTATGTCGTCGCCTCTAGAACTCTTCGCCATGTTTCTGAACCATGTCTCCAATCCTGGAACCTGTTGCGTGGGCGGTTGACTCCTTGGCTTTCGATGGGTTCGGTCTCTGGGTACACGATTTCATTCATCCTGTCTGTACCGATCGCCCGGAAGAGAGTTCACCAATCCAACATAAAGATAGTCATTGTAATTCAGATTTGACTAATTTAGCCCTTGTTTGCGCAACTCGTTCAAACTCTCAAACATTTTGATTGACCTCACTCAGAAGTTCTGCACTTATGAGAACCTCATCTGATCTTTTCCTCTTATTCAATGCCATATTAGTCGGAAGCGCAATGAATAGTTCCCGTCATGAATAGGTCCAGAAAGGAGCAGTCCGATCAGGTCCAATTTGGGGATGGATGGTTATGGAGAATATTACCGTGTACATGTACTTCCATGTACTCTTAATACAAACCTGAGCTCTATTTTCAAGGGTTCTGTCTATCTTCAAATGTTTTGCCTCAAAATGGCACTGGAGCAGTCCAATCAGGTCCAATTTGGGGATGGATGTTTGTGGAGAATATTACCGAAGGATGCAGAATGCATGATTTCCATACAAACCTGAGCTCTATTTTCAATGGTTTGTCTATCTTCAAATGTTTTGCCTCATAATGGCACTGGAGCAGTCCAATCAGGTCCAATTTGGGGATGGATGTTTGTGGAGAATATTACCGAAGGATGCAGAATGCATGATTTCCATACAAACCTGAGCTTTATTTTCAAGGGTTCTGTCTATCTTCAAATGTTTTGCCTCAAAATGGCACTGGGGCAGTCCGATCAGGTCCAATTTGGGGATGGATGTGTGTGGAGAATATTACCGAAGGATGCAGAATGCATGATTTCCATACAAACCTGAGCTTTATTTTCAAGGGTTCTGTCTATCTTCAAATGTTTTGCCTCAAAATGGCACTGGGGCAGTCCGATCAGGTCCAATTTGGGGATGGATGGTTATGGAGAATATTACCGAAGGATGCAGAATGCATGACTTCCATACAAACCTGAGCTTTATTTTCAAGGGTTCTGTCTATCTTCAAATGTTTTGCCTCAAAATGGCACTGGGGCAGTCCGATCAGGTCCAATTTGGGGATGGATAGTTGTGGAGAATATTACCGATCGATGCAGAATGCATGATTTCCATATGCTTAGAATACAAACCTGAGCTCTATTTCCAAGTGTTTTGTCTATCTTCAAAGGTTTCGCCTTGTAATGGCACTGGAGGTCATTTCAAATCAATTAAATCACCATGAAATTCCCCATAATTTTCGACTAGCACCTACTAGCACCCGTAAGACATTCCTAAGAACACCTACTAGCACCCATAAGACATTCCTAAGAACTTTTTGAGAGCACTTGATGTTCAAATTTATTTGTCAAAATCAATACTTTCCTGTCTGTAATCAAAGTAACTGTGTTCTTATAATAATAATAATAATAATAATAATAATAATAATAATCAGATTTATTTAACGATGGTCCATGATGATAGGCAATTCTGCCTGTCTTCTCCATCCCCCGTCGTAAGGTAAATAATTAAGACACTCAGAAACCCTTAGTTCACGACAATGTGTAAAGAGTTGAACAAAATGTTCGTGCAAAAATCCCAGTGGTCCTGTATGCTAATAGTTTAACAAGAGCATTAGAATGTGAAAAAAGAATCTTTGGTAAAAAACATACATCAGTCTGTATGTCCTTCTGGCGAACTGCCAATCAGCACCAACTATAACTTACGTTTTGGCAGTTCGCCAGAAGGACATACAGACTGATGTATGTTTTTTACCAAAGATTCTTTTTTCACATTCTAATGCTCTCGTTAAACTATTAGCATACAGGACCACTGGGATATTTGCACGAACATTTTGTTCAACTCTTTACACATTGTCGTGAACTAAGGGTTTATGAGTGTCTTAATTATTTACCTTACACAACATCCAAAAAATTGCCATTCATCTTTTTTGCCTTTGAAATCAATTAGAAAATTTTCAGCCTATTCTTTCATCATATATATCTCGTTTATATTAGTACTCCTAGCATTCTTTTGAGATGGAGCTTAGATATTGGTAAATTTGAATAGGAAATTGTCCATGGGAATTTCGGTGGCAAGCTTGGATCACCTTAAAGTCAATCCGACCATTTCATGAGGAAAAAACAGCCATTTTAAGTCTTTGTGGCTCAACAATGCTCATTTTTGGAAAACTGTTCACTGGTAATGTTGCAATATTTCAAATATAAGATGTATCCTTCATCATGTTCATAGCAAGATATTCACACCCAGATAGTGTGGAAAACAAAAGAATTCAACGAAACACTCTTGCTGTGGTGTTTATTGGCAGATACAGATGACATGACGACAGGTCGGCTTAGTTTGATGTGATGAAAATCAACATGTTGACTCAGTCTTTGAGTCTTGGATGGTTTGCCCACACATCATGAACAATCATTGGATAAATAGAAATGGTCTTGGCGTCAAGTCACAAGTAACTTCGTCCAATCAGCACCAACTATAACTTACGTTTTGGCAGTTCGCCAAAAGGACATACAGACTGATGTATGTTTTTTTACCAAAGATTTGTTTTTCACATTCTAATGCTCTTGTTAAACTATTAGCATACAGGACCACTGGGATATTTGCAGGAACATTTTGTTCAACTCTTTACACATTGTCGTGAACTAAGGGTTTCTGGGTGTCTTAATTATTTATCAGTTATCATGGGAACACAGCCAGTTAACTATTTCCTACATTTCTAAGTCATTTACAGCACAGCTTAAAGACGCACAGCAACAATTATATTGGGGTGGCTAAATACAGGTTCCTGTATGAATACAGTTTGACAATAAACCGTTATATATCCTAACATTTATAACAGTTGGCATATGAATAAAGCAGACCGCATGCATGCAAAAAATACCCGTTTCAAGACGGCATAAAAATTCAGGAACGTTGTGCCAGCTACAAAATCTGTATCTCTGAGCCAATGTTTGATGAATTAAAGTTTGTAGCTCTACAAAAACGTCGACATTTCCTTGAATAATTATGTTTGTCTTATTTGGGAAACCATGTCCATGAAACTAGAATTACAGGAGAATTACCTGCCAAGGGAAAATAAACTTTGGTAATTTTATTTTCATCCACTTACTCTATTACAGTTGAAAATTCACCTGAAATTTACCATTCCATTTATTAAGTATCATATTTTCATGGACATGATTGCCCAGCCAGGGTCACAAAAACATAATATATATACATGTAAAAGATTCTTTGCTTTGTGGTACAACATGGTTTTGAACACAAGATTGCCCAACTATAATGTCAATTTTTTACTGCTTCAATTAGCAAATTACTTCACTTCATGCAATCTGTAACCTCCTCTGCCAAATTTCAGAATTTTGTTCTCCTTGCGAGGGAAACACTTCTACATCCATCAGCAAACCTGATATTCTTGAATTAGCAGTTTGCATGAAGTGAGAGACCTATTTAATTTCATGTTGTACCACACACCTCTCTCTTTGACTATGTATATGTATCATCATCCTTGATGAATATGGTATAAAGTTTAAGTATCTAACTTTATGAAGACAACATCTAAAGAACTCATAGTAGTGATTACAGTGCACAATGAATAATTGACAGCCATGTGTAATCCATACATCTAGCTTTTATGAATATCCTTGAGTTTGAATTGTTCAGCTCCAAAATTTCGAAAAGAAAATCAGCCATACCAACATTCAACACTTTTGATCAAGGTCGATCAAGAAACAGAAAAAAAACAGTTAACGTACATAAACTGTGGAAAGAATATTACATCTCTTGTTATGACAGAGGACATAGCTGTTGTCTTCATACATATTCATCATAATTATATATGCAACATATGCTTCATCGATGATCCTCCACGGTTAGGAAGGCCAAGCTCATTGTTTGACCTTCACCCAGGTAATTCTCCATTAGTTGGCTTTTTCAGTTTTCATTGCAGATTTGACTTGGTGTCTGGAAAAAATTTTGGGGATAAGCATATGTTAATATGATTTTAAAACTGAAGAAAGAAAAATTTCAAAATCTGAAGAGATTACTATCAACATAATTCAATCAAGAAGTCAATATGGGACAATTTCATTGAATTCACTAGAATGATTCTCGAGCAATGTAGAATTTGGACATGGCTAGTCACCCACCCTTCACTAGATGCCGAGTCTGTGGTGCCGACGCTATCCAGTCCGATCTCAGCCAGGGCCTTGAGAGCGTTCAAGGCTGCTATATCGTGGGACGCCTCAATGGTCAAACCGCTCCCGTGGCTGACTTGCGGTGGATTTGTAGAGAGAGATGCCAGTGAAAGGTATTCACTTTTACGACCGCTCTGGAACGTGGAAAAAGAGCGTTGATAATCCAGCTTTGAAGTCAAGCACATTTTAAATTTTGTAGTTTCGTACCGAGCAAATATGTTGTCTGGAACTAGAAACTATGAAAGAAATCAGCTAAAATTCAAAGGCAATAGATTGTATTGAAATTCTCTTCAAATTGAAAGCCAATATTTAGTTTTTACATCTAATACTTTTGACAAACAAAATTTTTCACCCTATTACAAACTAATGAAATCACCTTTGGAAAGTCTGTGAACTGTACTTGGAAGCCCAAGACCTCAGCCAGATAGAGCAGCTGTTGTTGGGGTCGGACAACTGAATGCTTCGAGCCTTTGTTGATCGCTTCAGCAGTAGGTGAGGCACCTGGCAGGAAGAGGGGAACTTTTCTGAAATGTGACTGAACTAGTTGCCATCATGTGTTCCATATCAAAATCAACCTGAGTGTTCCTTCCAATGTGAAATTCTATTGGAACTGATGGGTGAAAATATTCATGATCTACAGTAATCTACCATAAGAATGCGCATGCATAAGTGATTAAATCGCCCGCCATTTTTATACTCATACATTACACAACATTTACCAGTGTCCAGGAGTTCCTTGGCGATAGCAGCAGTGGTTTGTGGAGAGAAGGTGACACTCATTGGGTCTTTCATGTTTGGAGTGTAGGCAGGATTGCCCTGGACACGAGGTACGCCCCCTGATGTCATGTATAGAGCCTGCTGCTGTTGTTGCTCAGCCTTGGCCTTGGCTCTTGGACTCTCGGGGATCATCAGCACCCCTGGCACCAGCTGGCGTGCTGCAACAGATTAACTCGTTTTTGGACTGTGATAACTTTGCTGTACATGGAATTCAACATATATATTTATTCAACATAAGCTGGCTCAAATCACGATGCTTTCTGGTACTTGTAAATGGTGAGGTCTTGTTACAGTAATATGTCAATGCCAACGACAGCCAAAACAAAATTTCAATGGATGACAGCTACTGACTGGGAGGGTGAGTTTCCGCCTCCAGGAAGGTGACTTTCTTGTCTCCACTAGGAGAGGTTGTGTCTCCTGACTTGATGGCTGGCTTGGCTGGTTGCGGAGCTGGGCGACTATACCCCAACATCTGTAACATCACCTCCGCAGCGTTCCGCTTGGCCAGCTTCTTGTTGGGACCCACTCCCGTACAGTTCTGATCACCAACTGTTACCTGTGTTATTTACAAGAAGGTTTCCAAAATACATGTATACATGACAAACTTATATTGCAATGTATGAATGGGAACAAATATTGAGCAAATATATAAACAACATCGAAATAAGTTTCCAAGCTAAATATCGCACAAAAAGGTCATTTGAAATATATTCACAATTCTTTCTTAAATGTTATAAAAGTACTCTCAATTATATTTACTTACAATATCTAGCTAAAAACACGTGTGACATTATGGTACCTGCATGACAAATTCCTTGCGTCGTGGCATCCCTTTCTCCGCCAGTAACACGTAGACGGGTTCCTTTTCTTTCTTAGCCTGCTGGATCTGGATCAGACGACTGATTGGGTTGATCCCCACTCCGTAGTCTGGGTCAGCCTTCTGTAAGATCAACGCACGCCAGTCAGCCATTGTCAACATGATACTACTACTGCACGATAAATACTGAAAGACAGTGTGCCTTTACTACAGCATGCTGGTACAACTACTGGTGGACTTTTCCTATTTTACAGAGTGATAATATCAACATCAGTCAAGTCGGTCAGTAACTGGTAATTTTGTTTTTTAAACATTAATCACACGAAGCTTCTGTTACTTTGATCAAATTGCGGTTGTTCTTCTTCTTGGCAGGAGCCTTCTTCGGCTTGGTGACTGGCGTGCTTGGTAACGCAGGCATTTGTTGCAGTTGCTCCAGCATTTTCTCAGCGGCGCGTTTCTTCGACAGTTTCTTGCTGTTTCCCTCTCCGTCAGCATGGAACGCACCACACGTGCACCTCGTCACAAAGGTTTTCATGTGGGGCGGGCCTGCTTCTTTTATCACCTACAATGAGTCATGCCACATTCATGGCATTACCCATATACGATACCATGCAGTTTCAATCTGTTAACATATCCTACATGAATCGAATATACTTGTATAGATCACCAAAAAGTAAAATGCCTAAAGTCATTTACCAACAGGAGTATTAAACTAGGGAGTGATGAAATCGAAGCGAATGCGCCGATCTAACCTCAAAGTTCACAGGGAGGTTCCTCTTGAGAGCGATCTCATGCACAAGGCTTATCTCAGATTTCAGTGGGTCATCTAAGTTTTCTTGTTCTTCTTCAGCAACTAGTATAAACAAGCAACAACATTGGATTTAATCATTCATTTTTACATTGCATTCTCAATTCCATAAAGCCTTAAGACCAGAAATACTTTACTAGCAGAAAAGCATGAATGTAATCAAGAGTTTAAGGATCATCTTGCAATGTTTTGTTCATTACTACTGAAAGCAATATTACAGGATGTGCTCAATACAGAGATTCATGTAATTTTCATGTGCTATCTTATATTATACATTTTATGTCTGGTATCACTGTACTGGTTTAATGTCACAGGTAAAGCGCGACGAGAATTATGTCATAGTTTGTTAGCGCTATATAAAAATAAATTATTATTATTAGTAGTATTCGGGTTTTTCTAGAAAAACATTGTGATTCATTCAAACAGTATAAATATGTGTCGACAATACATGACATTACACCCATAGTACCTTGGTTGTTGGGTTTTTCCGGAATGTCAGGAGTCTCCTCACTGGTGATGGGGAGCACGGAGAGAACCTTGAGAGCCTTCTCTGCAGCATTGTGACGTGCTGATTGACGTGTGTTCCCCTCACCAATAAACTCCCTCTGTCCGACCTTCAGGGACACGTAGAACATTCGTGGATAGCGTGGCTGCTGATGGTACCTGTCACAAACACATACAGTGGATCCTGTGTTAAAGACCACCTGGTTTGAGAGACCACCCTGTGTTTTAAGACCATCCCACTTGGTCCCAAGTGGCTATTTATCATGTAAATGGACCTGTAATGAGAGACCACCTGTCATTTAAGACCACCTTTTTGGGGTCCCTTGGGTGGTCTTAAAACACAGGATCCACTGTATCTACTTTCAGTATACATTGTATCACCCGAATCGGCAGCTTGCCAATGATGTCAACAATATTCCAAAAATCTTCATACTAAACCAAGCACATTACATCATGTATATTACATCTTGTGTCTGACCTCTGGTTGTACATTCCCCTGAAGTTCATGTTAGGTGGGTAGATGTTGTTGCGAGCCGGCTCCAGAGGGCGGTAGATGGCAGGCTGTCCAAGTTTCATCGCCATGGCGTTGAGTTCTACCGTGGGGGTGATACTCGGATTTCCCGACACCAGGTCTATGGCGTCCACAGTAAACAACAACCAATGGAGGCAATTAGTTCTGTGTCATAGATTTAGTGATTGTATGATAATGAGCAAATGGGACACTAACATAGAAGGCAATAGATAATTAATTAATTAATATAAAACACGTTATGAACACCAGTACATGCCACAGGAGAGTTTCAACTTACTGCCAGGTGTTGTCGTGCGCGCTGGCTTAGGGGGAGGAGTCTTGTACTGGGTGCGCTCAAGAGCGATGGCTGCGGCAGCGTGCTGAGCTTTCTTGATGCTCGGGCCATCTGCTGCATACTCCTCTTCCCCCAAAGTCAGCTTCACGAAGAAAACCTTCTTGTGAGCCGGCCCTTGTTCATCAGTCAGTGTGTACTGGTGTTGGATCTGTATTTACAAATTCAAGTACATGTACATGTGAACATTTCCTTTATGAGGAAACTTCTGCAAGACTTTACTTTCATATGACTCAACCGAAACTTTTCACCAATAACTGTATTACTAAAATGAGGCTGAAAGTAATAAATTCATACCATCTTATTTAGGTTGGGGTTCTTATACATGTGATACATTATGAACCTGAATTAGTTTTGGAATACCTTATTGAACCTGGCAAGCTCATTGATGAGGCACATGGGTGTTTTCTCTTTTGTATTTGCCAAAGATGAGTTCTCAGTAGTGTTGTCAGAGCCAGAAGCGGTTGCTATGGGTGATGCTTGCTCTTGCTGGTTCTCAGAAGATGTCAAGGTCACCTGGGCAACAGGCTGAAATAACATGCACTTCAACATACAAACTGTAATCACAAGTAATTTCAAAGATTTTCAAGTGTGTTAAATATTCAATCTCAGACTAAAAATGCCCAAATTAGTGAACACTGTGAGTCTGTGACGAACCTTCTGTTGTGGAGCAGCACCGTTCATGCTGGCTCCACTGCCGATGATCGGAGTTGGTTTGCTGGCACCACTAGCAACGTTCAGAGGGTGTTTAGGGATAACGGACACCTTCTGCGTGTGGCCAGTGAGGACAGAGCCCGGTAAAACTCCAGGCATTCCCGCAGTGGGGGACGCCAGATGATTCATCGAGCTCGGTGGCTGGGGCTGGCTTGTCCCTTGGGTGTTCAGGTTGCCATGGTTACTTGCTCCTTGGCCAACCACTGTGAATAATCTTACATTATCAGAAATTTACTGAGAAAAATATATCATACCACTAATAACTATTCAGCATTTAATCATTTATCAACAAAAAAATTATGTGCACATTGTTGTGATAGAATCCTTACCGGGTTTTCCCAAACCTGGCACCTTCTGGGGGACATTCCCAGCTCCTCCTTTCAGTACCTGAGACATTTCTGGGCAGTGGAAATTCCTGTACAACAGGAGAAAAAACTTACAATTACTATATATAGTCATATATTAATATGGGTACTCCAAAAATGAAGGTAAAATTATGGATATCCTGATTATCCTCTAACATTTCTATTAAACCTGCTGAATATGACTCAATCTGATTGAGAAGTTACTCAGGAGTGAGTCAGCTGTATGTTTCAGCAGTTTTTAACAGTTGTATGTTTTTAGCAGTTTTCCCGATTCTGAAATGTGAGTTGATTTCTGAAAATTCTAAATCGGGTACAATCATGTAGTGTACATTAGCATGATTAGGGCTGGTATGATATATCGGAGTATCATGAAAAAATCTGAAAATAATCAATAATGCGAGTAAAGAATCAACACCAGTAGATCTAGTTCAACATCATGCCAATATTCTATTAATTTATGTGTGATGCTTGTAAGTAGTGGTAGAAGGATTAGCAGTTTTCGTAACCAGTTAACCGTTAGACCGTACCCGCTTTGTAACCGGGTACTAGTACTCCTCAAGAAATCAATATTGCATCAGAATATTAGTTTGTAAAGAAATGGCTAGTTCCAAACTTGGGGTTCGTCTCTACTACTGACTGTACCTGTTAAATTAGTACCTATCCTCATTTGTTTCATTGTTTGCAATGATAATTTGTGATGAGGAAGAAATAAAAGTTCATACAAATACAAATAGATCAACTTGTATGTCATCTTAGTTTGATTTTCGTTGAACAAATTTACGTGAAGTTTCACATGGTTCGACTGCGATGTTCGAAGACAACTTAGACAAGCAGCGATCATCCGCAAATCCATATATAGAAAAGTAGTTCCGGCACAAGCGCGTCACATATTTTCAGCGGCGAAGTTCAACTTAAGAGGAATAGCAGCCTGTGTGACTGGCTATTTCGCACCTACCGTATTTTAGAAAAAATTAAGCCAGGAACTGTTGTGGCTAGGCCTACTGGATCTAAATGAACTCATCTGGACAAATAACAGATGGTCAAGCTCACAGTTTGTTAAATTCAATGAGCACATAAGAGAAAATGAAGTGAAAAATTCATTCTGTTCAAATGAAGTGAGCACTTTTGTCTGTGTTGAGCTGGCGGAGCACATGTACAATTTCGTGGGCAATCCTGTTTCTCTGTGATAATCAATGACAATGATGAGTTTATCAGTGGCACAAAATGATAAATACAGATAAAAAGAACATCTGCCTATGATCTGGTGTGGAATAAAGTCTATGGTCATAACCAATTGTCATTCCGGATCCTATACTCTGATTTTTCTAACTCGTTTACACCGTTTTTTGCCGATATTTTTGCGATGTTTAATGGTATCGTATTGTAACTTGGCATACTTCACCTGGAGATTAAACAGCATTTTTCTGGAGATCAAACGGCATTTTTCTGCAAACTTTCAGACTTCTGCTCATAGAACTGTGAGAGTTAGCAATCTACTGCAATGATAAATTTTCGCTGAAATCCTGTCATTTGCATGTCAACAAATATTGTTTTCCTTTGGCACGTGATGGGCGATTCTGTTCCGATAATTTGCATAGGGGCGAGGGTTAGGAATCGGGACCGCCCACGCAGGTAAACTGATTCGAAATTACTCGCACGTGCAGGCACCTTGACGACAACTGACAACCCGATCCCCCTATTATGACTAATTTGAACTTGTCCATTTGGATTCCGTCATCAGTTGTCGAGAACCAAGCAATATGTCGGCGCCCAGGGTTCGAGCAAATCCTCGCTTAAATAAAACTTTTGTGTTTTGGAAGAAACAGATAGCGTCCCGGAAGGCAGGTTTGTGTAAATTAATTGCCGTTTGTATCACAGATATGCAATATTTAGTTAAATAGTTCGCTCGAAGTAACTTGACTGAACTGAAGACAAAAAACGGTGTAAACGAGTTAAAAAAATCAGAGTATAGGTATGGGAAATTAGTTGGTAATAAAATTGCCCACGTTATTGTACATCCTAGCCGAGCTGGCCATTGACTGACAATACTAGTATCATGATACCGTAGCAGGTGCGCTGCACCAGCTGTGCGCTGTCTGTCTGGATCAGGATGTGGATTGCGGCGTCACAAAATCTGGATTGGAATCAAAACATGACTCAAGCAATGCGGTAAATATCTACAAGTACTTACCTTTCGATATCTTCTATAACACCTAAGTTATCTCCAATTGACCAGAAATACGTAGGACTGTTGATATTGCAGGAAGAGTAGCGTTGAACGCTGAATTACATTGGCAAACAGTAAAGAAAATTCTCAGACTAACATGCGGCCATGTTCGTCTGCACCCGAATGACAGCCTCGCAGAAGCGAGAGTTGATGCGTTTTGTCCACCAGACGGCACTCCGAAGCACCCGTCTTTGTAATAACCGATTCTCTGGTCCCCTGAATCAGGGGACAGTGTCAATGCGCGGTAACAAAATAGTCCGTATTAATGCGCGTTTTGTAAACACGAGCACGTGCTTTCTTGTTTTGCATGGGTCGACCCAGGGCTGGCCAGGGGTCGACCCGACAGTCATGACTCAGCCATGGATTTTTCAAAGGCACTAAAGATTGCCACGGACACCGCTACTGGAGTTATTCTATCACAATCTCTTTAAAAATTGTATAGTTTTCGACAATATGTCCTGTCAGTAACAAAATATCCCAAACATTCAAATTTATTTCGATTCATAGAGGCATCCATGTTGGAACTATTTTCGGTATCCCAGAATGCAAAGGACGAATTGTGTGAAAGACGGGTGCTGGAGCGCCGCCTTTCGTGAAAGCGAGAGTTGATGGGCAAATAGACTCTAATTAAAATAAAATTTACAGATATGGGTTCATAAACCATAATATTTTATGTTTATTTGTTTCATAATCAATTAATAAGGGTGTATATTGATCCAGCAATATCTTTCTTTAGGCTAATAAATAGACTGAAAAAAAAAATAATGAGCTCAAATTTTTACCCATGATTCTCCTGCGATACCAAGATGGCGGTGTAAACTAAAAGTTGCCGTGTTTTGACAGTTCATGTTTATGTTTGTGTATTGCGTTGAGTTGTGTCTTGATTGTTGCATTTTAATTAGAATATCATGTCTGGAGCTGCAAAGAACCGAGTAAAGAGCTCTTGGACACCATTGAATAACGAGGAGGCTAACCAAAAGGTAAATTTCCCCAAGTTTCAATGGTCAAACACCTTGCTTGTTTCAGCAGGTGCGCGCACAGGTGCCCGTTATCAGTGTTATATTGAGCACTATGCAAGTAAACATAAACCTGCATGATCACTTGTGCATGTGCTAATTATGTCACTGATCCGGAGTTGCTATCATCTAGCTGAGATGAGCTGAATGCAAATGAATGAAGACTTTATCAATCATGTAATTATATAGTTTTAGATTATATTACATTACATTTAGCATGTTTAGTGTAATCATAAATCCAAATAATAACATTTATATATCCAGTATATATATTCTCTATTATTCTATGTCCTGATCGATATTATCTCATGAATAAAAGATTTGTTCCTACTAATTTGCATGCGTTTCACAATATAATGGGGATGCCTACATTATTTATTTGCTACCTTGAAGTGAATAGATCACTAAACTGTGCATATAGTGTGCATGTCTTACTGTATATTTATGGAATTCATGCAGGAACTGATCACATCGATTTATATTTAACATATTTATATATAATTTTTTAAATTTACGTTTATACTTCATGATTATAGGATGGTGTGTGTATTGTAATACATATATATATCGAATGTACAAAAATGAACATGATTAAGATAAATTTAATCTTAATCTCCAGTGGAAACAATTTCCCACTGCAAAGGTAAGAAATAATACTGCATGTGAATATGTGTATGTGTTTGTGTGTGTTATATTACAACATAGCTTCAGTTTATACTTTTGATGCTTTGATATTCTTACCTCCAGAACTTTATCAAGTCAAATTATCCATAAGCAGTTAATATAACAATAATATGTTTTTTGTGGGCGTTATGGTTATTTGAGGCCCGTCTTGGATGATTTGAAGCCCGATATGGACTATTTGAAGCCCGAGCGCTAGCGAGGGATTCAAATGGCCATGGAGGGCTTCAATTCATCCAACAGGGCCTCAAATAACCATAATGCACAAAAAAAAACATATTATCACTATTATTACCGATCAACCAAGTTTTATTCTGTGTGGAAGTATATTTTTATCATGTTAAGTGAATAAAACAAGACAAAATATGCCATATGCGGTGAACAGATTACAACGCGACGTTCTTTTGGGCTTGGCTCCAACGTATGCATCTCAAATACGTTTGAACATAAAATGCGGGCGTCAAATGACATTTGAAATGGAAAACTGGGCTTCAAATGACAATAACCGTAGGCGGGCGTCAAATGACATTTGAAACGAAAAATCGGACTTCAAATGAAAATAACAGTCTATAGTATTCCGTTTGAAATTGGGGCAGCATTCATTCACACAGCCATAAACAGTTTTGATTGTCTGCTTAGCCTCCTTGTAATCGGTAATAATGTTAAATATATACTCACTTAGAATAAGTTTATTTCCAGGTATATCTTTTCCAATAAAGTGAACATTAAAAAATTTTCTACAGCTTTGTACTCAATTTTGGTAGATGCTATTAATTTCATTGGTTAGAGTTGATATTATTTTGCTGTACTCTCTGTAAATTTGAAATGTACACTTAATGAATAATGATGTAATCATTTCCTCCTGAACTTTTATCAAGTCAAATTATCCATAAGCAGTTAATGTTAAATATAAACTCTCTTCGAATAACTCTTTATTTCCAGGTATGTCTTTTCCATAAAGTCAGCATTTCAATTTTCTACTAATTTTTCTAACACTTTCTACAGCTTTGTACTCAATTTTGGTAGATGCTATTAATTTAGAGTTGATACTAATTCTGTTAAACTTTCTGTAAATTTGAAATGTACACTTAATACATAATGATGTAATGTAGTTTGAGTTTCTTCATGGTCAATTGCTTTCTTATAGTGCTATATTTTGTCACGCATGTAGTTTTATTTTTCGAACTCTAATACGAACAACATGATTTTTGATAATGTAATAATGTAGTTATGTGAAATATGTATGAAAATAATGTACATGTATATTCAAAATATATTAAATATATGTGTATGTGTATATTTAATATATTGTTTAAATTAAATTTGTAACTTACATTATGTACAATTTTCACTTTGTTTAGATATTTGAAGAAAGAAGAGCACTTGTTGGAAAATGGGTATGTATAATGAATGATTCAAAGAAGAACAAGATTCATATCATGAACTTTGATAGCACACTGACCTATGACATTATATTACATGCAACAAATGCTTTCAAATGTGTATTGATGTTGAATGTCTATTTGTTTTGACACAAAATTACCAGTAATTAATTTCTTGTCATTTCAGTTTGACAAATGGACAGATGGTCAAAGGAAACTAGTTCTGAATGGTAAGATGAACTGAGATGAAGAAAAGTTTATATACATAATACATTATACATGTACTTGTGTATTTTACTGATATGAGTTCCATGAAAATGCAGGAACTGTATGAATTTGAAATTTGTCATTCCATATTTCTGAACACCTCTTGCCCACAGAGTAATTTTTGTTTAAAAACTTTATTTGTTTACAACAATTGACGAACAAGCATATGCTTATATTAACGTTTCTTGTTGGCTGTTTATCAATTATCAAACATAGACCTTCTGGAGCGATGTAAAGTGAAGCAGGTTGAGTTCGCTGGAGAGATCGTCCAGAGACGTCGCCCGATACAACACGATGACTTCACACGGAGTCTACCGAGGGTTCTCTCTCTCTACGTCTTCTCGTTCCTCGACCCCCGAAGTCTCTGTCGCTGTTCACAGGTGATCTATCAGATACTTTTTGCATAGAATGTATAATATTGTACCATTTTTATTCACTTATATAAATAACCATGTTGGAAACAACACAATGATTCTGATGTTAGATTCCCTTGAAAAATATCACGGTGTGAACAGAATAATATATTCACTTATATTTATTGAATATGTTTATACTGTCATACAGCAAATAGTGATATCCATGTAAATGTAAAATACATTTCCAATTTAATTTTATAATACATGTACATGCAATATAACAAATTGTATCACAATATCTGTCAGGTGTGCTGGTTCTGGAAAAACTTGACAGAGCTGGATCAGCTATGGATGGCCAAGTGTGTCAAACTCGGCTGGGTCCTATCTTTCGCCCCAAGTCCGTATGAAGTTGGTGTCTGGAAACGTCTATACATTGAAAACATTCAGGCCCTGAAATGCTTGACTCCAAAGGTAATCATCATTACCAATATTTGAATGCTTTTCTGTAATTTACTAGTACCCCAAGTATTGGTATATGTACATGTTCGTGATATATTCAATATGGCAGATTGTGTTTAGTTTGAATTACCAATGTTCTAAAAATCCATGATGATCTTGTGCAAATCTGTACCATTGTTTACACATATACATGTTATGTTTTCTGTGTTTTGTCAGATTTCTGAATATCTCATTGTTTTGTATTTACTCCTTCACATTATTGTTTCACTCTCGCTTGGGTGTTCAGAGAAAAGTAGCAATACCGGTATACATGGTATAGGTGTCCTATTCGTACTCTTAGCTAAAACCTAAAGGTGTTAAATGTCCTAAATGTAGTAATCTCTTTTGTATTTTAGGTTTGTTTACATGTGTGTATTATTTCCATTTTATTATATTGAATTATACACGTTTTCCTGCGTCTTTTCACCTCTTCTGTAACGCTTCCTTCCCGAAACTCCCAAATTCTCCAAACCATCACAAAGCGTGCCGTGCTGATGCAGGAGACGAAGTCAACAAAAGCCACCGACCTTGATCCGGAAACGTCACGCAGTGAGCGTGCGGACAGTCGGATGTCACGAACGCCGCGGAAATCCCAGGGGGATGGACGACCGCCGTGGAGGGGTTCTGATCCAGTGCCCAAGGACATCTGGAGAAATAACATCCTGGAAAATGAGGACGAAACCGAGAAAGTCAATAGATTGTAAGTATTGAATTTCTTTTGTGTTTTTCTTCAATGAGAACTAGCAAATTGTATGTTCAAGTGATTTGAATGAATAAGGTTTTGACTGTCAAGAGGTCATACCGGTAAGTATGTTACATTTTTTCTGCTTTTATTTTGGCTGGTTGGAAAGGAAGAGAATATATAAATTCTTTTCTTTTGGAAAATTGTTATTGTTAGATATCTTTCTTAGTTTTATATACTCAATATTTATCCTTTCATGCAGACGAAAGAGGGCTGCTTATGGCAAGGAGATTGCAGAGTTCGGACGTGTAACGCAGAAAATTAACTCCAATTTGCATCCGACAAAACGACCTAGCTCTGTTCCGGTGGGTTTTCATTGTCCCAGACCCATTGAAATTTTTTTATGTCCCAGTAAATTCAAGCATACATACAGTGTCGTTGAAATTTGGTTTCCTGTTTCAAAGCTTTATCTTGAAGGAATTCCCTCATGTAATAAGCTCATTCTTTCACAGAGGTCGAGATCTGTACCTGGACTTTCCGAAACCATGGGGAATTCCCAGAGACCTGATTGGGCAAAGAAAATGATGAATGGAACTTCACCGCTCAAGGATCAATCAAACTCAGCTCAGACGAATGGAACAGCACAAAATGGACTTAGTCTAGGTGATGCAAACAAGAGACCGGCCCCCGTGAAAACGATAAAAATCGTCTCGAAGCCGCCACATCGGACTCCCCGGGACCCACCATGTGAGTATTGAACAGAACTGTTCATGTGGCGCAATGATTCAGCCAAAATACTTTGTTGCTGTGAATTTTGGCCACAAATATGATATTGTCTCAAAAAAATTGTTCTGATAGCTTCATTTATATGTACTGAACTGAGTGTGTTACTTGGTGAGCTAAGTGTACATATATAACGTTGATTTTAGCTGATTCATACTTGCAACAGATCATGAGATTCTTCAACTTTTTTTCTAAGGGAGATCTACAATCTACCATTATCCGAACACAGATATACTCAAGTCTCTCTTTGCTCTTTCTCTCAGCATCAAATCTCTTCCCGGAGCAGCCGTGGAAAGTCCCCGCGGAGGAGGAGTATGACTCCGACTTGTACTGAGGGCGAGCCCCTCACTCGCTTGCCGTCCATCGATGTAATACTGTGTACATGTATATATATTTATATATAAAGGCGATTGTGGGTTATTTAATGGAAGAATACTATTATCAAAGTATTGTGATAATACCTTGTAGTTCATGCTTCGAGTTTGATATTATACATTTACTGGTAGTATTGAAGGTTGTTTGACATAACTTGTATTCATCAAACTACGAATGTATTAAATGAATATTCCGCTGTTCGATGTTATAATGTGTTTCCATGTCTTTCATATTGGACAAAAATTTTGAAAGTATTTTGAGTGTCTGTCCTAGTTTCAGAGAGCACTTGATTTTCCATTCTCCAGTCCATGTGTATTACATAACCCAGATTTTATTGAATTATGAACTTTGCTAAGTGGTGTTTGATAAAGCGAAAAAAAATTCTGATTACTGGTGTTTTATTTGGAATTGTACAGATACTGTACTTTACGCTGCAAGTCAGTTATGGGAGAGAATGCATGACAAGTTTTGACAGGTTGCATTCGAATGGAAATTTTCCATTTTGAAATCCGTGCTTCTATCAAAATGCATGTGGGGTTGTTTGATCCCAGCACAAATTGAAATATTGGTCCAAAACTTGCAGATGATAACCATGTAAACTGCAAATAAATCTCTATAGCAAAAGTAATATATACTGATGAGTTGTATCACGAAAATTTGTTGGTTACTGAAACCAGCTTCATGAAATGATATTGTATAGGGAGTGATTTTGTTTATGAATCATGTTCACTAATTTCTCGCACACATCTTTTATAATATTTTGCTTATATTCGAAATTTTCTATGTTGTGGTTTATGAACAGCCATGTGCACATTTAAACCTCAAAATAGGAGTAACAAATTAAATTATTTTTCATACGTTTGTATTTTTGTAAATGTTGCATACTTTTGTGTTATGTGCATGTGTGTGTGCAAGTGGTTTAGTTTAGTAAAATTCCTGAATTTCATTTGCGATGAATTCTTTTGTGAAGACGTCATGAAAGACTATGATTCAACTGAGCATGGATATAGGATATCTAGAAGTATCTCTCTCACATATATCGGGAGATCTGGTAAAAAGCAATCTGCTCACAGACCCGCATGTAATGTTTTCTGTCATAGATGGTTCAAAAGCACAGCTTTATATAACCATGAATGTTTCATGTCTTATTCATATATTTTATGTTACTGAAATGCAAAACTAAACTGCTTAATATTTTTGTATATCTTACATAGAACATAGTGTTCCGTGCATCTTACTTGGTGTGCTTCAAATTGTGTTGTATAGATGTGTGTGTAGCTGTTAAATAAAAAAAAGCTTACTGGCATAACTAGCAAACCTGCAGTAATGAATCAATTTTTAGTCCAAAGTTTCACTCAATTTTCAAATGGAACCATTTTCACTGTAAAACGATGCTCCAAATTTGTCACCAGAATTTGAATGTCAAAATCAGTTCTTGTAATACATTCAATTAGGGCCACATGCCCTAATTTCAGCCTGAGGCATCAAAAAGATGCCTTTAACAATTGTAATTTCTAGTTATCCACAGTAATTCATAGGTACTTGTTTTGCTTTATATATTTTATAGGCAGATATTGAAAAGGAGTTTGCTAGATTTCGAAATACTCTGCTTGTACATATTTTTGTTGTTCACTGTCCACATATTCATACATCTGTATATTCGCTAATAAATTATGTCTCGACTACCATTGTCAGGCTTGTGCATATCCAACTCACTCCTCAGAATAACATATAAATACAAAGGTTTGGACGAAATGTTTATTGTATATTCTATTGTCGAATACTTATTATTAAAGAAAATCAATGTGAACAATGGATTGGACAGGAAAACGAAAACTGTGATTCAAATAAACAATTGAACATAAACAAACACTAATTTTCACACACATTATTTTCACACACATTCCAACATTGGAATTTGGAATATTTTCCAAATTTTATGACCTATTCTTTCTTTTCATCATCCTTCATTTCCGTGTCTTCTGGCTCCTCTTTCGCTTTGGCGTTGAGACCGGATTGCATAGCTTTGGCGAATGCTTCAACATCTGAAATCAAAAGCATGCTTGTCGTTAGGTCAATTTCCATGCCAAAATGACCCCATAATTGTCTCTAATGTAGTTAGAAACTGAACCAGTTTGCAAACAATTTCTTGCCATTGCAAACATTCAAAGCATTGGATAAGTGGATATAACATATAAAGTACCTCAAAGAAGGCTAAAAAACGTTAGTTTCCATGATATTTGGAGCCAATATTCACTGAAATTTCCCGAATTAAACATTGTAGGTTATTGTCCTAGTTATTTGATATTTCATACATACCCCCTTGAGCCGCAGCGTTGGCCACATCCTCTCCAAGGTTAAACTGTGCCATCAGCGGGCCAAGCTGTCCTGAGGCTAGTGCAGCACTAAACGAGGTCATCGCCTGGAACATAGGGAGATGGTGGCTAGGATTGTGTACCAAAATCATCTGACAGATATAGCTTCCAATCCCAATGAAACGATTTCAAAGTCAGAACAATGAAGCAAAATATCAAGATCTTTTTTTTTGTAAAAGAAATTTTATGATCTGGAAAGTAGAATCATAAAATTGATCTTCAATTTCAAGCGAGTTCACTCACCATATAAGAATTACTAGATCTAAGTGAATACTGGAAAGAAACCATCGATAAGTATTTGACCCGACCTGCTGGAACTGCGGAGATGTGATGGTGTTGCGTAGCTCGCCCTCTGTCCGCGGAAGTTTCTCACCCTCTGGTAGAAAGGGCAGCAACCGTTCCTGGATCTGTGCGTTAGCCAGGATAGGAATCATCGACTCTGGAGTCACGGCCTTGCTCAAGTCGATAGCTGATGTAGGAGACGAGGCGAATTTGCTTTCATTGAAATCTAAGTCATATTGAATCCTGTATTACTTGTTGAAATCGTGAAAATTGTTCTCCAGTGTATACATGGAACAATCTATTTTTCAGAGTAGATATTGTAAGATAATTTAAAGTATTTACCTTCTTTAGACGACTGCTCACCTGTGAGTAGAAACAAGTGAAAATTTAATGACTTTTCAATACCACATCAATACAGCAGTGCGTGTTATACGTTAAATCACCTGTATGTAGAGACTTGAGGGAACTTTCAGATGGATCATCAATTATCACTTTAGTTATTGCATTTTAGAATATGACTCTTTATGCAATGCAAATATGATAGACCTGATACATAAAACACAGCCAACATTCCTTGTAAAAAGTGTTCTTACAACTGCAACCCCTGTAATAGTTTACAAATTGACAATCAACATGAAAGGAAATCAAACTGACAATCCACAGATTCCACCCAAACTGTGACAATTTCAGAGGCATGACAATTGCATTTGACACAGAAGCCTGACAGTGATCAAAGTGATAAAACTTGCATGTCTGAACTGCTCACTATAAACGAAGGGAACCAAGGCAGATCAATTTTACATGAGTCAGTCAGTTACTAGCAGATCTCAATTGGGACTGTTAGTGTATAAAAAGGCTTTATTCATTTTTTGATCATTCAGTTGAATTTTCCTACATTAATGGTCCACATTATTCATGTGAAGCCACTGTTCAAAATGCCAAACTGGAAACGAAAGCACTTGACCCTAGAGCAGAAAGTGGAAGTCATCAAGAAACACAACAAAGGTGCAAAATGCGTACATATTGCTGCCGAAATGCAAGTGGGCAAGACCCAAATACAAACCATAGTGGCAGACAAGGCAAAAATCATGCAACTCTGGGAATCTGGAGCCAACCGACAACAAAAACTGGTGAAATTGAGGAAAACTGCTAACCATGAACTCAATCAAAAAGTGTTTGAATGGTTCAGTACCCAACAAGCTGAAAATCTTCCTATTAGCGGGAAACAACTCAAGGATCAAGCACTGTGGCTGTCCCAGAAAATGTGCCTAGATGACTTCACTGCCTCCAATGGATGGCTGTACTCGTTTCTGAAACGGCACAGTATTTCTCTGGCGACTGGTGACTGTTCCAGAGACATTCCAGCTACAACATCCAAGCCACAGACAGAACCCGAGGTACAGCCCAAAACAAAGCCTGAACAACATGATGCTGATGCAGTCCCGAGAGAAGATAAGAAAGTTCTTTCTTCGGCAACAACCATGCTCTACCTGACAGAAATCCGTGACACAGCTCTCCAAACAAACAACAAGAGATTGCTAGACTTGATCAGTGCAAGCATGTTAGCTGTAGAACCGGATGCTGTCAAGTGTCCTGCAAAATCTAAAATGACTGATTTTTTCAAACCTTTGTGAATAAAGCTGATATATACATGTAGCAAAAAAATTGTTTTAGCCTTTGTTTATTGCCAATATTCACAAATCTTTAGCTTCTCTGATGAGGTTTTTTGCACTAGTCTATTTAATTTTGTTTCAAAAGAGATGGTTGTCTCAAAGCTGTTATGTCAGTTTATATATATCACCAACAAGTCAATGAACATAGTATATGTGTGTATCAATCATATATCATTGTATACATTTTAAATTCTCTACAAATTGACGCATGAGAAATGGGATAGAGCGAATCAAACAAAGACCCACCGCCCATGCCAGAGAGTATGTTTTGCAGGTCGCTGAGCTGAATCTTGCTGTTGCCTCCGCTCCCACTACTGGCGCCCTCTGTGGCGGTCGAGGAGGCTGTTGGTGTGGGCTGGGACGGCAGCACGGCGGCGGTCACCGGGCGTGGGGGTCCGGTTGTTGGGGTGGTCTCCGCAGCGGTGGTCGTACGAGGCCCCGGAGAGGACTGTACGCGGGACGGCCTGGGCAGGGATCAGTGACATTAAAACGTGAAGAACAAGTCGAAAATAAACCATAGACAAAACATGCCAATGTATTCCTCAGACAATACAAGGCATTTATTTTCTGTGCATGTGAAATTCATTATCTCATTAAAAACGTTTACAATTGACTTCCATTTGAGACATAATTCATTATATCGGATTAAGTTTTTCATTCATGAAACATGTGAAATGAAATTGGAGCTTACATGTATACCAGTGCATAAAGTGCAAGTATATTGACCATATTGAAACAAAAGAACATCTGTAATAGAGTGATACTCACGGAGCAGATTCAGCCTGTGAGGAACCACGTCCTCCTCCCATCAGAGAGGACAATCCTCCCAATCCTCCAACTCCCATCCCACCTGAAAACCCCGAAATACAGCTTCGGATATATTAAATACATGCATGTTGATAACCTACTCTTGATTGCGGGAAAAATTTAATGAACTTCCCTGTTGAGGAGCATACTAGTATTACATACATATACTACATGTTACAGCATCCTAATTTCATGTAGCTTGACATTACATTAAATTGAATGAATAGATATTTGTGAATTCATTATGCAATCGCTTTTAATTAAATGGCAAATGAAGTTCCTTATTGGAGAATAAATAGTACACTCGTAACCCTTGCCTAGTTTGAGGATGTTCCGGCAATTAATTAATGTCATGATTACTTAATTTTCTGCATACACACATGCAAAGAATTTTTCATGAATATATATGTTCACAGATTTAAATGTTTACATGAATTCACATGTGTTACACAGAGATCACGGGTTTGAGCACCACTCTGAAGTTGAGAAAATTTCACGTTGGTGCCGACTACACTTTGACGTACCAAGTAGCTGCATCAGTTCCTGTTGACTCATGTTTCCCAGCATGCTTTGCAAATCACTGCCGCCTAAATACAAACATACAGGGAAATCGTAACATTCGTAAAGTCCCGTACAGTATATGTGACCACTGGTCACATGAGAGCAGGTGTCAAGTGATAGCATATAAGTGTCAGAGACATTAAATACAGTTCGAACTCTTGAATATACTTTCGGAATTATCATGCAATATCTGAATGATCTATGACTGCCTGCTATTCCTGTTTAAATACAAAACATAGGGAAGACATGCTCACGTTACCTGTAGATACGGGACTTTTAGTATGTTGTGAACCTTTATCTGTGTGATCACGCGTAAACATCAAGTATACCGATTTTCACTCAATCTTAATCCTGGCAAAATCCCTCATTTTTTTCATGCCCAACCCCAGTTTTTCTCAACATACTAAGCACTGAACAATCAGTTTTATCTTCGAAAACTAAATATTAATACATGGATTCCACCCTCTGACAGTAGCTTACCCCCGAGTCCTGCAGCTAGCTCTGGTGGTAGACCTCCAAGACCTCCCGAACCACCTCCGCTACCTCCCGTGCGACTGGACCCCGGCGCTGGGGGGTTGTTGATGCTTTCGTTGACTTTCTTGCAGAGTTCCTCGTCTTTGTCACTCTTTGGTTCCTGGATTCAAAATTATACAACATTAAAAGTATTGAGCTCACATCCAAGTTTTGATACACATGGATTCCACCCCATTTTCATAGTTTCATGCTGTCTAATTTCAGTTTGCATGCAATTAACATGAATTAAGATTTAGGAATAGTAATGAACATCTTACCTGCATCCAGAAGAACATCTTCCTGCTCATGTTTTTAAACTTGAGCACAAAAACCCGCCCTGTTGTACATTGTGGGACTGCCTTGAACTCCGCATCATCGGGAAAAATAATCAGGTCCTGGAAATTGACATGAAAGAAGAGTCTCAGGAGAAACAAACTTTGTAGTTGACTCAGTTCATTTGGGAATCATATTTTTCGCCAACAGTACTTGAATTTATAGTTTGTGAATTTTTCATTCTCGTGAAATACATCCCTCTACAGATCACACACTAAAATCCTAACATCCAAAATAAACAGGACCTATATCACGATATCATAACGTCCGAAATAAGCGGGATCCATATCATGATATAAATATCCAACGTTGATATTTACCCCCCAAAAAAACAACTCAGGTCAGTCATGAACTCACCATAATTTATGATTTTTGATTCGATTTTATTTTAATTATTTAGGTTCACATACATACACATCATTTATACAATCAGTTACAGAAATGACACAATATGGTATGGTAAATTACACATTGAACCAAGGATTCACAGCCGAAAGTGTTACCACTTATTTCGAGGCTGATGAAACAAGATGGACGAAGATAGATATGAATGACATGATAATGACACAACTATACGAGCGAGATAAAATATAAACAGATAAATACATGTACAGTCTATAAGAACTTGGCGAAAAAACAGTTGACATGATGAATCATGATGAATCATTTAACGTTGTCGATAAAATCACAAGGTAAGTAGAGTCTAATTCCACCCCCACCCACAAAAAAAAGGGATTGGATTTACAATAACGTCAACAATCTGAGACATAGTCTGTGATTGATTCAAAACTGGTCAGATGGTGCAAATAGCATGGCGCTGATCAGCCTGAGCGACGCGGAGCGTCTGAGATGGCTGTCATTCACCCTCGGGACGGAAATCGTTTGGACATCTTTTCAACTAAAAAATCAAAATCTTCCACAACTGTACCTTCTAGGCCACATCTATATACCGAGAGCAAGGATCCTCTATAATAGGATATCCAACTCTGCCCAAAAAGGCGTGATTACGTAATATGACGTAAATCTGATTTGAGCGTGTTGAAACGGTACCGGGCACTAATAATCAGAATGTGCACATCGATTTGTAATAAACATGAGCAGAGTTGTGAACCATATATCGGAATGAATGATAGGTGATTGCGTTGAGTGGGGGTATGGCCTAAATTCCTTCAACAATATTCAGCATTTGCGTTGCCGATGATGTGGTATTGGGGTCGGGATTTGTGAGTGTCCGCGTATATGTTTGTATGTGAATCGAAGGCTGTAACTCGAACGGGTTTAATCCAATCGTCTTTAAATTAAAGCAATGGGACGTACCACCTCTGGGTTTGGAAATATTCAGTTTCCATGGAAATCGGTTGATTTTTGTTGTCATGGCAACCGTTCAAAATCCTGAAATGCCATTTTATTGTCATCGAAATCGCCTGTAAAACGGACCCACTCATGGTGACAATAAAATTAGTCCCTCAATAAAAGAACACCCACATAATCGAGAGCAAGTTCTGATGTAACTCTTGTGGTATTTTGCAGGTGAAAGGTACATTCATTTCAGAGTTATGAGACAGGACATCTACCTCCAAATTTAGTGAAAATTGAGTATTGCAATGGAAACCGGATATTTCCGAGACATTGGATAATGCTCCTCAGTCCTAAATTTTTGAAAAGATTGAATGGTAACTTTTTTAATTATTGACGTGGATGTACTCAAAACACACATACAGACATGCACGTGCTTGGAACACATCAAAAATATCTTCGCAAGCGGGGAGAAAGACAAATTTTGGATGACAATGAGGCTCCACCCCTCACGTGTACTCTCCAAGATCACTGAGCTCAATCCCGGGGCCCGATCTTGTATGATGTCACCATGAGCGAAGTGATAAGCAGTATGAAAAACTCAATTTCGAGCACCTGTCACCGTTTTGACACGCTCAAATGATATTTCGTCATTTTACGTAATCACGTATTTGACGTCCACAATGAGCAGAGTTGGACATCCTATTATAGAGGATCCTTGCCGAGAGGACATAGGGGATACATATTTGACAAACAATCAATGACTTTATCACTGAAATATCCCAACTTGAAAACGCGAACCGGATTGTGACAACTTGACACATCCCATGGGCGCATCCATTTTTGAGCTGTATTGACCTCACAATTCACTTGGTGGCGCCACTTCTCATTATCTGAGACATACAGCTGTATATTATGGGATATCTATGATCTGAGATCGAGTTGTGGCGCCACCAAGCGAATTCGATGTCATACTATTGGGAAAATGGATAAACCCATGGCCCGGCCAAGAGCTTGTCAAAATCTGGTTCGCGTTTTCAAGTTGGGATATTTCAATGATAAAGTCATTGATTGTTTGTCAAATATGTATCCCCTATGTCCTCTCGGTATATAGATGAGGCCTAGAAGGTACAGTTGTGGAAGAATTTGATTTTTTAGTTGAAAAGATGTCCAAACGATTTCCGTCCCAAGGGTGAATGACAGCCATCTCAGACGCTCCGCGTCGCTCAGGCTGGGCGCTGATTGGTCACAATTATTTGCCCAGCTCCAGATCAGAGTGGCAATTGAATTTATCCTACATTTGCTCCAAACACAGATCTTTCTAGGATCATATCTAGTAACCAGGTAACCACCCTAGTTTGCACTCTGCAGAGATCTGACTCCTGAGAGCCAGACCGACTCCCTGAGCATATGAAAAATGCAAGTAATGATATTTGAGCGATAATAGGCATTTTTAGCAATACTTTGATCATTGGATTTACGAACATCTTGGCTTTCTGGTTTGGGCTTGGATCTCTCCTTCCAACAGAAATGAATCAGGGAGTCATCGGACTGGTGAACATAAACCGTTCCCTTCCTTTTGTCCGGATGAACCATTTTCCCCTTCATAAACATCTTCCCGGCCCGAAATTCGACCAGGTTTTTGCTTTGAGAACGACCGGTTTGGCCACCGAAGAGTGCTCCTGGCGCGGCCATTTTTTTTGTTTGAAGTTAGACTGTTCCACTGCGCCACGCATGGAAACCCTACAGTGATCCAAACTTGACATCGAATATTTTAAGTCTTCATGTGCATGTGTGTGGCTGTGTGAAGCTGATCAAGCGTATAGGACTCTGATTAGGTGGTGTGAAGTACGGTTTTGGAACCTGTTGCTGGGACCAGTAACCATGGTGATATTGATATGACCTCATCAATTGCCGCTGTTATAGCTCTATGGTTGTACTAAAAAAAAACCTTTGAGAAAAAAAGAAGTTTTTGTAACCTGGGAGTAGTCCATGAGATCACCCCCCAAAATGAAGATGTTTCTACACCCCCTTCACACTCATTGTTTTAAATATAAGTGGAAAGGTCAAAGGCAAAACACGGCAGTATAACGCACCAGCCTACCTGTCTTCTCTGTCGGCCCAGTATGTTCCTGCTCGGTCGCTGCGCTCTGCAGATAAAAACCTCTTGGTGGTACCAAAGTTCAAAACTTCTTTCGGAAAGAGGCGATACAGTGTCTACGGTGCCCAACTATACAACAGTCTTCCAACAAAACTACGAAACAGCACTTCCTTTTCAAGTTTCAAATCAGGACTCAAAACACATTTATTTGTTTTGGCATATAATGTATCTCGTTAACTCTGTGTGTACAGCGCCATGGGCTGGTTACCAGGAATGGCGCTATAAAAATGCTTTAATGTATGTATGTATGTATGTATGTATGTAAAGGCCAGGCTTTCATAATTTGCTTGTTTCCACCCTGGATAGTTGTGCGTTTCCATGGAAACAGGGGGATAACAACACCTAGTTGATTGCGGCCTGCGAATCTGAAATTTTATGACGATATGATACATATGAAAGTTATTGAGCCTAATGTTGTGCAAATGTGTGCAAACTTTTTCAAAACAGATGTGATCGATATGCGTATTACTGTATCCCGAAAAAGTTTGGCAGATACTATGCATTCGCGTTATTGCGCTGCATCTACACGTACATTCACATTCACAGAGTTTTTCTTGTGAGTGTTCTACAGGTCAATTTTCTTATCCAAATTTGTTATTTTTTTTTGTATGGACATGTGTGACAGTTCAGAAACATTGTTTTATATATCAATGAAAAGGTAAAAAATTAGGCTAGTACAATTTGCTTGTTTTCCCGCTGGATAATTGGGCGTTGCCATGGAAACAGGGGAATAACAACAGGTAGTTGATTGCAGCTTGCGAATCTGAAAATTCACGACGATATCGTGAACATAAAAGGAAAGTTGTGTAGCAGAATTGATGCTGGTATACTTTGTTCTAAACACATACGACAGCTATGCATAGGCCTACATGAAATATACTATTGTATCCCTCGAAAAAGTTTGGAGGATACTATAGATTTGCGTTGTCACGCTGTTTCTGCATTCATGTTCTCAGATTGTCTTGTGAGTACTCTACAGGTCAAAATTCTCATCCGAAAATTTTATATGGACAATGTATGGTGGTAAAACTACGACACATTTCAATTTGTGTTACCATAGCAACCAAAATGGCTGATTGGCAACACATTAGGTGCGTTTCATTTGTACGGATCCCAAATCTGATCCCAGACCACAAACCTGATTCTGCAAAAAATAGTACGGATCAGGATCAGAAAAATCACCATGGAAGACTGATTTCTCCGATCCCAAATGCTGATGTATGAAATGTGCATACCGCTTCTGAAATATGGATATAATATATAGAACATTTAATATTTTCATTTGAATAATGTAATTGCCCAGCAATAATGGTTGATCAGATTTTGGGATCAGAGTTGTTTTTCGGTGTATGGATCATAAATCTGATCCTGTTCGGGATCACGTTTGTGATCCGTACAAATGAAACACACCCTATATGATATGAATCAACTTTTAACTCACATGGAATGTGAATATTATAGAGGTGGTAACTTGCTCATACACCATGTACTATAAAATACGGAAGTCCGTTGAGGTCAGAAAGTGCAAGGTGTGAAAATATATTTATCTGGCGGCAGCCACTTAATTATATGCCACATAATTAAGTGGCGACTGCCAGATGTGGCGGCTGCCAGATAATTATGTGGAAGCTGCCAAATAATTAATATATTTCCACACCTGGCACTAACGGTCTTCCGTAATAAAAACATAACAGTAAAAACTGGCACTGATATATAATTTACCTGATATATTGATATAAATTTATCTCTGCTATGGAAACCATTTTAAAAACAGATCATGGCATACAAACCATAGATAGCAACACAGTGGTATGAAATAAAAATGTCATGAAACAGCACTGAAGTCACTGATATCAGTGTCACTGATCAGTATCAGAGTCGTTCTTCAACCCATCTGTGTGACAGTTACTTGTCTTTGGTTGGTTCAGGCACGAATCGCTGCAGCTGGAGGGGATGTGGTTTTTGTGGCATGATCACCTCAACCCACTACAAACTGTCTTGCATACACACTCCAAGTATGCCATAACCTTGTCTGGTGCAGGAAGCTGGTCCATCCAGTCAACTTCAGGTTTCCTGTTCACTAATTTCCAGCCATTCCCAACTGGGTTTCGGACCACTGGATGTACTTCGAGGGCGCCAAGTTTAAGCTTGATAGTCTGCACATAGAAGGTGTTTTCGGAGAGCATCACGAGTGGGTGAGGGGTGATAAGACTCGGTTGAAGTAGACTTGCTTGTTGTGGACATCCAGGAGGTCGATGCTGTGTCTGGTCAATGCGGCAACGTCTGTTCTGCCAACCGCACCGGCTGGACTCATAAACACATCCGTGTACTGTTGGAGCTGTTCGGATGCGAGCTGCTGCTCGTCATCCAGTCGGTCCTTCGAAACTCGAGATCCTAAATGGTATGGCAGGGTAATGGGGTCATCCCTGGCAGCCACACATGCGCAGGCAGCACGGCAGACTTGATCATTGGGGAAAGCCCTGCAAGACGCTGCTATCGTGCAGGTGGCTGCAACTAGCCTGTAGCATAGTACAACAGGAGTATATTAGGTGGCATTCACCATGAGAAGAGGGATCACACTAGGGTTAGAATTGATCAGAGCCCAACCCTGCTGGAGTCCCAAACCCCGGCGAGATTACTCACTGGTTGTACTATACAGGGAAGACCGCTGAGAGGCATTTGGACGGGACTCAAGGATTGTCTCACTGTAGAGTGGCACAACAGTAGTGTGTCCCACCCGGAGCTGGAAAGAATGGAATGGACCTGCACAGATCAGGAAATGAACTTCGTCCCCCAGCCAGAGTTTGCTTGCACTGAAGCCCGCGATCAGCCAATCAGCGATCAGCACCGATATCTGCAATGACTGCCTCTGTCAAATACACCTTGCCCCCAAGTGTAATTGGCAGATCAGTGTCAGGATAGCAGCTCCGCAGAGCTGATGACTTCTGGGGTCATGCAACTCAATATTGGGGAGGGCGGGCCGTGGCTACGAGGGTGACTTCTGACCTGGAATCAATTAGGAAGTGCACCGGTTCGCCCCAGAAATTCAGGGGAAAGTACCACTAAGTATCCCAGACATGCGCACACCCAGTATGACTTGGTTGAGTCACCCGGAGTGCAGGGTTCCATGTTTGAATCATCGTTGTCTGCCTCAGCAGCGAAAGAGCTAGGCAGATCCTCGAGGACCACTCCTGGAGGAGTTATATCTACTTGCGAATGCGCAGATGAGAATGTGGGGCTAGGGCCCATGGCAGGTCATCAGATTCAGTTCTGGTTAGGCTTTGCATCTTAGTACACAGAGCTCTAGGCCATACGCCGTGATTGCCTCAGTCAAAAGTTTGAACATCTCGTACATCTGGATATTCCACATAGGCACAAATAGAAGCCATAGTTGCCCAGCAAACTCGACAAACGTAGCAGGCCTAGGCACAATACTCGGCATTACCTGGAGAGCTTTCCTCTCCAGTTAGCGGATGTTGCATCACTCCTGTTCGATGTTAATGCCATTGAACTGCTTCCACCAGGCAGACTTGTCTGGCTTGCTGTCATGTGGGGAGCACTCTTGGGAGCTAGGAATAGGGTCTGCGGGATATGATTTGGCAGCCCAAGTCCCATTCCCACCCACCGGAGGATCCACCGAAGTTGGTCCATACATCGCAGGCCGGCTCTCTGAGTACCTGCCCGAGCAGAGTAACCTGACCAGCTGGCCGCAAAACCCACCATCCGAGCAGAGGATGCTATAGCCAACGTGATTCCCCCAAGTCTTGACTTATATGCGGGCCCTAGAGGCTGGGCTGTAGGCATATACAGAATCGAGAGGGTTGGTGGTTGGAACAGCGGACTGGATTAGGCCATCCCTGGATTATAAGGGATTGCAGGATCCATGCTCATTGTGATGTCCTGACTGGGTTTGTACTCATCAAGCGCTATTTGTATCAGCTTCCGCTCCTTCCTTTGTTTGTGGAAAGGGTGAGCGAACCCTACGATCCGTCCCTGAGCCTTGGGCGAATGGCTGCAGCCATATAATGGGGTCAACGACTGTGGTCATCCAAACTCGGACTCTGCCGGAGCGGACTTCCGGAGTGAAGGCAGACGAGGCAGTCCTTGTGTCTGGTTCTCGCTGTAGCATCGTCACGGCTGGTGCCATATCTTTAACCAGGTAGTGGTCTGCTGGACGAGATCTGACTCGATACATAACTCAGAAATGCTTCATCACTGTTATGTAATCTGGTGTGTATACCCGAGAGCCATGGGAGCAGCATCCCAGAACACAAGCGTGTGTCGCCGAAGGTCCACTGCGGGGATAGAACCCTAGACTTGCAATCCAGGTGCGTGAACACCAGATAACAAAAGCCTTCCTCCTGGGCTCTCAATTGGAATTGTCAATAGGGCCCTAAAGACCTCTACCCAAAACGGAGGGGACAGGAGCACATGGCCACGCTACACCGTCGTCCTCTCCCCTTGACAGCTCTGAGACAACTCAAAGAAACAAAGACGGGCTGGCTATACATGTATATAACAGCTAACGCACGAGAACTAGGGTGACGTCACAACCCCAAAACGGTGAAGTCGGCCAATACATTATTGACCATCGTCAAGACAACGCAAGCTTTGGGTGCGAAGCAGCAATAGTATGGTGTCCTGAAGTGGCCAATAACCCTTTCAAAATTGTGATTATGACATCATGCTATATGTTTGTTGTATTACATATTACCATACCAGCACTTAGAGCCTATACAATTGAAAACAATTACCACAACCATACTCGCAAACCCACGATATTTTCACAAAACATTTGGTCATATTATACTCTGATTTTTCTAACTCGTTTACACTGTTTTTCGCTGATATTTTTGCGATGTCAAATTTTGTTGTATAACTTGGAATAACTTTTTGTTCTACAACTTGGAATAACTGGGAGTCAAACGGCAATTTTCTACCGAATTTCAAAAATATATTGCGAAAATCGAAAAAGTTGGCAATCTACCTCAATGTTGAACTTTGCCCCATCATTGAATTTCTGGGTCATCACTCGATTTTGTGCATTTTGTTGCTTTTGAAGCCGTGCAACCTTCCGATATCAACATGTTTGTGTGAAATACATCCCAATGTCCGTTCTGGTCCAAAAGTACAATCAGATTTCGAGTCCTGATGGATGTAAACCAGACCAAACCCTGGAATATGCTTAGATTCTCGGGATCCCGTTTTAGGCTGAAATTTAACATTGGGGTAGACTTCTTCAAATTTTGCAATAGAGGTCTGAAATTCGGTAGAAAATTGCCGTTTAAATCCCAGGTGATGCCGAATGCCAAATTATAGAACGATATCATTCAGCATCGCAAAAATATCGTCAAACACCGGTGTGCACACGTTTTAAAAATCAGAGTATAGGTAGAGACAGCTTACCGCAAATGGCTCAACTTGAAGAATAAGTATGTTTCAATTTGTTTCCATGGTAACAGCTGCTATATAGATCAATATACATATTCATTTATCTTTCCCTAAGCCATTGATGAATATGTGAGTAGTTGATGGTCGATTATCGACTCTAAACTGACAGATAAGGTATGATGTCCAAACTGCTGTCATCGAATATAGGGTTGCCATGGCAACAATACCAATACAATCTCATGCTGTACATTCAGCGATACACATATTTTCTATACTAGGTATATTGTAAGTGTATTGTAAGACTGAGTGTACTGAGTACACTTTTAGATTAGGAATATCAATCTTCATTACCATAACGGACTGATTGAATCTTTGATTGTAAGCATATGCAATTATGCATGAATTAGTTCCATAATATGTCACTATGGCAATTATTTTCGTGTTTTTTTTTCAACCACAAACGTGAAATAATGAAGATATTTTTCAAAATGTATGTCCAGAAAGATAACTGATAATGTATAATGATACAACTGTTATATCAAATGATTTGTTCAATATACATTATTTCACTTTGTCCTGAACGAATATTCATTCCTGTAGCTAGTATTTCCACCCAAACATTCTAAGTTTTAACCCTTACAATTGAATATTAGTGTTGGTATCAAACCATTTTCACCAGGGAGTGCAAATATTACATAATACCAGCACAATTACATTTCAAACATCAACTATACACTTAAACACTCAAATGGTGAAAATCGTCGCGGTCATCTGTGAAAAATGATCATACTTAGCATATGTTGTTGCCAAGCCGTTGCCATGGAGACGCACAAGGTACCAGGGTGGAAACAAGCAGAATATGAAAGCCGAGTTTGTACTCTTTGCACTGATACCAAATTTGTGCGGTCTGATGGGAGGTGCGCTGAACTCCTTTTTCTAAACCTCTTTTCGAAATCAGCTCATGGACTAGGAGGTGCATTCTGGTGTATCCTGACGACTGAATTTGAAGTTTTTGTAACCTGGGAGGTGCATTCTGGTGTATCCTGACGACTGAATTTGAGAATTCATTAAATTTGTTCTGATGTCACAGATAGTATATTTTGTGATTCAAGCAATTTTTCCTATTTACGAAAACATAAAAAAATATTTCATTAAGGTAGTCCGCTCCAAACAGTTAGGGGAGGGGGTCAAAGAGTTTTTCAAAATAAATGACTGTATTAACAAAATCGAGAGCCTCAAAATGACATAATTATAGAGTAACTGATCAGCATCCTAAAACTGAAAAGAAAATAGGGGGTCACCGTATCCGTTTTCTTGGAAAACAAGATGCAAGATGTGAATATGGGCAAAAAATGTGTGAAAATACCATAAATTAAGTCATTTTAGTAAATGTTTGTGATTTTTTTATCGAATATGTGGAAGAAACCAGCACGGTGACCCCCTATTTTCTTTTCAGTATTAGAATGCTGATCAGTTACTCTATAAAATATGTTATTTTGAAGAGATAATATTCAAGATATAACTTCTAAATTTTGACTTTTCATTACCTCCCTGTTTGTAGCGGACTACGTTGAGACTGGCAATTATTTCCTTACATTGATAAGAATGAACATATTAACTGGTTGAATTGTATTAAATTTAGACTTATAAATTTAATGTGGATAATTTAACAATGGCATTTAGACTACCGACTTAATTTGTTTTTACTTCCAGAGATCAAATTCTAAAATATGGTTCTAAAGCATTCATTGGGTTGAGCAAAATGGTCTTCTTTGCATGCCAATATCAGTCCCTTGAAACCCTTGAGCTCACCTGCGCATACTCTCTAATCAGGTCCCTTAATTGTTATGTATCTTTTTTTTTTTTTCTTTTTTTTTTTACAAATTTTTACGATAATAAAACATTCCATACATATACATCACTATTAGATAGACTAGATAAATTACATTAAATTATTGAACAAGTATTAGCCGCCACTTTCCTACCAGAGAAATGAATTGTATGACATTGTGTTCTACTATTAGGTGCACTCGAACGTATTGTATGAATAATCTGAAGTTAAGTTCTTATTTTCGTAGTGTCTTGTGTACAAGATACAAGTGCCTCAGGTCATTAGGCATTCAACAGCAGGGCTTCTACGGTGTGTTTCATATTGTTGAATGTACTTTATTACCATGAGATTTAAAGCAACTGCCTTCGAAACCAGTCAATTTTTTGTGAAAACTATGTATCATATCAAACATGCTAAATTAACTGAATGAGACATACTCACATCAAATGTGATGAAAATAACCAGTCCCCAGGGACATTTTGCTCATTTGAACAGGCGGTTCTCGCGTAAATACAGGAACTGTATCCATCATACGCAGATGTAAACAAAGCATAGAAGTGCGAGATAGACTGACAATTCCACGTACGAATTGTCTGGAATTGAACTGGAATTGAAAATGTACTCTATTAGGACATGGGCCGGTACTACACGGCTTGTATTTATTAACAGGTTAGCTGTTCAATTTTAATTAGTGGGCAATTTTATTCTCAGGGCTAATTCTCATAGCTAGGATCTGGAGCGACAATTACTTGTGATGCAAAAGTGTTTATGACAGACCAGTTGATCTTTTTATTTGTATTTATTATTTTGTGCGACTGATAAACTCATCATTTTCATTGATTATCGTAAAACATAATTGCCCACTAAATTGAACTTATGATTAAATGACCATAATCTTCTTCAAGTGCTTTAATTGATATCCCTGGACCTAATCTACAGGGCGAGGGTTTGCAATCTCTGGTTGTCTGGTTTCATATAAATTTCAATTACGAATAATCACTGTTTTTTTTTCTCTACTAATGTCAAAATAACCAATGTTCTGGTGTGGTCATATATAGATTAGGCATACATAAAAACAAACGTGTCGAAACGAGCATGATATGAATTTAAGTATCTCGAAGAGAAAATATTACTGATTGGTATGACTCGTATGGCATGACACTGATGTTGATTAAGTTATATTTTTGTTAGAATTTTCCACGGATCGAGGCGTAATTAAGTATGTGGCGTCACAGCAGGAACACAAGTTTAAAAGTTAGCATGAAATATAAGTAATATAGTTTGATTGCCATTCCCTTGATAAAACATTGATTAAAGCCTTGATGAACCCTTGATTATTGTTGTTATTAATATTAACTTCCATTCGCCATTCCATTAACTTCCATTATTAAAAAAATAGAACTCTTCTGGCATCACAAAAATTTTCGTATTTCTATTGCCGATATAATGGATCGATTATCGATAGATATTAAGATAATTTAGATTTTCAAAACATTTTTTTGCGGAAAAATTCATTCCGAATCCTTGAATAAAATGTCTCTTTTGGGAACGTTTAGCATTCCGTAGAATATTCAGTGAAACAGTCTAATGCTGAGTCATTTGGAATACTCTCAAAACACAGAAAATAATTAAATGAAGTCTGTTGATATTGCATGACTGATATATTTACCAAAAGATATTAAAATATAACAATAAACAAAATTATCAAATTATATATATGAATTTTCAACATAGGCCTTTATTTTCATATTTTCTACCGATTATAGTCTCGAATATGTACTGAATGACCCCCGACGTAAAATCCCAAAACAAGCGATCAGCTGTTGATCTGTTGATAAAGAAAACAGTGATTATGACCTTGTTATCACTTGTCAGCGATGATTGTTAAAAGTATTCGGTTGAAACGAAACATGAACTGCTTTTTATTGTTCGGGTTCGGATCAGCTTACTTAGCTTATTACTTTTTATACGTCGCCAAGGTACAGTGATAGATCTATACCGCATCTATTTTATTTTACATGGCTAGATCTACGTACAGCTAGATCTACATAAGCTGACAAGTAGACTGCCATATAGCTCCGCATCGCTCAGGCTGCCATATAGCTAGATCTACATACAGTAGACGGGATATCGTGATATACATGATGTCCCGTTCATTTCGGATGTTATGATACCGTATTGGTCCTAATAGTAGCACGGCGAGCCAAAGCAAGACCCCCTGCAGCAGCGCGCCAAAAATGAGGTCAAACTTGAGGTCAAATTTATGAAAATCACAGAATATATACCTATAGCCTATAATCCACTTTATTATGATTCAAATAACATGAATGTGTGAATTGGAACACTCCAAGATCTTATTAGAAAGATATGAAGTGAATTATAAGGTTACAAAAATCGAACATTTTTGGGGAAAAAAAGGGGGGCGCTCTACTATTAGGGACCATGCCACTATTCATGACTAATATGGTATAGTGTGCTCTGCCGTCTCCACACCACTCGGGCTTCAACAAGTACTTGGTTAAGCAGTTACGGTTCAGTAACAAAATGTAACCGGTTACAGATTTTGTAACTGGTTAATCATGAACGTATTTTGCAACTTCGTAATTTGGCTTCAAACTTTTCATATCAGTCAAATTTCAACCTAAACCCGTATACTAGTATTTGAAGTGATTTATCACTCTCCGATCCAAAAAGACTGCTTATTCATCATAATATAGCATACTTGATGTGAAAATGACTTCTCCAGTCGAGTTTTAGGCGCGATTTTGACAGTGAGATCCGATAAAATGTGAACTGTGAAAAAAAATTAGTATTACTTTGGACAATATTCAGCTCTATATTTGTGGATGAACAACCGGTTACAGTTCGGTTACAAGCTAAGGAGTAAACTGTCACGAATTTTGTACTCGTTGAAGCCCTACACACCACCCCTCAGGATTCTCCAAGATATAGCGTCAGATTTACCTAATCATCGACCCTCTTCCTAATCCTCGACCCCTGCAAACGACTGGACAAAACTTCAATAAACTAAAATGTGAAATATGCTGAAATGTGTATTAGAAGTACTTTCAATGTGAAATATGGCATTGTTTGCAGGGGTCGATGATTAAGGACATGGTCGATGACTAGGTACCCTGACGATAGAACTTGACTGAAAACATTAATATGGTGTTAATAATGTAAAGCTCGGCGACCCGACGATCTACCCCCTTACTGGAGTGTCACCGAATGTCTTTTAAATCTGCCCGCACTGCAGCACCATAACTGTGGTGTCACTACTCGCGCAGCCCATCACATCATAATGCTACACTATCTTATCTTAATTTTCTCACCTTTCAGAAACCCAGATTGGCATGTGGTCCAAAGCTGCAGCAGTTCCTTCAGTCACACTGTCCGATGCTGAAACATCGGTACTGGGCGACAATTTGGTGCTTTGAATCCCGCGTACAAACCCTCATCCGACTTGTGATCAAATCATATCCAAAAGTCAAATATAACAAGTGAGTATTGATATCATACATCAACTTATCTAAGTTATGTCGTTTTTGTGCTTAAATTTTGTGCTTGAATTATGTCGAATACCTCTCTGGATTATTGTCATTTGTGTTGCAAGTTTGACATGTAAAATAAGAAACAAGTTCATTCTTTGCATTCTCCCTAATCGGTACAGCTGTACTGTGCTTTTGCAGGGAATTCCTGACTTTACCAGATGGGGGCCACGTGGCCGTGGACTGGGTCGAAAATGATGAGAAAAGTGACAAAACGCGAGAGAGACGACCAACCGTTCTCATACTTCCAGGCCTCACAGGTTCGGATGGACTTTGTGAAAAGATTTAATGTCTTGTTTGTTTTTCACGTGCTTTGTTGTAGAATTTTTGGCTTTGGATGCCCAAAAACAACTACTAGTGCTTGTACCTACATGTATATATTATGCAGGCAGCAGTGAGGACAACTATGTCTTACACTTGGTCGATCAAACTTCCAAACTCGGTTACAGAAGTGTAGTCTTCAATTATCGCGGAATTGGTGGAGCACATCTCAAGGTAAATTTAACGTTGAGATTTGTGCGTGTTTTGACCATTCCCTTTGCTTTTTTGTTCAATACATTGTACTTGAATAAATATAAATTCTCAAACATGTGACTTGCAGACTCCCCGCACGTACTGTGCTACAAACACGGAAGATATGGCGGAGGTGGTGCGCCACATCAAGAACAAGTATCCAGAAGCGCCACTCGTCGCTGTCGGGACATCTATGGGAGGGTCAGTGTCATGCCGATTACCTACAGACTAGCGAGGTTTTCTGAGCATGTCTATTCTCATATGTTAGTTTTGATGAGTTTCATGTTGTAAAGATCCAAAGTTTGATATTGTTGAACAAGTAGGTGGCAGGTAAGGTGCAAGTGAAAAGTATTCAGAGAATTTTGCCATGTATTACCATGACTGAGATGGAAACCTAAAATATTTGATGGATTTTCTTAGATTTTCATGTCCATGCCAATATAAGTCTTCTGTTACATAAAGTAAATTTAAACTACTGTTGAAATATGACTTTTTCAAAGAAACATTTATATCTTCTGTGATATATCTACATATTTCTCAATCTCTGTGCAACTCGATACTGTTGCAACTTGCAAATAAATGTCTCCCCTTCGCAGAGCAATACTTTTGCAATACATGTACTCATGTATCATCTTTGCACTGTGATAATGTCACAAATATACATGCATGTGTCCATTACCATGCTCAAGCCTACTGTTTGCGTGTGATACAGTTACAAATATTTGTATCCTCTCTCTAGGTTGATACTGACACATTACATGATCAACACTGGCAAGTGCTGCCCTCTGCTGGCGGGAATGACATTCTCCGTGCCGTGGAACGTCTTCGAATCAACAAAAACCCTCAAACTGTTCATCAACGACATGATATTCAATCGCCATTTGACAGGCAATCTTATAAATCATGTGAAAAAGTGAGTAGATTTATTGTTATTTTTACAACTCATGTACATACATTTATCATGCTTACACAGTATGTTTCAAATAATTTTCAGAAAATTGTCATCGGCACATTATGATTATCAATAATTGCAGTGGTGTAATATTCTGATGCATTATGATATGAATGCACAAACATTTGTCCCGTTTATCATTTCAGAAATGAACACTTTTTCAAGGATCGCATTGACCTAGAACCAGTTTACCAGGTATTCACATGTATATAAAAACAAATCTGTTTTTGCAGTGTTTAGCCAGTAGAATGTTACAACCCACAATGTTACATGCTTGATACATATTCTAATATTACAAAAAGTATAAGATATTCCATGAATTTGTACTGCCATGTCCCGTTTTGATACATTCGCTTCCAGAGTCAGACTATCCGTGAGTTTGATGAGTTCTTCACCAGTTTCCAGTTTGGTTACCGTGACTACAAGGAGTATTACGCGGCTGCCTGTATTGATGATAAATTCCACAAGGTTCCCGTCCCTTTGCTGTGCCTCAACGCTGCCGATGATCCGTTTTCCCCGGGTTACTGTGAGTTTCTAGTGATGTAGATTGTAGCTATACCATTGATAAGAAAATTTGTTTGCTATATCAATGATTTTGTTATCTAATCCTGGAACGGTGTAAATGTTATTAAAATATTCAACCAAAAATCTTATATCTGTATAACAAAATACACAAGTATACACCACTCTAAAAAATTTGTCTATCTTACATGTATAAGATGTCAAAAAATTCTGCAAATATGAATATAAATCAGTTCCGTTCATGTCTAGAAAAATACTTCATGTTATTTTAAAACTATGTTTTTACAAATCTCATTTCTGTTGCAGCGATACCCATGGACAAATTGGAAGAAAGTGAGAAAGTTGCTGTTGTTTTGACATCACGTGGCGGCCATATTGGATTCTTGGAAGGACTTCTACCCATCAGACAGAATTACATGGACCGACTGTTTGCGCAATATGTCGATGCTGTATTTCGTAATCCTGGTGTTGTACGAGAGATATCTAGTCAATGACAAGTTCCAGATAGTTCATTATGCACACTGTATAGATTACAGCGTGAATGTACCAGACCTTACAATGCAGGGACTTGTGAATACTACTAGTACAGTGTTTTGAAACCGCCAAATTTAATCTCCGCCAAATAACGTGGGGCTCACAACCGCCAAATTTAATAACCGCCAAAATTAGTCGTTTTACAGTAATGAGTATTGCAAGGAGTAAACTTTGTGTAAACTATTGTATGAAAATCATGACTAAGAGGTTCTGCAAATTCAAAGTACTTAAATGCTTGGACCAGTGTTCCTATATAAGTACATTCAAAACTGATGGTTGGTCTAGAACATTTGGGTAATGTACATGTATAGAAATTTCCTGACAGCTGAACAGATATATAGCTGGAGCTTGAATAAGTCATCACTTAAAATTTTGGCAAACTGCTTCCACATAAATACTTGCTTGCATAAACACTAGCACAAGCATTGATTGCAGAACCTCTTTGTACACTAGTATATCCCTTAGAATAAATGATACAAATTCATTCTGATAAATACCTTTTATTTTCAACAGATCAACCTAATATATCTGTTCAATCTGTAAAGTTTTGTACATTATACTGATAAATTTAAAATTATTATAACCATTTTAATTTGTATGGAGTAAAAAGATGCTTTGATAGAAACAGTAGCGAAAATAACAACTACTATATAACTACTACTACTACATGTACACTAAAAAAATGATGAATGGGTAATATATGCACATAAATTCAATACATTCCGTTTTGATATAATGAGATACTTTAGGGAATTGAATTTTTGTATTTGTTTTTTTACTTTAATAAATTTGTTGGCAAGAATGTATGTCTGTACCTTGTACTACTAACTGACTATAATGACACATTTAATACTGACTACATAATATTATTTGGTGTTATATATATTGACACACATGCATACTTGAATGGATTGATCTGTTCAACATCATAGAGTGATCGCCAATATACAACAACTTGTACAAGTAAGGCACATCGATATAAGTAAAAATCCATGTAAAGATGAGAACTACATGTTGCTAAAATTCAAACGACATCTCATTTACATGTAAGCAAATGCTTGAATATGGAAATGAATCTGCAGTTACATGTATGATGTATGGATACCACCAAATGTTGTCTGACACAGTCACTAAGATGATAATACACAATTGATTCATTGAACAAATGTTACCTTATGGTCTATATCTGAAATACCAGTCAGTGTCCAGAAAACATGCATCTGTATTATGACTTTACATTAGAGTTCTGTGCCATTTGCATTATATTTCTTTATAATGTATCACCTCAAACAACAATTCTACACTTTAAATGTAGATCGAATGTCCATGTAGATCACAAACTCGTGTGAAATAATTTTGAACTTGAAGCACATGCAACATTTAGTCATCAATGTGTACAAAAGGTGAAAACACAGAAATTTAATGTTTGCAGAAATTAGTGCCTTTACTTTCGATTAATATTAAGTAGTAGGAATCTCGGACAACAATGCAGTTTATCTTCGCAAATGTCATTCAGAATTACCCTCACCAATATACGAAACTTTGCAAACAGAAAGTAGAGGTACACATATATGTGATAGCAAAAACAGTAAAATAAGTTTGGCACGTTGAATAAATCTGCAAGCAACACATAGATAATATCAAATTGAATATACATGTAGATCGCTCAATAACAAACAAGATCGTTGCCGAGTTTTTTCTTTCGGTTGTGGCTGTTGAACTGGAACTCTAACCGCTGCATAGTTTTGCCAACGTCGGAATTTAGCTGAGAGCCGTAATTTCCCGCGTTCGTGTTCGGGACATTTTCAGAGAACATGTTGACTTCTGTTGGCAGCTCTTTGGCAGATTTTGGTCGTCCCTGGAAGGGAAGTGAAAAACAGTATAAGTTTGAATTTCTCTTCTCAAAATTATTATGCAAACCACAGTGATAATAAAATTTGGAAGTTTGATTTATCATTGACAGTGAACAAAAATTTGGATACTGGTAACACTCCTTGTATCTTGTAATTCATGCGTTATTTATATGGTTCTTCAATATTATATTCGGTATTGGAGTACAATTACTCAAAACTTCTTTAAAATTATTGCAATCAACGTGCCACACTATACATATGTATGCTTTTGTGGTTAGTGTGTAATAAATCCTGGAATTCAGGTCTTATGGTATCACGAGATATCTTTGACCAATACATTGTACTGGTCATCATAGTGAATATTAATCAAAGCGCATGCAGAATAATTGGTCGTGCATGGAACAAAACACGGTGAGCAAGGTCATTTTGGTTATTTCATGTATTGTGTCATTGTGGCTTGTGCAGTGCATTTTCATAAATATATATAAATGTGTATATGATTATTGTGTTTTCACAGGTGTATGGGATTGTTGAACTGAGCAGATGTTTCAAACTCCAAGTTAACTGATCAATGAACAAACATGCAAATGTTAGAATCTACCTAAAACAACATCAAATACCAGTTCAACATCATACTCACTTTGTCCTGGATCATGTGGATACAGAGGAAAGATGAAAGGAAAGTTTTAAATATAAGCAACACAGAGAGAAGCAACCCTCGCAATCAACTACTGATACTAGTACGAGTCTGCATAGGTGCGTATACTATATAGCATATTTAATGGATACACCTGGACAGTGAGCTAGACTAGTACAGTCCAGTAAACATCAATTAAAAATATCTATATTAGTACATGGACATGTACCGGTACATGATGAATACAGTAAACAATGGTACATACATATACTTTGAAATGTTACGTGGACAGTTCAATACTAGCTGAGTATGATCATATGATATTTGAATTTGAAACAATTCTAAATCTACATAACACAGGAATAGCTAATATTCTACCACACAGACATACTGGTTAGTGGTAGATACATGTAGTAAAGCAGCTAAATATATACCGGTATTTTCAACTGATGCTACGTAGGATATGGATATTTAAGTCAGAAAATGACTGAAAGATGATGAAAAAGTGAAAGAACACAAAAATAACTAGAGTATAAAAAGTATAATGATATTGGAATTATTCCGAACTAAAATTCTCACCTTAGGGTCAAACTCTGTCAAGAAACCCCAGTTTTCCTCCCTGAAAACAACAACACAAAAACATTAAAATCGTCATATTCAACACATTAATTAAAACAATGAAATTTGCAAATTTAAAAAGAAAATTTTAGTGTCAAGGTATGAATGATGAAGAGTCTTCATGTCTTTGATTTCTGTTATTATAAAAACCACATGCTGTGCATCGGTGCCAATTTTATGGCGCTAGCAACAAGGGTTTTATTGATCATATCCATATGACTGCACATGAATGGGAAAAATATTGATATCTTTTGGAGTGGTTTCTCTCTGATCACGATTTTCTAGAGCCTTTACCTTTTTTAGGAATGATTTCTAGACCTGTAGTTAAACTCAAGGACAGGTTTTACAACATAACTTTCGCCTGGCTGGGCTTTTGTCCGATTGAAGAGCTTTTTATTATTACTGATCAGCGTCCCGCTATGAAATGTAATCAATGAAAACTCAAGCATGGAACCACCATGGTGCAAGAGAAATGATGGATTCACACTTCACAGAACACAGCGGCACGTGGGTATTGATTGAATATCGCTCGCTATTTTGGAGCTCTTCCTGACAACGGCAAAAACAGGCATTAGAGAAAATATCAACTGATGTGCCAATGCCGCCGGGAAAAAATATGGGAATGTGAGACACATGGTTATGGGTATGGGTGACTGAGGGTGATTAATGTCGGGATAGGGATGTTTTCAAAGGACAGTAATTGTTTCATTTAAATCGTCAAATATTCCCACTCTAGATACATGGTGAGAAAACAATTTTAATGCTTTAATTCATTGCGAGAAAAATGTTATGTGTCGAATGGTGACTGGGTAGTTGAACCAGATTTACAACGATAGAATTTATGATAAGAAACAAGTGGCAACTACAATGCAAAGTCAACACTCAACAGTCAAGAAAAAATATATCTGGCAGATCAAACTCAACCAGAATATATATACATGAAGAACTAGTAGTATACTAGTATACTGTCACTGATGTTGACAGTAAACATGCATGGTACAGTTGTTGAATTTTGCACCCTATCGCTGACAAACATTAAACAACTCCTACGGCTAAGGCACTTTAAACTTTGTGTGAGCCTTGGCTTCTGTCTGTTTGATGAGAGATTGGGCTTGAATGCTCTTCGACAGTGACATGTTTGACTAACTTCTTGAACTTGTGACCCTTGAAGCCAAGTGCAGTGCAAAACTAATGTATAGGTACATTTATCAGAAGACAAATCAATACTTATCGATAATATATACTACACTTATCCATACTCTGCAATCCACATGTACACACATATCCAAAACAAACGTCAAATGCTATACATGTTACCAGTAAATAAGGATTCAAAACATGTTTCAAGATTCAAAATCATACGAATCACCTGAAAAGTTCTTGAATATTGCAAATTCAAAAGGATAAATTCACAGAACAGAAAGTCTCGATGAACAGTTGCATTGATTTGAAGCAATTTATCTTTATTACCGTAATGTATGATATCGAAAAAATCTCCAGAAATTGGCAAACTCGATGAACCAATGAACAATAGAACATTATTATTTGATAGTGATGATATTTACTTCACAATACATGAAAAAAACATTGAACTAGTTCTAGTTTTGAAAACATAACATGGCCAACTCACCACTGTCGCACACCACGCTTCTCTCCGTCGACTGCCTGTTTCCAGATCTTATCCTGAGTCACCGCATCGCAGTTTGTGTATTCGGCATCCTTGTGGTTTGTCTGTGCAGCTTGTGTGGCAGTTGTTCGCTTCTCGGCCGGGATACACGACTGGTGAAAATCACTGGAACGAGGACGGGAACGTGAAAGTGGGAAACGGTACCCGGCAGACGTTGTGCGATTTTTCAGGTCATCCATGACTGTATGTGCAAATTAAAATTTTTGAGTAGCTAGGTCCCTAAAACTTGATAGCAGGTGGTGTTGGAAACCACAGGTTATATGTTGTTAAATCGTCAGTGTGAAATGAACAAAAGTTCCATTTGCCAGTCTGATACACGCTTGAAATTGTTCATCCAGTAATTGATGAATTTATGATCCTTTTGCGTGTGTCAGGTCTCAATTGACCCAGGCATCGAAACCGTTATACAGAATAAAAATAGAAGGAATCAGAAATACTTCAATGTTCCGTTGGTGATCGATGGGACCTGATCCCAGAAATGAATCCTTCCAGAAAACTGTCACTTTTCACAACGCATCCAATCAGGTTGCAATGTTGTTCATCGATTCCTCTTGTCAGCTAATGGATCCGGATCAATTTTCTAAATTTGGAACACTATCATTCTCCGCAGTCTACACACAGACTATAGAGGACTTCAAAAATTGGTATTTCAGTGTTCACTGACACTGTCCCGGGCTCCGGAACCGGTGTGAAGAGTCACGGATCCAACAAAATTGGTCTGATTAAAAAGTTATTTGAAGTATATATTTAGATAACTTGTATAGATGACTGAGTCCCAAGACAAATCGAGTCATGAAACAATGAGATCATGACTCAAAACAAAAGTCAATAGATCATCTAGACAAGAGAAATCTCAATAAAAATGATGAGTGTCTCAAACTCAAAGTTCTAGGCTGATCCATCAGATTCAGTCCATCCTGTCAGAATGAATTTGGACTTTCTTTTTCCAGTTTTCGGTGAATGTTTGGCCCAATATCTTGTTTCCCAACAATTCCCACATATTTGAAGAATGTATCCACTTTTATTAACTTTTTCCAGAGCCGACCAAAAAGTTGGCCGGGCGAAAATAGAGGAAAATACCAAAACAGTTTATCGTTACCATAGGCAACGTGCTACCGTATTGTCTATGTATGTAATCAACAGTTGCTCACTTTGCGCTCCTTGTCAAGAGGACGCCAATTTATCGAACGGAGTAGACGGCGAAGAGCCAATCAGGCGCTTTGTTTATTCCCCCTTCGAGCAGTAAGAAATCGATATCTATCACAGGATCTGATACGAAAAATTACTGAAGAGGCTGCAAGCTTCACGGCATATTACACACGCGATATTTTAATCAATTATTGATAATTATTCCGATGAAGTGTTGGGAGCCTGCCATCGCATACAAGCAGTCTTATAACCTTCAGTCTACCTAAAAGTCATACATGTATTTAACTAGGAGCTCCAAAGAAAATGTATTATGTTTACTTTCATTTTTTGGAAACCCAAAAATATTTGTGGAAACTTCCAATCAGAAAAAAATAAAAGACAAATAAATATACTGAGATAAAATAAATGTTATTTGAACACCATATGACTAAAATATTACTGAAAGTTGTTTTTTTTCTTCCAACATTCGAATGTATTCGAATGTTTGTATTTGCATTCATATTTTTCCAGTGGGCCATAGCCTATACGTTGTAAGGAATAGTACGTTGAAACACACACACAGAAACCACATTCAGGCAGGCCTATCAAGTATGAATAAGCTGTTAGCCACGCTTACTTATTTATTTCATCTACTATTCAAGTTTTTAATTTCAATGTGCAAAGTAACAATGTTGTCAAATTTCAAATATATTTTATCTAGTTCTGATTTGGCTAATGAATTGGCTAATAACATTCCGGAGGCCATGGAATAGTGGAATATGGGTAAAACTCCCCCCCCCCCCCCCACCCCATACTGATGCCGGGTTTATTATTGGATGACCTTGAGTCTTGTAGTCATTTACTACAGTCCTTTGTGTATTCTTTTTCTATTATTCAGGCTTACACGTTCATTTCTGAACTATTTTAGTCATACTCAGTACACTCACTAACGCGTTATGATATTCGAAGTGTGTTACATTATGATACAAAACATTCATGAATTTCGTTACATTATGATTTCTGATAAAAATAGAAGGAATGTGTACTCTAATCTATACTAATTCGAATACGGATGAAATAATTGGTAGTTGATGAGACTAATGCACTAAGATAATGTAAAAATATAGGATAAAATACTAATATTCATTACTTTTTATCTATATCCATTACCATGACAAGTTTTGCATAATATTTCCAGTAACGTGAGTGAAAACATATTCATAGCGCCACAATCAAGGAGTGAAATTAACTGTATTTGATATTGAATAAACAAACATCCACATATTATATTTTATATGATATGTAGGCAAACTGCGGAGTTATTATTGACTGATTGTTGCCGTCACTAATTAATTACCAAGTTGACAGCATTATTAACGAAGTTACCACATGGAAGATAATACACCTAACCATTGAGCGAAAAAATTAAAAAAGCAGCAATACGAATAGCAGCAATAAAAATATGTCGATATGCCCTGCTTTTGTACAAAGTAAAGAAAATCAACACTAAACATTCAAAGGTCGTACCTGGATTGTTTCTCTCTTTTATCATAGTAGGAGAACATAACCCCAGTGGTTTCCCGGTGTAGATTCGCCATTTTGTCCCTCTTGGTGAAATCTAATCAAGTGTACTCCAAATATTGAGTATTCTCTGTGTGCAGTTGCCAAACACTTGCCAAGTGATATTTTGAGGTTTGATTTTATAATCCTTTAACAGTTGATATTTTGAGATGCAGTTGTGTATTCCACTAATACATATTTGTTCATCAGCTGTCAATTGTTCCATTGAAATGCATCTATTTCTTGAAAATATGTCATGTCAATATTGAAGGCCTTTTCACTCCATATCGGCCAATTTGAACGCAATTATTTCCCCAAGCTCAGGAAAGTATTTCCAGATATATGTATGTGATATATATCCTCGACGAAAATCAATAATCGTTAGCAACATGCAAAATATCCTATGGCCTGTTCGGCGTCAAGCAGGTAATCATTCATATGTATATCAGTGACTGGTCGGCTATTTACTTTTCCGATTGAATAGCACACAAATACATTATGGTAGTCCTGCATGCACACGTACAATAGGTCTATAAAGACGCTAGAGCGAAAAATCCGTAGCTTGAACACCACAAAACATATGGACACCGATACCCTTTGTCAAGGTGTCATTTATAAGCTGTTTAATAGATTCGAATCCGTCGGTTCCAATATAAGCCTATAGTTCATGTTAATCATGATTGATTGAAGAATCAACTGAAAGTTCAGGCTAGCCTGCTATGCTAATAAAAATAACATAAATAGCGATTCTTGCATTAATTTCGATAGTGGAAGCAAATTTTCCAAAATTTGTTTGTTATTCGAATTTCCGGTTGCTAGAAAAATCACAAATCAAATCCATGCAGTAATACGGAAACGTCTTTTCAAACTGCGAGTACTCATATGTATCCCAATGCCGAGCACGTGATGTTTGTATCAATTTTACCTGTATCCAAGGGAGAAAATGCAGCAGAAAAAATAGTCCGTTTCAGGAAGAAAAAATTTGGCATGACGTATTATGCAGTACTGTTCCGCTCCTATGCAATCGTCTCCCCGCCTCGTATTTCTATACGAGGCTCCATGAACGGATAAAAACTCGCATGGAAAAAAAAAGAAAATCAATCGAATATGACCGCACGTATATCAGAAAAGATCCTGAATTATGCATACGCTCATGGGCGTCAGTCAGTCAGTGGCTTTTTGTCCCTCGAAAGAGGACCTAGATTATTCATCGATTATCCCCCCCACTTTCCCCGACTAGATACAAAATAATATACCGCCCGATTGCACGCGCATGCCTCGTTTCGCAACAACCGCCCATGCACTTTTCCCGCCATCAATGTTGCCATGCTTTCACGCGCTGAGTATCATCTTAATTGATCGGTCTATATGAAACAGGTGAATACATGTACATGGTAAACGTGAGCAACTATACACACGATATGTGTCAGATCTGATGGAACGGTATGATATTCCTTACACATTCAAACCACCATACATGTGAATAGAGCTATAACTAAAATAATAATTGAGAATAAAGTTGACGTTTATGCACAATATACAATTATACAATTTCGTGTTTTAAAATAAAATCAGGCAAATCGATAAAATAATATATATAATGAATTGCCTGAAATTAATTCATTATATATTATTATAGCGATCCATCTATTCCCATAACTATCATACGCTTATCAGCACAATGTATTCCCAGACCACGATAGTTATTAAATAATTTGTCGAATAAGACAGCTTCGTCATGTCTTATTTTGTCATGAGATACCATGCACTCTAACATATTAACATGGGCAGGCAAACTTGAAATTACTTCAAAGATTGGCTTCTCGCTAAAGGAACAACTCAGTTGGAGATGGTTCCGCTCTTGGTTTTTGATTGTCGTGTAAAACGTGCGAAATGATACAATTTTAGGCACTGTCCTTGAAATAAACATAGCTCTGGGGACGTCAATCTAAATCACACCAATTTATGAACGATCGGATCAATCGTTCGCTCCGTAGGTGTGCGGGCTCGAATTTATTATTTTCAAAGACGAAACGATTCTGCAAAATCTGGTGTTTGATAGTAATAGAAGCTTGAACAATTAGTCAGGATGTATGAATCGACGCTAAGTGGTTTCATTGACATAATTTCAGAGGGAATGCTGTCCATAGCTTTAATATATACGTACTAATGCATGGATGCGGTTGTCAAGTGACGCAGAGTGCATGGTTATGAGATAAACTGAGACATAAATAATAGATGAACTATATGTACTTCATTTTAGGTTACCGTACCTTTGGTCCGATAACCTATTGGCATGGCGTTGCGTCCGTCTGTCCGTCGGCAGCGTCGTCCGTCCACACTTTTATCTTTAAAGTTCTCTGAAATCGAATCTTTCTGAAATTTTGCACAAAAATGCCTAAAAGTGTTTAAAAATGGGGTATTTTTTAGTTGTTATATTTTTGAATTTTTTTCTCAAAATGGCGGTCATTTTTTTAGGAAAAACGGCAAATTTTTTAACTTTGACGGCCATTGCCTCAAAAACCTTAGATGTTGGCACTTTCAAAAGAGAAGTCATATGATGATTTGTGTGGCGACCTCGAATTTGAAATTCAAGGACCTTGAAAGGTGAAAATGCTTGATTTCGAATTTTTAAAATCTTTTCTCAAAAACTATCTAAACTGATTCGAGATTTCTTCAGAACATGATCTTTAGGGTCCTTGATGTTTCATGGAGAGTCTCAAAATGCTCGTAAAGCCTGATATGTAGGCCCTAAACACCCACGAAAGCCTGATATAGAGAAATTGGCTTCTCCAACTTGTTCATAGAGCTTATTTTTCTATTATAGACATATTATAGTAAGTCATATAAGGTTTCTCAGGGTCATGCATGACCGGAACTGTGTAAGTTGGTCCGTACAGACGAAATGCTTGTCGACATAGCTTATGTCTGTATTATGAGCATATAGGAAGTCATATTTGGCATAATTAATGTTTTCTTTTGAATATGAACTCTGATGACCTTGAGTTGAAGGCTAAATCTCAAGGTCACACCTGGCATAAAATATGCATTAGCCACTACAGACAAAATGGCTGAGCTTGTGTATTGTGTTATGAGCATATAGAAAATCATATAGTGGTGACTTTTTTGTTGAGCCCGAACTCGACCAAGGTGACCTTGACTGGCGAATTTGTACTTGCAATGGTTAAAACTAAAACTGTCCGGTGACCTATTTTAATCCTTGGGCTAAATTTTCAACAGAACATTCGATTTTTTATAGCATTATACTGACGATCAATTGCGCTTAAAAAGTCGTACTTTTGTTCGAATTATTGCATTTAGTTTCAACTCAATTCAAACATTTATTTAATTGATAAATTAGAGTCAGCATTACTCTTCATAGAACTAATTATGAAAGTAGATACGCACCTTTTCGATACTGGGAGGATGATTCCGGAATCAGCCATTGTCTCCCTAACTAATCCGAGTATCGATAAACTTGTCAAAGTCTGGTTTGGTAAAAAATATACCAGGCAAGAGTTCAATGATGTATCCAGAAACTGGCATAAGCGTGCCAAACCGTGCTCTGAAATACGTTTGAAACAACAATATATTTTCATCAGTGATAATTTTTACACGTTCATTTGTGCATCAAACCTGATGAAACATTCAATAATAAGTTGTTCTCCCTCATAATCATGATTCGTTCAACATTTTTCCCCGTTGCTGACTGTATGCAGCTGTCGAAACATAAAAGTCCATGACAACAACTAAAAATGTGTACAAGGCATGCAGGAAATACATTGCTCCCAGTCAATTACTGGAAAATGTCCCAATATTTTTGCCTTTGTTGAATTGCTCAGTTAGAATTGCCATATCAGGTGTGACGAACTGCGAAAAAAGTCGTGTGCCCCATTGTGCAATTGATCCACAAGCTAACAATTACCAAGACAACATGTTTTCCAGGCAAACATGGCCGCTTTTGCTCCAGCACTTTCCCTCAGAATAGTTCTATTTGTTCTTCTGTGGTCAATTATGCCAGGAAATGATTTGATCAGTCCGGATCGATGCCAATAGTTCTAACACAGCACACAATCGCGGCAATTTATCTGTTGTCACTAAACAAAAAGATCGTTGTTATGGCGAACCTTTCTATCTGATGTTAAGTATTGGCTCGCGGTTGTATCCATGCTATTGGTGTATATTATATTTGCACTATATTTCATCTAACTTATCAATTACTAAAAGGCCCAATACGAATTTGAAAAAAAACATTCATTAAATTCTGCATACTGTCATATTGAAATTTTGATAAAATTACAAGTACAGATCGCATTTATGAAGACACGCAGATAACTTACCTTATATATCTACTTAAAATATCCGAAAATGCATTGAGCTTCGCAATTGCATCCGTATCCTCTGTTTCGCGAATCCAAATGAACAGTTCAAATTTCTAAATTCCAAGGCCAACGAGGCAAACTGTTTTACATCAATGTAGCCTACTGTAAGTTGAGTGTAACTACATTTAGATGCTGTGCTATGGTCAAACTCCACGTAAAATGCGTCCGCGTCACGGCGTAGCTGAAATACCATGGACTATTGAGTATATATGAAACAAATACACACCGAAGTGGAATTATTTTCAGCTACATGATTAATCAGATTTAAGAAGAAACATGTTTATTGATGTTTGTTGTCGAAAGGTACCGCCAATATGGCGCCTCTATAATGCATGTACCATAATCTATTGTATGTTGGATTCAAGCCAGTTTCTTATAACCCATGCTGGTCGTAATTTGCCTTTTGTATTAACACCCACTGCATAATTTATATACGTGTTAAATGTTCAATATAGCGCCGCAAATGCTTCTTACATCACTAGTCCGTATAATTTATTGGTATTTACCGACTCATAAATCTTATGTCATTGGCTATAATAGGTAAGGCAAGCACAATATTGCCCACTGTTGGTCTCGAAAGTGGACAATTAGCTGACGCCCGGTGTCAAACGATTTCGGGCACTGAAACCAGCTCTTGCGCGATTAGACACGTTCACCTTATCACATTGACATACAGACATATGTAGGTACATATATATGTACCGAAAAGTAAAGACATGTACTTATCTTCTTTTGCGAGCAAGCCTTTCACTCAAAATCCATCAAAAAAAAAATCATCATATCGTGTGGCAGTATTTTGCATGATTTGTTTGCTTTCAAAACATTATTACGTTTATTATAACAAGGGCATTTTTTTTTAAAAAGAGTCTTTTTTGCAGTAGTAATGTTAATCCAATAAAATATTACACCGAGGAGGCATACAACACATCAATTAACAGAGTCAAATAAACAAGACAATTTTGCATTCCATGTTAACAAATCTAACAAATATCCCAGCTATTTATATACGTAACATAATACACTATCATGGAATAAAATCACTGGTCAGTTCATTCAAGATATGTTATATCATGGTTTGCAAATATTCCGACTGTTTCTAGTCGATATGCTGTGTCATCGCCTTGGCTATCAGTCTGTCGGTCAACGGGGAATTCTCTTTCAGTGCCTTACGCTCGGCCAACAAACTCCTGTCGGGAGTAAAACGTGTACGTGGATGTTAATGGATGGCAAATTATGGATATATATTTGCGAATATTATGATAACATCGGGTATATGAATGTAGTGACTGTTTTGCATTGATTATGCGGGGGTCTACTTTAAACTGTGTCTAATTCATAGTAGCTGGGTCAATAAGTAAAAGACAACCGACAACCAGGCACACCAAATATTCTTTTTACACCACAAAGATTACAATACCGACGTTGTCCGTTCATCATGCAGAAATTATCCACGTGGCTACTATAAAAGCCCAAAGTCATTTGCTCCAACCACGCTGAGTTACAAACCGTGCAAATTTCTTGTGACGTGTCTCGGGAGATTTCAGCGCGGCGTGGATGAGGAATTGGTTGAACACATCCCTCTGTCAACCGGCAGTGATAAATAATAATAATTGCATGAATACATTGATAATGACTATTATGTACCTGGAATGTGCATTTTCAAACAGATTAATATTCCGTGAATACTGGCATGATGTTTAACAAATCACAATTTGAATTCATTAACGATGCTATATGTATGATTTGAAATCTTCACCGTGCAGAATTCGACAAACTAATGCCAATTTTATCGTAAATATGACCATTACTGTGTTATTCATGAATGACTAGCGTATGTACATGATGGCTTGTTATGTCAAGTCGTGTGCAATTATGATAGGTGTGTATACAAAATTTTCAATTAACACTTCACTAGGACGTAAAAGTTAAAATTTTACACGTATATTAATGAGAAGTCTATGAGTAACCTACCTGGGCGTTGCTGCCGCCGATGGATATGATATCATACCGGAGAGGTTTTAGTAAGTCCACGGCCGCGGCGTACTTCCCTTTGTCATACGCTACAAACGCCTCACAGAGGGCGAGACCCACTCGCCTCGTGACGTCACAGTTCGTGCCCTGTCCATTACTACGTGTAACACACGGGCATACGATTATAAGTATGAAATGAAATTCACTTTCTTCTTATACTGCATTCAAAATAAGGCGCATCATTGTATGTCGGGAATATAATGATGCTAGTATAGTATGTGTATGTTGAGAAATGTGTTGATACTTATATAATACGATCGAACATTCAGAGGTCCAATAATTTCATACAAATGTATGTTCGTCATTTAATATATCAATGCTCGTCATTTAATGTATCATATTCTCACCTGACGAATGACTTGAGAGAGTCCATCAAAGCCTGTACGGTTTCCGTCTTTCGAGCCCCCAGAAAAGTCATCAAGAAATGCGCGTCGTTGAAAACCAACAGGTGATCGTCTACATGTGGTCTGCATACCTCGTAAATATCATCCCATCGCCCGCCAACATCGACACCTGGGGGAGGAAATTACCGTAATGGCCCGGAATAGCGCCGGTTCTCGTTTACCCGCCGGGGATAAGTCTTTAAAAGCATTAATAAGCGCCGGTCTCGAATTAGCGCCGGTTCAAATAACCGCCGGGTGTAAGTCTATGTAAGTCTATGCACGTAGCACACAAGAGTCCCACGGTGATTGCAATTGATTACACATGTGTGAAACAACACAACTGACACTTACTTACCGATATGAGATTTTGATTATGACAATAGAACACCTGCTAACCAATTAGGTGATGCAATTGAGCAGCTGCATGTATATATAATTGTACTGACTAACTTAATGATATCCATTCCCCAAGACCCAACATTACATTACATTTATATCAGCATAATATAAATAACCATTACCATATATCTTTATTGGTTGCATGTATTGCGGCGCCATGCGACATCTACTACGCACATAACGTATGCAGTAGGTCCGTGTATGAACCGGTCAGTAAACACACCGATATATTAAATCCAAACTCTCTGAAAAACTGACTGATTTACAGAGTATCGGCAGGTAGCAGCACCGGTAGATTTTCTATTGAATTTGCAAGCTTCATCACGATGTATTTTACTATAATTTATAATTTTATCCACCGTGTATCTGCTGTTCATAGCCATTGGATTAACACCATCCTCGATGCAACCGCCCGTCATTATGCCCTCAACTCCCATTCCCCCCTTCCAGCCATGCACCGCGCGCTGGATATCACTAAATACAGTGAAGAAAATCGGTGCGTTCACGCGCACAAGCTTCAAAATATATCGTTTTTGCTCATTGTATTATTAAGCGCCGGTCTCGTTTACCCGCCGGTCTCGTATTAGCGCCGGGGCTGAAACATGTAAAGCACTATTAAGCGCCGGGGCGGTATTTCGGGCCATTACGGTACTGACGAAGATGACATTTTATTATTCATATAATAATGACAAGTTCAACAGTCAATAATTTGGTAATGTATATTCTCAAAATCAAGTTCAAAATCATCGAAGGAGCAAGTATTCTTATATTCGAAATAATGTGATGATTTGATTCATCCATATCTGATAATTCGATAATACGTTGATCAATTCAATTGAGAATATGCTGGATTGTTATAATTCAATACCTTCCATTTCGAGTCTGTACAACAATGAACAAGCGTCAACCATGTCCAGCATAGCGCCACTTTGATTGAACCTTCGAGACACCTGGGCAATAATAGCATGGTATATCAAAGCCATCGGTATGTTATGTTTTTTTTTTGATGAAATACACATTATTGGCCGCTTGTGCATACCTCAGCATCAAAAATATCCAAAGCACCTTGATGTTCGCCCTGACGAAACACACAGATATACACATTTGTGGTGAAAACGACCTTTCATATTGTGATTCTCATGTATAAACACCAAATGTATTGTTTATAATATTTATTTTAATATAGTGTAATATTATTAACTCGGTGGTATTCTCATTGTAAGGACACTCCTGATTAGACGATTCGTACCACGTGACAATCCTACATACTCAATGTTGGACGGTGAAAGTCTATATTGGACGGCAAAAATGTATATTGGACGGGCGGGTGCTTATCAGCCAATCAGAGCGTGTGTTACATGTGGGTTTTCCCCACTCTGGGTTTCTCCTACATTCATTGGTAAATAATATAGCAAATGTTGGATGTTGAGAGTCGTCCAATATACAGTTCACGGGATTCAGAAATGTCATATTGACCTCGGCTGACGCCTCGGCCAATATGACACTTCTTCATCCCGTGAACTGCATATTGGACTCCTCAACATCCAATATTTGTATAATATTTACGCTAAATAAATGGAGTCAGACTAATATTGCACAAATGTTGTGCTGGACATTTACTTATCATTAAATGTCCAGTACAACATTCCTTACCTTTTCCAAGTGAAACACAGCCCAGTGCCAGAAATTGTGACACGCCAACATCCCACAATACTGGAGGGCATAGAAGAATTTTATATAACACGTATACAATAGAGGTCGTTTATAACGATCACCTATCATGAGCGACCATATCGGCGCGAAAACCACTAGATTTTTCGAACAATCGTGGCAATGAAGACCAGCTTCATTCAAAGGGGGTGCGGGGGTTTAAGTTTGAAAGTTTATAGCATGGAGCGACTTTATTCCAACGTCGATTACATGAATGAAGGTATAACGTAAATGATATAGAATCGTACATGTACTATCATATATTGACACACGTACCGACCAATCCTGTACTGTGGTGCTCATCATACCGAGGCCTTCCTTGGCCCGGCCCTCCATCTCCATGACGTGCGCCAGGGCGTGGGTGGCCCAGGCGTCCCGGGAGTTTATTTCTAGGGCCTGGAACCGGGGTGGGGTGGCGGTGTTGTTGGGTGAAATTGTCGTTGACTTTTAGCTTTTGCTGTTTTGTAACTCTTGAACGATGACCAGGATGGGTAGAAAGCCAATGTAATACTGAGACCTCCATCTAACGGTATCTACCTTTCTAGCGGCCGCTTCTCCCTGTCTGTAATTACCCGTCTCCTCCAAACCAAATGCGTGCATTCCCAGCAAATAACTGTCAGAGAAACGTACATGTAGAATCCTCTCTTACCGGTTGATTTCCAGCCACGGATCATATTACCATTTTCATTTAGTTTCTCAACTAAAAAGTTCCGCCGGCTGTTATGATAGATCAAGATGTGCAGTGAATTTATTGACATTAGGTCCATTCGTATGCCTTTAGGGTCAGAATCCAATTGAATACGACTCTAGAGAAGAAACACCAACGCCTATATTTTACATCAAGACAAGTAGACGATCCAATACTTGAGGTACATCTCACCTGTATAGAGGGGTATCGGAGCTCCAGTGGGGAAATACTCGAGCAACGGAGTCCCTCATCTGAGGTTGGTAGCCCAGGTAAAAGTATGCGTCATGGGCAAACTTGATGGCTAGCATGTCTTTAGGGTAGTCCAATAGAATATCCCCCCACACTCCACATGCTTCCTTCATGAACCTGGACCATGGGTACACATTCTTTTCTGAAGCTTCCTCGTTATTGAATTAGCTCACCGTAATGGCATACAATCATGGAATCGTTCTTTTTCTCGTTTGAAGACTGGGTCATGTACAGATTTTTAGCGACTGATGAACCGGAATCAGATCAATTAGGATGTTCTGGAGGATTAAGCATCTCCATATAAATGACGGGCTGTTTGGTCTATATTATCATTATAAGTAGGTGATACGACATAAGTGCAAGTGTCGTATCTTTAATTAGGCATTCAATAATTAGATGTTAATGTAATATATTCGCGAGGCAGGCAGCAAGATATAACTTCTGTGTGAATCTGATGATTAATTGCCTACATGGAAATGGAAGATTCGAGAAAGGTTTTGCGGTTTCTCGTGCACTGCATAAATGTAAAAACTACGAAGAAATGCCCAGTTCACTTGATTGTGGCTAGTATATGTGTATTGTATCTGTAGAATTGGCGGGAAACTCCTCTTGCGGGAAAACCAGTCACGTGACCACCATTGACCAATCACTCCGCTGAAGGGTGAGTGTCACCCTAACTACTTCTAACATATTATGGCCATGTTATCCGAACTTAGTCTATTTGATTCAAGTCCTGACTACTCGTGTGCAAATATCTATACAGTTATGTGCTGATGTATACAAATCGTTCATCACAAGCGGCAGCTAAAACGTCACTGGACTCACTGCAAGTCCTATATATAACCTGGACCTGGATCCAGGTGCCCCACACTAAATCTATAACAAGTCCACCAACGAAATTTTCAACCAAAAATATATGCAATATTGTTAAGAGATTCCAAACCACTTACCCGTCGGCACAGAGGCCCATGGCTCGCACATGTGCACGTTCCCACTCGGTAACTCCCGCCCTCCCGACGGTTCTCTTCATCGCATCGAGGCTGGTCTGGAAAGTGGGATCCAGACGCGGGTTGCGTCCGGTTCCCATCACTTCCAGACCATTGCTCATCACGTGCGCCATCACTGTGTGAACACGCACGTACATGTAAGGAACACGTGCTTGATAGAAATATTATCCAGACAAGGTAATCAATGCCATGATTATTACTCAGTTAAAAATTAAATGATCTGGATGAGGACGGAATTTAGATTATTCTATATTCACACATTCATAAGGAACATCTCTTAATAGACTCTCACCACTATCAGGGTCGGCAGCCATCAACTGTTCCACTGTTTTCTCAAGACCTCCAACACTCGGCTCGTCGTACCACCCGACATACTACAGGACAATACAGAACAACCTCAGTAATCTGAACACTTGGCTCATCGTACCACCCGACATACTACAGGACAGTACAGAACAGCCTCCGTAATATGAACACTTGGCTCATCGTACCACCTGACATACTACTGGACAGTACATAATAACCTCAGTAATCTGAACACTCGACTCATCGTACCACCCGACATACTACAGGACAGTACAGAACAGCCTCCGTAATCTGAGCACTTGGCTCATCGTACCATCTGACATACTACAGGACAGTACAGAACAACCTCAGTAATCTAAACACTTGGCTCATCGTAACAACTGACATACTACAGGACAGTACAGAACAACCTCAGTAATCTAAACACTTGGCTCATCGTAACAACTGACATACTATAGGACATTACATAATAACTTCAGTAATTTCAAAATCGACCACTGGATAGTATGTGATAAAACTCTAAAATGACAAATATCATTTGAGGAGTTGATCTCCGGTGGGAGCCAACCCGCTACAGTTAACTCTCTATCTACCGGACACCTACCTGAGTAAGCGCGGCGTCGTAGAGCTTACAACTCTCATTACTGGTGGTCGAGAAAGACAGACCATAGTCTCCCCAGGCCTGTGTAGCGAAATTGAGAGTGATCTAGTTACACTATACGAGACTGCCCCAGTCGACTTCACTGGTTTTTCTAAAGATGCGATAGCAAGAACAAATTTTTCTTTTAATGAATGACTGGTAAACTGACAGATTAATTTTTGATTTGGCAGAATGATTCGAGAGCTTACCACGATTCGATATACCGAGACCCATGGTATCATAACGTACAACATGTCACATGCCATACGAAGTCAAATGAAGTGAGTGTGTCAAGTGTTTGTGAATTCATGATATTATTGATGAAGTTTCCAACTTTTGTAATTTTACACATATACATTTCTCATAAAAATTAGCCCACGGGGTAAGAAAGGTACGAAAGAGTACTAGGGCCATGCAGAGAAAATATTTTGGCCAGTATATCTCGAGATGATATGACGTCTTATTCCATTATCTCGTCTTATTATGTCGTCATATCTCCACATCACGTCATAAATTCACATCCTACATCTCGTCTTGTAAGGATATTGGGGTGATGTATAGTGCTGAGCCCCAACTGTATATTGACATTCTGACCTTTGAAGGTCACTGACGGTCAAATTCAAGGAAACCGTAACACGTATGATGTGACTTCCTATTTGAAATGTGCCAATATTTAAGCTCAATATTGAAGTGCTCTAGTTTACTTTATACAAGTACAGCTCCCATTATGACGGCAAAACGGATGAAAGTTTAAAAAAAAGGACGCTGACGACGGACACAACGCCATTGCAATAGGTTATCAGACCATACGGTCTGTAACCTAAAGTTGAGGATACCAAAATGTCAAACAATATTGTCCCTTTTAATAGCACTACACTGTGATATATATCGATAAAGTTGTCCTTATCTTTAGCTATCTTTCATGATAGCGAGCTGCACATATATTGCCAATATATAAGCACATATGGGTCTATTTCTCTTTGGTCGAAGTTTCATATATTGTTAGGGTATCCGTTCTATGCTATTCATCTGACATCATTCACTTTACAATATCTACGAATATATTCAGATATTACGAATATGAACCTGAGATATTCATCCACAGAAAAATATTGTCCATTCACCAAACATATATATGTACCTTGAACAGAAAACTTGTCAAGGTGTTTTTTTCTTTTGCGGGGGGGGGGGGGGGGGGTAAAAAAATTGTTCAACCCGTCCCCCAAAATACTGTCACTATTCTGCTATTGTCAATCCACCGTATTATACTCCCTCCCTATTTTTCTGGCATATTTATGGCGATGTCGAAATGCAAACGATGTGTGCATATTTCATAGGGTCAACGATATACGGTTGTTGATAGGATCTGGTTTTTCTGGCCACGTGCTATATGTATGGTCAATGGCACAGTTCACCAACCTTACAGTCCCGCCAGTTGGTGTGTGTTGACATTCCGACTATTCCCTATGTAGGTAGACGAAGCCGGTCTTCGTGAATCAGCCTATGTTTTTGCCGTTGAGTTCTCTTGACCGGATTCTAACTACGGTGGCTGATTTGTGACAAGCACGTGCGCGATGTACGCAATGACATTGTGTTAAGTATTACGTGAGTCCTCATCACGATCGAATGCAGAATTTGAGAAGCGGGTGGAGGCAAAAATCTTTAGGTGCACTGCGGAGAATTCTGAAGCTCTCAAGAGGTTAAAAATATGTTGCACCTGTCACAATAATGTGAAATGTTTATTGAAGTGAAAAACAGCTAACAAAACATAATTTAGTGCATGGGCCTATTAACCAACACATGAATATCGACCAAGTGACCTGATTTTTCTATCGCTATCTAATATAGGCCTACATTATTATGTATTTACAATTCAACCCGTTCCTTTACATATTTTTCTGATCTTGTATATTATATGCCTAACTATACCTACCTCATATCCAATACTACCTTTCGTCAAGCGGAAAATATAATATTATTACCAAGTTATTAACAACTGATACTGATATGTTTCCCGGTTTGTGATTTTTTTGCCCAACTGTGAACATATCATTTTCCTCTAATATGTTAAAGAATGAGACAGAGTGCCATCGCGAATATAAAGAACGACGGCCGCGTCGCTTGGGCTGATGCACGCCGTTCTTTATTTTAGGTTATGCAGTGCTTTATTTTAGGTAATGCAGTGCTTTATTTGCAAGTGATCGTTCTTTCGTTGATGTAACGCACACATTATACAATGGATACATCGACAAGAAGTATTTTAATATCAGTGATAGTGTTTGTGTATGAACACACAATGTCATTACTCGTATATAATACTCTGAACTTGTTTACACCGGTTTTTGCTGATATTTTGCGATGCTGAATGGTATCGTTATACAACTCGGTATATTTTACCTGGGTGTCAAACGGCAATTTCTACGAAGACTTCTTTCAGACTTCTATGATTCTATCACAAATATTGAAGAAGCTTGCAATCTACCCTGATGTTAAATTTCAGCCCAATATCTTAAGAATCTTGAGAATCTATAGCATATCCGAGGACAAGTCCTGTTTACATCCATCAGGATTCGAAGGAGTATTGGAATTTTGGACCAAGACACGATGGGGTGTACCCGTATTCTACGCAAATATGTTGATTCCGAAAGATTGCACAGCTACGAAACCAAGCAAAAGCACAAAATTGTGTGCAAACCCAGAAATAAAATGATAACATTTGGGTAGATTGCCAACTTTCTCAATTTGCGCAAAAGAAATCTGAAATTTGGTAGAAAATTACTGTTTGACTCCCAGGTGAAGTGTGCTCAGTTATAGACTGATACCATATAGCATCGCAAAAATATCAGGAATGAACAGTGTAAACGAGTTAGAAAAATCAGCGTATAGTAAACCCACTAGACTAGAGTGAACTTTTAAATGAAGAAGTTCTTTGAAAATACCTACAATGTACTCGCTAAGGTTTCCCACCTACCAAACACCCTCTAATGTTTCCATTCAGATCTTTGGTTTTGTTCTGAAGAGTGTTAATGTATTTTACAGTTTTTGCCTCTAGAAACATGTGTCAAATATTTTAGATCCAGTCCCCACCCTATCAAGCTTCAAACAAATTCCTCCGTCTAGAATTTCTCAGCCCCCAGCCATAATTGTCGTCCGGATCCCAAATTTTATTGCCTGTGCATGACCTTTCCGGCCCTCAGGTCACGTTCCCCAGCCATTATCATGATTGAAACCAAACAACCCCCTTTCAATAGTGTACAGTGTGAGAGTAGTTTCAGTCCGGATTTAGCTAAGCTTTTGTATTTTACAGTCAGTCTTCCACTAGCCATCAGTTTGAACACATCGTGCCAGAATATAGTAACGGCGGGGAAAACAGTATTTTTGGATTATATTATTTTATGTTTCCTATTTACTATCGACATTAATAAAGGAATAATATCTCATCGAACATTTTCGTCTCGCCGTCACACACCGTAGCATCTGGTAGCAGAGCGTGGTTCTTCATTCGTTGGATTATACATGTATGACTTCGTTTCGTATCCGGATTATTTTGACTGTTCGTGTCGTATTGGATTACGTGTCATCACTGACTGAATATTCGTGACATTTATTTCGTTCGTTGCCACTGTATATCAAAATGGATGAATTGAAGAGTGTTCGACAACACAAGAAAAGGGCACTGACAGTCCGCATGAATGCTGTGCAGAGATATATCGCAGAACAGAGTGAAGTGGAATTTATCAAAGAAAAACGAGATGAACTGAAAACGTGTTTTTCCGACTTCGAGGACAGTCACGGCAGTATTGTTGAAGCTGCAAAGACCGATGAAGAGTTTGATGAACTTGACAAATATTTCGATGAGGTTCAGTCGTCATATGTACAGACACTGAAGGATATTACAGAACACTTGAAACAAGAAGATGAGCCACAAAGCACAAGACCATCAACACCACAAGAGCAGCCCATAGTGTCACCGATGAACATAATGAATCTTCCAAAAATCGAAATTGAAATCTTCAGTGGTGATCCTCTCAGGTATCATACATTCATCTCGACCTTCGAAGAGTCCGTTGAGAGGTATTGTGAGGACGGCGGAGCACGCCTCACAAGATTACTACAGTACACAGAAGGGCCAGCCAAGGCAGCCATCCGAGCCTGTGCCATCACCGGTGGGGAGCGAGGATACAAGCAGGCTCGAGAAATCCTGGAGCGCAGGTTTGGAGACAAATTACTCGTGTCCGAGGCGGTGACTTCCAAGTTACGACGAGGAAGGCCAGCTCATAAGAGAAATGAGATCCAGGAGTTGGCTGATGACCTCGCGACGTGCGTCATCACCTTGAAGGAAACCGGCAGGGTCAATGAGATTGACACGCAAAACACCATCCTAGATATCGTTGGTCGGCTCCCAAGGTACGTCCAAAATCGCTGGCGAAATCACGCCATGGATATTCGTAGAGATGAGGGACTCTATCCGACCATCGAACACCTCGTGAGCTTCGTGGCAGACGTCGCAGAGGACGTCAATGATCCAGTGTATGGATACAAAGATGATTATGCCAGGAACCAAAGAGTGAACACGTCCCAGTCACACAAGACTTTCACATCGCAAGGACAAGCATCAGCTTTCCGTGGATACAAGTGTTTCGCCTGTGGTGAGTCGCATGGGATATGGGCCTGTGACACATTCAAATCAAAGTCAGTACAAGAGCGCTGGGACCTAGCTAAAGAACGTCAACTATGTTTCCGCTGTCTGGGGCGTGGCCATTCGGGCAATCGCTGCATGAAAAGCAGGGTGTGTGGCATAAATGGATGTCGATCAACACATAATCGCATGCTACATGAGGTGAGGGAAAAAGCAAACACCAATGTAGTCAGAGAGCCAAGCACCACGGAAGGGGAGAATGCCGAAAATATGACACTGGTGGCCAAATCGTCGGAGGCGCCATCCTTCGTCTCGTTCAGAACTGTGCCTGTATACCTGGTGAATGGCTCAAAGAAAATCCGTGTCAATGCTCTGCTGGATGAGGCCAGTTCCGGTACATATATGAACGAAGACGTAGCAGCAGAGCTTGGCCTGTCCGGTGAGATAAAGCCATTGACAGTTAACGTGCTGGACGGAAACCAGATGAAATCTCAGACGATGGCTGTATCATGCAGTCTGCACAGCATTAACGGCAGTGTTCAACACCAGATATCAGCGCTGACAGTAAGGCGGGTCACAGGAAATCTGCAGGTCATCAACTGGAATGACAAAAAACATCAATGGCCACATCTTCGTAACATCAGATTTCCGGATATTGGTCGTCATTCGACAATTGACATCCTGATCGGGGTAGATCACGCTGACCTACTCTACTCCAATCGGGACATTCGAGGACGTCCTGGGGAGCCCATCGCTCGACTAACACCCCTGGGATGGACGTGCATCACAGCGACACCTAGAGAACGTGACAAAAATCAGACAAACTTCGTATTCTTCGGCAAAGAAGCAGATGATCTCAGTACCATGTTCCGTCGGTACTGGGAAATAGAAGAGCCTGCCTTCATAAGCAGCATGAACGAAAATGACAAAAATGCAATGGAGACAGCAGAAAAAACACTATCCTATGGCGAGGGTCGATACACACTGGGAATACCCTGGAAGACAGAGTCGGAGCTGCCAACTAACAAAGATATGGCTATGAAGCGCCTGCAGGGCACCGAGAAGCTCCTGAAGCAGACACCAGAAGTGGCACAAGTCTACAACGAGACCATTCAGAGGAATGAAGAAAAAGCCTACATCAGAAAAGTGCCAAAGATTGAAGACAAAACATCCGATTCTTGGTACCTGCCCCACTTCCCCGTCATCCGCCAAGATAAAGAAACAAAGACCAGGATAGTTTTCGATGCATCTGCACGTTGCAAGAATGTATCACTGAATGACGTGATATATCAAGGGCCAAAGCTACAGAACGACTTATCGAGTGTCATTCTGAGATTCCGTCGTGACCCCGTGGACTTGATGTGTGATGTGCAGGAAATGTACCTGCAGGTCCATATGAGGGAAGAAGATCGTCGCTTCCATCGCTTTCTCTGGAGAGGCATTAAAGAAAACACAGAACCTGACGTGTTCGAGTTCAATAGGCTGGTGTTTGGAGTCAATTCGTCACCGTTCCTGGCCCAATTTGTGACCCAACAGCATGCCAAACGCTTGGAAAATCAATACCCGCTGGCAGCTCAAACAGTGCTGTACAGCACCTTCATGGACGACAGTATGGATTCAGTGCCTGATGCAGATACGGCAATTGAAATGTATCATCAACTCTCCAACATGTGGCATGAAGCAGGAATGCATGCCAGAAAATGCCTATCAAAGACCAATTGCAAAACTATGCCCCCTTGAGCAATTTGAGTGGACACACAATGGATTATACGTATATTGACTTGCATGTGTCGTGATTTATGTGTTTGTTTTATTGCTTCATGTATGAATGTATGTTCGTAGCAATTATAGATAATTTTCATTACATGTATGTTATGCTTAGGCATTTGATTACCAGTATTCGAAGTGTTTCGAGATATATGTATGTATTTTGTATATTTTAGTTAGTTTTGATTTTTGGTAAAATCAAGAAAGGGGAGGATGTTCTGAAGAGTGTTAATGTATTTTACAGTTTTTGCCTCTAGAAACATGTGTCAAATATTTTAGATCCAGTCCCCACCCTATCAAGCTTCAAACAAATTCCTCCGTCTAGAATTTCTCAGCCCCCAGCCATAATTGTCGTCCGGATCCCAAATTTTATTGCCTGTGCATGACCTTTCCGGCCCTCAGGTCACGTTCCCCAGCCATTATCATGATTGAAACCAAACAACCCCCTTTCAATAGTGTACAGTGTGAGAGTAGTTTCAGTCCGGATTTAGCTAAGCTTTTGTATTTTACAGTCAGTCTTCCACTAGCCATCAGTTTGAACACATCGTGCCAGAATATAGTAACGGCGGGGAAAACAGTATTTTTGGATTATATTATTTTATGTTGCCTATTTACTATCGACATTAATAAAGGAATAATATCTCATCGAACATTTTCGTCTCGCCGTCACACATCCGTAACAGGTTTTGTATTCAGTGCTAGACTGACCAAACAAACATGCCTGGGTCTGGGGCGCCCCGCAATCCATTCAGTGAATTCTATTCATGGAATTCTGTATTATATTCATACAATAATCATTACATATTCTCCTGTTGCTTTTGCATAGCAACAAATGTTCAAATAAAGTAATTAGCACGGATGAGCACCGAGCTATGAGACGTATGGTTGGGGAAATGTTTGCTAAAAATCCTGACGCAATTAAGCCTTGTACATGATGCGAACTCGCCGCCCACTCAGTGTGCCGCAACGATGAGTTTTTGGTTGCCTGACAGGTGGTGCTACACAGGCTGATGTTGCATGAAGATATGGAATGACACAGGCTGTGATATCCCGACTCTATCAGAGACATCAGAGCACAGAGACGGTGATTGCAGAGAGGGTTTCATACACCCATTATTGACGTTTTGACGTTATTGATATAAATTTGTCATTTATTTTCGCCATGTTGTGTTCAGCAGGCCATTTCTATCACACAAATACTTTTGCATCGCACTAATTAATATACGTGTTACAACCGTAGTTGCTTGATTGTGAGTCATATAATTCGCATATCTAGGAAAATCTCCTTATAATGTTTTGAGCAGTGTATAAATGTGTCCTGGAAAAAAATTCGTTCCTAGAAAGTCGTTTTCCGTGATATGTTCTGTGATATGTTGTATTTAACATGGTCGGCGTTCGATGCAATGTATTAATCCAATATCTCATCATTGCACTTTCGTACGATTGCTACAGATAGATGTATAAATGAAACAAAATACATCTTCATATGATTAAAATTTATTATTCGTAAATTATCCGTTATTCATAAAACACAAACATGGTCTATGTACAGAGACGTATTAATTGTATGGTCATACGTAACATGATTTGAGCAATGCAAAGAGAATCCATGGGAAGGGATATGTCCTGTCAAATGTAGAACTCTCATTTGAAATCATGGCAACTAATATGAAGATATATGCAGCAATAACAGAGAACAAGCAAGTGTCGTTTGAACCAGACCATGCCACTACAGAATGACTCAATGTATAACTCAATGTATAATATCTATGTATTGAGGCATGATGTATGATAAGATGTTCCAGTATCTTTATGCTAATTTTGTCAAACTCGCCATGTTCAATCGCGAAAATACTTCAGGTCTAATTAGATATAATACATTTTGAAATTTTAAGCTTACATTGGAGATATATTTAGTTGTACATATAATTGCTGCTTACATTTTGAACGAACTTCATGCACACATACAGCTGAACAGAGAAATGTCATGAAACATGTATTTTGAAAATACCAATGAATGACACGAAGTATTGACTATCTAAAAACTACTAGTAAAATACCCTGAAGACAACAATAACACAGCCAATTAAATCAACTGCCAAAGTACATCCTGAATACTGAACTTCCCGACATATCAATTAAATTGTACAATAATCAAAACAATCTCCAAATATGCACGTAATTGCAACTAGATTTCAATTGCTCCAAGATTCATAGTAAAATGTTCTATCTACCTACGAAGAAATATTTCTCATCATAATGTCACCATTGTGGAAATAGCTAAAAGCACATTTCATATTCCAAACATTAACAAACAATGTGAAACACTCCCTAAAACATGGATAAATCTATAAAATGCCCTCACATATTCCAATGAAGTTTCGACATTCCCAAGGTAGCATTTACATGCATGAAAATGTGCTTGACTGAGACAAGTTACAATGCGGAAGAAGTTGAAATTTAGCTCGACAAACGAGACAGGATGAAAACTCTGATAAAAAGACGAATGTGACAAGTGATTTGTGATCATGGTCAGTCGTAATGGTCGTCGGTGCTTAGTCCGCCTGTCCAAGTAAAGTCATCTTTGGACGTAAACACCGACGATGTGTCATACAACTGGTAATATTCGGACACCTCGCCGATGACGATTTTGTGCTCCACGGCTGTCACTTTTCGTGTGCCGCAGGGCTGAATTGGGCGGATGTTTTTCAAGACGTAACCACCGAGCTCATCGTCTGGTGGCCGGTCGTTTGGACAGTGGTTCTGGAGCGTGCGTAGTGTGGCCAGCTGTGAACAGACGTAGAGGGATATGAATACATAATGTCATGACTAATAGGAGAACTGATATTCGTGTACCACAGTTCTTCCTGCATGCTTGTATGATTGTGAATGTGATTTCAACATGTTCCCATTGCACGGCAGGTAATCAGCTTTATATTTTGGGATTCGTTGAGTATTATTCAATGATCATTTGTGAAATTTGTGATATAGTTTATTTAGATGACATTGTCATCTACAGGCGAAAAGAAAAGGTAGCCTTCCATGGAAACTATGGACAGATGTTGAATACATATGTATATTTTATTTAAACTATATGTTTCTATGGTATCCATTATCACGTATTGTATTTTTATAATTGTCTGTTATGAATCCATACATACCGCACTCGCGGACACATTGATGGAATCATAGAAGACAATCCACTGAACGGACTCGTAGCATGGTGGAGTGGTCAGTGAGCCCTTGTACGTCCAGTATTTCTTCAAGTCTTCTGCAGGTTACCGGCGCAGAGGGAAGAGGAATATTGAGTAAATTTGCGATAATTAGATTATTTGTCAAAATTTTGAATCTTTGATTTTGCTATAATGTCAAATTTAACGAGTGTGGTATTCTGTATTTCAAAAAACAGTTTACGTCGTTGGATTCTCATAATAAAACAATTCGCAAATATGAAATAAATGATGTTAGGTGTGAAAAATAAAACAACAATGCTGAATTTTGGAATATATCTTTGGAATGTGGAAGTCGATGTAGAAGTACAAACTTGGTAACAATGGTCGAAGTTCGAAGAAAGGTGGCAAGTTGTCGAAGTGTCGTTTATACTGGAGCTTCTGTACGTGTGCTACGATCTGTTCAATAGCCGAGTTAGAGCGCTTGTCCAACTGGAAACACATGAATAAACACTTAGAAATAGTCATTGTATCTTTCTATTATATATATGTACATATATAAGTATGTCTATGTTGTAAACATTTAGTGTTGTAAAGACACTAACAGTTTTATTTAACAGTTGAACTTACGTTACAAAATACTGCTATTATCATGAGCCCCCCTTCACATCTGGCTGCTTCTTCAAATGAGCCAAAATCTGTATTCCAATGAACGAAGTGTATCTGAAAGCAAAAATTTTTTTGTTATCAGAAATGTAATGAGAAATACAAGGGAAAAGGGCATGTATGACTCACGAGAATATATGTTTTTATAAAATACACAAAGTTTAAACAATGTCCATATTTCATCAAAGGCCCAACGTTCCTACCTCCATAGCGTATGAACGACCGGCGACAGTGTGTTCTGACCCGAACTCGTCTCGCTCTCCCCAATGGAAGTGAAACTGACGGAGTTCATACTGCTGGTTCTTCAGGATACCACCTGTCACAGCTAGTGGGGATAGGCATTTGAGATGTAATTAATATTGACTGATGACGGCCTGACAGGTGTGAGTAACATTATACTATTCACAAACACTAGAATTATGGTTTGCATCCTCTCAACTCGCTTTTGTCCAGAATGTTAAGATACTACACAGCAAACCTTTTTAACGATCCAATACATTCATTAATGTGCGTATTAAATCAGTGTCTAGTTCACGCTCACATACAGAAGTTAGGCCAAATCGTGATATAGTCCCCACTCTAATACCCCTTCCGTACGTATCCAAGGGTGGCAGTTTCACCGAGACTGCCTCAAACACTCACTGAATGGCCGTCCCGTGGGCCTGACTTCCACTTGCAGGGAATGCCCAGTATTCCAGACCATCTTGTTCCCCTCGTCCGTGGGGTAGTCTATCTTGAGCAGGTGTGTCATGATGGAGGTGTCCAGCTCGGCCTCCTCTGGGCTGATATTGATGGGGGACTGCCGGTTACCGGAGGCGGCCGGGTAGTAGATCCACCACGTGTCAGGGCCTGGTAGTGGTGAGAGGTAATAGATGTAGTTAATGTATGATGTATTGAGGATTGGTTATGAGTAAAAAATGCATGTAGGCTGGAGGAAGCGACACACGTTGACATGGAATATTTATTGGACTCTGTACACATAGTCCTATTAAAAGTACAGTTCGAAAGATGTGCTTTGTTGCAATAATGTCCTAAATTAGCAGTGACCTATTGCATACTTCACTACAGTAGCAGGTTATCATGGTTTCAAAACACCACAGACATAGATTCTATATCTGTAAAAATGGGATAATGACATGTCTTGAAGAATTTGTCATCGTGCATAAACCAAATGGCCGATGATTCCCATGACCATCAGTTACCAGCTTTCTCTTCAAGTAGTCATCATGTCACTACTTGACGACATATCCTGTACATTCTTGGCCAAGTACATACCTCTCTCCTTGCTGTATCCCCACTGGTATTCATCAGAAGCATTCCAGCTGCTTTTCTCCGCATCCGCCTCCAGCCTCGACTTCTGGGCCTGGTGAGTGTTCCCCATCCCAGCCGACAGTCAGGGGCCACTCCTGTCAACAAAGAGACAAAACAACGGTCAGAGGTCAATCTTGTAAACAGAAAGACGGTACAAATTACGTCTGGGGCCACTCTTGTACACAGACAGACAAAACAAGGTTCAGACACCACTATTGAAACAAAGAGACAGTACAAAACCAGAGTCCACTCTTGTAGACAAGAAAACAGTACGAGTCAGATGCCACTCTTGTGAACAAAGAGACAATACAAAGTGTCATTTTTGCAAACAACATAGAGCCAATATAGTGTCAGGAGCAACGCATGTGAACAAAGAGTTAATATAAAGCCATATATATGCAGCTCAAGTTGCTAAAGCGTAAGAATGCCCTTGTCAACTGATGAGTGTTGTTCAAACTTTTGAAAAAGACGGTGTTTAGTTGGGACGGACCGCTGCAGTCACGTGACTCAAGTCTCATGGGCACTGAATGAAGTCACATTGGCGGAATCATCAAATTATCGGTAAATGTGGCATTGAAGTCAATAGCACACGTGATTGCTACAACGGTCACAGGCGATCGACATTCCTCTGGAAACCACTTCAAAGACAGTGACCTTGACCTTGGCCTTTTACTGGTCCACGTGAGACTCAAGTGTTACAGGCAATCCATTGATAATGGATTTATTCAATTTGTACGAGTGCCTTTTTTCTTCTAGATTCAACGGATCAGGACAAGCTGTTAATCATTGGAAGGGAGGAATACAAGGCTGCAGTACGGACGGAGTTGATTTGTTTGAAGAGGTGACGTCCGCGCCGCCGTCTGTGACGTCACCACAGGGAGGGAAAATGAGACAGATTGCTTGTGGGTCAAACGGCCTCCATAGAATCCTGCTGATTTCATTTTGAGTCGTGAATGCACAAGTTATTTGAACGAGCAAACCCAGAGGTTGCTCTCTTTATTGGCGAACAGATTCAAGAGTTTTGTACTCAGCAAGGACTATGAAGATATATGTGGAGGTTTTTGCGTGACCAACAGGCGCTTTTCTCGAGATATTATGGCAGCCAACGTATTGAAATGCAGAACAGTTCAGATTTCCATGTGCGCAAACGTCACCAAGCATCACCGAAGTCATTCTTTCAAATAAATATCACAACGAGCTACCTTTGCCACACTACGCCATAGTTCACCTGCCTTCAACGTTCGGTTCACTGCAGGTAAATAAACTTTTCTGTTTGGGTCCTCTGGCATGCAGTCAGCAACCCCAGTGAATTGAATTGCACATGGGTATACAACTGATTAATATTGATTGATAATTTCTTGGTGGCTCTGGAAAATTTCACGCTTGCATAACCCGTCAGACCACACTCGCGAATTAGAAGGATTCTTTTGCCATTAGCGCTGTACTGAGATGACCTCCGTGAATTGTTGCATGCATGGTGGAAATTGGAACATCTTTGAGAGCAAATTGAGGAGCCCCTCGAACGAAACGTGTTTCGATTGAACGATATCTATTTCCAGGGAACGAAATCTTATTTTGAGAGAAGTCTCCACGTGTCCTCTCAGGGGCTCCATAATCTAATGGATTTTACATGCACGTTTTTTTGTTAATATTTGCAATTATTTATCACGTCTAAACTAGGATATTGTAATATTTCTGGAATCAATGCGGATTATTTTCCAGGATGGTCTACGTTAATAGTTGGCTTACGAACTCGTTATATAAAACCGATAAATTCTGCCAAAGTATACATACACTTGAATATGCCTACTACACCAATACATCCACCGAAATATCAGTAAACAGTGATAGACACAGTCCAAATGACTTCCTTACCAACCATCCATATACAACACCTACATTGTTGTTCACAGTCTCTGAAGACCACATGCACGCATTGACCCCACCTGACCTGGGGGCTTGGGGACAAATATACGTACATAAGGTACAGACAGCAAAGGGAATTGACTGTCATGCCTAAATGTATGTGTAGAAAATAATCAGTCTGTATAGAACTCCACTCTTAATGTAATAGATGCAAACTATGGATAAGTGTGATTGTGAATTATTATCTTTTTTTAGATCTAAGTAAGTGTTTGTATTTGTAATTAGAAGGTACAGGAGTAGGAAATGTGACTCCTGTGACATTTATTACTATTGAGAACCACTTGGTCGATCAAAATAACCCCCGAGGTACTACAGTAGGCAGATCAAGTCTATATTTAGCTGAGCGCCGAGGGAGGGCTAGTTTATTTTCGGTCACGTTCCATATTTCTTTATTCTCTTACAGCAGTGAACACATCTTTATCTTTGGTGAAAAACTCGCGAGCTGACGTCGACATGGTATTGACTCGGGAAACACCTGAAGGGTTATTGAGATCTACATAAATAGTTCGGCAGCAGCAGTGGCGGATGTATACATTGACAGTGGAGTGATGAGGATTGCTCACATCATCACATTTTTGCAACATTAACAAACCCATCTCAACATCATGGGGATGACAATCAATGGAAAGAAAATGTCTTTTGAATCATGTCCGTTCTGTGGACTTAAACACACCGATTTAATGATTTGGAATTAAACATTATAGTTGTACATTGTGTATTAACCTAATAGCTCCAATACAGTCAAACTAATTATGAATATTGTTATAAAAGATTATACAATTTGCAATTGTAGCACGAAACATCAATCAAAATTAACGTCCTAGCTTTCAAATGAAAACTTTAACCCATTGAATGATAAAAATTTAGGTCTCTGGGGCTTTAAGTGGGGTGTTTGGCCGGAAACCTATGGCGCCACCCAGTGAGCACTTTGGAACTCGAGTCCGTTTACATTGTAGATTTGTGCTCTCCTGGCCATGGCAACGACGGAAATCCGCTCAGGAAGTGAGAGGCTGAGCAGTGATATAGAAGCGGGGCTCAAGCCGTGGTGTAATATGGGTAAACACGCTCCAGGATCATCCTAGACGAATCTCAAGGACGAATTATGACGACATATACTCGGTGCTGGGACACGGAGGAAAGTGTGTTAGAGCCCTCTCAACGAATGTCTGTTGGTTTTGTTCCTCTTCTTTCTACTCGTAACATTCATGGTCAGATCCACTAGTTGTGTGAATAATTTTGACGTGGATATCTCGCAGTATACATTGTGTATATATTTTTCATGACTGTATATTATTGTTTCCTCCCAAACTTCAGGAGTGGTTCCCAAATGTATGGGGCGCGTAGCATGCATTAGCCTACTGTATATAGTGGTAATTCGTTTGGGAATCAGAAAATCATTGTTCCTGAGATACAATGCGGTGTGAGCTTCGAATTTGTGAGAGAATCGTTAGGCCTGAGCGCGGACATCTGAGCCATATGCTCGGGAGTAGAGGTGTCCCTCTGGGCCCTCCAGAGAGGCCTGCTTCTATGGCCTGATCAGCTGCTCCATTTCTGATTAACTTGGGTGTGTTCCCTGTTATTACGAGTGGGGTGGGAACATATATCCGTAGGGGGAATTGCCATGAGACACTTCGATAAATCGGATGGTAAATTGTACTTTGCCTCTTGCAAATATTGGCACCTCCTTGTGCGAGAGAAAGAGAGAAAGGGAAATAGATTCCAAGCTTATCTGGACGTTAAAACAAGTGATATCCAAAGCTGCAGATTTAGACTCGTCCAAGTGCATCCTGGGAAATCAGAGAGGACATTTTCCTGTCAAGATTACCCCCCTCGCGGGTATATGGATGGGTGTGGGGTTAACGAAAATGGATGAAAGGTCGCGGCTAAGGCAATCGGATACTGTTCAAAAGTACAATTACCCCAAGGTGAAAATGGAACGTTATTTTATAAGCTTCGGTAATCATATCAGTTTGCCAATTCCGTAATTGGCTTTAGACCAAAATGCCTCGTAGTCTTCAGCGTGTGACAGCAATACCGATCACAAATCTTTTGAAATAGTGGCGACTCGTGACAGAATTATGGATCTGATACAGGGACTATAATGACATGAAACACACATGGATCTCAATTGAACAAGAATGTCAATTAATACTTCCATGATCCAGATTTAGTTTAAACTTAATGTGTTACAATGTACTGTTATATAATTTATCCACGCTTACATGTGGCGAAGATATCCCAAATGAGGCGTTCAGGCAAAAAAACAAAAACAATGTCTTTGAGCACTTACTTATAGTCATCGCAAATACAGGAAGGATGTTGGATTCACTAAAGTTTCTGCATGAGATACAAAAAAAGTTCCTTCAACTTTTGAGTGTTACTACGTTTACATTCGTTCTCTATGACTTCACCCGATAATGAGAGTGACACACTGGAAGTCAAGGTGTCGAATGGTACAGGGAAAGTAGTCCCGGTCGAGGGTTAACGTGAAGTGTATTCATGGGAGGATTTGCGAATTAATCTTGGATAACGTTTGTTCGCGAGGGTAGAAAGATTACACAAGGGGAACATGAGTGGAATTTGTTACCGGTAGCATACAATACATTAAAAATGTCCTTCAAGTTTTGTTTTACGTACCCGAATGAACACATAATGAAACCGTTAAAACATACATGAAGATGAATGTATAAGGCAGGAAAATGAAACTCCAGTTACACTGAATGGATAGGGACGCTTATTCGAAAATTGAACATCACTTTACGCTTTTGCTAGATCGACTCATCCCAAATATCAGCCAGGAGGCATCAATTCAAACAAAACTCGACAGATATACAATGGGTGGTCTCGGAAAAAATCCCGATGACCGGAGAACTGAGGCACCAGAGTTACTTAATTCAGACTTGGTTTATACATGACTAGATATTACTAACCCCAGGCAAACTGGGTATTTGGTCTCTCGATGTTTTTCACATATTGAACATTGATAAAAAGTTAGATGGTGCCAGTCGGTCTCAATATATTCATTTGGCTTCATTCAAAAGAAGCTGGTCCTGAACCATATTTTTCTGGCGCTTGGAGGGAAATATTCTGGATGCTCAGCTTATCTGTATGAGAGCACTTGAAAAAAATGTAGAAATTTGTCAGAACCGAAAATATGTCCAAATTCGATAAATAGTTCACTCATGTAGAATGAATTATTGCTTGCAGTTCAAAAATCATCAGTTCTCATAGCAAAGTAAATTTCATCGTTCATTATCATCTGATGTGACACATGGCTATACACAACTTTCTAACTCCTAGGGGAAAATTCTTGATAGGTAACTAGCGTTACTCGGAATTTTGGAGGGGACGGTGAAAGAGTAAGTACAAGAGGGGAACAACCGCTGAAGTCTCGTGACTTAAGTCTCATGGGCACTGAATGAAGTGACATTGGCAGAATCATCAAATTATCCGTAAATGTTCAGCGGCATTGAAGTCAATAGCACACGTGATTGCTACAACTGTCACAGGCGATCGACGTTCCTCTTGGAAAGCACTTAAAAAACAGTGACCTTGACCTTGGCCTTTTACTGGCCCACGTGGGACTCAAGTGATGCAGGCAATCCATTGATAATGAATTTATTCAATTGGTACGAGTGCTTTTTTCCTCTAGATTCAACGGCTCAGGACAAGCTGTTAATCATTATATGGGAGGAATGCAAGGCTGCAGTATGGACGGAGTTGATTTGTTTGAAGAGGTGACGTCCGTGCCGCCGTCTGTGACGTCACCACAGGAAGAGAAAATGTGACAGATCACTTGTGGGTCAAACGGCCTCCATAGAATCCTGCTGATTTCATTTGGAGTCGTGAATGCACAATTTATTTGAACGAGCAAACCCAGAGGTTGCTTCCTCTATTGGCGAACAGATTCAAAATTTTGTACTCAGCAAGGACTATAAAGACATTTCTGGAGGTTTCTGCGTGACCAACAGGCGCTTTTCTCGAGGTATGGTAGCCTACATATTGAAATGCAGAACAGTTCAGATCACCATGTACGCAAATCAAATGAATACCACAACGGGCTAGATTTTCACACTACGCCATGGTTCACCTGCCTTCAACATTCGGTTCACTGCAAGTAAATGAACTTTTCTGTTTGGGTCATCTGGTATGCAGTCAGCAACCCCAGGGAATTGAATTGCACTTGGGTATACAACTGATTAGTATTGATTGATAATTGCTTGGTGGCTCTGGAAAATTTCTCGCTTGCATAACCCGTCAGACCACACTCGCGAATTAGAAGGATTCTTTTGCCATTAGCGGTGTACTGAGATGACCTCCGTGAATTGTTGCATGCATAGCGGAGATAGGAACATCATTGAGAGCATTCGAATTAGTGATGCTGGTTAAATTGAGGATCCCCTCAAACGAAACGTGTTTCGATTGAACGATATCTATTGCCAGGGATCGAAATCTTATTTTGAGAGAAGTCTCCACGTGTTCTCTCAGGGGCTCCTTATTACTAATGGATTTTACAAGTTCTCTGTTAATATTTGCAATTATATATCAAATGAACGGTGAAAACTAGGGTATTGTAATATTTCTGGAATCACTGCGGATACTTTTCCAGGATGGTCTACGTTAATAGTCGGCCTACGAACTCGCTATATGAAACCGATAGAATCTGCCAAGGTATACATACACTTGAATATGCCTACTTCACCAATACATCTACCGAAATATCAGTAAACTCATCAGCAAACACAATCCAAATGACTTCCTAACAACCCATCCATATACAACACCTACATATATTGTTGTTCACAGTCTCTGAAGACCACATGCACACACTATAAACTGACCTGGGGGCTTGGGGACAAATATAGACTTACATAAGGTACAGACAGCAAGGGGAATTGACTGTCATGCTTAAATGTATGTATAGAAAATAATCAGTCTGTATAGAACTCCACTCTTAATGTAGTAGATGTAAAATATGGATAAGTGTGATTATTATATTTTTATAGATCTAAGTAGGTGTTCCCATGAAGACATATGGACTATCTGTAATTAGAAGGTACAGTAGTAGGAAATGTGACTCCTGTGGCATTTATTACTATTGAGAACCAATTGGTCGATTACAATAACCCCCGAGGTATTACAGTAAGCAGATCAAGTCTATATTTAGCTGAGCGCCGAGGGAGGGCTAGTTTATTTTCGGTCACGTTCCATATTCTTTTATTCTCTTCCAGCAGTGAACACATCTTTATCTTTGGTGAAAAACTCGCTGGCTGACGGCGACATGGTATTGACTCGGGAAACACCTGAAGGGTTATTGAAATCTACATAAATAGTTTGGCAGCAGTAGTGGCGGATGTATACATTGACAGTGGAGTGATGAAGATTGCTCACACCATCACATTTTTGCAACATTAGCAAACTCATCTCAACACCATTGTGACGAGAATCAATGGAAACAATTCTTTTGCATCCTGTCCGTTCTGTGGACATAAACACACAGTTAATGATTTGGAATTAAACATTATAGTTGTACATGTATGTATTAACCCAATAGCACCAATACAGTCAAATAGATTATGAGTATTGTATTATGAATGATGACAAAATTTGCGATTGTAGCATGAAATATCAATCAAAATTAACGTGCTATATTTTAAGATAAAGACTGTAACCCATTGAATGATACAAATGTATATCTCCGGGGCCTTAAATGGGATGTTTGACAGGAAACCTATGGCGCCACCCAGTGAGCACTTTGGAACTCGAGTCTGTTTACATTGTAGATTTGTGCTCTCCTCGCCATGGCAACGACGGAAATCCGCTCAGGAAGTGAGAGGCTGAGTAGTGATATAGAAGTGGGGCTCAAGCTGCAGTGTATTATGGGTAAACACGCTCCAGGATCATTCTAGACGAATCCCAAGGACGAATATTGACGACATATACTCGGTGCTGGGACACGGAGGAAAGTGTGTTAGAGCCCTCTCAACGAGTGTCTGTTGGTTTTGTTCCTCTTCGTAACATTCATGGTCAGATCTACTAGATCTGTGAATAATTCTGACGTGGATATCTCGCATTATACATAGTGTATAATATGTTTCATGAATTTATATTATTATTTCCTCCAAAACTGCATGAGTGGATCCTAAATGTAGGGTGCGCGTAGCATGCATTGGCCTACTGTATATAGTGGTAATTCATTTGAGAATCAGCAAATCATTCTTTCTGAGAAACAATGCGGATTGAGCTTCAAGCCTGTGAGAGAATCGTTAGGCCTTAGCGTGGACATCTGAGCCATATGCTCGGGAGTAGAGGTGTCCCTCTGTGCCCTCCCGAGAGGCCTGCTTCTATGGCCTGATCAGCTGCTCCATTTCTGATTAACTTGGGTGTGTTCCCTGTTATTACGAGTGGGGTGGGAACATATATCCGTAGGGGGAATTGCCATGAGACACTTCGATAAATCGGATGGTAGATTGGACTTTGCCTCTTGCAAATATTGGCACCTCCTTGCACGAGAGAAAGAGAAAGAAATAGAGAGATTCCAAGCTTATCTGAAGTTAAATCAAGTGATATCCGAAGCTACAGATTTAGACGGTCTCGTCCAAGTACATCCTGGGAAATCAGGGAGGATATTTTCCTGTCAAGATTACCCCCCTCGTGGGGATATGGATGAGTGTGGGGTTAACGAAAATGGATGAAAGCTCGAAAGTACAATCACCCCACGGTGAAAATCGAACGTTATTTTATAAGCTTCGGTAATCATATCAGTTTGCCAATTCCATAATTGGTTCTTAGACGAAAATGCCTCGTAGTCTTCAGCGTGTGACAGCAATACCGTTCACAAATCTTTCGAAATAGTGGCGACTCGTGACAGAATTATGGATCTGATACAGGGACTATAGTGACATGAAACACACATGGGTCTGAATTGAACCAAGAATGTCAATTAATACTTCCATGATCCAGATTTAGTTTAAACTTAATGTGTTAAAATGTACTGTTATATAATTTATCCACGCTTACATGTGGCGAAGAGATCCCAAATGAGGCGTTCAGGCAAAAAAAACAATGTCTTTGAGCACTTATAGTCATCGCAAATACATGAAGGATGTTGGATACACTAGAATTTCTGCATAAGATGCAAAAAAAAAGTTCCTTCAACCTTCGAGTGTTACTACCTTTTACATTCGTTCTCTATGACTTCACCCGCTAATGGCAGTAAAGGTATCAGATGGCATAGGGAAAGTAGTCCCGGTCGAGGGTTAAGGTGAAGTGTATTCCTGGGCGGATTAGCGAAATAATCTTGGATAATGTTTGTTCGCGAGGGTAGAAAGATTACACAAGGGGAACATGAGTGGAATTTCTGCGTAAGCTTTACCGGTAGCATAAAATACATTGTCCTCCAAGTTTGTTATACGTAAGGGGTGCCTACCCGAATGAACACATAATGAAACCGTTAAAACAAACATGAAGATAAATATATAAGGCAGGAAAATGAAACTCCAGTTACACTAAATGGGTAGGGACGCTTATTCGAAAATTGAACATCACTTTACGCTTTTGCTAGATCGACTCATCCCAAATATCAGCCAGGAGACATCAATTCAAACAAAACTCGACAGATATACAATGGGTGGTCTCGGAAAAAATCCCGATGACCGGAGAACTGAGGCACCAGAGTTACTTAATTCAGACTTGGTTTATACATGACTAGATATTACTAACCCCAGGCAAACTGGGTATTTGGTCTCTCGAGGTTTTTCACATATTGAACAGTGATAAAAAGTTAGATGGTGCCAGTCGGTCTCGATATATCTGTTCAGCTTCATTCAAAAGAAGACGGTCCTGAACCATATTTTTCCTGCGCTTGGAGGGAAATATTCCGGATGCTCAGCTTTAATACTAGTATCTGCATGAGAGCGTTTGAAAATATTGAAATATTTCAGAAATGAAAATATGTCCAGATAATTACCTTGTAATATACACTCGCCAAACCGAAAGCGAACTAATTCATCGTTTTTCAGGTATTCTATTGGTCCTGTACTGTTCAACTTTATGCGTGCACATCAAGGTGACCAAATTTAAAGCAGCTGCCTTCGAAACCAGTCAATATTTTTGAAAACTATACTTCATACTAAACATGCTAAACTAACTGAATGGAACATACTCACATCAAATGTAGTGAAAATAACGAGTCCTCAGGGAAATTTTGCTCATTTGAACAGGCGGTTCTCGCGTAAATACAGGAACTGTATCCATCACACGCAGATGTAAACAAAGCATAGAAGTTTAAGCATCATGGTATATCACTGATTATTTTCTCACAACTACACTATATATATATGCACATACGAACTGGAAAATGTACTCGATGCGGATTTGTTTACATTCGGGTTTGATGGATACACTTCGTTTGTTTATTTACGAAACCGGTACAAAATGGGCACTAAAACGGATGAAAAGACAACTCGGACGGACTGTAATCGTCAAAATCATTGAGCACACCTTTTGTTAGATTGCATTAGATGTGTTTAACAAAAAAATGGCATGGAAAAAAATATTGCATACATTCGAAGGCAGCAGCTTTAATGTGTGGCAAAGCACGGAGAGAACACACAGAACGACCGACTTATAGTACTCGGTATGTGATGCGCGAACGAAAGTACAGTCTCATGCATGATTTATGTAGTGAATGTATATGCTTGCTCAGAGCATGTCCACATACGTGTCATACTTCTGTGAACGCAAGTTCAGACTTGTTATTGTTATCTTATATTAGAAAATTTGACAGAAAAAATGACTATTGAATTTGAAATAAAATTGTGGGACCTGCCAAAGACCTGTATGTAATATGAACGAAATCGTTGAGCACACCAAAGGCGTGTACGTTATATGCATGAAATTGTCGAGCACACCAAAAGCATTTTCCTAATATGTACGAAATTTTCGAGCGCACCAAAGGCGTTTGTGCAACTTGTATGAAATCGTCGAGTACACTAAAGGCATGAATGTAATTTGTGCGAAATTTGAGCACCTTCCATTGCGACTAAAGTACATTGTACACACTGGCGCATGAGGTCACTCATTGCGAAACTTTCGGGTGAAAAAAATGTCTTTGGGTGAAAGAAATAACAAAATGAATGTACATAGTATCTATACATGTGAACAATAACCCTATATACATCACACAACATTTGACAGTCACACGCATATTTGTGTAACACATCAGCTGTTCAATTCCATGGGATTCAATGACCAATCCTCTTTGCCCACACCGATGGAATCTGATTGTTGTTGGCATGTGATATGTTCACAAATCCATCTGGGGAACCATAACAAGGCATTTTATCCGGAGCAGAACGTTAACTATCACTGACGTTTTCGTGAGAAGGCGGACCCAATGGTCAAAGGAAGAACAAAAGCAATGATTCGGACAATCTTGCGGCGGTGCATCCCGGGAAATCAGAGGCCGCCATGTTCCAGTCAAGATAAGCTATCGACAGGAAATTGAATAGATTGGGTATAGATTAGACGAAGAGAGGGGCAATAGGTGGAGGCAGAATATAGCCTACGATTTAAATATGAAAAGTAAATTTTTCTCACACCCAAGCTCTCGATAGATTTGTAGCTGCTTGGTCCTGGATATCAGCGTCACATTCAAAAGTGAGACCCTTTGGCAAAATCACCAGGAAATTTGAGGTCATGAACAAGATCGACTGCGCACATATTTTTTACTGCAGTTTTGAGCTGTTCCTACGTTCGTGCTGCTTCTTTGCTGTACAGAACGACTTAGCCCTATTAAAATTTTTGGTTCAATGTTTTGTCTATTTGATTTTTTATTTGATCACACTAACATGTCACTGAGAGCACTTAAACCGGTAGTGAAAAAAGGTTGTTCAGTTTTTTCCCTTCAAAAAAAACGAGAGACATCAGTTTGTAGCATAATTTGAACGCGTGAGATGTCTTTAAGCATGCACTTCCACCTAGAGTAACCCCCTTGAAACAGCCAATATTCTGACGTCAGAGATGTAAACTGAATTAAATACACGCTATCAACTTCAGGAAGGAGGCAATACATGGTATTGACTCGAACACTTACGACAATGCACCGCGTGATCACGCAGCTAAAAAAATAGTTCTATTCGCGAGTGAGCTCGTGACGAGTGTATTCATGCGCGGGTTAATGGTCGACGTAGACTATCTAGTGGTAAATCCTGCAATATTGCACAGGATATTGATGGAAAACACGAAAAATCTTCCTTTTGTTGTTATCGCGGGGCGGTATGGGGATACTAACGCTAGCTCATCTCTGTCAGATGTTGTTTTTCACAAGTCATCAAAAGCTGAATCCTGCGACCTTTCATCACGTGTATGAACGTGGAATCAAAATGAAATGCATCTCCGCAACTCTATTGCATGTCTTTGTTTATACATGTATCAGTTTAGCCCCTGTTGTGCAGCTGAATCAGTCTGGCCATCTAGACTTACTTGGTGGGCTGCTTAACTTGTGTGAATAATTAATCTGGAAAATGATGCATGATTGCACAATATGGTGAAAACATCCAGACACGGGCATTTCAATATAGATCCGATTTGCATATATGGATCATATTCCAACAAAAAATATGGAACATGCCATACATTCGCCCAGATCCTTACCAGATATCATATTAACGGCACATTACATATTTATGTCAATTTGTGTGGCTTTGGTAACCCCTTTCTTGCTGTGCTGAGGGAATCAGCCGGCCGGGAAATTAAATTGACCCAGAATCGGAGTTCCGTGGACCCATCGTAAAATATGTTTCTTGCTTCGGTTGCTGTAAATGGACATCGTACAAAGGATGTAATATTTTGGAGCATGATGAAAGTATGTAGTCCTCTGTACCTAGTCCTGTTATTAATAATCTAACCAAAGCAGGATGAAAATTTCGGTCATAAATATCGTTTATGGGACTATTAGGATTTTCCCTAAAAGTGACTGATGAAAAGTAGCACGGAAAATGTTTCCTTCCAGTTATTTCATGGAAACAAGTCGGTTCGTATATGGATGACATTCTTTCGCAAAACTATATACTGCTCAGTAACTACTTTTTGAAATTGTAAGTATATCACCGGTCTCATTGTTTATACGTGTGATTCATGCCCTTAACGTGGGAAAATTATGCATGTACCCTACACGTTCAGAGCAGGAATATTGCTTCATCCTTGTTACTCGAAGTAAGCATATTGTTGAATATCCAGTGCATAAAAGCCAATCTTCGAAGATTGCCTGGTCACATGAAATAACGTCCCGCGATGGACTTTGAGATGTGTTTAATACTGGTTATTCTGGTGCAGGAGTGAAAGACCATGTTGTCATGACCGAGCTATTTATAGTTACTTGGACACGCCAGGGATAAGCCAGAGAGATGATTTTATCTCGATTTGGTGACAAGACGGACCAGTGCTTGAATGCTGGGATGCCATCAAGCTAACTGAGTTGCCAAGGAAAGGATTAGCTCGGAACAGATGGCACCAACAGAACAGAGCAGATAGAAGAGGAAAGAGTTGGATGATATCATCAGGCAGGATCGCGGGGGTCAAGCAAAGTATCGCATTCCACCAGAACCGACAGGGGATATGTTGCTATTAATGCCACCTAAAGAGATATTGATTGACTTATAGGAAATCGAACGGTGTGGAGTATTATTGCACCGTGTTAAGACCCGCCAAGATGGAATTATCTTGCCTGTGTAGATAACATGTCTATGACACACTTCAGACCCAAGACCTGACACCAAGATATCAGATAGTTGCATCGCTAATTATTATTTCAGTGGATCAAAAGCCACTCCGGATGAAATCATACATGTACGGTATATAGCTTCGATCGTTGAATGGTGATTCGACTGCAGAACGATTGCGACTCGGAAGATCTGAAGGGCCCCGTTCGAAACTTTAGTGTGCATAGTGCACGTTAATTGTCTATACTTTTGGCGAGAGATCTGAAAGAATACATAGGCTTATACATTAAGTATGCAGTATCGTGTAGTTGTTGGTACATGTATATCGTTGTCTGTAAACCAGTAGTGCGATGTAGATACACGATCCCATAATATAGTATTATTTCATCTCACGATGCTGAACAAAGGCTACACCACAATATTGCTTAATAGCGCTGCACAAGATTATCACAATCAGCTACAATTCATACCGCTTTATTAGAGGAAAATGGAATAGACCTCATCTCGACGAAGATTTACGTGTGAACATTTTCATTATAGGTCACATGACAGGGTCACGTAGTACAGACCCAGAGCCGATTATGACATTAACCGTCTATATTCCGACATATTCAACCCACTTCACCGCCACAACAACATTGTATTGACTCAGTACGGAACTCGAGGATGCTTGAAATCTCGTAAAAGTAGTTCGTGGTGGAATTCTGCGGACTGATACATTGATCGGACGGCGGTAAAACGGTCTCTTCCGGGAGGTAAGTGGCCAAGGGTCGATTTACAAGTGGTCTGTTTTGGGGTTTTGTACCTGGACATTTTCACCACGAAATGACAAAACGATGAAAATCGGCGCCTCAACTATATCGATGATCATACGCAGACAGAATTCGAATGGTGTGGGGGCGATAACAAAGTTATATAAGGGTCTACAGTAATGAAACAGGTATACCGCCATATATATATATGTGACCAATTCGTTGCATTGTTACGCCCCGGTCCCATATGGATGGTGGCCATAGCCGTAGAAGCAGACGGTTTGTTCATCATGCTCAATCACTCCGGCAGGCTGCACGGTACTCCTTGGTGACCTCCGTGGTTAAACGGCTCCCGCCGTATTGGCGCCGACATTGAACGACATGCAATGATCGAAGCTGCACCCTGATCTGGATCCCGGAACAAGCAGGAGCAGCCTTTCATCCCAGAGCACCACGGCACTTTCTGACATTCCAAAATTCCCGGCATCGAATGACGAACTCTATCGGTGCACTATTAAGCCTATTTTCAATCAATGAGAATATAGCGTCACATCCCATCTCATCCCGTCCGACGTCAACACGGCTTTGACACAGTTTACAAGCTGTTCAACCCCTTTGTTCTTCTGGGATGCAATGTGCTTCATCCGCCCTAAGACCTACATGAAACTGTCGCTAAATAGGCAATATGAGAATCTAAGATTTCTTTTAATCGGGTGAATCACTTTATGACTTTTGATCGAGTCGAGAGATGTGAAACTCCACACCAGGAACGAAACTGCACAACTCGTAAACACAAATATATATGTGTGTTAACCTATATGTCTTTGCTGTGAAGTTGTGTCACAATGCAGATGCATGCACCAGCCAGATTGTTGTTTTCCCCTTCTAGTTATCATTGATTACCTACTGTCAGTCTGATTGACATTCAATCATTGATGACTGAAAAGGTGAAACCGGTTATCAAGGCACAGAATCGAGCTCTATTTGATGAGATGATGATATTACTGGTGGTCTGAGCTAGATGGAAGCCGCAAATTGAACGTCTTCCTCATCAACGAGGCACACTTTAATTACTGTCTCCATGGTGCTGATTAGACGGCGCTAATGAACTGGATGGAGGCTGTAAAGTCACGTGACTTGAGCTAATGAGCACCTGATAATTCGGATTCGCTCGGGGCTTTGTCGTGTACACCATAGCTCGTTGTTTCGATGCCTATTGTGTGCTCTATCTAGCGAACAGGAGTAGGAGATAAACATAAACCGAACAGGAGTAGGAGATAAACATATGCGAGGATTAGAATAAATACATCGTCTGCACGCGCCAACTCATGATATACGTACGTTGGATATAAATAGAATCTATATATATGACTGCACGAGTCCCGCTAGATAGGAATCTGTAGAAATATGATTCCGAGTCTGAATACTAGTATGCAACCTATTACTTGGCTCGATGGTTGCGTCATACGCTCTCATATATCATATTTGCTTGATTGCGACCACGATCATGTTAGATGACGTATTTAATATGAAACAGCGACAATCAATCGCAATTGCACTCCAGACTGGCTATATGTGTTGACGTAATAATGTAACCAGAATGTAATCCATTTCGGTTATTAATATATGAGATTGTCAGAGAACAGACAAAACCAATGACAACAGTACTACTGCTGGCATTTAGACATATCAACATCCATTACCAATCCTTGGGTAAATAGAACAATCATGTTATCTGGGTAAAAAAGAGGACGTTTGAATTTTGACTATTGGTACTCGTCTACGACTGGTACTAGGCATCATGTATGATGTCTTGTGATACTGACAGGATCCTAAACTATTCAGCTGTGTATATCACGTTCAATGTCCAACTGTGAGAGTATTCATCTATTGAACTTGCAAATGTAGAGGATTTGTTTTATCTAGCTCGAATGTAAAGGAATTTAGAGGTCATATTTTGTGGTAATGCGGTTCAAAACTGTCTTCCCTTTTTACAAATGTAGAGATTTTTTAGAGGTTGGGGGTCATATTTTGTGGAACTAATGTAGAGGTTTTGAACATTGTCCTCTGGTGTACGAATGGTAACGTTTTTAGAGGTCATCTTTTGGGCACACACTTAGATGCCATTGGACGTCATATTCTGTCGAACAACATTGTAGAGGTTCTGGAGGTCATATTCTATGGGCACAAAGTTGTAATATTTTGGTAAGAAAATGTATGTTATGATGTTTGTTCATCTATGGTCAGAGAGCCTTGTAGGATACAAGACGGATGGGATTTTGTGTTCTCAGTGGACCAATGTACGGAGTACCATTTACTGTTTGGATCTTACGGTGCACACCAATACAGAAGGATTAAGAGGTCATGTTTTAGTGCACACCAATAACGTGGATATTTTCAGAGGTCATCTTTTGGTGCACCATTCTACCTGACACGTTTTGGTGCACAACGAGTTTTGTTTGATACCATTACTGATGTTTTGCTATATAAGTCATTCATTACCTAGGCTCAAATGCAATGCATTATCATGGCGAGTACGGCGCCACGACGTGGATTTTATACCGCCAGAATACATATCCACAATGTAGTGCCTCCTTGAACGTGTTTTGAACGCCAAAACACTTCCTCGGCCTGCCAGTACTGCTGATGTAGCTGAACAAACGAGCTCATGAATTATTGATACACTACCTTGTATCCAACCTGCAGTATTTCTTTTTTCAGCTCAATGGGCCAGGAAACTACGTGGGCCAAACCAAGGGCATTGGGGTGCATATAGAGCTAGGCCTATAGCACATCTGAAAAAACCTGTCGTTGCACTGTAAATGACATTTGAACACATACCTGCAGGGCATAATTCGAAACAAATAATGCTTCCTCATATTTCACGTTGAGATCGACTGTTCATTTTTCAGACATTTCAAGCCATATTTAGAAACTGGAAAGAAAATCGATAGCCTTAATTCCTCCACCACGTGCCGGGGTAAAATCATAACATCAGGGACTCCATCTCGTTCGAGGGAAGCCTAGCATGGGTGACATAATGGCACGACTGGGCGACAAAACACACACACAACAGCGACTATCCAGCGGAGCCGCCCGACATTTGGCAATTCCACTGCATCGGGAGCAAAAATAACCAAGTCAACGTTACGTCTGCCACGGAAATACCGTAATTTCCCATGGCATCTCAGATGAGAATTTTTGTTTCCCCACGTTTTTTTAACCCTCTAATACCCCCCTTACTCTGTATAGCGAGCGCGGAGGGAACACTAGCTCTCATATTTGAATAATGATGGTACCGACTGTATCCAAATATAGACTGAACCCCCTTCTGTGTCAGTGTTATACTATGCTTACCTTGCGTCACCTATAGGCAGACCTTCGGTGTCTCAGTCGTTCCACGGACGGACAAATATCCTTTTTGACTGGGAGATGGACCGATATTCGGCTTTGACATCTACGCTTATCACTGGCGAATTCCGTGTATATAGAGTATATATTTTCCCCACTTTTTGTCAAAACGTCGATACAGTTTCGAGATGAGACAGCTAGGGCACCTGTCTGTATATTTCGGGGCCTGTTTCCAGCGGTCGCCTAGCCGTCCGTCCGTCCGTCGCCTTGTGGTGGCCGTTTACGGCTAGCACCTTCACTGTGTTAGACCGTACGTACAGTGCAATCCCTTGCACGGAGGACTGCCGTGCCCCGCTCAACTGTGCAGCTTGGAACCACACAATGACAGTCCTACAAGGGTGCCTGGGCAACTGTGTGTGTGGTGGTGGAGGGGGGTGGGGTTAGAAGTGGGGGTGTGGAAAGAGGCGGGGGAGAGGGAAAATCGACACCAAATGCGGGGGAGAATGTGCCGGGGTGGTAGAGCGGCAGGGGCGTGGGGGTGGAGGTCCCTGCGCACGGTGGAGCGGCCCTGTAACCACGGCGGCGCGAGCAACTGACGTCAATAAACGGAGACACATGCTCGAAAGATGACCCTCGGCCTCCGCGTCCCAAGGGGGAGTCCCGGCTTATTGTGTCCGAGCTGTGCAGACGGCCATTGCGTAAAGCAGCCACCATAACCCAGCTATTACATGTTGTGCCAATGTCGTATAGCTTTGGCTACGGAGATAATATTGCACGAAATGGTTTAGAAGTGTGTTGGATATAGATAAGAGAAAAAAAAACCCACACACATGGACCTAATGCAGAAGCGGACTAATTCCATGATTCGCGACTTGTGATTAAAAGTAGAGGGATCATTCCTTCGATCCCCACCCCTCGATATATTATTGATAAGCGATTCAAGAGCCGTACCAATATTTTGTGCTTCACCAACATGAAAGACAAAATCCAACGTTGGAGGCGCCCCTGGAATTCAGAATGGCAAAGCCTTGTCGCAATACATTACGATTTCTCCAGTACTGTAAAAAAAAAAAATCAACGCTACATAGCAATATATATAATTCGATCCCGACATCGAAATTCTCCCAATGTCCCCAGAAAATGTGAAGTATCTTGGACACCAATATAGCACGCATACTTTGAGCCAACATCGCTTGTGGTGGTTGGCGTTGTTAATACAACGTACGTCGGTTCGTCAGAGGGCCAACAAAGTACTGCAAACATGTTGCCAATATCTGCAGTACCACGTTGGACCAACATGGTATTTTTTCAATTCAATTCAATTCATTTTATTCAGCACAACATCCAACATTACAAGTATGGTTAATACAATAAAATTGAAATAATTGTGTTGAAAGCAGAATGCAAGAAGCGAAAGCTTGTACAAGGCATTCCCCCAAAACAATAATAATATAAGGTGATTTTTTTAGCTTGATAAACAATTAGAAGCGTTTTCAAGTTTACAATATCTTCAAATCCCAATAACTTATACTCGAAAAAAATTGCATCTGTGTGTTCCCTATAGTGAGCTTTATCCACCAACCTAACTGCATGCCTAGCTGTAACTTTATAATATTAAGTAAGCTAGTTTCATAAGTGTTTCCCCAAAAACAACGACATTTCTCAAAGTTATATTGTTTTCGCTTTTTAGCTTACCGGCCCTTTGGGCCGATAAGCTATTATCGTGGTTTTTCGTCCGTCGTCCGTCGTCTGTCGTCCGTCGTCCGGCATCCGTCGTCCGTCGTCCGTCCGGGTCTGTAACTTTTTTTTGGCATGATGAATTTCCTCATAAATTTGTCAGAACATACCTTAGGCCAATATCTAAAAACGTTTTTTTAAATTTTTTTGATTGAATCGTTTTTGCCGATTTGGCGGCCATTTTTGACGAAAAATTGCCAATTTTGGACTTTGGTGGCCATTTTCTCAAAAACTGTCTGATCAGTTTTGAGATTTTTGTTTCAAAACATTCCTCTCATGTACCTCTATGACATGTGTAAGTTTCGTTGCCCTTGAATGGCCGGTCTGCGTGTGGCGGCCATTTTGATTTTTTGACGGTTCGGCGAAAAAAAAATTTTTTGTCCCAAATCAAGTCACTATTCGTTTTGAGCCATTTCCAGCAAAAAAAAAAAAATTTTTTTTGACCATTGAAAATTTTTTGGGACTTAGAAAATTTCACCCAATTTTTCCTTCATAATGGGAGCTATGCAGAGTAATCTCATAGAACACTTCAAGATAGAGCCTAAGTATGGCACATTCAAATGGGAAATCATATATTGCGGTTTGAGTGGTGACCTTGAATTTGACCTTCAATGACCTTGAAAGGTCAAAACGACCTTTTTTTGTCGAAAAAACGATGAATTTTGCCTTTGGTGACCATTTTCTCGAAATCTATCCAGACAGTTTTCCTCAAAATCATGTATAAGATTCTCCTTATGTACCTTTGTGATGTGTATAAGTTTTGTTGCCTTTGAAATTACAGTCTGCATGGGGCGACCATTTTGATTTTTTGACAGGTCAGCAAAAAAAAAAACGTTTTTGTCTCAAATCAAGTCACTATTCATTTTGGGCCATTTCCAGCAAAAAAAAAAATTTTTGTTTGGCCATTGAAAATTTGTTTGGACTTAGAAAATTTCACCCAATTTTTCCTTCATAATGGAAGCTATGCAGAGTAATCTCATAGAACACTTCAAGATAGAGCCTAAGTATTGGCACATTCAAATGGGAAATCATATATTGCGGTTTGAGTGGTGACCTTGAATTTGACCTTCAATGACCTTGAAAGGTCAAAACGACCTTTTTTGTCGAAAAAACAATGAATTTTGCCTTTTGTGGTCATTTTCTCGAACACTATTCAGACAGTTTTCCTCAAAATCATGTATAAGATTCTCTTTATGTACCTTTGTGATGTTTATAAATTTTGTTGCCTTTGAAATGTTGGTCTGCGTGGGGCGGCCCTTTTGATTTTTTGACGAGTCTGCAAAAAAATTTTTTTTTGTCCCAAATCGAGTCACTATTCGTTTTGAGCCATTTCCAGCAAAAAAATTTTTTTTTTGGTCATTGAAAATTGTTTTGGACTTTGAAAATTTCACCCAAGTTCCAGTTGTTAAATATAATACATGTAAGTCATTTTGCTGTAAATCTAGTGGAAAGTGAGACAATTTTACATCTAGTGGTACTTGCATTGCCAATTGGTGAGATCCAGCCAGGAATATTGCAGCCTATACACCGATTGCACCATTGGAAAATTTGGTATTTTCTCCCATTGTTTTTCCAACTTGGCCTTGATATTGCTCAAAGAGCCACTGAGATCACTTTCAACTCATCTCAGCAACACATCAAAATTGACTTACTGAATGCACTGCTTACATCGGGAACACCTCCGTTGTGAAACTCGATCTTCTACTTTCAGTGAGGCTTAAAATGCAAGACCTCCAACTCAATTTAGAGTTTCGTTACATGAGTAGTATTCAGGAGCTACAATAAACCCTATTTGAGTCGTCTGGACGATCAGCAATTTGAGCAATATCAAGGCCGTGTTGGTGGAAAAATAAAGGGCGATAATACCGAATTTTCCAATGGTGCAATCGGTGTATAGGCTTGTACTGGAAAAGTACAATGCACAATCCATGAATCTGACCTTTGTATGTGTTTATATTGTTGTGTACAAAGTTAATTTCAGTGGAAAGATATGTTTTGAAGCAATTTTACATCTAGTGTTACTTGAATACTGAAGCGCCTGTTACGTGAATACTTAAGCGCCTGTTACGTGAATCCTGCAGCACATATCTCGTGTGTGCTACGATAAACAATTGCTTGACAAACACAAATAGGCGAGTGTCACCTCCCAACAACTGTTGAATTTAATCAACTGTGAACCAATCAACATCTGTGGACATTAGCAGTGGGCAGAAGTTCCATTATATGGTGATTACATGTAGACAAAGAGGCAATCGGACGATAATTGAGGAATAATCTCACTCCATGTGTTTATAGTTAATAATAATGAAGGTGTCAACAACAAATGAAACTACCACGCAAAAGAATATCATTATGTTAGTCTATCTGCTAAGTCCCTTTCCTGGAAACCTCGTTTGGGATGTGTTTCCAACCAAAAATACCCACCTACCATCAATTTTCACAGATTATGTTGTTGCTTTTTCCAGGCTTCCTGTAACTCCGCTACAGGAATCCTGTGCGCACGTTGACGACTGTGATATAGGTACAACAGTTGTTCAGTTTGAAGTTTATATACAATACATTGTCGTATCTGTTCAATATTTTGTGTTGTCAACTTATCTGGAAGCAACATTGATGAGGTTGAGATTCTCGAGCTTTTAGGTTCATTCTCTGTACATAGGACGAATGAGATTGAACAGCACTCACATATGTATGCAACCCCAAAAAGGGTTGCATATATATGACGGCACCGACCCTTCCCCAACACTTCAGTACATTTGCGCTATACACATGCATAATCACACCCTCCCGCGCGCCATATATACATGTACCATAAAACCACACCACAGACATGACTCAGCCAATCACGAGCAATTCACATGACACCCAGCCAATCACAAGCCGCACCCGTCAAACCATCACACGACCTTCACCCTGCACTCAGACAATGACTTGCTCAGACACGCACCCCGTTTGCACATACACTTAGACAACAGACATATTTGTTCCCTAGTTAGATGTGTAGTTGTGAAGGATTGTGAAGGACTTAGCCTTAGGGGATAATGGACTTATAGTGGCATACACGGATAGCCGTTATTGTGCCATTTTATCATACATGCCTTGTTGATATCTGACGTGCCAATAAAAGAACTCTGCGCCAATCACACAACGCTAGAGTTTGACATACACTCGTGCAAAAAACCTCAATAGGAGCCTGAAGAATCCCTATTTCATCCCATATATCATTATACTTCAGAATATTCTTTAAGCGAGAGAGTTATAGTTTTTATGAACAGACTTCAAGCGTCATGTCTTGGAAGGTGTAAACATCTCGTGGCTGACCACTAAAGCACAAATATAATTAGTGCAATCTAACTACATGTATTCGATTGAAATATATGTAAAGTTATTGACTACCGTCCGCTCTTCGGGATCCGCTCTTCGGGATTAACGGTAACCAGGTAACAGCCCACCCGACACTCCCAGGCCTACGGACACCGTTCAGAAACTAGTTCATCCCTACGGTGTTAACTGGCGGGGCCTGGCGAGCCGCGGACTGCCTCGGGGACGGAACCCCGTACAGTCCGACATGCTGGCCAGAGCCTATGTCACACGTCCCGGGAAGGGAGAGAACTGGCGATCCACAGGGCTTGCGCCCCCGAGTCAGCAACTTGTCTCTCCCAGCCCGGGCCTCCCCATGGAAATCGTCCCCAGGGCTCTAGGAGCCCTCTACTCAGAAACAGGGAACGCAAAGCTCATGGCGAACTTCGCGTGCGTCCTAGTCACTCTCTCTCGGACAATCTCCTCGATCGAGTCGCTTCCAGTGTATATATAATACACCACAAGCTGTAGGGCGCACGCGAGGTCTAATCGATCCATTGTTATAGTTTACTGGAGCGTAAATTACAATGAGTCGCCGTGGCAACGCACGCTCGAACCGAGCATGTCAAAACAAGGCCAAGTACGAAAAGGCCACATAAATGGCATTTATGTTTACAATCACCTGCCGCGTGCTTAGGGCAAAATCGCCACATTACCCCCTTCTTACAATGTTGGTCCCCAACATGTTCCGCCCGCGCCCAAAACAGCCAAAACCCGACGAAGGCTTCGCATGGCGGGGTCCGGAAGAAGGCAAGATGGCAACACCCGGAAGTCACGGCGCAAGACTAGGACTTTAAGAGTCCCTTTTGGAAGAATGGGGAACTACCCCCGGACTTACGGAGTAAACTATAACACGCTTTGCAATTTTGAATAAACCCTCATAAACAAGCTAAAATTTTGACCGAGGTGGTCCAAAACCGTGTGATGACCTTGGAAGGTCATCCGTTATAAAAGGACGGTGTGTCGAGTCTTTGGAATATCTTTAAGGTTAGACTTTAAATTTAGAAATTTTGTAAAACGACACACCGAGTGATCAAAAGTGATAGTACCTCTAAAATGTTGCCGACCGCCCTGCCGGCCGGCTCCTCAGATCCGCAGAACGGGTCTGAAGCAGGGCGGAGCCGCGGGAGCGACTCCGGCACGCCGCCGCACAAGTGCGGCGACGAGGCTAGTGCCCTAGCCTTCCTCCGTCGTCATCGGCTCCTCATCCGTGCCGCCTGTCTTGGGGTCTGGCGGCGGTGACGAGTCCCTACGCCGCGGAAGCAGCGGAGCCGGCATAGAGAAAGCCGGCTGCACGGGCGGATGAGGCAGGCCCGGTGGCGCTTGCAGGGGCTTCTGCGGTGAGCCCTGCAATCCGGGTCCTGACGGAGCCATCACGACCGAGGCCGGTAGAGATGTAGCGCCGAGATCTGCAATGGCGCGGAACATCTCTACCGTATCGCGGGTGCGCTGAGGACCGGCCGTCCGTTCTCCCCACACCTGGACCAGGTATGGGTAGATGGCCAGCTCCAAAGCAGCATCCGCCCGCCGGAGAGCCGCCTGGTTCAGGGCGGACGACTCGGGGTCATCGACGCCCTGGAGTAGGCGAGTCCGAGCGGCCTCGGCTTCGTCAAGACGACGCCGTAGCTGCTCATTCTCAGCCTCCAGGTGCTCCATCCTAGCGGCTACCTCTGGGGCGGGGGCGGACGCCCCGGACTGCTCGGCAAGAGCGGCGGTCCGACCCGGGTCGAACGCGCGCCGCTCAATGACGGCCGACAAAGTCCGGTAGCTCTCTAGGCTCCGCCGGGTGCCTTCCATGAGGCCCTGGTCGTATGCGAGATCGCATGCGACACGGGAGGCCTCGGCGCGGCACCGGCTGAACCGATCCAGAGAGCTGTCCATCTCCGCCACAAGGTACTCCGCCGCTCGGGTGAGTCGACCACGCTGGGGGTGATCCCAGGGGTGCTCCTCCCGAGCGCGGACCAACGCGGCCACACCTGCGGACCCCAAGTCACAAATGGCTCGGGGCACTGGCAGGTTCACCAACCCTGGGTCACCGGGGATCCGGTCCATACCATCGCGACGATGGCCGACCGCCTGGCCTACAGACTCGCGAAAAGTCTCGTAGACACTGGCGGTCGTGGGACCGAGCCTCCGGCGTACGTCCGCCGTGGCGTCGAGGGAATCCAAGTCCAGGGAGGCGGTGCTTTGCCATCCCGCGGACGTCCCCTCAACTACCAACGAGGACGCGGACGTCGACCTCGAGAGAGGTACCGCACGTCCGCTACTGCTCGCAACCGAGGGAGTCACGCGTGGGGTCCTTGGCGGGACCACCGACGCGGTACTCGAGGAGGCGGAGGTGTCTGCCACCACCCGTCCCTCAGACGGACCCGCGGGTACCGTCACCTCGAGCAAGCCCGGGAAATCCTCCTGAGTCAGTGCACCCGGGGACTGCAGGGGCGTCGTCCCGGCCGGAGTCTTTCCGGCGGACGAACTCTTTCCCTGAGTCTTTGGCTGGGGGCGCGGCTTAGGAGAAGCCACTCGTGTCTTGGCCGCGATCTGCGGCATCTCCGACACGACCATGGTCACCCGGTGCCGTTCTTCACCTGCCTGGGTCGCCGGCGGTTGACGGACAGCCTCTGCTGCTGTCCGGGCGGCTTCCGCCGCCTGGTACTCTGCCGGAGTCTGGTCCATTGACGCCGTCAGGCGAGCGGTGTAGCTCGAGCCCGCGGACACAACGCCAGACTCTTTCCAGGCATCATCCATGATGCGCTGTGCAAAGCGCCATGGACCCCAGTGAAAGAACCGGTTCCTCACCGTTCCTGACGTGGTCATGAACGATGCCACCCTAGGTGGAATGTATCCATAATTGAATACAGGCCCCGCTTCATCACCAACGGTGTGAAGTCCCTCAACGCGGTGTGCACCCGCGCGGTGAGTGTTCAGGGCCTCCAAACTGGGGAAATATCGCTGCTGAGGTCTACTGGAGTAACACCTCTTGCAGACGAACATTTTCATCCAGGGGTAGTGGTACCCCGCAATATGTCGACTCAAGTGGTCGTAGGAAGGATACCTACGATCCCGGTTGAGCGCATGGTGCGGGTCCTCATACCCGTCCAGGGATTCCGGACAGAGTTGGCATATTACACCCTCCTCTGTCTCGGGCGGCAGCCCGACACGCTCCTCGTCCGTGAGTGGACGAGGCCGTGTGAAAGGCGTGTCGGCCGCCGCGCCGGCGTCCGCTGTGCGGCGCCCCTGCGGATCCCTGCCATACCGCGGAAGGAACATGTGTCCCTGACGGACTCCAGGGAGTTCGGGGCCCATCTCGGCCCGCAGCCTCTGGATAGAGGGCTGCTCCGAGGAAGAACCGTTTCTTCTTTTTGGCCGCCCCCGAACGATTCTCCGACCTGGTTTGTCGGGGCACACTCTTCCCGCGTGGGGGCGCGACCCTCTGTTGTTGCGCAACGAAGGACCGCCGTCCCGCTTCAAGTGCGGCGTCAGACAGGTGGACCCCGTCTTGCTCCGCGCGCTTCCGGAGGAGTTCTAAGCGAAGATCTCCCTCCTTCGGCACGGGACGCCCTCGATCCACTGGACTCGACCCCACCTCCGCAGCTCCGGTAGGTTTCTTGGTACCGGAGGAAGAAGAAGAGGAGGTTCCTTTCGGTGCCTGGATAGGCACCTGCTTACTGGAACCTCCCGCGCCCGGGCCGGATCCCGCGGAGGCGCCGCCCGCACCAGATCCCGAGGGATTAGGCGTCTTGGCGTCTCCGGGTTTGGCGGAGGACCCTGTCTGGCCGCCCGGCTTAGGCGCCAGCGGCTGAGGTCCTCCGGACTTCGATCCAGTTTGAGGCGGGGGACCGCCGGACTTCTTTTTCCGGTGGGTGCGCTTCTTCTTCGTCTTCTTCTTCGGGGGCGAGGAGGCCGGGTCCGGGTCGGATCCGGCCTCAGATTGCCCATGGTTAGAGGCTTCCAGCGCTTGCTGGGCTCTCCACTGCTTCTGAGCAATCTCCCGGGCTCGACGGCGAGTACGCCTAGAGACGGGCGATGTAAACCCGTCATCTTGGTTCTCGGTCTCCTTCGAGCCAGACTCCTGTTCCTGAGGCGGAGCTTGGGATGCGGCTTCCTCAGCCGCGTCAACCTGCTCCGCCCAAGTCCCAGGGGCCTTCTGGTCGTGCGGACCAGACACCGCAGGTGCGGACACCGAGGAGTTCTCGGCGGAACCGGTGTCCGGACGGCTACGGCCATCCGGCCGGGTTTCCGCACGAGTACTCTCATCCGGGCCCAGAGACGCAAGCATCTCCGAGGACGGATGCAACTCAATGTCCACACTAGCAAGTCCCGCACCATACGAGCAAAAGGCGACGGATTCAAGAGCTGCTCGGCGCCTGGCGTGGCCGAGTCACTCTCTGCGGGGCGGTCCTCCGCAACCTCGCTCTCGGACTCAGTTCCTGTGTAAGAACCAGAGCCGGAGCTGGATTCCGCAGAACCCATATCTTCGCCTTCCGAGACGTCCTCGCGGTCATCATCCTCAGGCCTAGCTAGGGGTCTCGAGTACACACTAGTGCGCTCTAGAGACCCCTCCTCCCTTCCCACATCATCACCCCAGCCGTCACTTGACTCAGACATCAAGCGCTCTAATCGCTGTTAAACACTGGGAGTCAGATCCGCAGATCCGTCTCCACCAGTGCCGAGCGCTTGAATGACCAGTAAGTGTCGAGTTACATCGATTATAGGCATCAAGTGTTGGCAGTTATACTGCACACGCATCGTATGACGCGTTCCCGTGGAAACGTCTATTCACTGCATCTACCCGATCGACAGACAAAAGGACGTTTTACACTATCGCATTCACATACACGCATCTCCCCCCGGTGACTCCTACCGTGCCATGTATACGGGTGGCCTGTGTACACAAGCCATCCCGGGGGAACCCGCTAAAATACTACAGTAATTAACAGCAGTCATTAGCAATAGCTTTCGCACTGGCGATCAATGACGTGAAGTTAATCACCCTCGCAGGTTAAAGACTGTATACAATGTATCAAAAAGCCAAACTACTTGTGGGTGTTACGATTATGTCACCCTATCAGCAGCGATAAATAAAAATTTAACACCGCTCAAGCAGCAATGAAAATAAATCCACCACCGCTTGCATGCTTTTCATAGATCACGGCATACAGCCTTTGATACAATGTACACAATCTCCTACACCCCTCTTGTGAAAGCAGAAATCTCCCGATTTCTTACTCTCTATTGCACCAAGGACAAGAGATATATCACTAAACTTTCTCATATATTTGATAAATGAGTAAGAATAGCATTTCCACGGGAACACGCACACACTTGTGGCTTATAATCATCCCATAAATAATAAATGAGATGGAAAATAAACAAAATCACTCCCCATAGCCGCTGGCACGCTTACAGGGCGATCGGACATACCCATGACATCCGGACAGACAATCGGGCGCCCTATGGGCGTTTGCAAAGCGCCCACTAGCAACCCCGACGTACTGCCCGGCCGCGGAGCGGTGCCCGGTCCAGCCCAGAGCCTCCTCAAATGACTACCGGAGCGCAGAGCCAATAGATTAGACGCGGAGCCGGCATGGTCCATAACCTCAATGGTTAGGGGGCGAACCCTTCATACCGGCGCCCAATCTAGAGGCGCCCAAAGATGGTGAAAGCAATAGCCGGCGGACGTCCGGAGCTGCCCGCGGACGGAGTCCAGGCCGGACGCCTACCATAGAACGGCGTATTGCCCTTATCCAATGTATATGAAATTGGAATTAAAAGCCACCACAAGTGTTGCGCATGTAATATACGACCCCCTTCTTAGAAGGAGGCCGGGGTTCCGGTCATTCCGGCCGGACCGCGTATTGTAAGGTACGATCCGGACGAGAACGAGCGTCACCCGCTGCCGCGGCTGGTCCGCACACGCGGACTTAACAACCGCTCCATTATCATAATGGATAGTTGGTTTCCTGCCGTAAGAAACCTTAATTACTATAACCGTAATTATAGTAATGGCTCACGGGGGATAACTACACCGAAGTGCGTCATCTTAAAGCGCCGCGGACGCCGGACGAGTCACGCGGACGAACCGCGGACGTCAGTCCTAACGCGCGGACACTATCCCCGCATCCAGAGCCAGCTCCCCAAATCCGTGGGAAGGCGCTTCTCCCGTAGCGGACGTAAATCCCAACCTCAGTCTGGCCACATAAGAGGTTGTCCCGGGACCAGGGGCGTCCGGCCGGAGCAGTAAATTCGTCCGGCCAGCGTAACCGTTGTGCGGATTACGCCGGACAGCCGTCCACAATGTGCGGACAGGCCATCCGCACGTCCCTGGCGCTGGAAACTACAGGAGGGCGGATGCGGAGCGGCGGCGTTACGACATGAATGTCTCCGCGGACCTCAACTCCGAAGATAGCCACAAAGTAGCCACCCGCGGAGGTAAGTCGTGCGGACTCTCACGGAACGACCCAAAACCCGTCCGTGGTGTGATAGACGGGTACCGCAGACGCATCCGCATGGGCGGAAGGTTATTCCCACCCATACCGGGCTGGCGCACGTGATTTCCGGCGTGGCCGCCCGTCATCCGCAGGTACTGGAGGGAGTGGGGGTACCCGCGGATCGCCGTCATCTGGCTGATAGCCACCCAGTCCATCATCTGACGGGTCAGAGAGGTCCGGGAGGCCCACCATACGGCGCACACGCTCGTCCGGAGTCCGCGGATGCTGACCAGACGGATCCCATACGGGAGCATCATCCGGTTCCGCATCTTGAACGAGCGGATCCATGACAAGCGGGCCCTCGTACTTCTTCAGATTATCGATATGGACAACCAGAACCCTGTCCGGATCGGAATCCCTCCGGATCCGGTAGTCCACATCTGTCACCTGTTTCAGTACCGTAAACGGGCCTATCCACGGCTTAGCAAATTTATTGCCTTGCTTAAGCGGCGGATAATAGTAGCGCACCTTGTCGCCCTCCGCAAAAGCTGGCCTACCCTTAGCATGGGCGTCATAGCCTCGCTTCTGCCGGATGGCCGACTTGTCCAGGCGCGCGCGCGCGAAATCATGGGCGTTCGCCAGGGCGCGGCGAATCCACTCCACGTACTCCAGACCGCACTGGGGTACTGCGCCGGTCTCTGCCGCAGTTGGATACATAATATCCACGGACAAATTTAGCTCCCGGCCGTACAACATCGCGTGCGGAGTAACTCCGGTCGAAGAGTGGACCGACGACCTGTACGCCATTAAGACATACGGGAGGTGGTCATCCCAATCATTCGCACGATCATTCACAAAGGCCGCCAGCATGTTGAGGACCGATTAAAGCGTTCGACCTGGCCATCAGACTGGGGCCTGTAGGGGGTGGTCCACACCTTGGTACTGCCTAGCATCTGTGCTAGGTTTCGGAACAGGTTGCTCTCAAATTGCGTGCCCTGATCCGAATGTACCTGTTTAGGTACCCCATGGTACACCACCCATTTATTTACCAACAACCGAGCTACCTCGTCCGCAGTCTGGCGGCGCAGTGGGTAGGCGTCGGTATACTTGGTAAAATAGTCGGAAATCACCAGTATGTACCGGAAACCGCGCGGGGTGACCCGGTGGGTATCCAGTATATCCAAAGCTATCCGATCGAACGGCGCGCCCGCCTTAACCGTGGTTAAGGGGTGGCGGCCAGGAGTCGGAACTCCCTTGCGAGCTTGACACCGAGGGAAGGCTGCGCACCAACGTTGCACGTCCAAGCCGCTACCAGGCCAATGAAAGCGCTGTTGTAGCCTATGGACGGTCCTCCGGATTCCCAAGTGACCGGTCACCCGGAGGTCATGCAACTGGTGGAGTACTTCTTTCCGCAGCTCCGCCGGAAGCACCAACTGCCATATGGGAGGCAGTGGATTCGGTGGCTCATAGCGCCGGTATAAGAGGCCATCCCTCAAGGAGAGTCTTTCCCACTGGGATACTAGAGACAAAGTCTCCTCCCTGTAGGTCTTCCGCTCATCCTTCGAGGGCTTCTGGCCGGCCTCAAGGGCTGTGATTACCGGTGCCAGAGCTCTGTCAGCTCTTTGCGCCGCAGCTATCTGCGCCGGAGAGTAGCCACCCAAGTAATTAGGCTCCTCATCCGTCGCGTCCGGCTGCGCCGCAGCGGCCATCTCCACAGGGGGCGAGGACCGCTCATACTCAGACTCTCCAGAGGACGAGGGTACCCACGAGGAGTACACCGCCGGACTCGAGGAAGACTCACTGGAGCTGAGCCGCACCTCCGCTTCGTATGCGGGACGCCCTCGCCGATAACGGCGGGTCCGCGCGCGGAGATTAGCCCTAAACGCTCCGGCCGCCGTGTTGTTAGAGGGGGCGGCGGCCTGCGGTCTCCCCGGAACGTCCAATTCCGAGTCTGAGGACGAATCCGCAGCTTGCTGGAATGGCGCCATCCCTGCACAACCCGGATTCTTGCACTTATGACAACGGGACAGGCCGTCCGCGTTGCCGTGCAACTTACCAGCACGATGCTCTATCTGCATGTCATACTCTTGGAGTTTGACGAGCCACCGCGCCACCAAGCCATCGGCCTCACTATAGTTGAGGAGCCATCTCAGCGAACTATGATCAGTCCGCAAGCGGAAATGGCGTCCCAACAAATAGTGCCGGAAGCGCTTGGTCATCGTAACCACCGCGAGCAACTCGCGATGAGTGGTACAGTAGTTCATTTGAGAGCGGCTCAAGGCCACACTCGCATAAGCTACTACCCGCTCTTGCCCGTCCACGATCTGCGAGAGGACACCGCCGAGTGCGAAGTTACTCGCGTCAGTGTCCATGATGAACTCGCAGTCCGGACGAGGGTGCCGCAGCACCGGGGCCGCTACCAAGGCCTGCCGGAGTCCCGAGAAGGCGTCAGCCTGCTCGGCGGACCAAACAAAATCGGCGCCCTTTTCCGTGAGGATAGTGAGGGGACGCGCGATCTCCGCAAAGCCGCGAATAAACCTGCGGTGGTAGCTTGCGAAGCCCAAGAAGGACCTCACGTCCGCCACGTTACATGGCGGAGGCCATTTCTGCACGGCCGCCACCTTTGCAGGGTCTGGTCTCACTCCGGTGCCCGTTACCATGAAGCCCAAGTACAGGATTTCCTGCGCGAATAGCTCGCACTTACTTGGCTTCAATTTAAGCCCTGCTCCGCGGATGCGATGGAGCACCATCTGGAGGTTGGTGAGGGTTTCCTCGAACGACCGGCCATACACGATGACATCGTCGATGTAGACCATACAGAGCTTCCAGGGGAACCCTTTAAGTACCATCTCCATGAGGCGCTCGAACGTCGCTGGTGCGTTACGGAGCCCGAACGGCATTACCTTGAATTGGTAGAGCCCGTTCTTGGTAACGAAGGCAGTCTTTGCCCGATCACTCTCCTCCATCTCCACCTGCCAATACCCGGAGGCCAGATCCAGAGCACAGAAATAGTGTGACCCGGCCAGGGCCTCGAAGGTATCCTCAATGTGCGGGAGAGGATATGAGTCCTTCCGCGTGGCATCGTTGAGTTTCCGATAGTCCACGCAGAACCTCCACGAGCCGTCCTTCTTCTTCACCATAACCACCGGACTGGCCCAAGGGCTGTCACTGGGTTCGATGATGTCCAAGTCGAGCATCTTTTGCACCTCCTGGTCTATGACCTCTTGGTGCACTATTGCTGCCCGACGAAGACGCTGCTTGAGAGGACGCTCATCCACGAGGTCGATGCGGTGTTTGGCGACGTCAGTCTTGCCAACCGCACCATCAGGACCCATGAACACATCCGCATACTGCCGCAGCAGTTTGCGGAGCGCTTGGCGCTGCTCTTCATCCAACCGGTCCTTCGGAACCCGAGATTCCAAATGGTCCGGCAGGGTGAACGTGTCATCTCCGGCGGCCGCCGCCGCGCACGCAGCGCGGCAGACAGGATCGTCGGGGAGGACACGACTCGAGGACGCGGGAATAGCAGTAGCTGCTATGCATCCGCACTTCAGTACAATCGGAGCATCCGTAGGATTCACCACGAGGATGGGCATCGCGCGGGGGTTGGACATGTCCAGGGCCCCACCCAGCACGAGCCCAGTTCCTGCGGCGAAACTGGTCGACCATCGAGGGGCATGCGGGGACGATGCGGCCTCGCCTCAATGATCATCTCACTCATCGGTGGCACTACTACAGTGCGCGATGCCCGCATTTGGAATGAATGCATCGGGCCCGAGCGGAAGAGGAAGTGTGTGTCCTCTCCCATCTGGAATTCGCCAGCACTAAAGTTGGCGGTCACCCGTTGGACCCGTAGAAAATTCATCCCAATAATCCCGGCCGCTCCGATATCCGCCACGATCGCCTCTGTCAGATACACCTTGTCCCCAAGGGTAATAGGCAGATCGATGATGCCATGGATACGGATGCGGTTGTCTCCCGCTCCGTAGAGCTTGTACGGTCCGGGATCCCGCAACTCGAGGTTGCGGAGCGCGGGCTCCTTCTTAAACGTTCCGGCGGCCACGAGGGTCACCTCCGAGCCTGAGTCTACGAGGAACCGGACCGGCTCCCGTCCGAAGGACAGGGGCATGTACCAGCAGGGGTCCCTCACCAGCGCGCAGGTAGGGCGATACATTTCGCATGCGCTGGGCTCATCTACGGAGTCCTCGCCATCCGTCTCAGCCACGGAGGAGCTAGACTGATCCCCAAGGACTACTTCCGGAGAAGTCATATCTACTTGGGGTTCGTCCTGCTCATCAGCGGGTGGGGCGGCATCGTTTGCCACCGAACAACTATCCCCGGACGTAGTGTTGGTCGCCACCACGTCCGGATCTAGTTTCCCTGCCGCGGGTTCCGGCCCTGCTGTCCCGGAGGACCAGACCGGAAGGAACTCCTCCGTTGCGGGCCAGGGAGGGCTCCCTGGTATCCGCGCGACCGCAGGCGTTCCAACAACTCCGGACACTTCAGCCAAAAGTGTCCCTGCTTTCCGCAGAAGTAACAGGGATGGTTTTGAGCTGGTCCGGAGGTGAACGCGCAACATCCTGCGGGTCCCGGAGCTTCGATCCCGGCGCAGTGCGCAATCATCTGCGCGGCGCCGAGGTCGTATTCCTCGATGTCGCACTCGTCCGAGGACGAGTACGGCGCGGCGACTGGTGCCGCATGTGCGGGCGCCCCTGTAGAGGGTGCCGGCGCACTAACCCACTGCGGGGTAGGTTCCCTGGCGGGTTCCCGGACGACCGGGTCCTGCCACGGGGTTACCTGCGATGCCTTAGCCGGAGGAGGAGTCGCCGCCTGCACGGGTACAGCCGAGGCCGGAGCCGGGGCCGGAGGCAACTGTCTAGGGCGGACAGCCACCTCAAGCACAAGCGCGGAGTCTATTGCCTCCTCCATCGATCGTTTTTCATGGGTGGCCAGCCCGTAAGCTAAGTGGTAAGGCTGGCCATCGATGAACTGATCGATCAGCATCGTCTCGAACCGTCTGGAGTCCATGTCCGGAAAAGCTCTCCGGCCGAGTATGCGTAGGTTGAACGCATAGTCTGTCACGGACTCAGTCGGTTGGCGGGTACGCGCCTTGAACTCTCGTTCAGACTGCCGCCGGTTGGTCGTCGGCGTGAACAGCAGGCGAAGTTGACGGGCAACCTCGCCGAAAGTCACTGTTCCCATCGGCAGACACGGCATCACGCGGAGAGCTTTTCCTTCCAAGCTCCCCGCGAGGACATGTCCAGCTTCATGCTGGGACCATCCTTCGTACACGGCGGTACGCCATACCTGGAGCAAGTAGTCCTCCAAGTCGACGTTATCCCCGTTGAACCGTTTCCGCCACGAAGAGTGGTCGGGCCCGTCATCGCGTTTGTTACGCGCCCGACGTGCGGTCCCGGCTCCGGGGTCGTCCGTGTACAGCGGCAAGTTCCGCGAGCTGCCCGTGCCTGCGGCGGAGTCTGCCGGAGCAAACATCGACGCCGCGGACATAGGAGCAGGGAAGCTCACGTTTGCCGCCGGGGTCATTCCCGCTAAAAATCCACTCTGGCTAGGTGCGGGCGGGGCTCCCATCGAACCTACTGGGTAGGCTCCAGAAGGGGCGGCAAAGCTTGAGGCCGAAGCCGCCTGTTGCCACTGCCCGTCCGACACACTGTACGTGCCAGGGTAAGTCGGCCACGCGGCTTGCGCTCCAACCGTCGGAACGGTCGACGCGGTCGCCAACGTGGTGCCTCCGAGCCGTGGAGCAGGCGCGGGTCCCATTGCGGGGGCCACTGGCGCCTGCGGACTCGGCAGGGCTTGGGGAGGGGCTACTGGCCCAGACATCCCCGGACTAAGAATAGCCGACGGGTCAACGCTCGGAGGCGGCTGATTCCGCTTGAACAGTACAAGCGCCTCGGATATCAGCCACCTCTCCCTCTCCGTCAAAGGCCCCGAGTTGCCTTGTGACAGCGGAGAGGGGGAGCGGTTCCGCCGGGCCCTGATAGCAATCCCTGTTGCTGCCCCTCAGGGCGCGACTCGTCGTCCGGAGACGGAGCCAGGGACGCCGGAGTCGACTCCGCGGACGGGGTCTTGTCCACGGAGGTCTCCGCACGTTCCTTCCTACCGCCGGAGTCATCCGAAGAATTCTCACGGCGGCCGTCGCTTGACCGGGTGCGGTCCGCGACGTTTCCACCCGTTTCCCCCCCTTGGGTTCATCAGCCTTATTTTCGGCCTTATCTTTTTCCTTCGTCATGTTTATGAGTTGTCCTTGAGGAGCGGGCGATCCCCAGGGACGAAGGAGGCTACAACACTGTGACGGTAGGCTGCGATGGAACACTGTCGGACTGATCCTGGTCACGGCACCAATGTAAAGTTATTGACTACCGTCCGCTCTTCGGGATCCTCGAGGATAGTCCTCTCTCATCCGAGTCCTTGCGGACGCGCATCCGCTATTCCGGATCCTTGCGGCGGGGCCGCTCACCGGAGGTCGCTGCGGACACGGTAACTACTTCAGCATTAACGGTAACCAGGTAACAGCCCACCCGACACTCCCAGGCCTACGGACACCGTTCAGAAACTAGTTCATCCCTACGGTGTTAACTGGCGGGGCCTGGCGAGCCGCGGTCTGCCTCGGGGACGGAACCCCGTACAGTTGGTCGCCACCACGTCCGGATCTAGTTTCCCTGCCGCGGGTTCCGGCCCTGCTGTCCCGGAGGACCAGACCGGAAGGAACTCCTCCGTTGCGGGCCAGGGAGGGCTCCCTGGTATCCGCGCGACCGCAGGCGTTCCAACAACTCCGGACACTTCAGCCAAAAGTGTCCCTGCTTTCCGCAGAAGTAACAGGGATGGTTTTGAGCTGGTCCGGAGGTGAACGCGCAACATCCTGCGGGTCCCGGAGCTTCGATCCCGGCGCAGTGCGCAATCATCTGCGCGGCGCCGAGGTCGTATTCCTCGATGTCGCACTCGTCCGAGGACGAGTACGGCGCGGCGACTGGTGCCGCATGTGCGGGCGCCCCTGTAGAGGGTGCCGGCGCACTAACCCACTGCGGGGTAGGTTCCCTGGCGGGTTCCCGGACGACCGGGTCCTGCCACGGGGTTACCTGCGATGCCTTAGCCGGAGGAGGAGTCGCCGCCTGCACGGGTACAGCCGAGGCCGGAGCCGGGGCCGGAGGCAACTGTCTAGGGCGGACAGCCACCTCAAGCACAAGCGCGGAGTCTATTGCCTCCTCCATCGATCGTTTTTCATGGGTGGCCAGCCCGTAAGCTAAGTGGTAAGGCTGGCCATCGATGAACTGATCGATCAGCATCGTCTCGAACCGTCTGGAGTCCATGTCCGGAAAAGCTCTCCGGCCGAGTATGCGTAGGTTGAACGCATAGTCTGTCACGGACTCAGTCGGTTGGCGGGTACGCGCCTTGAACTCTCGTTCAGACTGCCGCCGGTTGGTCGTCGGCGTGAACAGCAGGCGAAGTTGACGGGCAACCTCGCCGAAAGTCACTGTTCCCATCGGCAGACACGGCATCACGCGGAGAGCTTTTCCTTCCAAGCTCCCCGCGAGGACATGTCCAGCTTCATGCTGGGACCATCCTTCGTACACGGCGGTACGCCATACCTGGAGCAAGTAGTCCTCCAAGTCGACGTTATCCCCGTTGAACCGTTTCCGCCACGAAGAGTGGTCGGGCCCGTCATCGCGTTTGTTACGCGCCCGACGTGCGGTCCCGGCTCCGGGGTCGTCCGTGTACAGCGGCAAGTTCCGCGAGCTGCCCGTGCCTGCGGCGGAGTCTGCCGGAGCAAACATCGACGCCGCGGACATAGGAGCAGGGAAGCTCACGTTTGCCGCCGGGGTCATTCCCGCTAAAAATCCACTCTGGCTAGGTGCGGGCGGGGCTCCCATCGAACCTACTGGGTAGGCTCCAGAAGGGGCGGCAAAGCTTGAGGCCGAAGCCGCCTGTTGCCACTGCCCGTCCGACACACTGTACGTGCCAGGGTAAGTCGGCCACGCGGCTTGCGCTCCAACCGTCGGAACGGTCGACGCGGTCGCCAACGTGGTGCCTCCGAGCCGTGGAGCAGGCGCGGGTCCCATTGCGGGGGCCACTGGCGCCTGCGGACTCGGCAGGGCTTGGGGAGGGGCTACTGGCCCAGACATCCCCGGACTAAGAATAGCCGACGGGTCAACGCTCGGAGGCGGCTGATTCCGCTTGAACAGTACAAGCGCCTCGGATATCAGCCACCTCTCCCTCTCCGTCAAAGGCCCCGAGTTGCCTTGTGACAGCGGAGAGGGGGAGCGGTTCCGCCGGGCCCTGATAGCAATCCCTGTTGCTGCCCCTCAGGGCGCGACTCGTCGTCCGGAGACGGAGCCAGGGACGCCGGAGTCGACTCCGCGGACGGGGTCTTGTCCACGGAGGTCTCCGCACGTTCCTTCCTACCGCCGGAGTCATCCGAAGAATTCTCACGGCGGCCGTCGCTTGACCGGGTGCGGTCCGCGACGTTTCCACCCGTTTCCCCCCCTTGGGTTCATCAGCCTTATTTTCGGCCTTATCTTTTTCCTTCGTCATGTTTATGAGTTGTCCTTGAGGAGCGGGCGATCCCCAGGGACGAAGGAGGCTACAACACTGTGACGGTAGGCTGCGATGGAACACTGTCGGACTGATCCTGGTCACGGCACCAATGTAAAGTTATTGACTACCGTCCGCTCTTCGGGATCCTCGAGGATAGTCCTCTCTCATCCGAGTCCTTGCGGACGCGCATCCGCTATTCCGGATCCTTGCGGCGGGGCCGCTCACCGGAGGTCGCTGCGGACACGGTAACTACTTCAGCATTAACGGTAACCAGGTAACAGCCCACCCGACACTCCCAGGCCTACGGACACCGTTCAGAAACTAGTTCATCCCTACGGTGTTAACTGGCGGGGCCTGGCGAGCCGCGGTCTGCCTCGGGGACGGAACCCCGTACAGTCCGACATGCTGGCCAGAGCCTATGTCACACGTCCCGGGAAGGGAGAGAACTGGCGATCCACAGGGCTTGCGCCCCCGAGTCAGCAACTTGTCTCTCCCAGCCCGGGCCTCCCCATGGAAATCGTCCCCAGGGCTCTAGGAGCCCTCTACTCAGAACCAGGGAACGCAAAGCTCATGGCGAACTTCGCGTGCGTCCTAGTCACTCTCTCTCGGACAATCTCCTCGATCGAGTCGCTTCCAGTGTATATATAATACACCACAAGCTGTAGGGCGCACGCGAGGTCTAATCGATCCATTGTTATAGTTTACTGGAGCGTAAATTACAATGCGTCGCCGTGGCAACGCACGCTCGAACCGAGCGTGTCAAAACAAGGCCAAGTACGAAAAGGCCACATAAATGGCATTTATGTTTACAATCACCTGCCGTGTGCTTAGGGCAAAATCGCCACATATACATATTCAAATGCATACCTTTTTCAAATACTAGTACCCTTTGTCACTCTTGAGCTCTATTGTGTCACACCTGTATCGTCGAGAGCCCAAATGAGAAATTACCCATTCATTGGTTGGTGTCAATGCAAACCTGCTTCTGGTCATATGAGGTTATGCATTGTAATCCAGACTTGAACTTAGCTCTATCTGCCCAGTATTTTGCTCAGAGGCCAGTGTGCATTCCATTGTCCAATTATCTTGATATTGGTGCACCAATCGGGTCAATATTAGCTCGAAGTCAAGGTCACCTATGTAAAGCTTACATATGATTTCTTTTCTCTCGATACTCGAATTTCACCAATAGCTAATGCTAAAGCCGTTTGGGCTACATGTATGTGTAATCAAAGCAAACATCGCAATGACAGTTTGCTGATTTCTGGCCGCCCATGCTAATAATCAACACCATGCTGGAATTGAGTAATTTCTTTGTCCAAAAACAACAGCAGATAAACAGTTGTCACAATTCGAATGTCTGTATCATACATGTAATTTACTGCACATCTGATTTTCAATACCTATAATGCATAAAAACACACGGTAAAACACCGTTTTACACGAGACTTATCCACAATGATGCAGAAACAGTACACAGGCTCATAGTTGTTGAACAACTTGGACAAACACTGAAATACTAGTAGTGTGTTTGTCAGTGCAAAATTGACCACAAGAAGCACCACACGTCACAAGTGTATTGTCACCGAGTCTTTCAAAGACGACAGAAACTGAACCAGTCTAAATTTATTCACAAACTATTGCATCGTTCATTGGACGTTAATGCCATATACAGTAATGTTGAATACATCACTAGTAAAACATGTTGTGTACACGAACAATCTGCATCCTACAATGTAAGGAAAGTATCAATGTGTGATATGGGATGATGGAAAGATAATCTACTCTATACATGTAGTTCACATTCGAAAGGAATAGTTCATCCATTCAGATTTATTTAATGTTGAAATGAATAGCACACAGGGTGCCACATACGGGCAAGCTGGGAAGCCGAGACATATGAATGCTGCTTTGATGTCTGCTCCAGTGGACAGCTGTTAAGGAAACCCCATAAGGTGTTCTTCTAAGGTGATCAAGATCTAGGGCATGCTGGGCTTATCAAGCACAAGAGTGATCTCTGGAGTCATAGTTGTAAGGGTCAGCGAACTACAGGAGACACCACAAGAAAGTTTTGTTCCAAATTGATGGCATATAGATAGACTACCCTCTAAGAATAGCAGTTCCTTCAAATGATGGACCTCACAAGAGTGTAGAGCAGGTGCAGAGAAGACCACCTAAAAAAAGAGCTTATCTCAATGAATGATCCTCCATTTTGAATTGATGCCAGCGGATGCTATCTTTGCAATGCTGATGGACCGGAGAGGGTATTTCCATCAGAAGACATGTCTTGTCTACCTTGATGACATCATCATCTTTGCTGGAGATATAGAAACCAGTAATCATATAAGTAGATAAACGTACGTAATGCCTATTTGATTATGCTCTGGAGTGCTGACTATATAGAGCAGAGCAGAAGTTTCAATTCATAGTTCAGACAACATAGCAACAGGCCACGCCCTCCCCCCCCCCCCGGCAATTGCGGAAAAAGCCCCACAAAATACCTACAATTATGTCCCATGGGATGGTTTGCTTGTGAGACTTGATACGCATCACTGCGTTTTGGAGAAATATTTGACTTTCTTTGATTGGCTAGTGAATATGGAAGTGGGAGATTCATGTTTCATCGGAAATATGAATTCATGCAGGACCAAGTACAATTTTCAGTAATGACCAAAATGATTGATGGCCACGAATTTACGAAAGGATGAAGCTTTGTAAAGTTGGACCATTTCAGGGTGCATCAAGAGATGTGAACATTCTAGGGTTCTGTTATTACTATAGAAAATTCATCAAGGCTCTCGCTGGCAGTGTTACACCAAAGCTAGGAACAATATCAAGTACCCAGAAAGACAGGGGACTCATCCACTGGAAGTGCTGCAAACATATCCAGTTGACTTGAGACGCAGTACAGCCCCAGACAGCATGACAATACTGACACTCTCTCCAGGGGATCAGGTCTGGATAGTCGACAATGTAACTGTCAGGGTGTCAAGAATGGAGAATATGAGATAGCTGTTAATAGTTTCACCCTAAGCAATGATCGGAGATGACGAACATCAGCGCCTTAGCAACACAGGAGCCAATATGCTTCATGACATTACAACATAGTTGTACAATTTGAACAGCAACAACAAAATAGTGTGCAACATCAAATACAGCATATTCTTTTTCTCTCTCTTTTTTAATGTACATTTCGTGAATCAAATTTGAATAATATCATAATGCATCAAAAGAGTTGTGTGTGTACTTTAAGACCCTACATATGTAAAGATATTGACGAGTCTTCAAACCAATTCTTGCTAGGTCATCTTGGTTCTCCATCCGAGTAGATCGAAATCATTTGTGGAATAGTATACAAGTGGTTTGTTTTCAGATGGGCACTTTAATTTTTGCTCAGTTTCCGGTTAGCTTGTGAAGTCTAGGATGGTATCTTGTGAGCTCTAAGATGAACCTGTCAGAATGGGTGCCACTTTATTACGAGAGAGCATTCTGACCAGCTCAGCTCTGAAGCGAGGCCCACTCAGGCAATAAAGCAGGAAATTGATGGCATAATTTGTGTAACTGAGGATGTTGACGATGGTCCAAACCAACTCCATCCTTGCCAGATCAGCTTGAGTTTTCGCCCGGGCAAACCAAATACCTTGGGTACTCAAAAAGATGCTGAGTGGTGCCGTGGTGAGAAAAAAGGCAAAGCTGATAGTCAGGAGGATGGCAGTCATGCTAGTCATCTTGGGGGAATCCTTGTTGTTCAGTTGTTTAGCTCGAGTTTTCTCGAGTAGAGCGAGCTTGGTGATGATGGCAACATTGGACCCAATCATCAGGATGAAGGGAATCAGTGAAGCAAGACTGGAGTCAATCCAACCCCAAGTGAATACAAAGAAGTCAAGATAGTTCTGATCGATGGTACATATCCCCCCATCATTAATAGTGTAGGTCCAAAAGAAGTGAGCATTGAGTCCGATGGCAATCAGCGATGCAATCACCAGCTGAATCGATGCGAATTTCTTTGTGAAAATTGACTTGGCCTTCAGTGGAATAAAGATGGCTGCCAAACGTTCAGCAGTGACAGCAACAATGATCCAAGGTTCCAACTCCCGCAAAACGTAGACCGAAAATAGAGAGAATTTACATCCCACTCTTGAGAAGTTTCTGAAATCCAAGTCAGTGAGAGCTGATACCCAATGCCTCAAAAGTCCGGTGTAGAGAAGCGATGTGTCCACTACAGCTAGAACTATCAAGTAAAGACTAGTCGTGTGGCTCCTTAGTGACTTCCGCATCATAACCAGCACAGAGAGAATGTTACCAATGGTTCCCATGACCAGGATGATGGGAGATGCGTAAATCCAGAGTGTACGTATTAAGGTTTGGTCTTGTTCGTTGTGATCTGGAGATTGCGATGACTGATCCCGTTGAAAGTCGGTGGTGTACTCTGTCGGTTCCATTTCTTCTCAGTTACTCGACTTCAAATTATGATGGTTGTCTAGTGTTTTAGACCTATAAACTGATTCTAGATAGGGTATATTGTCTCATAGATTCTTGCAATATGTCCGTGTTTGTCGTTCCAACTGACAAGTACTGCAAACGGCGGATTGGAATATGTGCTCACTACTCTCTCCTGTCAGCTAGCGAAGTCCTGTAAATTTCATGTGATGACATTGTAAGCTGGTGCCTTTAAACAAAACAAGCATGTATGTGTGATGTTAGAGGGAATGTTATATCCACAAACGAGTAATGCAATTCCTTGCTAATGGACGCCTTTGTCCACCTATTATTGAACCCAAATGTCATGATAATAGTGTATGGGACGTGTTTTATGTTTCCCCTCCTATTAAGCTGAGAACGCTGCTAAGAGATGGGGCCAAAAGTTAGCCAGTCCAATTACGTGATCTTACTGCAACGTGCTGTTAGGTAAATAAATGCATGAACATACTTTAATTGTTTGGAAAAGAATGTATTAACTATATAATACATCTTTCATACAGTTTTATTACTGTATTACAGTACAATCTTTAGACAATACCCGAATAATTGTGTCGATGTTGTCAGGTTACAATAGCAAATGAAATAATAACATTTACATCACAACAACAATGAAAATATAATACAATGTAGGAACTAAAGTATTGCATTCAACCTACAATCGTGAAAATGTATTTAAGACAATACAAAAAGGTCTTGGACCATTAGTAGCCATGCATGGATCTCTGCTTCAGGTTTGTACAAAGCCTTCCAATTAAATTACTCCAGGAAGCATTATTCATTATATAAAAACATAGCACCAATGGTGCTGTAGCTCACCGGCAGATCATGCGAATTGCACACAGTATTGACTTTCCAAAATATAAATTGTTACACTGATCTTAAACTCTATTGTCAAAGCATGTCTGTAAATGTTGCTGGAAACACATTTTCTGTACGGACTATAATACGGAATCAAGCTACATCTTGAAAGGTTTTTTTTCGTTAATGACATATATTCACAGACCCTCGATTCAAAGGCAACAAAACTTATACACATCACAAAGGTACATATTAAGGAGAATCTTATGCATGATTTTGAGGAAAACTGTCTGAATAGATTTTTAGAAAAAGGCCATCAAAGTCAAAATTTTCGACAAAAAAGGTCGTTTTGACCTTCCAAGGTCATTCAATGTCAAATTCAAGATTACCACTAAAAACGCAATATATGACTTCCCATTTGAATGTGCCAAAACTGAGGCTCTATCTTGAAGTGTTCTAGGAGTTTACCCCGCAAAGCTATCATTATGATGGAAAAATTGGGTGAAATTTCCCAGTCCAAAAAATATTTCAATGGCGAAAAAAAAAATTGTTGGAAACAGCTCACAATGAATAATGACTTGAATTCAGACAAAAAATTTTTTTTTTTGCTTACCTGTCAAAGAATCAAAATGGCTGCCCCACGCAGACCGTCATTTCAAAGGCAACAAAACTTATACACACACCAAAGACAAAAATCATTGTTTTTTCCGACGAAAAAGGTCGTTTTGACCTTCCAAGGTCATTCAAGGTCAAGTTCGAGGTCACCACTCAAACCGTAACATACCGTATAATCGCGCATATAAGGACATGTTTTTATATCCGGATTATTGCGTTTTGGGGCTCTCACCTAAAAAACAAAGTGTCTCGAATATAGAGACATGTTCTTATATTCGAATATAAGTACACCCCCATTATCCCGCATATAAGAACATGGTAAGATAAATTAAATAATAGTCACACTAACCTTCGTGTGCAAGTAGCCTAGACAAGTCATAACCACCACTGACGACAATCATATGTGTTGGCTTAGGTAGGGATTGGAGATATGAATAATTATATAATGCGGTCCTGTTGGATTCAGTTCGGTACCATTCTCATTCCAAAGTGATTGTCTCACTGGTAAAGACGGCGCCAAAACCCAGTGTCTCGAATATAAGACGCGAGTGTCCTTATAAACGAATATTGCTTTATGGCGCGAAAAAAGTAAACCTCCTCGAATATAGGGACATGTTCTTATACTCGAATATAAGGATAGGCTCGAATATTAGGAGAGTGTCCTTATATGTGCGATTATACGGTATTATTTCCCATTTGAATGTACCAATACTTATAGGCTCTACCTTGAAGTGTTCTATGAGTTTTTTGCCGGACGGGCGACGGACGAAAAACCACGACAATAGCTTATCGGCCCATATGGGTCCACCACACACATATAAAGCCACCACTCACAGAGCGGCGCTTCAAGAGCAATGAAACTTATGAGGGTACATATGAAGAGTCTAGTGCATAACTATACATGAAAGCCTATAGGCTTTGTGGAATGCCCCTTTTTTTCTTTGCTAATTTTGAGACTCGACTGATAAAACAATACATAGGATTATGAACACATGTGAGAATGAGAGTTTAACAAGTAGTTGCTCACAAGACAAATACCCACCTGATATTTGCCATTAGAGTATACTTATTCAACATGTTCCTCGCTTGCATGATATTCTTCAGGTACTATTGCCAAATGTAGAATAAAATGCTCCTAAAGAATCACCTGTCATAGTAATGGTCTCATGGATAACAAACTATGGAACTTCCAAGTCAATCATTTTAAAACTTGGTACATGTTCATATAAAATCATATAGCTTGAAATGTATAAAACAATTGTATCAAACACATCAAGTTGATAGTACCTTTTTATTCTTTTAATCATATTTCAAGGCACATCTCAATAAGTTTTAAATGTACAAAAACGACAGATGTTCAACTGAAAATTCCTACATTCATGATACAGGCAAAAAGGAATTTCTTCTGGCTTAAGTAAAGCAATGATAATTTGGTGACAGCGTGTGAAATACAGCTTAGAAACAAAACAGTACATGCACTTTTAACCAGATAATCACAGTGCTGTTCAAGCTAAATAAAACTAGACGTCAAGGCCTGAAGATGCCTTGGGGCATTTCGTGTGAGTTCTATTCCTACCTAACATATACCTAAAGCCCCAGTCCCACCTACCCGGACTGTGCCCCGGACTAGTCACGGACGAAACATCCCGGATCACCCCGGATAAAAGTAATAAAATGTGCCAAAAATGTAAGTTGTTTTTATGGTCCCATATACCCGGAATACACACGGATGAGCCACGAACAAAAGCCACGGACAGCCCCCTGAAGAACTGATTTTAAGTTTTTTTTATACCTATTTGGACCCTATGATCCCGGAAGAGCCACGGATCACCCCGGAGTACCATGGATCAGACACGGTAGACTCCCGGTGTACTTCCGGAGTACCAGGACAAGATAAGGATAACTCCCGGACTATACCGGAACACCCCGGACCGTCCAAGAGTAGCCACGGACTGACTATACACCCCGGTGCAGTCACGGACGAGCCACGGACCACCACGGTACACCCCCGGACAAGACCCGGACTGGCCCGGATCAGCACGGATTTGCCTTACCTCCCGGACCGTCCCGAATGGCCCCGGCAGTTTCAAACATTTTAAAAGTGCTGGAGAGCTCCCCGGACTATCCCCGGACTGTCCCGGTTCCAGCGTTTTTTTCCAAAATCAGCCGGACTAGCAACGGACCGTCCCGTACCACTCACGGACCGTCCCGGACCACTCACGGACTGCCCCGGATTGTCACGGATAAGACCCGGATCAGTCCGTGGCTAGTCCGGGGTCGCCGTCCGGGTAGGTGGGACTGGGGCTTAAGAGACCGCGTCTAGAACCATGATGACTCTGAACTGTCCGTGGTCAAAGTTTAAGTGACATACCCCGCCCTTAGGCATCTTTGCGTTTCGCTCTACGACGGACCGTTTCTGAGATACGGCAAACAGGAAGTGCTGCGTCGGCGAAAAAAAAATCGACATCAGAAGTCGTCTCGACCCAAGATACCCTCTAGACTAGTTAGCCTAGTGCCAGGAGGCCGAAATTAAGCTCCCGTTTCGCTGTACGACGCACCATTTCCGAGATACAACCAAACAGGAAGTGCCGAGTCGGTAAAAAAAAAATTTGACACCAGGAGACGTCTCGGCCCAAGATGCCCTCTAGACTAGTTTGTCTAGTACCAGAAGGCTGGAATTAAGCTCCGTTTCGCTCTACGACTCACTGTTTCCGAGATACGGCCAAATAGGAAGTGCTGAGTCGGAGAAAATAAATTCGACACCAGGGGTTGTCTCGACCCAAAATACCCATAAGCATAGTTTGTCTAGTGCCAGGAGGCCGGAATTGAGCTCAGTTTCCCTGTATGATGCACCGTTTCCGAGATACGCCCAAACAGGAAGTGCCGATTCGGCGAAAAAAAAATCGACACCAGGGGTCGTCTCGACCCAAGATACCCACTAGTTTGTCTAGGGCCAGGACGCCGAAATTGAGCTCTGTTTCGCTCTACGACACACCGTTTCCGAGATATGGCCAAACAGGAAGTGCGCCGAGTCGGTGAAAAAAAATTCGACACCAGGGGTCGTTTCGACCCAAGATACCCCCTAGACTAGTTTGTCTAGTGCCAGGAGGCCGAAATTGAGCTCCGTTTCGCTCTACGACGCACCGTTTCCGAGATATGCATGAAAGCCTCAAGGATGAAGTTCAAAGGTCGTTCAACGGATTGATCCCAAAATCAATAGGGTTCTTCCTTGGTGGTATATGAACTCCCATGCAAAGAATACTTGCCATTGCATGAATACTTTTTTAGTTATCGCTCGGAAACCAAGTCTCAAAATCAACCTTGATTTCATCCTCACGGACCTCACGGACCCGGGAGCCGCCTCCAAAACAATAGGGGTCTTCCATGTAATATTTCTGACCAGTGGTGTAAATTTGGACAAGATCCGTTCAGGCGTTCCCGAGTTATTGATCGGGAACCAAAACGGCGGAAAGTGAAAAAAAAAAAGAAGAAAAAAAAAAATTAGCCCAAGGGCTAAGGAAGGTTACCGGACAATATACATTTTAGATATTAGCCTTTTGTCCAGTGACCTTGAAAATAATTTTTCAACAAATATATCACTTCTAGTATGTCCACAATAAATTCCTAAGCTGTAAAGTCGATAATACGTGAGATATTAGCCATTCTGTGATCGGTGATGTGACCTAGAAAATAAGGTCAAAGTTCAAGTTCATGAAAAGATTCAGTATATATCATTCCTCTATATTTGCAATTGATTCCTAAGCTGTAAAGATGATAATAAGCGACATATTAGCCATTTTGTTCTCTGACCTTGAAAATCGGATCAAAGGTCAAATTCTAGATCACCAAAATATTCAGCATACATCATTTCCTATATGTTCACTATGGACCTCTAAGCTGTGAATGTGATAATAAGAGAGATATAAACCATTTTGTATTCTGACCTTGAAAATAAAATGACTGGCCTTGAAATTTAGGTCAAAGGTCAAATTCAAGGTCATGAGAATATTCAGAATATATCATTTCCTATATGTTCACAATTGATTCCTAAGCTGTAAAGTTGATAATAAGCAAGATATTAGCCATTTTGTCCTGTTGACCTTGAAAATGAGGTCAAAGGCAAATTCAAGGTCACTAGAATATTCAGCATATATCATTTCCTATATGTTCACAATTGATTCATAAGGCGTAAAGTCACTAATAAGCAAGATATTGGCCATTTTGTCCTGTGACCTTGAAAATGAGGTCAAAGGTCAAATTCAAGGTCACAAAAATATTCAGCATATATCATTTCCTATATGTTCACAATTGATTCCTAAGCTGTAAAGTCGATAATAAGCGAGATATTAGCAATTTTGTCCTGTGACCTTGGAAATGAGGTCAAGGTCAAATTCGAGGTCACGAGAAAATTCAGCATATATCATTCCCTATGTGTTCACAATGTATTCCTAAGCTGTAAAGTCGATAAGCGAGATATTAGCCATTTTGTCATGTGACCTTGAAAATGAGGTCAAAGGTCAAATTCAAGGTCATGAGAATATTCAGCATATATCATTTCCTATATGTTCACAATTGAATCCTAAGCTGTAAAGTCGATAATAAGCGAGATATTAGCCATTTTGTCCTGTGACCTTGAAAATGAGGTCAAAGGTCAAATTCAAGGTCACGACAATATTCAGCATGTATCATTTCCTATATGTCCACTATTGATTCCTAGTCTCTAATCTCAATATCAAGTGAGATATTAGGCTTAATGTGTCCCATTATAAAGCATAGGAGAATTTAACATGGGAAAGTCCCATTTGGGCCGAGTTTGGGCCCAAAATGGCCCACTTCGAGCGATTCAAGGGCAACGAAATTTATACATGTCACAGAGGTACATATGAGGAGTGTTATGCATGAATAAGAAAAAAAGTCACTGAACAGATTTTGAGAAAACGACAGCCAAAGTCCAAAATTGGCCATTTTTCGACGAAAACGGCCGCCATTTTGAAATAATTGCAAAAATAAAAAAAATAAAAAATACCTCCCTCTCGAAATATTTTTAGGCATTTTTGTGCAAAAATTCAGAAAGATTCGATCGTAAACTTTAAAGATAAAAATGTAGACGGACGACGACGGATGACGACGGACGACGGACGCAACGCCACGGCAATAGGTTATCGGACCAAAGGTCCGGTAACCTAAAAAAAAGAAAAAAACCAGACAAAACCATAAGGGCATTTCGGGCCGAAATGCCCTAATTGACTGGAAAATATATTGTTTTCTTCAGAAAAGGAAGGAGGAGGCTTGGCATGTGCTTATACCACATGAAGAAACATGTTGGGGATTAGCCTGGCTGACAGTGATTCTAGGCACAGGAACATTCAGTCAGTGATTGCTCTACAGTAGGTCCCAGCACCAGTGACTGCATGACCAGGCTGACCAGGCTGTACAGTGATTGGCTGCAAGAGCAGCCATTTTTTTTTTCTCCTGGAAATTGCCTGAATCAAATTATGACATTGACAGCCAGGAATCGCCCGAATTTTTTTTATCCAAAATGGCCGCTGGTGGCCATCTTGAATTTCGGATCTCAACGAAAAACAATAGCGGGCATGAAGCAAAGTATTTTGGATAAGCTGTGAAAGTTACGGAAATATATATTAAGGCATCCAAGAGTTATGATCGCCCGATTTTTGTACAAAATGGCCACTGGCAGCCATCTTGAATTTCGGATCTCGACGAAATACAAAAGGTGGCTGAAGCAAAGTATTTCGGATGAGTGGTGAAAGTTTCGGAAAGATCGATTGAGGTGTTCGAGAGTTATGATCACCCGCTTTTTTTTCAAAATGGTTGCTGGCGGCCATCTTTGATTTCGGATCTCGACGAAAAACAATAGGGGGATGAAGCAAATTATCTCGGATGAGCTGTGATAGTTTCAGAAAGATAGATCAAGGTTTTCAAGAGTTATGATCCAGAAACCTAACGGCGGAAGAGAGAGAGAGAGAGAAAAACATACAAAAACATAAGGCCTCCCGATTTTTGATCGGGATGCCTAATTAGAGAAATAGTTAGGTCTATCAGGCAGATTTTGAGTAAATGGCCCCCAAAATCCGAAATTTGGCGTTTTTTTGCAAAAAACGGGCGCCATTTTGAAAAATAAACAAATAAATAACGTCATATTGAATTATTTTAAATTTTCCCCAAATTTTCAGAAAGATTCGCCAGTAAACTTTAGATAGAAAAGACGACGGACAGACAACAGACGCAACACTATGACAATGGGCTAGCCTAGCCCCAGTGATGATCTGTACACAACTATTTCATATCTGATGTTTATTTATTAGATATGGAATAGTTGTGTACAGGGTTACCACTGGGGCAACAACATGAACATCAGATATAAAATAGTTGTGTACAGTGTCACCACTGGGGCTAGGCTAGCCTATCGTTAGATATCTGTGATCTTGCCCGGGCGACTCAACTTGCAGGCGGCTGTATTTTATGGCTAGCCTATCGTAGGCCTACCATGGCATACAGTAGTATAAACGTGATTAAACGATTAAACGAAAGTAAAAACTGGTCCTGTCATTATTATTCCCATATGTATATCGGCCTATAGATCGACCTATCCCACGTTGAAACAAATACCGTACTCGCTCAAAAACTCCGTCCACATGCGCCATTGGAAATCTACGTGTGCCAAAATGCGGAACAAATACGGTAAAAGCACATCCGATTGAACGATGAACAACATTTCGACACGTCAAGTGCTGGAATCCGTGATTTTCCGCATGTGTGTCATCAAATAATGCGATAACCAACAGAACAATTGACACAATTTCGAGGGAAGTGCTAAAAATAAAATAAAAATGGAAGCGATTTATCATCAGACGAACAAAATGGTGCACGAAGTTCACGCCGGTTTGAGTCGATACGAACGGGCGAGTGAACAAGATATGCACTTGGTAGAAAACGAACTGCAGGCAAGAATCGACCAGATTGTCAGCAACTGTGAACGCCTTGAGATACTAGTCAACAAGGAACCACCGACACGCAGAGCCAACGCCAAACTCAGGGTAGATCAACTTAAATATGACTGTCAACACTTGCAATCCTCAATGCGGAACATGCAACACAGGCGGTATGTGTATTCACATGTGTATTGCAAATGAACCACTGGTACAATAGTCTGGTAGATCTTTATCCATAGTCATCGACTCAGACTGATGTATAGACAGTGTATGTACACAGTACACCGCATTGTCATGTTTATATCATTGCAGGTACATGAAGGAGGAAGAAGAAAGGGAAAGAGAAGCACTTCTCAGTCGCAAGTTCGAAGCCAATGACGCCTCAACATCAATCATGATTGATGCCGCTTTGCAGCATAATCAGCGTTTGACGGATTCAAACAGAGGCATGGATGAACTTATATCAAGCGGTGGCAGCATATTGTCCAACCTCAAGGAACAGAGAATAACGCTAAAGGGCGCGCACAAAAAAATCCTGGACATTGCCAATACGTTAGGACTTTCCAACACGGTCATGCGCTTGATAGAAAAGCGGGCAGGCCAAGATAAAATCATCCTATTTGGAGGCATGATTTTGACTTGTATTATAATGTTTCTGGTGTGGAAGTATTTGACGTAGCGACTAGAAATTGTAGGCATTTTCTTGTTGTACTTGTGCTAACCAACCTGCATTCCACCCTGTCGGACATACTTGTGAATGGCACAGTGGTGCAATTACGCAGAATGAAGTACTCAACAGATTATCATAACATTGGGAGTTCAGGTATTAGTGTATGGAATATATTCCAGTACCTTGCAATATTATGACAAATTCACAGCACCTTGGCATGTAAAGTAGCAATAACTTGCATGTATACTTAGAATAACTTGAGTGATAAACATTTATTATGTATACTATCGATATCACATGCAAAACATGTATTTCAAACCAATGAACCTGTGTGTCAGTTATATCTAGCAGTAATATGATAATACTGTTCTAATGTTGATGTGTAATACTCTTGACAAAATGATGTGTTTCCAACACCCTTGATTACAAACTGTGTTGTGTTGAGGAAGAATTATCAGGAGTAAGTTTTGAAGAATATTCCCTTGATAGCTTGAATCACCTCAATAATTTGCACCTGATGAAGAAAGTACTTTTTAGGTGTAAATGTTTTGATTCCTGTAGCAGGAGCGATAGTATTTTATCGTGAAACACCCGATACAATACATTTCCTCAGACGTGCTTGATAAAGTGTTTGTCAATGTATGAAGCTAAAATCAAACATAGCAGTGAAAAATTCTGCTGGCTTGACAGTGTGTTTTAAGGATCATAAATGTTTTCAACTTTGCAGTCATTAACTTGCCTTTTGTTAAGTTCTCTTCCTGTACATCATGTATATACCTTGCAATGCATATGTGTACATGTAATATGTATGTACTGTATTATTATTTATCATCATATAAGTAGTGACTTCAGTGTTGAAGTTCATTCATGGAAAGGCCAAAACCAATGTGTAGATTCAAATCTGCCATCTGATTATTAATGCTGTGCGATCATGCAGTTTTATTTAGTCTCTACCGTGAATAAAAACTACACAAAGAAAAAATGAGTCCAATATGATTTCGCTGCATGCTCGAAATTTATTTCATTCTTATTTACAATGCATGTATATACATTTAAGATATACAAACTCACACTAGAGCCATGAAATCTTTGATTACAATGAACTCTACTCAGTCAGAATATAACAATCAATGAGGTATTGAGGTCCAGTAGAAAGTGAATGGCTGTTTGACACTGGGAACATATTTTGCTGAATCTCACAGAATAAACATTGTGATTACGTACATATATAATACTGGAAAGAAACTGATAAATATATCCTTATTATGCCATACCTGCCATTTCATCATTACACTTCGAGTGCAGTCCTGACACATGTGGGACAACTATAATATACACACTTGTCCACAAAATGTATGAAGGTAATATTTTTGAACACAAAACAATATACAAGTGAAGGATGAAGTGGACATCAATTGTTGCTGCCCCCTCCACTGCTACCAGCGCCTGCGCCCTGCTAAATATACAGGACAAGCTCGTTCATATACAGGTAAATGGAGCAATTACATTTCAGTGGCTAGTTTGTATAGTTTGGAGCATGAAATTCAGTTTTGGTAAAGATATACAAAACAGCAATTATTTCAGATCATATGGTACGCAATAACTGCGTGCAAGAACCGCAAAAACTTTCTATATTTTTGGGGCCAGGCAATATCTATTGATCCGAAATGAACTGAGATAGTTCAAGATGGACTTCACTCTGACCTGTAAATGAGTGCTACTGATTACCGAGGAGTGCTGTTCCGTGAGTGCCCAGAGCGCGAGATCGGACCACTTCTGTTCCTGCTCGCGGAGCGTCTCGGTCGTGTTGCCGTTGTCCGGCTCCAGCTCCGGAAGCTCCATCTGCGGCACGGCGACATCCTCGTCCGGTAAACGTTCCTACGTATCACCGATAGATTTACATGTTTACAATCTTATATATATCGAAAGCCATGCAGATATTTTTATTCCAAATCAATATAAATATTTTTGTCATGAAAGCGTAGCCATATCCATTACTGGGGATTTAATTTCGCGGTTCAGTGATTGCCAGTAATCGCGTAAAGAATTTGCAGTTGATGGACATCACAGTATATCAATGCAATTGGTGTGAGAAATGGAAAGTCACAGTAAATCAAATCAGATTTTATTTGAAATTTTAAACACAAACGTCAAACAAGTCATGCTTAGTCGGCAAAAGCTTGAACTTGGTGCAGATGTCATCGGCACCAAGTTCAAGCACGTGCCATGCAGACGCTAGCGACCGGTATCTGGGCACTGTAACTAACGTAATTCTGCGCGTTATGATTAGCAACAGCGTATTGTGCTATGGACGGCCACAAACCTCAAAATTAATTTTCGCGGGAGACTTATTTTAGCGAGGTATTTAATTTCGCGGATCTACCCTTACCGCGAAATACGCGAAATAAGTACCGCGCGAAAATTAGTACTTTTACAGTATATCACATAACAATTTTTTAGATTCTGTTTAGAGTAAATGTCCCGGAGTGAGTTTATACCTATACAACCAGATTATAGTCTCTTGTTCCTGTATATACTGAATGAGTAGGTACCTTGCGCCATTCCTGGTCAACTATGTCCATGAGTCTGCCTTCTCGGTTCACTTCGCTGTCCATCGTCAGATCGTGAAATCAGCAGCAATCTCGCACAGTGAACGAGAAACACTAATGTTCAAATCATATTGTGTTCAATCAGTACCAAAACATAGAACTTTATCAGGTTATACTTGTACTAGATCTAGATATGTAAATTTGCATGCCCATTATTTTCAAATGTTATATGACATAAAATGATAAACTATGGAATAAATCTAAAGAATTTTTAGCTGCCTTTTTGGGCACGTTATGATTGGTCAACCTGTGACGGGAAAATTGTCATCCACTTGGAATTCTGCGTGTGATCCCTGTATCCTATCAACGGACCTATCAGCCTATCACCATGATCAAAGAAAAGTGACCAAAATATTACAAACGATTTTTCCGATCACAACGGGAGGTACAAAATATTACTTAATAGGATGGCTAACATCACTAATTATCGCCCACTGGAAAATGTCTCATTTCTGTTTGAAATAGAGATTTTATACTTACAGCTATGTTTGGGGATTACCTGACTTATTTTTCGGTAGTTCCAACAAACTGAATGTTCAGAACGCGAAGAATACCAACACAGTCTACATTCGAACTGATGTCACGGATGAGCAACTTTTGTCAAGCCAAACCACGAAAAGGTGACGCATTTTGGACCTTATGATATGGATGTGCATTTGCTATCATAACGTCTCATAGTGGTATCATAATGTTCACTATTATTGGAATTGATGTAAAACCGCTTAGAAGGATCGTTTTTCAGGCAGTTTTCTAAAGCCACCTAAGTTGCAGGTTCAAATCTGGACAGTGTGACATTTATTCACACTGAGTTCTATATTTTCGGTCATATTATTTTTAGTTTTAGGGTTGTTGTACCATGATACTCAGTAGCCTGCGACCAAATTACGTCTGTAATTCAGGTATTTACGTGCACAGAAACAAAACAAGCAAAATACATTTTGTTAAATAGGACATTCCCACTTTTATTTCATTCAGTTGCTTATATGTACATTTCTTCCAACGAATATATACATGCACTGTTCACAATATTTCTATATGCACATGACATACACACATATACCCACAAGTCAAGAAAATCTCTCACAGAACCTTGAAAATTTTGCACAATTCTTCAAAAATTGAAGTTTAAATAGTTATAAATACTGAATCATACCTCAGCTTCTTGCACTTTTCCACAAAATGAACAGGGTTCATCGAATTTCTTGGCTACTGCTACCGGTATGTCCCAGCAGCTTACGTAGATGTACATTCCAAATTTAGGCATATTGTGTCTTAGATGCAACATATTTTTTCTCACGGGGGTCCATAATCATGATAATCCTGGCGAAAATCGCAGGGTTAGAATCAGAGAAAAGCAACAGGATCGTTGTCCCCTGTCTCAGTGATGTAAAACGTAAAAAAACGAAAGATGGCACACATAACAAATCTCGGCATCATTGCGTGAGGTCAACTCTCCCCCAAAATACCGATTTATAATCTTCGCTGCCGATATCACTCACTACGTAAGCCAATTGAGAGTCCAAATTTGATAAAATGTTGTAGTAGTTATGTTGACAATTATCCAACATAAACTGGTAATTTTCACGAGCATAAAAATTGAAGGAGCGCATAACACAGGTAATGATTCTCACTGATCGTAAAAATGTCGCAAATGTTCCCACCAGTATTTTTTAATTAAAAACTGCACAGAAAAAATTGTTACTTCTTCACGCTACAAGCATAGCAGATGATGGTAATCCTATGAACCATATATTGATAATCTCTGACTGTATACACGGCAATCAATGGTTAGATCAACCAGAGAAGTTGTCTTGCCCAGAATAATCTCTTTTCCGCTCCACGTACACGCAGTGTACTGCTTCATGCGAGTGTTACTATATTTAGTTGTCGTTGCTGGCTCCTGAGCACAGGATTAAATGATGGCTTATGAATATAAGATGAAGTTATACACACTCTGAACAGAGGGGTCTGTATTCATTACATGTTTTGGGTTCAATTACCTATAACAATATTGCTCTATTCAAACATGGGAGGGAACACAATCCTTCGATGAGATTTGATGGTAAAATATTTTCGATGACAATTTAGTTTGGTTCTTTGAAACAGTGCCTTTACTACCACACCAAATATTCACACAACTATTCATCGCATCTCTCTGAGCATAAAGTTGTAACATTACTCGTTCAAACTGCTGAAATATACAAAGCCATATCACTTCAACACTGGTCATACTTGAATGAGGCAAAATACTAGCATGGGAATTAAACAAAGAAAAATATTGGTACAGTAATTATTTGCGAAATATTTTCAGGGCATGATGGTTGACTTTTCATTGATCGTAGTACAAATTTCATGAAAAAGGTGACAAACAACATCGAGAATAGAAAGTTATTCACCATTTTGCATTTGAATGAAAAGCACAATATTTCACAAAATATATCCTACTACTGGTACATTAATGCACGAACGAGTTTTAGATACATGCTAGTTCTAATGAGCAAACAATTTCAAACCGATGATGTCACTTGAAAATTTACACAAGAACGCAGGGTGCTCTTCAAAACTTTTTACAACTTACCCCCACCCCTTTGTACAAGACTTTCGACTGGAATAGTTCCACTACATGTAGACAGGACACAAGACAGAAATGTGTTGTTGAGTGAGGTAGGTCTTGAAACCTCATCTGGAGTATATTTTTGTGGCAAAATACACAGCAATTATTTTGAATTTTTTAATGCAGGTTCCAAGCTGCGTTTTCTACTAAAATACAGAAACAAATTGCTTCCTGAATCGGCAACAAATGAATCATCCACTTTGAAAATCCTCAAGCAAATCAAGTATTAAAATATTTCCGAGTTTGACACCGCTATGTTGAACAAGTAAAATACATTGCGACTGGCAGCATAGAGAATACTGATACAGAAAGAGAAGGCATTCCAACAAAGAGAACGTCACACGAATAAACAAGGATTGTGCCTACAGTCTCATTTTGCTGATTTTGTTCCACACTTCTGGCAGTACAATCCTACATGTATGAAATTGTTGTAATAAACGTCAAGCACCGACCCTTGATCAACACACGCTCAGCTCGTCATTATAATATGTTTTTCTGTTGATGAGCATACTTTTTTTTTCTGTGTAAATATTCAATATATATCACACAGCTTTCTTCTTTTTTTCTAGATATAATTTTTTGTTTTGGTCGCAAACAACAAGCGCGGGTGTAATTCATGCCTCTATGTCCTATGTTTTCACGCGCTCGTCAATTTAGAGAGCACGGGATATCTAAACTACCCATATATATATGTATCATCACCCAAAGCTACAAGATAAACAATATACTACTAAAGTATGTAAAACGCATTGATCTGTATATGACACATAACAAAGTAATAATCATAAAGCTTCAAATGGAAACAAAAATCAACAAACGAATAAAATGCCATAAAAATAATCATTTCCTACACGTTAACGGACAAAGAAACTGCTCTACAGAGAACAGTTCGTGAGGTACAAGAGAAAGCATCACGCCAAATAATACATTGTTTTATATTTTTTTTCATGTTGCAATGCATTTAAATTCAAACAATTTGTTTTTTACATCACTCGAAGATATATGTCGGTTTGACAATATGCTCAGAACAAGTTTGAGCATTCATTCTGATGTATGAATTATCTCCGTATTAATGTCAACATATATTACCCCAAAGATATATATATATATTTATGACTGAATATAAAAAACGACCGCTAAAGTTTTAGTATAATAGGAGTACATTTGTGCAAAAAAAAAAAAACATTTCCCAAAAATATGCTAATTTTTTCTCTGCTGATAGATTTTCTAAGAAAGTTTCATGAGAGTATGTACATGGCAAACGATAAAATAGGCAAAAATTGAACCATGTTTCATAAATGACTTTGAACCTGCTTCTTACAACTAAGAAACGTGTTGAATCGATAACGCCTATGACATTGCAAGATTACATATTGTCTTTTCTTCAACACTGAAAGTACAAAGATACATTGGCGGCAGAGGAGCGAAGGAAAAGCAACAACTTGGAACAAAGTTCTTTCATGCGTCTGAAGTTGAACGTAAATCACAGAGTGTGAATCTCAAGACAGAAGATTGTACACACATTACGCAATGACGAATTCGCACAGTTACAGCCTTGTGAACACGCACGCACACACACACACACACACACACACATACAATGCTGGCAAGCACACAGAACATCCACGCGGCTCAAGTCTGTCCTTAGAGTATAGTACACTGGAGAGAAGGGGGCGTGGTCTCAGGTCGCTACGTGATTGGATGAGAGGTGTGATCACATGACTATGCAGGATTTGTTGCCGTTCTTCAGCTTGAGTCGAGATTTCGGCCGATACCGCTCCAGGTACTGCAGCTGCTTGGCGTTGATAGCACCTCGTCTCTTTCTGTTGCGGGAAAAAATCAATAACTTTCAATTATTCTGTTAACGAATCCTACAAAAATCCATTCACACTCTTCCAGTTTAAAGTTTCGATTCAAACTTCCCACAGTAAACTACTGCACTTTACAAATAGTTGGAGTGAATATCTGTTTCGTTATTATAACAAAGGGTCATTTACATACAAGGTAAGTGCACACTGCACAAACACCACTGATACACAAGCAGCAATCTAGGTTTTTTGTACGCCACTGTACTGGTACTGCCCACAGCTGTACACTGCGTGGTACTCACTGTCTGATGAGTTCTACAGCGTCTTCATACTTCATCCCCAGCTCAATCAGGGCGAGCGCCACTAACACAGGGGCTCTGTCACCATAGAAACATAAACAAACAACATCACAATAATGATATAACATCTTAACAACGACACATTGCATATTTGCGTAGGATAACAATTCACAAAGAAACAGGAAATCCTCAGAATTTCGAGACCATGAGTGCACATATATAATATCTGGGACATTGCCACTAGTGATTACTTGCATGTGTTTCACATTTCTGATTTCTCCTACGAATGATTTATTTTTGATGTGATTTTTTTTCACAGGTCAGCTAGATCTCAATGTGTACTGATTGACAATAAATACTGGGAGAAGTAATTTCCTAACTAATTTTGTCTGACCTACATAGTTACAACACTAGTTGTTGGGTTTCATTTCCTGAACACGACGAACTGGTAATCAATGAACATGAAATAACATTTTTATTTCATGTTATTTCAAGTAAACAAGGCCAGAAAGTAAACAGGAAGTGATCCTGTTTTTGCTGTCAATATCGACAGGGCAACAACCTGCTGTATATTCACAATACAATGGACCTAACTGCACCAGATGACTTCTACCGGCAAAAAATAATTATTGTGAAAATCAATAGTTACTGCACCTATGGTTAGTGTCTGGCTTCGGGTACAAGCCCTGTATTCCAATTCAACTGGAATATACATTGATTTACATTACAGCATATATGCTTTGTGCACCTTGAGTGATTAATTTATACATACAAGTCCCATACATCTACGTGAAAACTAGACGCTTCCGGTCGCCTACGACCGCTTGGGTGTATCCCCCGTAGCCCTATCATCCCGTGAAATCTTTCAAGCTTACTGAAGGTCGAATTCAAGATCACCAGTAAAATCACTGCATACGAAATGCATTTCGACATGTTCGATAAAATAACGAAATTACAGCCAGATAAAAGTTTTCACCTAAAGTTATATTTCAACTCAGAATATTTGACAAACTTGGTTCCAAGTTGAAATTCAAGCAAAAGTGGACAAAAACTGCATTTCAAGATTTTAATTCATATTATGTGCCAAACTTGGTTTCAAGTTGAAATTCGAAGTAAAGATTGACTTTACTGGTAAAAATAATGTTAACTTATCCGGTTACACCCATGGAATCTCTACTGGACAAATCTTTCAAATTGTTGAGCTCAATAATAAATGTTTCTTGTCTTAACTATTTTTCTTGAGGTCAATAATAGACTTAACTAGTAAAATTAGCCCAAGGGCTAAGAAAGGTTACCGGACAATATACATTTTAGATATTAGCCTTTTGTCCAGTGACCTTGAAAATAAAGTCACTGATAAATTCAAGGCCATGAAATTTTCAACAAATATATCACTTCTAGTATGTCCACAATAAATTCATAAGCTGTAAAGTCGATAATAAGTGAGACATTAGCCATTCTGTGATGTGACCTTGAAAATGAGGTCAAAGTTCAAGTTCAAGGTTATGAAAATATTCAGTATATATCATTCCTCTATATTCGTAATTGATTCCTATGCTGTAAATGTAAGTACCAATCTATTACCACCAATACAATCAGATTTTGATGATGCCAATAAGAAACGTAAAATTCTACACTTTGCCATGGAAACAAACAAAGCCCGACCAAATAGTTTATCCAAAGACACACTGGCGTCTTCAGGGGCAGACAATGTGTTAAATGTAGTTGTTTCTACTGTACACCAGATGGAATTAGTACTATGAAAATAATTTAGAAATCCGAATCTAACCCCATGGAATAGATACATGACAAGTACAAAAGTACCCAATCACAAGCCCGAAGGCTACTGAGTTGATGGTATCCTCGGGGACAGATTTAACGTCCGCCAGCAGTGACACCGACTCAGTGGTATAAATGTAAGTATCAATCTATTACCACCAATACAATCAAATTTTGAAGTTGCCAATAAGGAAAGCAAAATACAACATTTTGCAATAGAAACAAAGCCCGACCAAATAGTTTATCCAAAGACACACTGGCGTCATCAGGGGCAGATGTAAAGATGATAATAAGGGACATATTAGCCATTTTGTTCTCTGACCTTGAAAATGAGATCAAAGGTCAAATTCTAGATCACCAAAATATTCAGCATACATCATTTCCTATATGTTCACTATGGATCCCTAAGCTGTAGATTTGATAATAAGCGACCTTGAAAATAAAATGACTAACCTTGAAATTTAGGTCAAGGGTCAAATTCAAGGTCACTAGAATATTCAGCATATATCATTTCCTATATGTTCACAATTGATTCCTAAGCTGCAAAGTCGCTAATAAGCAAGATATTGGCCATTTTGTCCTGTGACCTTGAAAATGAGGTCAAAGGTCAAATTCAAGGTCACGAGAATATTCAGCATATATCATTTCCTATATGTTCACAATTGATTCCTAAGCCGTAAAGTCGATAATAAGCGAGATATTAGCAATTTTGTCCTGTGACCTTGGAAATGAGGTCAAAGGTCAAATTCAAGGTCACGAGAATATTCAGCATATATCATTTCCTATATGTTCACAATTGATTCCTAAGCTGTAAAGTCGATAATAAGCGAGATATTAGCCATTTTGTCTTGTGACCTTGAAAATGAGGCCAAAGGTCAAATTCAAGGTCACGAGAATATTCAGCATATATCATTTCCTATATGTTCACAATGGATTCCTAAGCTGTAAAGTCGATAATAAGCGAGATATTAGCCATTTTGTCCTGTGACCTTGAAAATGAGGTCAAAGGTCAAATTCAAGGTCACGAGAATATTCAGCATATATCATTTCCTATATGTTCACAATTGATTTCTAAGCTGTAAAGTCGATAATAAGCGAGATATTAGCCATTTTGTCCTGTGACCTTGAAAATGAGGTCAAAGGTCAAATTCAAGGTCACGAGAATATTCAGCATATATCATTTCCTATATGTCCACAATTGATTCCTAGTCTCTAATCTCAATATTAAGTGAGATATTAGGCTTGATGTGTCCCATTATAAAGCATGGGAAAATTTAACATGGGAAAGTCACATCTGGGCCGAGTTTGGGCCCAAAATGGCCCACTTCGAGTGATTCAAGCGCAACGAAATTTATACATGTCACAGAAGTACATATGAGGAGTGTTATGCATCAATAAGAAAAAAAGTTACTGAACAGATTTTGAGAAAACGACCATCAAAGTCCAAAATTAGCTATTTTCGACGAGAACGGCCGCTATGACCTTGAAACCAAGGTCAGAGGTCAAATTCAAGGTCACGAGAATATTCAGCATATATCATTTCCTATATGTCCACAATTGATTCTTAGTCTCTAATTTCAATTTTAAGTGAGATATTAGGCTTAATGTGTCCCATTATAAAGCATAGGAGAATTTAACATGGGAAAGTCCCATTTGGGCCGAGTTTGGGCCCAAAATGGCCCACTTCGAGCGATTCAAGGGCAACGAAATTTATACATGTCAAAGGGGTACATAGGAGGAGTGTCATGCATCAATAAGAAAAAAAGTTACTGAACAGATTTTGAGAAAACGACCGTCAAAGTCCAAAATTGGCCATTTTTCGACGAAAAAGGCCGCCATTTTGAAAAAAATGCGAAAATCAAAAAACTAAAAAAAACCTTTCCTGGAAATATTTTTAGGTATTTTTGTGCAAAATTTCAGAAATATTCGACCATAAACTTTAAAGATAAAAATGTGAACGGACGACGGACGGACGGACGGCTAGACGGACGGACGACGGACGACGGACGCAACGCCACGGCAATAGGTTATCGGACCAAAGGTCCGGTAACCTAAAAATGATGCTAACTTAGTCGGCTACAGCCATGAAATCTCTACTGCACAGAAGCTTTACCTTGTTGAGCCCAATAATAAATGTTTCTTGTCTTAACTTTTTTTATTGTGGTCAATAATAGACTTAACTAGTAAAAATAATGTTAACTTTTTCGATTACACCTGTGAAATCTCTACTGGACAAAACCTTTACCTGGTTGAGCTCAATAATAAATGTTTCTCGTCTTAACTATTTTTATTGTGGTCAATAATAGACTTAACTAGTAAAACCAATGTTAACTTATTCAGTAATATTGTTCTTTTTTCACCAAAAACATCAGTTCTGTATTCTGAACAAGAATCCAGTGCAATTTGCTTTCATAGAGCAGGTTATTGGATTGATCACACATGTCAAAGTGGGTATTTTAATTGTCGTAATAAGTTAACCTCTCAAACTTATTAATATTTATTCGATCATTCTGAAAAACAATAGGTTTCATGTGATGGTCTTTCTCATTGAGCCTGTGCGATTTCATCATCATTCATCGAAAACTCCCACCCGTAGAGCGTTCACAACCCATGGGTGTCCAACAGGCTAATTTGAGCGCAAAATGTTACGCTAATCGGCTATTTTGGTTGCTATGGCAACCAAAATCGATAGGTGTCGTGATCTCACCATAAGACATGTCCATATAAAATATTATCAAAATCGGTTCAGATTTGCAAGCTGCAGCGCGTTCACAAGAAAGTGTCTGCGGACGCGGACGCGGACGCGGCGGCGGCGGCGCGACGATCGTAAATCCATAGTATCCGCCGAACTTTGTTCGGGGGATACAATGATATGACCTAGATTCCTGAACCTGAATACATACATGTACATAAGCATTGATATTGATTCACTAGTCATGAGTGACTCAAAAGGGATTTCCCCTCAATGAATATATATTTCTAAAAGTCATAAACGATGATATATGTATACATAAAACTGCGCATATTGATTAAATACACACGGAGTTCAGTTTCAAGGCTTCCGGGTGGCAAGTGACCACAGTGACTGGACAGATTTGTTCCCTTTTTTTTCATTTGCATGTCAATATTTTGCAACTAGATCTAGAAAATCATGATGAGCATGCACTGTGATTTCCTGATGACTTTTGGGATATTCAGGCAGAATTGGAGAAGGTTTCAGAGTGTTCCATTTCACCTAAACTGGTAGCTTTTGATGCCCTTTACTCATAATGTTAATATGCATGATATACTAGGCGCTAATTGCAATCACAATTGGGTTATAATGCCCTGTAATGCCATGTGGGGCCTCAATGAGCACAAGTTTTTGTGGTCAAGGTTGTTCAGTGTTTACGAAATGTTTGCACAAGATTGTTTACTGTTATAAATCATGACGAATTACTAGTAATTGTTTTTCTCTCATTCTTGACTTATTTTTCTACAATACATCAAATATCGATATCATATCAACAAACAATGGCAGCAATCAAAGTGCTTTGATGTCAGTTATACATGTAGATATGACGGAAAGAGGATTGTCCGAGTTTACCGTGTTAATGAAGGTCATTCAGTGCATTAGCTGAATTCTTTATCTCCAGCAGCTTAAGTAGCTGTTGTGAGATATACATGTACTAGTATCAACCATGTTGACACAAAGATACCAGCAAATTCCTCGATAATTATGCATATATGCAGAGCAGCCAGCCATGAGATTATGGTAATACACAGAGAACAATAATTATCGTCAGTTTCTGTTTGGACAGATTGGCGATTACAAGATAAGTTCTCCTGTTTTTCTTCCTGTGCAATTCAGCAATAATGAGTGATTGTCTGCATAATTGTCATGGTTATGGGCTGATTCACACCCACAGCAGTGAATTTGGCATTTACGTCATAACGATAAGCATTCTGATATATGCAGGCCACTGTGAAATATGATTGTATGTTTTTCATTATTCACACTGGTCTGTCTGCCTGCGATATCAAGCTATGCTTCCTCATGTAATACATACATCATGTACATGTACTAGTATATCATATTTCTCATGAACTACACAAGAATATGAACGCCCAATGTCCACAGTAAAAGCTATTGACAAGGGCGTTTTTATATTTTGTTCAGTATACTTCATGCATATGTACAGATATATCTATTCAACTTTCTTTGTATCGTGTTGCAATATTTTCATTCTCAGTTTACTGAAATTTATCTATAGACAGTCTTTTGTACCCTCAACAAATCTAGGCAGGCTTGCTAATAGCGCATACACCCCCCCCCCCCTCTCCCCCTTTCCCAACTCAGCCAATCACAATCCTGCTGCCGTAGCATTCACCATGTTCACAGCGAACAGTTAAGCCAATCAGAGGCCTGCTTATGCAACACCCACAGCAAACAGCTAATCAGAGGCCTGCTAATGCCATACATCCCCACCCCCCAGCCAATCACTAACCTGCTAATGCCACCCCCCCCCCTCCTCCCAGCAGACAGCCAATCAGAGGCCTGCTAATGCCATACATCCCCACCCCCCAGCCAATCACTAACCTGCTAATGCCACCCCCCCCCCCCCCCCCTCCTCCCAGCAAACAGCTAATCAGAAGCCTGCTAATGCCATACATCCCCACCCCCCAGCCAATCACTAACCTGCTAATGCCACCCCCCCCCCCCTCCTCCCAGCAGACAGCCAATCAGAGGCCTGCTAATGCCATACATCCCCACCCCCCAGCCAATCACTAACCTGCTAATGCCACCCCCTCCCCTTCCTCCCAGCAGACAGCCAATCAGAGGCATGCTAATGCCATACATCCCCACCCCCCAGCCAATCACTAACCTGCTAATGCCACACCCTCCCCCTCCTCCCAGCAGACAGCCAATCAGAGGCCTGCTTATGCCACAGGTCCCCACCCCCCAGCCAATCACTAACCTGCTGATGCCACTGCCCCTGCCCCCCCCCCATCCTCCCAGCAGACAGCCAATCAGAGGCCTGCTAATGCCACACTCCCAGCAAACAGCCAATCAGAGACCTTCCAATGCCACAACCCGCCAATAAGACAGCCAATAAGAGGTCGGCTAATTCCACATTCCCAGCAAACACCCAATCACAGACCTGCCAAGGCCGGCGACACAGTGCACAGCGACACAACACTCCGGATCCTCTCGGAATCGGTCCCGCAGCAAATTGAGCCAGTCGTCTACAATCCTGCCAGGGGGCGCTGTGCCATCGTCAAACGCCCAGTCCTGGGAAAGTGAAGTGGTGAGAGTAATGTTCAGGAAAGCGTGAAAAGAATGCATTTATTTATTGTACTAGTATTTAATAGAGATTAAACGAAGGAGATTAAGTGTAATAAAGCAGCATGGAGTTAGTTACCGCACACTGCTGTCTTTAAAATACTGCTAGCACTTAGTGCGTTTTTATCATTAAAGACTCAATACCAGTATGAAATCAATGGCATTTCTTAGCAACATTCCGAGCTGCCATAGGCCCAGTACAAGTATCGACACAATGAAGAGGCTTGTTAGGTACAGACCAGCACTCGGATTCCCTCCTGCTGTAGTTTACTGGTGCTGTAGGTCGACTCACAGACACGAACAACATCGTGAGCCTTGTGCTTCTTCAGCTCCTAGCAACATACAGCCATACAAGGACATGTCATCAAGGATGTAGATTACCTAGACTTTGTGCAAGACTTAATATACTAGAACAACATAGCATGAATATTTTCGAGCCATTCAAAAACTCTAAGGTTGCTTGATTAGTTGACTGCTGTTGAACCTGTGTGTCTGGTATAGTGCACCAATCATTCTCAAAGGGAACTATTTTACCGCAAAAGAAGAGAGAGAAAGATACACATGAACTGAAAATAAGCAGTGTGTGTCTTTGTGACGTACCCCAATGTATCGGTCGATGGTGCTATCCGTTGGCCGGTCCGTGATCAGGAACCTCATGTGTTTGAAGGTGATCTCGGCCGGGTCGGGCTTGCTCATCCTCATGTCTGACGGGGAAACACTCCACAGGGCAAAATCTGAGCGACGTCTCGTGCGCCGTCAGTGGTCCTCAGGGACTCAAGGAGCTCTGGATGCGTTTGCTGACTTTGAGTTCACTCCATCAGCGATGTACTATGCAATTGAAATCTCCTCGGATTAATGCAGAGGGCACTAATCCATTATCCAGAAGGTAGCAGACTGATTTCCTACTAGAGCTAGTGCGTAAATGAATATACACACGCAAGCACGCGCACAGTCACGCAGAACACAAATTGGCCGATTGATGTAGTATTTTCTCCTTTCTTCTTTGAACAAAACTATGCGCTCACCTTCAATCTCAAACTGTGAATCTACTTCGGGCAGCACGTTCAGTAACTTTTTTTGCGCACACTGCGCAGTGTTAACTTTTATCACCAAAGTTCAGGTACAAAACTTAAAACTTGGTTGAATTAGGTTAACGGTCAGAGCAAAATCTAGATGCATGGAAGGCAACACTTCAGTCTGTCACAGACGACACACTGACTTGTGACTTCAGGAAATCTTCCACTTGTACTTGCAGTGAGGCAGGGATAACTTCAGGTCAGGAACACTCGTAGCACCTCGTGTTGTGGCAAAGGAGGCCGCAGTGAACGAACAAATTTGGCAAATGACTCACGTCAGTGAGTATGGCGTAGCTTAACGACGAGATCTCAGACTTTACGTGGTAACCTCGGGATGATCTTCGTGTGACGTTCGCCGTCTCGGACGAGATATTCGCCGTCTCAGACGAGATCTACAGCTGGGTCAAGTCGCTGACTTTCCACAGCGGCTGGCAGAGAAGGTTGTTGGCGACTTGACTTCCAGTCTTGACTTGCAGATCTATGTACTCAGATACTGTGTGGGGGGTGGAGCGTGGTGGTGGGTGACTTCAAATTTCCTAGACTCCGAGCGCTCACTCGACTGCGTGTTGCGCCTGGCAGTATTCGCCACTGTTGCAGAGGAACTCCATAAATGTAATACCAAACTGGCCGAAGAACTGAAACGACACGAAACAGTGACACAAATTGTAGAACATCCTCCTCACATAGTGACTAAAATAGCGAATGTACATGTGGAAAAGGAACTTGTGTTTGACTTCAGTTTGTCCGACACATGATATCCAAACTAGTCTGTTACCAGACACATCAGGAATACAAGCATGTAGTTGTATGATTTTCATATTATTTTTGCACAATGGGAAATGCCCGATGAAACACAAGTAGATTTACAAATATACATGTACATCCAACACTTGCACACTCACTACCAGATACCCAATAATCTCTCTTATGGGTTTCTGATACTACATACTAGCGCTAGTATATAGAAACCACCATACCAGTGCAAACTGGTTTTATCATACTTCAGTCGCAACCGCTGGGATACATTGTACAAGTACATTTAATTGTCAGACCAACAGCTTGCCACAAGTGTGTACATGTACATGTATGTCGAGTCATAGTATTATATGTTACACCAAAACACAAAACTTCTTAGGAGCAGACAAGCTCAGTGTCTGGTGTCATGGCTTTTATCGAAATACGTGCTGCGGTAACTGGGCGAGTGTAGGACTATCGGTGCATAAAAAAATCACAACGATCTTTATGATTTTCCATATTATATTTGCATACTTTTGCTTATTAGCAGGATTTACAGATCAACAAATATTGCGATTATCCGTCGAGGATATTTCTGGAGAGGTGACCCCAAGGATAGGTGCACCATATCTTCCAGAAGGGCAAACATGTTTATAGGCACAGCACGGAAGGCCACCAATCAAAACTACTCTTGGGATTCCCGACCACAAAAATACCGGCACTGTTTGCCAGACAGCTCTGCCCTGTTATATATCATACACAGAATACAGCAACACACTTTGTTGATAGAATATCACCTCCACTGTGCTAAAAGCAAGACAAGGAATCAGGAGATTGGGGAAAGGAAGGATTCTGAGAAAGGGGGAGGAGGGGATTTCGCATGGTGAAAGGAATAGCCACGTAGGTGTTCTAAAAATATTTGCAAGGTGTTATTGTTGAGTGCGCAGTTAGCTTTCTGTTGATGAGCTAATGCCGGAAAATTTAACCTACTTTCCCTGTCCAACCACGGCAAGATCACAACAAAACAAAAGCCCCTTCCACCCCTCCCCCCTCCCCCTCCTTCCCCTCCTTCCCCACCAATAGGGAAATCCTTGGTCCATTTGGCAAGCATGTAGGATAGAATTCCCTAGTGTTACGGATCTAGAGGTGAGTTAGGTGACCTTGTGTAGCCTAAGAAGGGTAGCAGGGACATCATCAAGCTTGCCTGGTGGGGAAACCGTACAAGTTCATTAATTTTCCTGTCAAAAATTCCCTGGAAACCCATAGAAATCAGCGGAAGACTGTTACCATAGCAACAGTAATATAGACAGGTAAATAGAGACACTAGTTTGGGAGGTGGTTGGGTGTCCAAACTGACAGAACCCGGGACAAATTGCTTTCTAGTGCTGGTGGAATGGTCTAATTGCAGATATTAGAATGTCCAGTATGCCCCCCCAAAAATAGACAACACTAAATCGATCTATCACAAACTTGTGAGGAGCTTTTTTATACATATACATCAGCCATCGAAACAGATAAATACTTTCCATTTCAGTCATTGCTATCTATACTCTTGACATGTTGGGGTGCAGGACATGTAATTATTATTGATCATTCAGGGATTTTTTTTTTTCACGACTAGAACCCAAACTATGGCCCACAAACTGGTTCAAACAGAGAAAATGAAACCAAGTAGGCCCCTATGTACAACATCTGGTGATCTGAAGCCTTTTCAAAGAGAAAACGAAACTGGAAATGCTGATTTGCAGATTTATATGTGGATCTATTCATTGTCAGATATAATCAGATAATGTTCAATACTATTGAGTAAATAACGCCAACTGATACATGTACATGTCATTTATACACACACAAACAGATCTATTTCTTATACCACCCATGAGTGAAAGGCAAAAAGCTGGAAACAAAAAGGCACCAGACAAAAGATTCCAGACTGCTCCTGAAAACGTCTTGGGCAGTGCAGAAAATCAACAAAACATCCGAGATGATATAGTGTACTGTAGCGAAATGCTTAGCATCACAGGTGTGGTAACTCGTTTGATGAACGAGGCAGCCTGTTTTTGATCTACAGGTGTAAAGGGAACTATCGTCTTTTCATCCATCGCACTTTCTGCGTTGAACTAGGGATGTGATTTCCCACTGGATGCTATCACTTGCCGGTAACTCTACTTGTTAAATACTATTCTTGTACATACATTGTTTCTAGGCACTGAGAGTAAAGTTTGTCATTCCTCAGTTTTCCATCACAGTTTCAGTTAAACCTTAATATGTTTACAGTGTTATGTATAAAACGATGTACAGATCTGAAAGATACTAGTACATATGTACAGTGTATATTGTATACTAGTACTCTACAATACACATATTGGTATTACATACATGTATACTGATGCTGACCCGCAACAAGTCGAGGTAGACATCTATCGAACAAACAGCTCGGACAAAACAAACGGACAATGACCTTCCCACATGTACATGTATGTCCAAAAGTCTGTAGAGGTCAAACACAATACAACTGATTGCCCCCCTCTCTTATCCCGACAAAAACCATTAGCCCAAGCATCAAGTATATCCAGCACTTGTGTAGATGTTATGTAGCACTCTTTCAAGAGCTGGGTAAGCGTTGAAGCTTTTAGCATGTTTAGTGGCCTAGCCAATCGCTGAGGGTATTGGTGGTGTCTGGGGGAAGAAAACACTGTCAATGTACATTGTAAGAGCTGGCAATCTTTGGGAATAGATAGCTACCATGTACTGGTAGTTTTGTTTACTTTTGGCACAATTTCAGCACAGACAAGGTGCTGTATAAACTGCTGTATTCTATAAGAGTTACATAACATATACAAGTACTTCATACTAACCAATGGGAACTTGAATAAAATATTCTAAAATCTAAAACTGATATATGTGATTACTTACTTGTGATGGCAAGATTTGAACAGTGGATCCGTAATTAATCCATGACATGCTAATATCAGAATTTAAATATAAATATTTTGAATGGAACATCATTTGTGAAGCACCTCTTAGAATTCGTTTGTAAGGCTGTATTGTCACAACCTGAACAAGACCAAAATGCGCAGCACATCTCTTGATAATCTTACGATATTCACCCACTAGTTTTCTCCGCGTAATTGGATATAAATCAGATATTTCAATTTCCTGTTTTCTTCCCATGTAATGAATGTATCATCTTGTATTCCGAGATGCTGATGATCCGATGTGCACGTAATTTGTGAGAGAACATAATCCTATATCCATTATCATGAATAACCAGGGCAACAAATGACACACATACATACATGTATGAATGTTGCAGCCGGAAAAATATGAGAAATGAAATTTTGTACATACCGGTAATAACTTTTTCTGCAGTTGTTGGTACCAGTATGCAATCAGGAATTTTCCATACCAAGATGACCAACTCAAGCCAAAACGGCTGTCTGTTGATTTACTACGTGTATTAGTGAAGGGAGATTTATCAATGAACGTCCCTAAAACGTCATCTTATGAATTAAAACCACCGTTACTATGGGGATGTACATGTACGTCAAACTTTACGGACTTACTGCTACATTTGACAAAATTCAAACTGTAGCTTCCGTTTCGGCCCAGGTTGGCTATGGTTGTATAGAGAATCTTTGATGCAATTAGTTCATGAGAAGTTCATGACAAAGTAATTACCTTAGAATAAAATTACACCACTGCAGGAAATTGAAACAGAATCAATCAATATCAAACAGGATATTGTATGTTTTATTACAGAAGCGGGAAGGTACATTAAGGTCATATACATGGACATGAACATAATATAACACAAGCTTTTTGATTAAATTCCCGACTGGCAAAAATTGAAACAGGCCCAAAGTACAAACAATTTATGTTTATCTCGCATTACAAACTATAAATGTACTTAGCCCAGACAAAACTCCAACAATTTATAAGTTGTGAGACTAAAACTCCAACATTGTCACCGAACATGAAAATTTGACAAGCTCACATTTTCTGGTAACATAACCAGTTAATAACCATGATAACTGGCAGCCTTTTACTTATGTCTGTTAGACATGCGAGTGTCCATTATATGAGCAATCTTTCACTACACTGCGGTACTACAGGCGCATACACATACAGACATCATGGGCATGCAGGTGATACAAATGTTGATATTGTTTATTTTTCATCATAAAAGTTATGCAAATTATCACTGAAGGTATGAATGCTGACCTATCTTGACACCAGAGGTAAACAGGTACAATTTACCATGAGAAAATGTTAGGAAGGAGGCTGGGGGGGGGGGGGGGGGGAAGGTCCACACAGAGGCAAAATTCTTGAATGACTCTTGACTTTCTCACGCGATCAAGAAAGAGAAAAGTTGACAGTCCGTTACTAGTATGTTTGACAATCCTAAGTCTGTCGGGGATCGACTGGCCAACATTCCTGGGTGAATGGTCTCGAGAGCAAACAATAGCCTGCCAGGCAGGCACAAATATCTTTTCGCCGTACAAACAGTGGGTCAATAACCGTGTGGTGAACCTACTCATCTGCTACCAGAACTGACTGCAGAAATATACAATATTTGACATACACCACTATGCCGATACAAACATTGATCAAACAAACTTGAACATAGTAAGATTGTTGATAGTTTCAAGCCCAATTTGAGAGAGTCAGATCAAGTCATTGGTCCTGGAAACTGTTTACTGAACTCATCTTGAGACGAGCCAAGGAAAATTTGGAACATACATTGCATATATATGCAAAAAAAATTCTATGTCAGCGAAACCATTTTTCAGAGAATCAAATTACACATGTGTGGAAAATGTGACCACCATATTATCTAGTGAGTTAGACTGTCATAGATATTAATGTGTGGGCGGTGGGCAAGTGACATTTATGAAAACCTTGCAAACACGTGTCACAGAATATGACGTTCATGCTTCGTGAGTATATAAATAGTATGGAATGTCCAATAGCATGAGATAATAATTGCACATTCAATGTCACATTGACATTTAGACCCAAGGTGATCCCAACCAACAGAGTTACAGTAACGGCTAAAGCTGCAGGTGTTGGGGCAAAGCAGGAGTTGTCACCGAACAGCAACAAAATACTGCTTAATATTTCATAAGTATGCAAGCTGCATGACATTGTATGGACAAACGATATGTATGGTGCTGCGTTTGGCTGGGTGCATGGATCTTGAAATGCTTTTGGCCCTGAGGCTGTACATGTATTCAGTTTTTACAAGTTACCAGGTATTTGCTTTACCTGTATGAGAGGAAACAGGGTGGGAATGTGGTGGTATGAATACAGCATTTGCACAACCTCTACACTACACCTGTAAAACATTACGGTCCGGTAATCATAGTAATACACATACTGCAAAATGGGATTTTTTCGCGAGGGTTTAAATTTCGTTGAATTTTAAAGAACGAATCCTACACAAAATTAAAACCAAGGGAATATTTTGCTAGTATTGATACGATATTTTTGTTGGGTTGAGCCTACAATTTGCGAAATTAAGGACTGATTGCACGTAACATACCGGTGACTGCACTGAGGCACTTTTCCATTGACTTATAATGTGAAAATGAAGGTAACAATATCACTAAGACAATACATTCCCCTGACCTAAAACTTGGCTCTAGAGCACACTCACATATACATGTACTCATGGATGATGAACCGAGGCATGGTTTCATAAATGATATCACGGAAGCTGTGCAATTTGATGATTAAATAAATCATTTTATATGTTTCACCAAAACGAACATTCGTGTGTTCCGCTTGACAAACACTGGCTGCTGCCTATATGTCAGTATGTGTATTCTTCGTTGTAAAGAGAATATCTATGGCTATACTTTCTGTGAGATGAATACCATGAGCTGGACATTCATAATCCCCGACACCTCGGTGCTCCCGAGTGCATATCACCCGTGAGTTTTACTAGCATCACTAGCTATCTGCTGTACAGCATAATCCTTTCCCTCCCTTTGTTGTGAGTTTATTTTGCACACTGAGAAATAGGTCGGAAAATGACATATGAAAACGATGATTTTAACAAAGTTAACATTGTTTAGTAAGAAACAGAGTCTCAGTTGATAATCCTTGATGGCTAACGATCAGAAAGGCAAAGTTTCGCGTTGATTGGAAGTGTGTAAATTAATGAATTTGTTACCTTTATATTTACATTATAATTGAATGGACAGCTGGTCGTTTCCAGGTCCATTATAATTACAGGCAATCAATCCTTAATAATCGAAAATGATTAATAGTAACCATGTAAACAAAGAACCTCTTGATTGGTGATCCCTGTGATCATATTAGTTTACCATAATACATTCGATTTTCGAAAGGATGTGTGCTAATTCCGGCGATTTTGACAAAGTACTCACTCTGAAAACAGCTTTTATATAATAGCGGAAATTGACGAAGTTGCATATAGCTTGGACACCAAATTTGAGTCACAGACACAGTCCCTTGTTTACAAAAGTGCCTAATTGCTGTGCATTTTTCAGAAGGATTACATGTACTTCCAAAAACATGAAAACTCGGTACATTGTACACTTTTAGTCATGCTTTTAGTATCACCTACGAACCATTCAGGCATCACCTATGAACCAAACTGTTGATGACTGAACAATTAGATCTATTAATAAAAGAAGTTGATATTTATCCTTTATAATTATTATTCGAGCATGTAAACTAGCGGTGTGCCTCCAAGTTGACATGATCCTAATTTAGCCTAATTCAGTTGCTGAACTCAGAACTGTTGCATATAACGATCTATTATATGTCACCTCGGAGGTTCGGCCACAACACACACCGTCGGACAACAGAGTTTACAGTAGGCCTACAGGCAACACAGCCTCAGTCACTCAAACCCAGTCACCACACCAGTCACTGACACTGAGTGACTGCTGAATGAGGTGGAAACTGGAATTTCCGTTTCGAAGCGACCGTCTGGTGTGCAAACAATGCCATGGGAGATCTCCAAAACACAACACTCAACATCTCTGTATACTCACCAAGATATTCCTGCACATTTACAGATGATTTTAGCCTAAAATCGCCACAAAACACAAAGAAACAACCTTCGCCGATCTGACGCAGATCTGCACAACCTTGATTTGTGAAATCCGCAATATGGCGGTTGTCGTATGACGTCACAATCTCTTGTCTCATGCGTCCGATGTTGGGAAATACCTCATCAGAGCTATAAATAGTATCACCCGGGTACACAAGTATGGTGGCTCAGTTTTGTCATTACGCAATCAGTGCACTACCATTGATTGTTCACGAAAATCATAGCGGGTTTTTGAAAGTCCACGGGTTTGGCAAGTTATTCTTGACTGACTTGAGGTACACCGTACAGGTTTTAGTTTTATTTCTTCATCTCAGTGCTTACGCCATTACGGTAGGCTTGCTTTTATGGAGTCGGGATGGTAGAATAATTATTCCACAGTTCTTCTCATAGAAATAGGCTATGTAATTCACTTACATGTACCAGTCTTCACCAGAGTTTTCACGGTGAACTCATGGTGTAGCGAAAGTCAGCCCCGTTTTGTCTAGACACCCATGAGTTCAGTCTGGCATCAAACTCATAATGGGGATGATCACACCGGGTAATAATATTGCGTGATTGACAGCCTGCAGGCACTGAGCGGTCCTAGGCCTACTTCATAGCTGCTGGATGACATAGCACTCGTGACTGGTCGTGATTACAACTGCAGTAAACGATCTCCAGATATGGTAATCTGGAAATCTGGATTAAGGTTCGAATTTGAATCCGACTACAGGTGTAGCACCATGTAGGTAGTTATCATCTGGGTGTATGTGCCAGGACGCTAGGTTTACTAGAGTCCTGATTGTAAAATATTCCAGAATGGTGCCATGACCAGTGATATCCCAATTCCTGATCAAGAGCCTCTGTCCCTTTATCCTAAGAAACTATATACGAATTGAAATCGGTCTCCAGGCCAGCAGGGACCAATTTTTAACCAGCAATGTCCGATATGGGTTAATGGGGATGTCCCATATGTAACCTTTGATAATAATAATGTAAAGTTATTGACTATCGTCCGCTCTTCGGGATCCTCGAGGATAGTCCTCTCACCGCGAGTCCTTGCGGACGCGCATCCGCTATTCCGGATCCTTGCGGCGGCGCTGCTCACCGGAGGTCACTGCGGACACGGTAACCACTCTAGCATTAACGGTAACCAGGTAACAGCCCACCCGACACTCCCAGGCCTACGGACACCGTTCAGAAACTGGTTCATCACCACGGTGTTAGCTGGAGGGGCCTGGCGAGCCGCGGTCTGCCTCGGGGACGGAACCCCGTACAGCCCGACATGCTGGCCAGAGCCTATGTCACACCGTCCCGGGAAGGGAGAGAACTGGCGATCCACAGGGTTTGCGCCCCCGAGTCAGCAACTTGTCTCTCCCAGCCCGGGCCTCCCCATGGAAATCGTCCCCAGGGCTCTAGGAGCCCACTACTCCCGAACAGGGAACTCAAAGCTCATGGCGAGCTCCGAGTGCATCCTGTCACTCGATCTTGGACAATCTCCTCGATCGAGCCGCTTCCAGTGTATATATAATACACCAGAAACTAGAGGCTGCACGCGAAGCATAATCAAACCATTGTTATAGTTTACTGGAGCGTAAATTACAATGCGTTGCCGTGGCAACGCCCGCTCGAACGGAGCGTGTCAAAGCAAGGCCAAGAACGAAAAGGCCACATAAATGGCATGTATGTTTACAATCACCTGCCGCGTGCTTAGGGCAAAATCGCCACAATAATATAGTGATTTTGTGCCGTGAGAGTTGTTGAGATAATTTTTCATATAGTTTTTCTGTAGTACCTGTCTTCTCTGTCTCCTAACACTATAGACAATTATTGGTGAGACGTCCACAGTTCCATAGTATTTCTCTGAGAAGAGAAAAGTGTTGAAGACATAAATTCAAAGATACAGGTTTTATTACCAATATACGGCGATCAGATAAGCACTCACAAAATAGATGCAATATTTCCAGATTACACAGTGACGAGGTTCAGACTAAGCCACCAGGCTATACAATGTAGGAAGGTTACACCGGGTCTAGGTTTAGACTAAAACCCTGCTTTAACGTTTAGCTTCAGATCTAGCGCCGATCTCGTCCCACCCCGAGTCCATGCGGAGGTGAAAGTCCCTAGCTCTGCACTCTTCCGCCTCTGGAGATAGGTAAATGCGGAGTCAACTTGCCGTCCTCTGCGGAGATTCTCACTTCTGCGGAGATCCTTGTCACTGCGGGGGTCTTTCTCACAGCGGAGGGTCTTCCTCACTGCGGAGGGTCCTGGCACTCCAGATGATCTTCTTACTGCAGAGGATCTTCCTCACTGCGGAGGTCTTCGTCATCAGAGGGTCTTCGTCCGCGTCACTTCCTTTGTCTGCAGATGTCGGGAAATCATCACAGGCAGAGTGACAATTCATCAGGGTCTTCCATCACCTTCGCTTGCACCACTCTGCAAGAAGAGATAACCGCCTTGCCATCAACTGTAAGTCAAGAGGGCTGGGGCTCATGAATGGTGAGGCATTGGACCGGGCTCATTGGATTGTCATTATTGGGACCCACACCCTTCCCATTCACATTTCCTGTATATGGAGTCTCAGTGTCAATGGCTCCGCACTGCGGAGGTTATCTAGGGCGGAGGTAGATCCCACGTTTAGTAACAATTCAGAATTTGGAAAGCACATTGGATATGGGCTCCAATGCACCCGCTCAAGAGGCTGCAGCTGCAAGAGTTGATAATGGGTTACTCTGTACTTTTCTCATCCCTCGGGAAACAAACGTCGTGAGAAACGAGTGGGACTCAAACATGACTACCATTGCTGCCTACACCAGCAGGTACTCCTGTCCAATATCATTCTACCCCAGTCAGAGCAAAATGAATTATAGTGGCTTTGCTTGGCACACCCAATTCAAAATGAAACCGAGTCCAAGGACTCAGAACCACCTGCCTCTGCCACCGGCCACCAGCACTCTGAAAAATCGATCCCCGTCCTTATGCCATAGTCTCACTGGGTAAACTCTGGGTCACTCACCTGCCTGAAACTCTAGGCGACAATGTCAGTGATCCAAGTCACCGTCACAGGCCTGTTCAACCATCATGGCTGTTTAATGAGCCCTAGGTACTCTGCTGAACATGTCCATCCGGTTCCTCTTAGGATGAAGTAACTCTGTACGTGCTGTCAGACAACAAGTATGACACAGCCACAATACCAAGTCCTGGTTCACAATGTGAATGTCCTGTTACCCCTGGTCCCAAAAGACAGGAAGGCCTTTTGTCCTGAAGGTGCTTCTTCAGAACCAAGAACCAAAAACCACGAGAAGCCATAGGCGAAATACTCAGTGGAATGTTAAAGATCAAGGTCCACTAGTGCAAGCTCTTCGTTCAGGAGATCTTGTACTTGGGCTTCATGGTGACAACTACAGGTGTTCGTCTGGACCCTGCAAAGATTAAGGCCGTATAGCACCTGCCCCGGCCTTGCAATGTGGTGGACGTGAGGTCCGGTTCATCATAGGCTTCGCAGAGATCCCGTGCCCCCTCACCATATCCACGGAAAAGGGCGCCGATTTTGTCTGGGAGGCTTTCGGGAGGTTGCTTTTGCGGACCTGTGAAAAGCTCTGGTGGCAGCTGTACTCTGGCACCCTTTCCACGATTGTGAGTTCATTCTGGACATGGAGTGTGTGGTGGCTCATGTGAGTGTGGCTCTCAGCCGCTCTCTAATGAACTACTGCACCACTCACTGCAAGCGGTTGTAACTATGACCAAGCGCTTCCAGCATTACTTGTTGGGGCTGCATTTCTGGTTGTGGACTGATCACAGTTCGTCGATGGCTACTCAATTACAGTGAGGCCGATGGCTTGGTGTCCTGGTGGCTTGGAGTATGACATGAAAATCGAGCACCGTGCCGGAAAGCTGTACAGCAACGCTGACAGACTGTCACTTTGTCACAAGGACTGCGCAGGAATGACACCGTTCCAGCGCAGCGAGGATTCTTCTTCAGACTCGGAACTGGACCTCTGGGGAGGCCAAAGGTCGCCGCACCCGTTAGTACCATGGCAGCCCGAGCAACAGGAGTCACCCCTCTACGTGGACTCGCTGGTATCGACGAAACCTGCCAGCGTACAAACCGGAGGTGCCACTCAGCTCCAACGAGTCCTCCTCAAGCTCGGCGGTGTACTCCCTGTGGGTACCCTCCGCGTCCTAGTATGAGTCTGGGTACGAGCGGCAATTGCCTCCTGTGGTAACTTTTTCACTTTGTCACAAGGACTGCGCAGGAATGACACCGTTCCAGCGCAGCGAGGATTCTTCTTCAGACTCGGAACTGGACCTCTGGGGAGGCCAAAGGTCGCCGCACCCCTTAGTACCATCGCAGCCCAAGCAACAGGAGTCACCCCTCTATGTGGACTCGCCGGTATCGACGAAACCTGCCCGCGTACAAACCGGAGGTGCCACTCAGCTCCAACGAGTCCTCCTCAAGCTCGGCGGTGTACTCCCTGTGGGTACCCTCCGCGTCCTAGTACGAGTCTGAGTACGAGCGGCAATTGCCCCCTGTGGTAATGGCCGCTGGGATGCAACCGGACATATTGGATGAGGAACCAAACTACTTGAGCAGCTACTCTTCGGAGCAGCTGGCTGCGAAGCAAAGGGCGGATAGCGCCCTGGCGCCAGTGATGAAGGCCCTCGAGGCTGAACAGATACCTGAGTGGAAGACCTACAAGGAGGAGACACAATCCCTCATCTCCCAGGGGGAATGGCTTGCCCTCCGGGAAGGCCTACCTTACAGTGGAGCTGCGCAAAGAAGTGTTCCACCAACTGCACGACCTCCGGGTGACCGGTCACCTAGGTATCCGGAGGACCATCCATCGGCTGCAACAGTGCTTACACTGGCCTGGCAAAGGCTTGGACATGCAAAGGTGGTGTGTATCTTGCCCGCGGTGTCAGGCTCACAAAGGAGTTCCAGCTCCTGGCCGCCACCACTTGACCATAGTTAAGGCTGGCATGCCATTTGATCGGATCACCTTGGATATTCTGGATACTCTCTGGGTTACTCCACGTGGGTTCCAGTACATCCTGGTGATCTCGGACTAATTTACCAGGTACACCGATGCCTACCCGCTGCAGTGCCAGACTGTGGACAAGGTAGCTTGGCTACTGCTAAATAGGTGGGAGGTGTACCAGGGCGTACCCAATCAGGTACACTCAGATCAGGGCACACAATTTCAAAGCAACCTGTTCCGTGGCCTAGCACAGATGCTAGGTAGTACCAAGGTCTGGACCACCCCTCACAGGCCTCAGTATGATGGACAGGTCGAACGTTTCAATCGATCTTCCTGAATATGCTGGCCGCCTTCGTAAACGATCATGCAAATGACTGGGATGATCACCTCCCGACGTATAGGTCGTCGGTCCATGCCTCCACCAGGGTAATGCTGCACTGGATGCTGTACGGCCAGCAGCTCAATCTGCCTATGGATATTATGTATCCAACTGCGGCAGAAACCGGCGCAGTAGCACAGTGCAGACCCGAGTACGTGGAGTACACCCACGACTTTGCAAGAGTGCACCTGAATGAGTCTGCTATCCGGCAGAAGCGTGGCTATCACACCCATGCTAAGGGTTGGCCTGCTTTTGCGGAAGGGGACAAGGTGCACTGTTGCTATCCACCGGCCGAATAAGGCAACAAGTTTGCACGGCCTTGGATTTGCCCGTTCGCTGTACTTAAGCAGATGACCGAGGTGGACTACCAGATTTGTCAGGATTCCGATCCTGACAGAGTTTTGGTGGTCCACATAGACAACCTGAGATGGTATGAGGGCCCGCTCGTCATGGATCTGCTCATTCAGGATGCTGAACCGGATGACATTCCACTTCTGGATACGTCTGCAGACACCGGACAAGCGTATACATCGTATGGTGGGTCTTCCAGGCCCGTCTGACTTGTTGGATGGAGACCCAGACGACTATCAACTAGTCTCCGGCGATCCGCAGGTATCCCCGGAACGAGTCATCAAGCTCGTGCACCATTGCGCTATGGGTGGGACTAACGTTTCACTCATGCCGATGCATATGCGGTATCCATCTATCACATCTATCATCTATCATCTATCCATCTATCACATCTATCACACCAAGGACGTGCGGCATACCTATCCGCATGACGTGGACTGCTGTCCGGCATAGTTAACCCAACGCCTACGCTGGCTTGACCAGTTTTGTGGATTTGCTGGACGCCCGAGAGTCCCTGGACAACATCTGATATGGCCAGACTGAGCCTGGGATTTTCGTCCGCTATGGGGGACGCAGACTTCCCACGGTAATGGGGAACTGGCTCTGGATGTGGGGTTAATGTCCGGATTTGCGGATTGATGTCCGTGGTTTGTCCGCATGACTCGTCCGGCACTACCGACGCTTTTAGATGACATGCTTCGGTGTGTCATCACCCGTGTGCCACTACTTTAATTAAGTTTATAGTAGTTTAAGGTTTCTAACAGCAGGAAACCGTTTTACCATTAATTTTAATGGACTGGTCGTTAACCCCATGTGGGATTATGGACCTGTCAGCATCTCGTCTAAATCTATTGAACCGCACTCCGTTGGTCGATTTATGGCTCTGAGTTTGAACATTACATTGCTCGGTGGCCTTATCGTACACTGTGGTTGCTAATGGGCACGTCGCGAACGCTCACAGGGCACACAGATGTCTGTAGGGCTACAATGGGCATACGCGTTCGCCTATAAGCGCAACTTCGGTCGTGGGGATTGTTTATATTTGTTTACCCATATTTCATGTTATTTTTTATGGGTAGATTATTTAAACCACAATTATGCGACAGTTCTCTGGAGAATTATGTTCTTGCTCAATTAATTACACAATTCAGATAAGTTTTGTGAAATTTCCTTCCTGGTGCAACAGAGGGTTGGAAATCAGGTGACTTCTGCTCTAGAAAGAGGGGTGTGAGGAATTGTGTTGATTTTGACAGTGGCAGCATGCTGTGGTATTTCGAAAAAGACTGGAGAACGACAATTTATTGTTGTTTTCGTCTGGCATATCTGTTCTATCCACAAGTTCAACGGCGGCTAACAAGAGTGTATCATTTTTATAGTCTTATATCGTGGAGATGCTTGCCACGTTGACTTTTGTAGCTGTATTCTTGGCGGTGGAAGACGGCTGTCCGCGGGTACGTCTGCACGGGCTTCCCGAAGTCGCTCCCCACGGCTCTGCCCTGCCCGGATTCTCGCGGGTCCTTGGCGCTGGTTGGGCCGAGGTGGATCACATTGGGGACCAACATTGTAAGAAGGGGGTGATGTGGCGATTTTGCCCAAAGTTTGCAATAGGAGTTTGGCTTTGTCACACACTATTCTTGTTTTGGCCGCTTTGACTTCGAAGCCGATGCGCTGCCTAGCAACGCATTGCTAATCCTCTTTCCAATATTCTGTGTCTGACGTCAGCCCTCGCTCTCATGTGCTATTTAGATCCGGGTGCGCATGCACCAAAATTTACAATTTGTACTCTCTCGAACGTTCTCTAGCAACTACTAAATTGTAAATTTGAGAACATAATGATGTCAAACAAAGTTTTTTTTCTTACATTTTTATTACTAGGCCTACGTTATTTTTTTTAGCTCTATGCTATTGACCAATGCACCCTGAATCCACGCCTGATCTTGCATCTAGATTTCTAGATTCTGGGTCCAAACAACATGGCTCATAGCCTGTAATTATGATCTCCTGCCTTACAACTGGTATGCATTTGTAGGTCAGTTACAACAACAAGCCACCGTACACCGTCGATATAAATAAGTTACACTTGCCGCCCGGCAAGCACTTTGAGCTAGGTAATGACCCTTCTCGCGAACTTCATACACTGAACTCTCTCTGTGGAGGTTGGTCTTGTCATTGGAGACGAGCGGATGAAATTTGGGAGAAAATGGCGAAAATTAACCCAGATCTGCAACGTGAAAGGCATCGTTGCACTTTTAAACGCGAGCTTTTGACCAACCAACTCGATGGCCATGAGGGCATCACAACAAGACGTCGACAAATGGGTAAATACATGAGTAACTGAGTCAGTTTTATATAATTTCCTCTATTATCGCCCGGACCAGTCCATGGCCAAGGGTCATTTTCTGTGTCGCAGACTCGAACTGTAGACATTGAACATAAAAAATAAAACTTGGTAGTTACTACGATGAATCACGTTCATAATCATACCTGATAAAAGTTTAAATTCAAATTAAATCTAGACTTAGAGATCCAGCTATAACTAGATTATATACAAGCCATCTGTTCTAAATTCGCCGAATTCCCAAATTCGCCAACAGCATTTTTGGGCTCTTTTATATCCTTCAAAACACCCATTAAAATCGTTATTCGATAGTCCGGTATCAGGACTATTTACCATTATATTGTTTTTCACAAAGACAGCTTCTATGCGTTGCTAATATACAGTTGGCGAACTTAGGGATGCGGCGAATTTAGGACGGATGGCTCGTAGAAGATATCTACGAGCCATTTGTCTTAAATTCGCCGCATCCCAAAATTCACCTACTTGATTTTATCAGAACTCAGAAGCTTGTTTTGTGGAAAATAAATTACTGGAACAAAGATTGGATATCAGAGTCTCGATTGACGATCGAGCTTGTTCATGTTGTTAGTTTCATTTACATTACAAGGCCTGAAATTCACGTTGGCGAATTTGGGAATGCGGCGAATTTAGGACAGATGGTTCGTATAATATATAATTTATTTTAGTGAATTGATCATATTTCTTATCTGTTTCTACATTCGTTCTAATTGAGGTGTCACTCTGAAGTAATCATCATAATTGACCATCATCGCAAATCAAAATTGCCCACAAATAAATACTAGAATTTCCAGTTATAGTCTGCCCTCGTAAAAGCCGGTTTTCATGGGATTTTAATACGTAAAAGTGGGGAAAAGTGGGCAAAGTCATGCAGATACCTTTGTACCTACTGTAACTGTTAACCCTGCCAAGAATTTATATCATAATAATGGTATGATACTAGTAAGTTTCAGACATATTGAGGTTCCTGTTTGCCACCAGGATCGCCACCATGTACCAGTAATTTGGGTATAGATAAACCATACAAACAGTCTACTGTGCCATTTAATACAAAAACGTAATAATGTTGCATTAAAATTTTGTCATGTTGGTTTTTGCATAATGCAGACAATGGACATAACGTTTTTTTGTACTTTATAGGCATAATAGACTGTTTCAGTGCCCCAAAAGCACACGGCATCAGCAGGTACCCCATTACACTGTACTGTTGTCACATTATCTAATGTGGTTCAGGTCTATCCTAAAGATTCGATAATTAATTCAGATTTTGATACTTCAATTGTCAATTTCAAAACCATGTTCAGGCCTAATAATGTATTTTGCATTGCGTGTGTTATTAGACCTGTGAAAGGATTTGTGCGGTAGATGCATTGCATAAGATCGAATTCATGAGATAGCTGTGTACATATATGTTCTTATCCAGGTCCATGTATCTGAGTATCTTACAGTGTCTGTGGTGCTTGTAGTAACAACAATAGTGCCTGTTGGTTAGCATTTGCGTAACAGGCTGTGCCCCTTGCGGAGACTCGGTAGCTTAATGGTAAGCTGACGCAAAGATTGGCTATCTAATCATGTTAATACAAATATACCATTCAGGATTATATGACGGGATGTCTGGGGATATCCTGAGCCCATAATTAATTTTATGCCTTTGTTAATGCTACTTGACAGAGTATTTGAATAAAATTGTAAACAAAAAATGACCCACTTTTGTCCATTTTTACCCACCCAGGGGGGTTTTGCCCAACCTGGGTTTTATCCATGGTTAAAATTCACCCTGGGTAAAACTTGTCAACCTTTCCTGTGGTATGGCCAGTCAACCAGTGTTTGGGACCAAATTCAACTAAGTATATACTGCTCAGATTCAGTGGACTTCAAAATTGTGTAAAAGCGGAGGAATTACCGTAGGAAGATAAAAGATCAGTCCTATTGGCTTAACGATGAGATAAAAAAAAGTCTCAAGGCTGAAATGCCTTTGTTAATGCTACTTGACAGAGTATTTGAATAAAATTGTAAACAAAAAATGACCCACTTTTGTCCATTTTTACCCACCCAGGGGGGTTTTGCCCAACCCGGGTTTTATCCATGGTTAAAATTCACCCTGGGTAAAACTTGTCAACCTTTCCTGTGGTATGGCCAGTCAACCAGTGTTTGGGACCAAATTCAACTAAGTATATACTGCTCAGATTCAGTGGACTTCAAAATTGTGTAAAAGCGGAGGAATTACCGTAGGAAGATAAAAGATCAGTCCTATTGGCTTAACGATGAGATAAAAAAAAGTCTCAAGGCTGAAATTCTTCGCTGTGTAGAGCAAGTAAACAGAGATATAAAAGGAGAGAGTATGAAATAAGCATTGCCATTTGTGATAATAAATTATGATATTATGATTAGTTTTTTAGTTATGATATTGTTTTACAGAGGAGTTGGCATTGAATGAAGGTGTGTTCACAAAGGGACCGGATTACCATTTTCTCTCACGATCGGAAAAGTACGACTATGCCGTGAAGAAGGCAGTTCATTACATCAAATGCTGTGAAAAGTTCAACTTAGACAATACAGCTGACACCTACTGGTTTGGCAAGTGAGTTCACATGATTAATATTCATATTTTGATACCAGTCAGCCTCGTAAATCATATACAAATCTTTACTAGTAAATCAGTATTTACTCTGAACCCTGAAATATTACTGTCCGTTAAATTAATTTAGCGTTTTTGGTTGTGCTGGCATATCAGCAACAGTTTAGCGCTTTTATCTTGCCATCAATATGTTGTGTTTTTATACAACATTATTAGGCATCCCGATTGAAAATCGGGAGGCCTTATGTTTTTGTCTGTTTTTTTTTTTTTTTTCTTTTTTTTTTTTTTTTTTTTTTTTTTTTTTCTTCCGCCGTTCGGTTTCCGGATCATAACTCTTGAACGCCTTGATCTATCTTTCCGAAATTTTCACAGCTCATCCGAAATACTTTGCTCCTAACCCCTATTGTTCCCGATTGAAAATCGGGAGGCCTTATGTTTTTGTCTGTTTTTTTTTTTTTTTTCTTTTTTTTTTTTTTTTTTTTTTTTTCTTCCGCCGTTCGGTTTCCGGATCATAACTCTTGAACGCCTTGATCTATCTTTCCGAAATTTTCACAGCTCATCCGAAATACTTTGCTCCTAACCCCTATTGTTTTTCGTCGAGATCCGAAATCCAAGATGGCCGCCAGCGGCCATTTTGGAAAAAAAAATCGGGCGATTCCTGTCAATGTCATAATTTGATTCAGGCAATTTCCAGGAGAAAAAAATTTTTTGGGTGTATTTTTTTTTGGACTTAGAATTTTTCCCTCACCTGCCCCCATGCAGATGTAATACTGTGACTGAGCCATGCTACTGTATTCACTGACTGCAGCCTGCATGTCCAGCATGAGGCTAGGCTCTGCCCTCTCAGCCAGTGCAGTATATGAGAGCCCTGCTCAGTAATGCCTGTGATAAGGCAATACCCCCCCCCCCCCTCTCCCTCCCCCACCTCCACTGTCAGCCAGTCTAATCTGCATATGAATGTAGCAATGTATCAGTGACTTGTATGCACTGCCCCTCTTCCCCCCCCCCCCCCCCCTCTCCTGTCCCCTCACCCCAGTTTACTATACTAACACCAACAAGTTGGAACAATGCCCTCCTTCCCTTTCTAAAGAAAACAATAGGTGGTTATATAATGATGACCCAAACTGAAGATAACAGCTTTGAAGGTCTGCCTGGGCCTTGGTTGCCGGTCAATTGTTCATTGTATTCAGTTAAAACAGCACTGTGTTTATCTGGATGAAACTACATGCATTGTTTTGTTTTCTAGCTGTATTTCACATGCAGTGACCAAATTATCATTGTTTTACTTAGTCAGAACCCAGAATAATTTCCTTTTTGCTTGTATTATGAATGTCTGTCATGTCTGTACATTTAATACCTATTGAGATTAAAACAAATATCTGATGGACATTTGTCTAGTGAGCAACTGCTATAATTTGAACTCTCACTCCCACCTGTGTTCAATAATCCTGGTATATGTATTATAATAACAGTCAAGTTTCACCATTAGAAAAGAAAAGAAAAATTGGGGGATGCCACAAAGCCTATAGGCTTTTATGTCTAGTTAATACATTAGCGTCCATTATTATCAGCGTTTTATACAAAAAGCTAAGAAAAGCTAATTAAACGGATGCTAATAATTTCCGGGTTTAGAGTATGTACATTTGTTACTACTTTATACCATCGAGTGTTTTAGTATTTTTTCATGAGCATAGTAGACATCATATGACATATATTCTGTTGAACCACAATGGTATGTTCCACACAGACTTGAACATTTTGAGTGGCAGTGCTTCGCAGCTTTAATACCAGTTCTTGTGAATGAACAGTTTCAAAGACAAGTGTCCTGCTATATATTTATTTGCTTCTGCATGCTTCACATTCAACCCTTCGGGTTTCGCTTCTAACTTTTGACATGCAAATTGTAAACATTCCTGAGCATGATATAAAGTGGTGAAATCAGGTTGAGCAGTGCACTATCTAAAATCCAAAACAATGATATTTCAGAGCACAATTTGCACCCGTAACTGATGCACTCCAAATAATCGTTCCTTCTGGCTACTTTTCACTATCAATAACACACTTTCTATCTTACTCAGTATGGCTTTTCCCAACGAGACTTCTCCTATTGGGCTTCACATGGCTATGTTTCTGCCATCGTTGCGAGGACAGTGTACCGATGAACAGAAGGAAAAATGGATGAAAGATGCAGAGCAGCACAAAATCCTGGGCACCTACGCACAAACGGAAATGGGACATGGTACATATTAAATAAAGTTTTTTTCATGGGTCATTCCTCTATGATTCCTAATCCCATTCTGAGCAGCTTCACTAACATTTGTGAATCACACAAAACAACAATATAATCACACATTACTAACCTATATATGATATCATTGCACAGTTTTCAATGGCATATGGATTGTGAATATCTTTCTTCTAACTATGAGGTATCAGCCAATAATCATGTTTACATGTTATTTATGTATCTTGCCATGGCACCAGTACTGGTGAAATTACCTGCGAAACAAAACTGATAAATGGTACTGACACTCCGAATAAAAGAAACTAGCACCACATATACACGTATGAACAATGTAAAGCAATTTTCTGGTGATTAGAATGCAGGGAATTTTGACAGGAACACGTGTCTTTGAAACTGGATCAATTTGTGATAGAAAAAAAATGTAGCTATCAATTTGTCAGTAAAATGTTTTATATCAATTAATACTCTAAGCAACACTTGAAGTAAGTACATGAAAATTTGTTCATTTCTTTTATAAAGAGGTGAAAAAAAGGTTCAGATTCGAGGAGCTCCCAGTGATGGAGTCCTTGTAAGAATGTGAGTATCTGGATGGTCGGGCTTTGCCATGATAGATACTGAAACAGAGAAAGTTTGATGTACATGCATAAATAATATATCATTAGAAATGTATTGCACTTTATCTGACACACAGATGTGTAAATGTAATCATGTTCGCAGTTGATGTGTACCTCAATACCATGAATACACGCACATTCTTATAAGGTTTACGTGTAGTTGTTTCATACAAACACTGAAATACATTCACATCATGTACACTTATTCAATTGAACAAAAATCTTGCATGCAGGAGTGCATTTCCAAACGAAAGCATTCCAATGAGCGTGCATTATGATATGTTTATACCAACGCTGGAGAATATGACAACTCCCGCTCAGAAAGCAAAATGGCTGCCATTGGCGAAAAAACATGATATCATCGGGACATACGCACAGACTGAACTGGGACATGGTGAGATGTCAATTTGTAAAACTGATATGCAAAATCAAGGAAACTTTTTGAAAATGTTGTTTTTTAGGTAACACATCACTATCAGTGAAGCTGCTCAGAATGTATACTGTTACATGTCTGCAGAGAAGATGGAATATATTAACATTGATATGTCATTTTGAACATTTTAGCCTCAGGAAATGACAGATATAACTTGCTGAGCAAATGTAATTTGATTAAACGTAAATTCATACCTGATCAAATGTAAATTCTACCTGATTGGAATTTCATATTGATGTGAACAAATCATATCTGTACTTAAAGTCACAATGTCCATTCATTCAACTAAATACTAGATATATTCGTACATCGGCACATGATCTCAATTGCCATGCATGGTTACAGGTACATTCGTGCGAGGCCTGGAGACGACGTCGACCTATGACCCCCGAACGGAGGAGTTTATCGTCCACTCTCCCACCCCAACCTCCACCAAGTGGTGGCCAGGCGGCTGTGAGTATCATCCACTCTCCCACCCCGACCTCCACCAAGTGGTGGCCACGTGGCTGTGAGTCGTCAACTCTCCCGCCCCGACCTCCACCAAGTGGTGGCCAGGCGGCTGTGAGTATCGTCCACTCTCCCACCTCGACCTCCACCAAGTGGTGGCCAGGCGGCTGTGAGTATCATCCACTCTCCCACCCCGACCTCCACCAAGTGGTGGCCACGTGGCTGTGAGTCGTCAACTCTCCCGCCCCGACCTCCACCAAGTGGTGGCCAGGCGGCTGTGAGTATCGTCCACTCTCCCACCCCGACCTCCACCAAGTGGTGGCCAGGCGGCTGTGAGTATCGTCCACTCTCCCACCTCGACCTCCACCAAGTGGTGGCCAGGCGGCTGTAAGTATCGTCCACTCTCCCACCCCGACCTCCACCAAGTGGTGGCCAGGCGGCTGTGAGTATCATCCACTCTCCCACCCCGACCTCCACCAAGTGGTGGCCAGGCGGCTGTGAGTATCATCCACTCTCCCACCCCGACCTCCACCAAGTGGTGGGCGGCTGTGAGTATCGTCCACTCTCCCACCCCGACCTCCACCAAGTGGTGGCCAGGCGGCTGTATCATCCAATCTCCCACCCTGACTTCCACCAAGTGGTGGCCAGGCGGCTGTGAGTTACATCAAGTCGTGTTTGATGGATATGATTAGTGTGATATATCATAGCTAACTATACACTGTACAACTTCTAATAAACACAGGCCTCTAATGAATGCAGGAGGGTTTGAGTGCACTGAAATCAGTAAACGCAGGGCCTCTAATACATGCTGGGGTGGAACTGTAGTAGGGGATGGTACCTGCTGACATTATGATGACATGCACATGGGTGTAAGGTGAATAAAGCACACGAGGCATGTGATGGTATTTCCTGCAAGTATAGTACGGTACGGTAAATCAATAAAGGCAGGGTCTCCAATTAAACGCAGGCCTCTAATAGACAGGGTCTGGTAGGCAAGTGAAATCAGTAAACGCCCTAGTGTTTATTGGAAGTTTTACGGTACATTTTGAACAATTCAGTTGAATGGATTGATTGAGTTTGTTTAATTTAAAATAAAATAATGAGATCATCTAGTAGGTGGTTTCTTACCCACCTACTAGATGATCTCATTATTTTGTCTTCTCATAGAGCTTTTTGAAACCTAGAAGTTTGTTAGCACCTATGTGAGTCTAAAAAAAATCACCTTTTCCAGTGGGCAAGACCTGTAACTATGCGGTGGTGATGGCGTTGCTACACATCGGAGACAGGAACTACGGCATGCACCCGTTCATGGTACAGCTCCGAGACCTCGAGACTCATGTACCACTGCCCGGTAAACTTGCTATCTTCAGAACATTCTTAATATGTATTCCTTGTCCAAGAGTTTGTAACTTTTTCTGGAGATGTGCTTGTTAGGTTTATTTCCCATAGAAATTCTCAAACATATTAACTACTAGTAAATCATCAAAAAAAGATACTGTGAACCCCAAATTTACGGACAGTCTTATTTCGATAATTTTGCTGATGCAACATTTCTAATAATGTGTTGGTAATGATCTTTGTGAATTGGAAGCCTATTACTATGTACATAATGCTGATACCTATTATATTCATGTTATTTTTTCATGATGCAATTAAATGATATATCATAATGCAACCAAAATATTTCTTGCAAACAAGGACTTTTGGTAATTTTTCTGCTTTCCACCATGTATGTACCAAGTATCTTGTGTTCATGGTTAATTTGCATGTCAATATCGTAAGTTTGACAATTCCTCACCTTTCACTACAGGTATCACAGTTGGTGACATTGGCCCAAAGCTTGGTTACGAGACAATTGACAATGGCTTCCTCAAGTTCGAGCAAGTCCGAATTCCGCGCGAGAACATGCTCATGAAAAACTCACAGGTTTGATTTTGTAGTTTATAGTTTCGTTCAGTTTTTCACACTACTGTACTACAAAACGGCATTTCAGCCACATGGGTATGAGTGTTCTCAGCCAAAATCATTCGCTGTGTCTTCTAACAGATTGTATGTTGATTCAAATACACACACTCTCAGCATATTGAATAATTATGTTTTTCTATTTTTCCGTTTCCTTCGTTGAATGGAAATCATTTAGCCAGTGAAACTTATTACATATATAAATTCTATTTTGTCAGACTAGAATATATGTATACATGTGTATAGTATTGTATGATAATATACAAAACAGTATTCACATTATATCTCTTCTCCGCCCAGGTTTTGAAGGACGGCACATATGTGAAAACAGCGAAGAACGAGAAGCTATCGTATGGGACGATGGTGTTCGTGCGTGCGATGATTATCCATGATGTGGCGGGACGCGGACTTGCACAGGCTGCGACGATAGCTATCAGATACAGCGCAGTCCGACACCAGTCCGAGATTAAACCAGGGTAATTGAATAGTGAAGGGATCAGTCATCAATCGTCTATTATGTTTTTGGCAAATTGATTATTCTAGTCAAATATGACTGTCAATTTCATTGCTATGACCCGCTCTTATTCTTCGAGATCCAGAAAACTCTTTCAGTGTTTTTGCAACATGTTTCCATTCCATACTTGATTCATTCCACAAGCATATCGGTACTCTCCAAAAGTATCATACGACCTTTAACTTGCTGTGACTTTTGACCTCTGCTGTTTGGCAGGCTGCCAGAGCCCCAGATCTTGGACTTCCAGACCCAACAGTACAAACTCTTCCCGGAGTTGGCCACCGCCTTCGCTATCTGGTTCACGGGGCTGCACATGCGCGAGATGTACTTCGCAATCAACTACGAGATCCAACAGGGCAACGTCGAGATGTTACCTGAGGTACATGATGGTTGGGGAGAGGGGGGTTTGAGGGGAGAGGTTTAAAGTGTGTTTGGCTAGCGGGCGAAGATATTTTGAAATTCAGACTTTTTAGTTGCATCGTGTAAAGTTGTTGGCCACAGATGCAAAATCTTCTGCTGTGTATGTTTGTTGCTTTTTAAAATGTGATGTAAAGCAATATATCACATCAGCATGATAAGCTCACACCAGATCACCTTTGAAACAAATCCCACTTTTATGATGCAATACTAATCTGAGACAACAATCACTCTTCCCACAGCTGCATGGCCTGTCGTCCGGACTGAAAGCCTTCACCACTAATGAGGCGATGTTTGGTATTGAGCGATGTCGTCTGGCTTGTGGTGGACATGGGTATTCCCATGCCAGCGGGATTTCCAAGATTTACGTGTCCGCCACTCCTGCCTGTACTTACGAGGGGGAAAACACTGTCATGTTCCTACAGTGTGCTAGGTTGGTACATTAGTGCGTGAAAAAAAAATATGGAATATATTCTGTTTTCCGAGGCCTTCTAAAAGAATTTTGGAAATTTCAAAGTAATGTGAGTCTGTATTTTCATGATTTTTTACGTGTTATAACAAACCATATTTGTTCAATACTATGGGATAAGTTTTTCATGGCAAGTCACACACTTTCTTGACACAGAGGTGTGTGTTTTGTCAGAGAATGATCACAAAACATTTGTATGTTATGTACATAAATAAAAATTTCAAACCTACAATTTGACAGAATATGATCAATGATTCTTTGCCAAGGTATCTGATGAAGGCGTTCCAGAGCGCCAGACAGGGTGAGAAGCTCACAGGGTCCGCCAGCTACCTGTGTGAACCACAGCGAGCCCGTGGAAATATCGGGACGGATGCATCGCTTGCCGCACTGCTAGAGGCGTACAAACACCGAGCCTCAAGGTTTGTTCGAGGGCAGAGGGGGGGGGGGGGGAATATTCAAGGTCGTTTGCAAACACCTCTTCACATATATTGTAGATGAACATTAACAATTAACAGTTCAATTATGTGTATACCCATGCACCTTCATTGAACATGCCTGCTGCACAGTTCTCACACTCACAGTGTGTTTATAGAATGATTGCTGATGCTGAGCGGCGAGTGAACAGACTCCAGTCACAAGGCCAGGACCAACACGACGCGTGGAACATGAGCTCTGTCCTGCTCGCAAACGCCGCTAGGGTGGGTGTTTGTCATGATTCCCATCATACTTGTAAATTATATAAAAAAAGAAAATACACAGTTGTGCAGTGAAAGTGTTGAATAACTAGGCATGATCATTTGATATGCTAATAATAAAAAAAAGAAAATACACAATTGTACAGTGAAAGTGTTGAATAACTAGGCATGATCATTTGATGTGCTAATAAATTACCTGGTATATAAATACGTCATCCCTTCTTTGTTTAATGCATTCCACATATATCTGGATTTTCAATGTACATGTACTATACACCCAAGCATATGATCATATGAATATTCAATGTATCAAGAAATTGAGAAAAAACATTGTTTGTACTGTTCAGGCACACTGTCACTATTACCTGGTGAAGATATTCTCTGAGGCCCCTGATCGCTCGGAGGAGCAACCAATCGCTGACGTATTGACTGCACTGTGCAAGCTGTACGCCATCCATGGAGTAGTGCAATATGCTGGGGAGTTCTTACAGGTCGGTACGAGGCGGGCAATCAGAAGATAGATTTTACAGGCATGTTGACATGCCAAGAATATTTGATTATTCAGCGTGAGAAAGTAAATTGAAAATTGAGTAGTTGGGCAATATAACACACTGATAATTGTGTGTGTCCATCTAAGCAGAGTATGTGCTTGGTTTATTCTCCTATAGCAAGACACCCAACTTTAGCACATTCGATCTTTAGTTCTAGCGAAATTGTCATTACTTTATATCTACTTTTGAAATCATACATGTACATAAACTTTTTCCATTTGTCTAGGATGGTTACCTATCCGGTTCAGAACTGGACATGTTACGAGACAAGGAACTCTCCCTTCTGGCAGAAATTCGACCGAACGCTGTCGGACTCGTGGACGCTTTTGACTTCAGGGACGAGATGCTCAACAGTATCCTCGGACGTTATGATGGCAATGTCTATGAACATCTGTACGAGTGGGCCAAGAAATCACCACTGAACACTGAACAGGTTGGGTTAATTATGATGAAGCAATTAACGATTCACGTACGATATTTAATCTTCATCCACAAGATATATTATGGAAAGTTATTTGGAAAGAAAAAACTGTTGGCTTATTATAAGCATACATGTATGTTTTGTATTTTCTCTTTGAGACTACAGCATTTGAAAAGTATATCTTGTTGACATTGAACGTTTTCGTTTCCTTTAATACAGGTTCATGAAAGCTTTCACAAGTATATCCAGCCATTGACAAAGCAACGACAGGCAAAGTTGTGATTGGTTGCCTAATAGACAATATTGATCCATTGTGTACCACAGGTGCTATATTGATTTATTGATAATTGTTAGGCCTCTGATAATAGGCCCTACAGTATTCTGTTGTTGTCAATCTATTGTTATGACTTTGTGCAATATATAAAAATGGCTCTCAGCTTAGACAATTAAATCACATCAAGTAGGTTGGAGAGTTGTCTTTGATTGTAGTGAAACAATTTCGGGAGATCTCTGAATGTGCCAATGTATATAGTGCTGTAAATTATTTTCGGGCCTATACTCTGATTTTTCGGTGATATTTTTGCGATGCTAAACGGTATCATTCTATAACTTGGCATAATTCACCTGGAAGTCAAACGACAATTTCTTACCAATTTTGAGACTTCTATCGCGAAAATTTGGCATTCATTTAATTTCTGGTTCCGCACACAATTTTGTGCATTTGATCGGTTTTGTGGTGGAGCAATATTCCAAAATCATCATGTTAGTGTGGAATACACCCCAATGAGTCTTTTGGTCCAAAGTTACAACAATATTTCGAATCCTGATCGATGTAAACAGGATCAATTCCTCGAATATGCCCAGATTCTTGAAATCCCGTTTTGGGCTGAAATTTAACATGGAGATAGATTGTCAACTTCTTCAATTTTAGCGATATAAGTTTGAAATTTGGTAGAAAATTGCCGTTTGACTACCAGGTGAAGTATGTCAAGTTATAGAACGATAACATTTAGCATTGCAAAAATATTGTCAAAAACCGGTGTAAACGAGTTAGAAAAATCAGAGTATAGGAAAGTAATGAGTGAACATACACTTTCTGAAATGATTCAAATGATGCATGATGCATTGTATGAGTGTAAAGTTATATCTTTTCCCGCGAATTTTTTTTAACCCAATGTGTATAATTTTGTAATTTTTGTAATCTGCATAGAAATGTAAAATATGTATATTAAAGCTGAATGAATGTATTCAAATTTATGTCTGTACCTGTGATTTACTAATGACTATTGGTAAAAAAGTCATACTTGGTATCGAAATTGTACATAAAAGAACTTAAGCAAGCAAATGTAATAATATACAATGTATACCCGTACATGTTATTATAGTAAATTATACTTCATGTATTGTGAGAATTACTGCATTGTACTTCTTTGCTCTTATCTGTTAGAGAATAAAATTGATCTTGAGTTCCAGCTGTGTTTACATTGGCCGAAACTGAAAAATATATAATCACATTCCAACAACTGTGCCTTGGTTATCTGTGCAGACATTAGTTTGACAGACAGGCAACACACATTATGACACATTCACATACAGGTGTAAGCTTTGTATCATAATGTCCTACATGATCCTAGGCATTAAGCTGTTAATCTTTAAAATGAATCAATGACAAGCATCACAACAGCAGAACTTGAGGTTACGTGTGCGGCCACAGGGACAAAGGAGAGTAGAACCAGTACTCGAGGCTGAGTGAACACAAAAAAAATCAAGGATAAGTAGACACGAAACACATTTCTTGGTTAAACAACCAAACAAAATATTGTGGGTCTTGTTTCCATGTGATATAAAAATTCTAATTGTGAACCTGAACGTTATGACAACCTGTCGAATATTTTGATGTCCATGGGTAAATTGATTCTCACCTGCTCTTTTGTTGAGTTGCCCATTATTCTTGCCCAAATGTGTTTTGGTTGAACTTTCCACAAAGGACTATGGTGTGTGTTTTCACTCACACAATATTTGCAAATCAACTTAAAGCCTATTGATTAGTTTGATAACAATATGAAACAATGAACTCGAATCGTATTGTAACTCGAACTCGTATTGTAATAACTCTCTACTTCCCTCTCACAGAGAACAATTCTCGCGTTTTCACGAAAGGCGGCGCCGTCTGGTGGACAAAACGCAATTCTCGTAGATGGTCTTACACTACCATAATACCTCCAATTCTGGATAGGGGGCCCGTCATAGACCCGGGTTTATTACGGCCTGGCTGTAATAGATTGGGGGTCTACCCCAATTCGTTACAGCGGCCTTGTAATGGATGCGGGTGCCTAGCACCTGTAATGAAATAGGGTCCAGCGTATACCGTAACTCCGTGTGTCTTGTGTGTGTGGAAGAGGAAAGCCTGGCGAATACCGTAATACCATGTTTAATACAACATATACTGTAACATGTCAGATCTTAGCATATTTATATGGGGATCATTATAAAATGATTGTAATTGTTGCAAGTATACATATGAGATTACTAATGTCATGTAAGTACATTGAAATTTACTAATCTCGGCCTACATGCTATGCTACATTGTGCAACGTATGAGACTGTCTGCATAATTTTGATAACTTTGCCAATCCCAAGTAGCCTACACACTGTACCTATATATGTGGCCAATACAATCGCTCATTTGAAAAATTATTTTGACCAGTCAACTGTGACTAATGTCTGTGTATTCCTAGTCTAATATTTATATGGGGGTCATTATAAAATGATTGTAATTGTTGCAAGTATACATATGAGATTACTAATGTCATGTAAGTACATTGAAATTTACTAATCTCGGCCTACATGCTATGCTACATTGTGCAACGTATGAGACTGTCTGCATAATTTTGATAACTTTGCCAATCCCAAGTAGCCTACACACTGTACCTATATATGTGGCCAATACAATCGCTCATTTGAAAAATTATTTTGACCAGTCAACTGTGACTAATGTCTGTGTATTCCTAGTCTAATAACTCAACTTTGGTGCAGTCTTTCATTCGCCTGAATTTTTTTGTCTTCCTTGATGAATTTTCTTATGGACTATTATGGTAGCATTCATGGAATTTGAGGAATGCTATATTACTTGGTAATGTATATTACTTGGTGTAGTTTTCATCCGAATTTGACATTGAATGTAGGGTCAAAATTTCGAAATTTCTTGCCATTTTCAAATGCTGATCCACTTTAGTCCCTAATTTTTACACTGTACATGTAGGCTCATATTTTTTCATTAATGGATCCATACGTGTAAATTAATCAGTGCATTTTCCCATGCAGGGTGGAATTGGTCCGAAAGCTGGGTAGGTTTATTCGACACAGATAAACAAAAAACAGCTGAATATATATTCTGATCAGACAGATCTGCAATAATAAAATTGTGTTAAATCAGACAGATTCAGTCATGTAGGTGGTCAAGATACCTGTGCATGAACACAAGATGGGAAACAGGGGCGCAGTTGGCTAGATTGACAAAATAAACAGGCGTGGGGCTGGGCCCGCCAAGGGCCCCAGAAGCCAACGACTTCTAAATGCTTTGTGGGGGAACTCTGAGGTTCTGGGAGCTCAAAAATATGTTATCAAGCAGACACTTTTCATATAAAACCATGTTATTTCAATTCGACACATTAAAATGAAAAAATAACTATTATCCCAGTAGCTTTACTGAATAACTAGACGTCAAGGCCTAAATATGCCTTATAATATTCATAACATGTTTACCACGGGCTCTACGACACATCATTCCCAAGATATCGACGAAAATGATCCATAATACCCCTTAGACATTTGTCTATGGCGACGAGTCCGAAAATAACGTCCGTTTCACTCTACGACGCACCGTTTCTCAATTGAGATGGGAAAGAAAAATAGCACCGAGGATGCTATTCTTTTCTCAGAATTTGACCATACGAGGTGATCTGATGCCAAGTTCAATGTTTTCATGAGGTGCAGACTTCCTATACACCATCAAATCCAAGCAAAATTCACAAATCTTCATGGGTCTTTTGAGGCAAGGTTCGAGGCCATCAAATTAGGTCTACCGAAAACTCTCAACCCTGTAGATAACAGAATACAAAACTGAGCAACAGCTGCATGTGTCGTGCGTTCGAATGCCATATGTTATATATCATGATGGACAGGACCTTGAGATTTACCAGTCAGTGTCATTTGTTGTTGTGTTAGCCAAGGGATCCACCAAAATATTATGACCTTCCATAATAAAAGACCATAATATAAATGATGACACAACCCATAACTTTGTCTAAAAGTATTCCGGATATATATGCGAGGCCCAATTTATATATTTTAATTTATAGAATGTATACATCTTAGACCAAGTTCAAGGTCACCAAACATCCACTATCTATGGCTTTCCGTATGATTCAAATGCAAACCTCAGCTCTATGTACGTGCACAAGCGCTTTGGCTGTCGATACCATTCAATTCATTACAGATCAGTTGCATGCTGGCATGGCATTGACATCCAGTTCTTAACATCACCTGAAGTCAATATCAAGCCCAAAAAGATGCTAATCATATTTCATATAAATTTGCTCACAATAGACGTATCTACATGTACAAATGTATTGTTAGAGAGGTCGATTTACAAGGGTCAATTTATCAGGTCAAACGTGATCTTGAGATTCGCCACTCGATGTCAATTGAGGTCAACTTCAAAACAGGAGCCGGCATAATTAGGAAATTTCTATAGGCTAATCTTATGATCATACTTCCATCTACAAGCGTTTTGCCTGCATAGGCCAATTTCCCTATTTCAGTATAGAAGTGACCTTGAGATTTGAGGTCAATTTTAGGGTCACCAATATATCTACCTACTTGCGTTTTGTACCCAGATCCTGAGATACCAATCTGTACATTTTGGGCCGATAAGCTAATTGTGGGTACCTAATTATGGGTAAGTTCATAACAATATTATAGTGTTATGTATATAATATACAAGTATGGGCATGGCAATTCGAATTCATTTGAAAATTTACGCTAAAGTATTCATCTGCAAAGGGGTAAAACGCCCACCGTGGGCGTTTTGCCTCAACCTGGTGGGCGTTTTGCATCAACGGTAGGGTAAAACGCCCATCGATAGGCAAAACAATCTGAATGATCTACAGAAGTTGGCTTGTATTCTGAACTGTACTGTGCTAGGTCAAGTTGTGACGTACCATGAGTCACGCATTGAGGTGTGGAGACGTTCCAATTTGGGCAAATATTGAGGAAGATTTGAGGATTTCCCCTTAGCATGGGCGTTTTGCCCCATTCTACCCCAATTGTTCCCTCGAAAAAGCCTGAAACAAATTGGAGCTATAAAACCGTCTGCCATTTTGATACCCTACATAGGCCAATAGCTACATGTACGTTTGGGTTATACGATTCGGGTGTTATAAGGAATTAGGCTTATGTATTATCAGAAAATACATAAGTCTTATGTATTTCTTGTATTATTAAAAACCTTCAGCAAATTTGATTTTCTTCAATAGTTGTTGAAAAAACATACTTTAATTAGATCTGAACGAGTCTCTGAACGAGGAATGTTTTTTCTTAACCAACCCGCAAAGGTTCCAAGCTAAAGAAATGTAATGTTCCTTTTGGCTTTCAGTAATATTAGCCTCTTCGTGGGACTGCGAATGAGAGGTGACACAGTCTAAAACGTACCCGTAATATTACGGGGACAGGAAGCTGTAACGAAAAGGGGGCCCGGCCAACTTCATTACGACCCCAATCCATTACGCCTCACTGGTGCAGAGCTTGTCCATGCGAAAATTGATTATTACTCGCATTTGTTTGTCGATTCGTCCATTATTCTTGCCAAAATGGGTTTTAGTTGCACTTTCCACAAATGACAAAGGTGTATGTTTTCTTTGTTCAATATTTGCTACTTAACTTTGTTGTAATCTGAGATTGTGACATGAAATATGGATAATGTCATCGCTGACTTAATTCGGTAGCAATAAGTCCACGCATGGACAAGTTCCTCACCAGTAGTACCATGGGGTCAAAATTACACTAACAGATATAGTACGGCTAGCGCCGCACAATAATTACTCGATGGTATTTGTGAAAAAATCATTACCATGATTACTGGATGACATCCTAGTGTGTCAGACTAAAACACTATATGCTTATATTGGCATATATATATATATGCATAAATTTATGTTTTATATATGAATAGAATGCATACCGGTAGAATAACTTAAATTTCAAAATATGAGTTGACAAGGTAAACTATTTGTGCTATAAGTTAATCATGTACGTTGATTTTAAGATATTATGCATTCACACTTTGTACAATTTATCCTAATTTTATGACTGTTGTGATATTTTAAAGAAATGAATAAATATTATCCAGATTATATGTGTTGGGTGTACTACTGGAAATGGAAAACAATAGTGTTGATGTGCGAGGTAACAGTAACAACCCCATTAGGGTAACCGATAGATAATGGAAAATGTGTTTACATTTCATTCACCAGGTGGCAGGCGTACATGTGTATTGCGCAATCGATAAATCGATAAAACTCGGAGAGTAAATGTTTGATTGGTATTAATCAATATATTCTATGAGTATAAATTATTGAAAACAGTTTGATCATCATTCAAACGTATACACATCGTGATAGGCCTAAGTATACAATGCTACAAATATAACTTCACACGTTTAGAACGAAAACACAAGCCTATTTTCTTTTATTATCGCTCACTAGGCTATCGTGTTACCGCATGAACAGCCGCGGCATAGCGTCTAGTAATTCTAGTAGTTGACCCAGGCCAGAGTTATCTACACGACATGTCAATAGGCCTAGGTGGTTCGAATGTTCTTTAGTTGGCGTCATTGATGTAAAATTCACCAAACGGGTTGAAATTTTTCGGAGAGATTTACCCCCTGTTCGCGGCACAGCGGTAAATCAATTCTTGACGTTATCGGTGCTAAATTCTCGACGTTATGCGGGAAATTCTTAACGTTATGCGGGAAATTCTTGACGTTATCTTTGTTTATGTTTTGTTCTATGGCGATCTCAGCATGAATTATCCCATTTCCCTCAGGTAATATGTGAAAGGGTGAATATATACTCAAGTTATGTGCTGGATGAAGCATTATGACATCCCAATAACCCAACGAAATGTCAAAAAAGTTGAAGATCATGCCCCGCAGCTATTCGAATGTACTATATGCAGTTTGTTCCCATGTAATGAATCATTTATTAATTCAATTTGAGCTTCAATATAATGACAGTTAATTTATGAATAAGCATTGGAAGGGGCAATGCCCAGATCATGAATTAGACATAATTGCCAGTCGTTTTCCACCAACAATGTAAAGTTCGGTATTCTTGACGTAAGTTCGTCATGCTTTACGTTATTGATAACGCCAATAATTTAGCGCCATGCAGAAATGGGAATGCATGCATGTAGATTCCCTCATCAATAATAATTGTTTCATATCAGCTTTATCTCATTATTTAATGCACTTATCAGTCCTTTCCGTGGCTATACAAATCGATACCATCAAGAACCATGTCCATGTCGTCGAGATTTTCCAACATAACACCAAGAATTAGGAACCGATAACGTCAAGAATTTATCTACCGCTGTGCCGCAAACAGGGGGTGAGATTGGTATCTAAATAGAACAGTTAGCTATTTGGTCTATATGTAACGAAATAAGAAAACGATATGACAAAAAAAGGAAAGAAATTTTACCGCAATCTGGGGGCGGCCTGCTGTCGATTTCATTAGATTTTTACTGTGAGCGAGATAACCCACTATTTTGTCTCGCATTCCATCTTCTTGAAAATTCATTCCCAGTGAGGCAGTTATGAGATATACCTGTCAAAATTCCACCAAATTATCCCAAATATTGATGGAGTAATCACGGAATAACCACCATTCTACAGGGAAATTACACTGACAATAGGCTTAAAGTAGTTGACGAATCCCTAGTCACAAATTAATACACAAGCAGGTCACAACTCGCAACTCACATGTCGCAACCCCCATGGATGAATTCCGGTCACGAAATTAACTTGTGACTTAGGAGATGTGACGAGGGATCTCATACTAAACAGAAGTTTAATAAGGAACAGCTTCTCACAAGTCACATCTCATAAGTCACAAGTTGAGGTCGTGACCGGAATTCCATAAGAGAGGCTACTCAAATCAACTAATTAAGGTCAAATTCAGTGTCCAATCACTCCAATGAAAATATATGGATTTCCTATCACAAACTTTACCTGTGTCTTCAATCGTTTACATATTAAATGTCTTCAAAGCACAATGCACATAATGAGAACCCATGCCCCTAAAGTTGTAGGAGCCTAAATACTCCAGCTCCAGTCCAAGTAGTCCATTTAGGAACTGGTTAATCCAACTGGGCCTCACTTAATATGTATGAACTTTGTTTTCATGTGACTCTAGCCCCTCAGCCATGGAAGAAGATCCATTCCCAGACTTGACGATAGCCTCGACCGAGTTTCTTGATGACATCGAGGGACGAGTGACCTGCCCCAAATGTCAAAGGTCACGGAAAATCTACTGCTACTCTTGCTATGTGCGACTACAGGGCACTGAGGATAGAATACCGACTGTCAAGGTGCATGTATTCAAGGGGAATTATGAGTTATGACATTTGAAAAAGTCTCTAGAAAGTAAAATGCCTGGAAAAATGCATATACCAACCAACCCTCTTCTCTATTCATATATTTTAGTGTTAAACATGAGAAGTATGATGCCTAATAAATAATTTTAATGTTAGGAATTCTTAGAAAACATTATTTTCCTGATTAAGGTTTTTTTTAATATTATAAATTCAAGAAAAATATATTGCAGAGATACTGTTTACATGGTTTAGAAAGTATCCTAAACTGGAAATCAGTGGAATCATCTAACAACACTGATCTAATCTAACAACACTCTCATACTTTTTCTACTGCAGCTTCCGGTTAAGATTGACGTCATAAAACACGTACAAGAAGTAGACGGCAAGTGTACTTCTGCTCAGGCTGCGGTCCTGGCCAGGGATGACATCACAGTGTATGGATACCCGGACATTCCAGAATACCCAGATAAAAGCAAGGTAAGACATTGTTTTCTCTCCACTGCAAACTGAAGTAGATGTGGGATTTGGACAAAATGTTCAATGGTATTGGTTAGTAAACCTGTACCTATTAGATGCATGACACATTGGCACTGTCTCCAAGATCTGTTGAGTATAAGTAAATATTCAATTGGCTTTATCACGGCCTCTTAATAATGCAATAAGCTCTTGTAGCAATAATATTCATGTACAAAGTGAAGACATGAGTGTGTGTGTTTTGTCTTGAAGGTTCTCCTTATCTACCCCGGGAAGTCTTCCCTAACTTTGGAGCAATACGCACAAACGTTCTCACGTAGAGGCAGCCAGACTCCTCGGCCAATCAAGAATTCAAACTTGGGGTGCTCCGCGCTGCAAAGTCACTGTGATAATGACGACAAAGCAAAATGTGACCCCAAGCCTTTGGCTTCGGATGACCGCAACTGTGTGCAGAATTGCTTGGATGATGTCGGTGATGCCGGAATCTGTGATAAAATCTATGTTGGGGAGAATATGTCACCCAATGGCAATTGCCAGGACCGACCCAAATACTTGGATCAGTGTCGAGAAAAGTTCGATGAAATTGTGAGTTTGTCAAGAGACTGTCACCCACATAGAACAAGTTACGTTAAAACATTTGAACGAGTGGTTTTCATTGATTGCACCTGGTTCCAAGTCAACAAAATATATCCAGATGAAAGATTGGCAGGTAGGCAAACCATCGCAATGTTCCTGTCCTTGTGGTTAAGGCAGTTATTTAGGTTGCAGTCCGTATGCATCAACAGTCAACAGTGTATTAAATAATGCTGACCAATATTTATCTTCAAATACAGTATTGAAAATTGTTCCTTCTATATTTTCAGACATACAGTGTATTGAGCTCAAGTCACAGAAAACAAAGTTTTGGCGACACCAGACCAAAAAACCTGACACATATCTGTCAACTGTGGAAGCGATGTATTATTTCCTGCGAGAATATCATGATTTATATGAACCATTGCCATATGATGGACAGTATGACAATCTCCTATTCTTTTTTGTTTACATGTATAAAAAGATTCGGGAAAGATACAATGGTACAAAAGTACTGAAGGCCTACAAAACTAAATGAATGTGACAATAAAAACTTTCATATTTTAGGTTCTTTTATGAATTTGTTGTTTCACACAAGCTAAGCAAGTTTCAGAGAAATCAGGGATTTTGTTAACATTTATGAGCAATTCTGGATTCCTGACCTTCATTTGTAGCTGCCATCAACAGCTGATCAATGAATATAACTGTGATTTAATGACAAGCTTAGATTCCCACTAACTGGTGAACTAAATGAACAAATCACATTTAACAGTTTATATGGCTATATATAACCTCCAAAACAAATAATGTAATTACGGGTTATGGCTTTTCAACCTAGCTGACATTTCGCAGATTTCGTCCCTCTTTTGACGGTTCTTCGATCGTCGAAGTGCGGGTTCTCGAAATTCACCCTTCTTCCTGTGAGATGCATTGCTGTGAGTGGTTCAGTCAACAGTTGCCGGCATGGGAAATTCAAGCTGAGTGTGTGTCCTGACAGACCCGGTCCACACCGAACAACTAACTTGTTCTTTGTGCGAGGCGAGCACACAGGAGCAGTCAGGGCAGGTTTTGGGTGACGTTTTCACTAAGATGGAGAAGGTCGAGTTTCGCAAGGATATATATATATATATATATATATATATATATATATATATATATATATCTATATATTTCATGTTTCCTCAGCCAGGGGTTTGATCGTGGGTGTTGCTTCTGACAGTTCAGGTCGCTGCATACAGATTTCCAATAGCGTTTCTGGCTGGTCTCAGGATCATGCCGCCTGGTTTCGTCTTCCGGCCTTCGGGGTCCGGGCCCCATAAAGGGTCCGGCCCTCGGTTCATGGCCCAGACAGTCTGGGACTGAGTGGCAGTTAGCTGGATGGTGTGGGATCGCGGAATCTGGGCCCTGTTTGGGGTCCGACCCCCCCCCCCCCCCCGCACCTGTTGACATTTCCAGCATCGTTACGGCACTTCTGGCGGCCTTAGATGCCCGAGCGGGTTCTACTCTTCTTCCGTGACGCAGTCTGAGCCGGGGTCTTAAACCACAGTCCCTCTTCCTCCTGTGTTAGATGCTATGAGGCGCACCATGGCGCTCAAGCATACGTGCCGGAGGAGGTAGCACCATGGCGCTCAAGCCTTCTCAGTTGTTGCCAGTGGCCATGATCGGTACCCCGGAGCATGATGCGGAGGAGTTGGACGCAGCCAACTCGGAAGACGACTCTTGGCGAGTACGTGTAGGAGGAGGTCACTCCTTCCACTTCGGCTATGCCCCTGCTGCCTGTTCCTGTTTCACGGAAACACTCTCCATCTGTTGCCCTTTCCTGTGGCAAGCGACCTAGGCTCGACTAACGAGGATGGTGGTGAAGATCTCACATTTTTTTCACAAGCTGGACCTGATGGGGTCCACATTGAAGATTACTGTAAAAAGACTAATTTTGGCGGCTATTAAATTTGGCGGTTTTGAGCCCCACGTTATTTGGCGGATAATTAATTTGGCGGTTTTGAAACCATTACATTTCTTAACATATATCTAGTGAATTTTGCGGACGATTTAACTTGGCGGTTTTTCCCCTACCGCCAAATCCGCCAAAATTAGTAGTTTTACAGTACTCTCTTCCCCACTCAGCCAACACTGGCGTTGTCCCAGCAGCCCACATCACTCCTGGCTTCTTAGCGGTCGCTCAAGTAGTCGTAAAGAAGTTGCAGATACTAGCTCACAAGAAGAGCATCCTTCTTTACCAATACCTCAATGACTGGATAATTCATCACCAGTCCCCCGAAGTTTTGACTCACTACTTCCAATGGGTTCTGGACTCATAATCAGATCTTTTCGCGACCATGTGGAACAACAAGCTTTCATTGTTCGTGTCCCCACTTCCAGACCCTCTTACGATATTGATTGATGCGCTGTCCACGGATTGGGAGGGCTTGCGTACCAGTACATGTACATGGTAAATGGTGGATGCTGAATATTCTCATGACCTTGAATTTGACCTCTGACCCCATTTTCAAGGTCAGAGCACAAAATTGGCTACTACATTTGTATCTCGCTTATTATCGACTTTGCAGCTTAGGAATCAATTGTGGACATATAGGAAATGATATATGCTGAATATTGTCGTGACCTTGAATTTGACCTTTGTCTTGATTTTCAAGGTCACAGGACAAAATGGCTAATATCTTGTTTATTATCGAGTTTACAGCTTGGGATTCAATTGTTGACATATGCCGATTGATGCCGGATATTCTGTAGACCTTTAATTTGACTTTTGATTTCATTTTCAAGGTCACGGGACATAATGACTTATATCTCTCTTATTATTGAATTTATAGCTTAGTAATCAATTGTGAGCATATAGGAAATCATATATATGCTGAATACTCTCGTGACTTTGATTTTGACCTAATTTTTTCTTGGGGTACTACCCCTCTTCCAATTATTATTGACTTTACCCATGATGTGTTTTGGAAGCAAAATATAGGCATATAACCGGTTGTTATATAAAGCTGGTGTCATATGCGATATTTATTTGGCGATTTTACCCAAAGATTCGGATAAGAGTTTGGCTTTTCACACACTATTCTTGTTTTGGCCACTTCAAGTTCGAAGCCTGTGCACTGCCTAGCAACGCACTGCTCATCCTAGTTCCACTATACTGTAACAATGGTCTGACGTCAGCCCTCGTTCTCGCGTGCTGACAGCTATATAAACTGCCAGCTCACCTTGCTTACTCGGAGTTGTCTCAGAGCAGTCAAGGCGAGGGGACGTCGGCAAGCACGGCCATGTGCTCCACGTCCCCTTTTCCTGGCTAAAGTGGGTCCACGAGGACCGCAAGGGCAATTTCCAATCGGGGGCCAGGAGGAGGTACTTAGATCCAGGGGCGCATGTCCCCTTGAACAGTAGTCTCTCGCCCTGGGATGGTGCGACACAGGCTCTGGCAGACCGTCAGGCTGTCCTGGGTTCTATTCCCGTGGCAATGCCGTCGGCGAGGCCGGCCAGCAACACGCCCAAGTGCACGGGTTCCAGGCGCCACATTACAGTGATGATGCAAGGCTACATTACAGTGATGATGCAATATCTGAGTGATGTATGACGGCCAGACTTGTACGGCGGACTGTTCACCTGGTTATAGTTCTAAAGTAATTACCCACGCCCACCATGATCCTAGATAGGGACTATCCGCAGTGACCCTAGATACTGAGTAGCGGGCATCAAACTTTACATTTATCTCCAAAACACAGAGTTCCCACCCGACCATCCCCACGTACTCCTTTTGGTTGGCTTCCTTAGGTCGACAAAAATAACGTCACGTTCCCGGTCACGTGGGATAGTGGCTTGAACAATTCATTGTCTAGAGGTTCACTCTTTGGAGAACTCTTATGTCAGTAAGACAAATAATCCATAACTCGTAATGTGTTAGCTTTATTTACATAAAACAACCACTACGAAAGATTTATCAACAGGACTTACAATATATTTTAAGCTCTGTATACAGAAGATAAATACATGTTTATATGTTGCGATTAGGTAGAGAAAAGTTTCTTAGCTCCCACAGTTTGAATGAGGTGAAAAATAGATGACATGTTTTCTGGTAGTTCCACGTGTTAAGACTAAGACGGGGATCACTACACATGTCTGTCACAGTTCTCTGAATGGAAGAAGTTTCACATGTAGAAAGGATAGAGTGAATTGAACTGGACCTAACTGAAGTAACCAGAAACATGATCACCTGATGTACCTATCTTCAATACACAATATAGAAGTATGGTTTAATGAGAGAACATGATTATACCAAACGACATATTACTGAACCACATACTATGCAACCACAATCAACCACAACAATATTCCTTTCATTCACATAAAAGTGACACAATTAACACAAGTTAGTCACAATGTGCTGCACCAGTCAGAGAAGCAGTCAATCGTCTACAAATACGATATAGTAGAGTTCATTCCAGACTGTTGTAGATCAAACTGACGTCATACAACAAAAGTCCCTTCTTGGTGCCCACGACAAGAAGTTTCTCCTCAATAACGTCCACAGAGTAGGCACGGCAGTCCCCATCCAGCACTGACATCACCCGTTTGCCATCTATGCTGACCATCGTCAATTGCCATCTATCGGCCTGGTTAAGGCTGACCCAAAGCCATCGGCCAGTAGAGTCCAGACAGAGAGCTTTCGGGGCATACAGTACGAAGTCGTCCAATGTCTGTGGTATGTTGCGATTGAAGTGACCTTTGGGGGTGAGGACACGAATTCCATGGTTGTAGTATTCAGCAACGTAGATCTTTCCATTCCTGCCTACTGCCATGTCTTCAGGAACGTCGAATTTTGTGACGTCATCAGAATGGTCCCACAACAATTGTCCATCAATTGTGAACTTCAGGAGGTGGGGTTCTCTGTAGCTATCCTGGAAATACCAATATTTCAATATTACCGCATAAAATTAACAACCCATTAAATGAAAAACCCAACGATGAGTCATCCAGTATAATAAAATGACAACATTGGGGAAAAACCCACCTTGTAGACAAGAAGCAGCACATCATCCTCTGGAGTACTCGTTATTGCTCTCGGGATCCACCTGATTGGCTGAGATGATACCTCTTTGAGCTCAGTCTTGTCGTTTGAGTACACTCTCCATCTCCAAGGTTCCTTATGTTGGTCACTTACAGTGTGAACAACGAGCAAATACTTCTGAATATCATGATTTATATGAACCATTGCCATATGATGGACAGTATGACAATCTCCTATTCTTTTTTGTTTACATGTATAAAAAGATTCGGGAAAGATACAATGGTACAAAAATACTGAAAGCCTACAAAACTAAATGAATGTGACAATAAAAACGTTCATATTTTAGGTTATTTTATGAATGTGTTGTTTCACACAAGCTGAGCAAGTTTCAAAGAAATCAGGGATTTTGTTTACATTTATGAGCAATTCTGGATTCTCGGCCTTCATTTGGAGCTGTCATCAGCAGCTGATCAATGAATATAACAGTAATAACTTTAATGACAAGCCTAGATTCCCACTAGATGTAGAATCAAATGAACAAATCACATTTAACAGTTTATATGGCTATATATTACCTCCAAAACACATAATGTAATTACAGGTTTTGGCTTACAGGTTTTGACCCATAAGGGGTCCGGCCCTCGGTTCGTGGCCCAGACAGTCTGGGACTGAGCGGCAGTTGGCTGGATGGTGTGGGATCGTGGAATCTGGGCCCTGTTCGGGGTCCGACCCCCCCCCCCCCCCCGAACCTGTTGACATTTCCAGCATCGTTACGGCACTTCTGGCGGCCTTAGATGCCCAAGCGGGTTCTACTCTTCTTCCGTGACGCAGTCTGAGCCGGGGTCTTAAACCACAGTCCCTCTTCCTCCTGTGTTAGATGCTATGAGGCGCACCATGGCGCATGCAGGAGGAGGTAGCACCATGGCGCTCAAGCCTTCTCAGTTGTTGCCAACGGCCATGATCGGTACCCCAGAGCATGATGCGGAGGAGTTGGACGCAGCCAACTCGGAAGACGACTCTTGGCGAGTACGTGTAGGAGGAGGTCACTCCTTCCACTTTGGCTATGCCCCTGCTGCCTGTTCCTGTTTCACGGAAACACTCTCCATCTGTGGCCCTTTCCTGTGGCAAGCGACCTAGGCTCGACTAACGAGGATGGTGGTGAAGATCTCACATTTTTTTCTCAAGCTGGACCTGATGGGGTCCACATTGAAGATTACTGTAAAAAGACTAATTTTGGCGGCTATTAAATTTGGCGGTTTTGAGCCCCACGTTATTTGGCGGATAATTAATTTGGCGGTTTTGAAACCATTACATTTCTTAACATATATCTAGTGAATTTTGCGGACGATTTAACGACGGTTTTTCCCCTACCGCCAAATCCGCCAAAATTAGTAGTTTTACAGTACTCTCTTCCCCACTCAGCCAACACTGGCGTTGTCCCAGCAGCCCACATCACTCCTGGCTTCTTAGCGGTCGCTCAAGTAGTCGTAAAGAAGTTGCAGATACTAGCTCACAAGAAGAGCATCCTTCTTTACCAATACCTCAATGACTGGATAATTCATCACCAGTCCCCCGAAGTTTTGACTCACTACTTGCAATGGGTTCTGGACTCATAATCAGATCTTTTCGCGACCATGTGGAACAACAAGCTTTCATTGTTCGTGTCCCCACTTCCAGACCCTCTTACGATATTGATTGATGCGCTGTCCACGGATTGGGAGGGCTTGCGTACCATGATGTACATGGTAAATGGTGGATGCTGAATATTCTCATGACTTTGAATTTGACCTCTGACCTAATTTTTAAGGTCAGAGCACAAAATTGGCTACTACATTTGTATCTCGCTTATTATCGACTTTGCAGCTTAGGAATCAATTGTGGACATATAGGAAATGATATATGCTGAATATTGTCGTGACTTTGAATTTGACATTTGTCTTAATTTTCAAGGTCACAGGACAAAATGGCTAATATCTTGTTTATTATCGACTTTACAGCTTGGGATTCAATTGTGGACATATGCCGATTGATGCCGAATATTCTGTAGACCTTTAATTTGACTTTTGATTTCATTTTCAAGGTAACGGGACATAATGACTTATATCTCTCTTATTATTGAATTTATAGCTTAGTAATCAATTGTGAGCATATAGGAAATCATATATATGCTGAATACTCTCGTGACTTTGATTTTGACCTATTTTTTTCTTGGAGTACTACCCCTCTTCCAATTATTGTTCTGAATTTACCCATGATGTGTTTTGGAAGCAAAATATAGGCATATAACCGGTTGTTATATGTAAATAAAGCTGGTGTCATATGCAATATTTATTTGGCGATTTTACCCAAAGATTCGGATAAGAGTTTGGCTTTTCACACACTATTCTTGTTTTGGCCACTTCAAGTTTGAAGCCTGTGCACTGCCTAGCAACGCACTGCTCATCCTTGTTCCACTATACTGTAACAATGGTCTGACGTCAGTCCTCGCTCTCGCGTGCTGACAGCTATATAAACTACCAGCTCACCTTGCTTACTCGGAGTTGTCTCAGAGCAGTCAAGGCGAGGGGACGTCGGCAAGCACGGCCATGTGCTCCACGTCCCCTTTTCCTGGCTAAAGTGGGTCCGCGAGGACCGCAAGGGCAATTTCTAATCAGGGGCCAGGAGGGGGTACTTATATCCAGGGTTGCATGTCCCCTTGTCCAGGGTCGCATGTCCCCTTGAACAGTAGTCTCTCGCCCTGGGATAGTGCGACACAGGCTCTGGCAGACCGTCAGACTGTCCTGGGCTCTATTCCTGTGGCAATGCCGGCCAGCAACACGCCCAAGTGCACGGGTTCAAGGCACCACGCCCATGGCATTCTGGGCTCGTCACAGCGGGCTACATTACAGTGATGATGCAATATCTGAGTAATGTGTGACGGCCAGACTTGTATGGCGGACTTTTCACCTGGTTATAGTTCTAAAGTAATTACCCACGCCCACCATGACCCTAGATAGCGACTATCCGCAGTGACCCTAGATTGCGGGCATCAAACTTTACATTTATCTCCAAAACACAATAGTTCCCAGCCGACCATTCCCACGTACTCCTTTTGGTTGGCTTCCTTAGGTCGACAAAAATAACGTCACGTTCCCGGTCACGTGGGTTAGTGGCTTGGACAATTCATTGTCTAGAGGTTCTCTCGTTGGAGAACTCCTATGTCAGTAAGACAAATAAGCCATAACTCGTAATGTGTTAGATTGACTAACATAAAACAACCACTCTGAAATATTTATCAACAGGACTTACAGTATATTTTAAGCTCTGTATACAGAAGATATATACATGTTTATATATTGTGATTAGGCAGAGAACATTTTCTTAGCTCCCACAGTTTGAATGAGGTGAAAAATAGATGACATGTTTTCTGGTAGTTCCACGTGTTAAGACTAAGACGGGGATCACTACACATGTCTGTCAGCAGTTCTCTGAATGGGAGAAGTCTCACATGTACGAGGATGAGTGAAGAGTGAATTGAACTGGATCTAACTGAAGTAACCAGAAACATGATCACCTGATGTACCTATCTTCAATACACAATATAGAAGTATGGTTTAATGACAGAACATGATTATACCAAACGACATATTACTTAACCACATACTATGCAACCACAATCAACCACAACCAATATTCCTTTCATTCACATAAAAATGACACAACTAACACAAGTTAGTCACAATGTGCTGCACCAGTCAGAGAAGCAGTCAATCATCTACGAATATGATAAAGTAGAGTTCATTCCAGACAGTTGTAGATCAAACTGACGTCATACAACAAAAGTCCCTTCTTGGTGCCCACGACAAGAAGTTTTTCCTCAATAACGTCCACAGAGTAGGCACGGCAGTCCACATCCAGCACAGACATCACCCGTTTGCCATCTATGCTGACCATCGCCAAGTGCCATCTATCTGCCTGGTTAAGGCTGACCCAAAGCCATCGGCCAGTAGAGTCCAGACAGAGAGCTTTCGGGGCATACAGTACAAAGTCGTCCAATGTCTGTGGTATGTTGCGATTGAAGTGACCTTTGGGGGTGAGGACACGAATTCCATGGTTGTAGTATTCAGCAACGTAGATCGTTCCATTCCTTCCTACTGCCATGTCTTCAGGAACGTCGAATTTTGTGACGTCGTCAGAATGGTCCCACAACAATTGTCCATCAATTGTGAACTTCAGGAGGTGGGGTTCTCTGTAGCTATCCTGGAAATACCAATATTTCAATATTATCGCATAAAATGAACAACCCATTAAATGAAAAACCAAACGAAGACTCATCCAGTATAATAAAACGTCAACATTGGGGAAAAACCCACCTTGTAGACAAGAAGCAGCACATCATCCTCTGGAGTACTCGTTATTGCTCTCGGGATCCACCTGATTGGCTGAGATGATACCTCTTTGAGCTCAGCCTCGTCGTTTGAGTACATTCTCCATCTCCAAGGTTCCTTAGGTTGGTCACTTACAGTGTGAACAACGAGCAAATACTTCTGGCTCATACTGACATCAGCAAGTACGATCTGACGTGGTTCAAATCCCAAGTCTTCCAGAGGCAAATGCTCTCCGGTGTTGATATCTATCAGATGCACATTTGGTCGAAAAGTCACACACAACAAAGCCCATCCATGCTGTCTTCGTAAGAAGCAGGCACTTGTGAAGGCTCTGTGCTGATCAGTATGCCAGAGCTTAACGACTGCCTGCCGAAGGGAATTATCTTTATTGAAGTATCATAATTCAAATTTCGATAAAATAGTTTTTCGGACCAAAGATAACCCCTTACTTTGCTTCTTTGTTCCTCAAGTGATTTCTCAACTGTCCTGAAAAAAATCAGATAAATTGCAAGTTGAAAGTGAACTCAATCAGCAATATACCTGGTATGTTTTTACATATTTCCCTACAATGAACATTGTTGCCTTACAACCCCTCACCTGGAGAGTTTGTCGGAGTCGAAATGCAGGTTCTTTGTGATGTGGAGGTTGAGGTTTGTTTCCACGATGAACACCAGTCTGGACACCGCTCTGGATGATATAAAGGCTTTGTAACGTCCATTCAACAGGCTCCTCTTCTTAGACGACAGTCGCAATCTTGGCACTGAATGCTGACTGATGATTTCTTCTGAAGTAATAAAGAGGATAACCTCGGCATCTAGTCCCACGAAATTGTCCAAAGCATCAACCGTGATGCCACCCACAGGAAAAACGCCTGCTTTTTGTACTGCAAATGGACCCTGTTCTCTGAGGATTGTTCGAAACGTAGCGATATCTCCTTCGCATGTCGATCCATCAAGCAACACGGCAATGTCCGTCAACATGTACGAGCCTGAAAGATGCCATTTCTCTGGGGAACTCGTCAAAGACCGGATGTAAGCAACCAGTGAGTTGTCTTTATCGTTGTTCCTGATGTTTGTCATTTTTATAACTGTGACGTCATCACCTTCTTCAATACTGGAGCAGGGAATGGATTCCATGCCACTGTGACACTCTTTTATGTAAGATACCATCTTTCTGCTGTTTCGATGCACCTCATCCAGGTGTCTGACATTCAGACTGGTGTTCGCTCGGTCACAGAACTTTTCCAGATGATACATGAAACTGTCTGACTTCTTTGTGATGTTGAAACTCTGGCAGCTGTTGTCCATGAAAGCATACAGCCTTGTCTTCGCATGGTTGATGTGTTGGAAAAGCTTGTTCCACACTTTTGCTGAGAAGGCAAGATGTTGTACATCATCCATTATGATGCACCGTCTGCCCGCCAAGATACCCGACCTGATGATTTTTGTGACATCTCCCGGATTTTGAAGTAGAACAATCTCTTCTACACCTTGGAACTCCAGAAAGGACTTCATGGCAGGGTTAATTGCCAAGAATACTGCTGTGGACTTTGCATGACATAGATATGCTCGCAGAGCTAAAACAGTTTTACCCGACCCAGGTGGACCTTCAACGACATTAAAGTTACGGAACATCGACTGTAGCTCCTGTTGGAACTGCTGAGCAGTCAAGTTCACTGCCAGTTCTCTCCCTAGCCGTGTTTTGAGCAATGTTGCTTGAGAAAGGAATATCTTGGCCAAAGCTGCACATATATACTCAACAGGGATTGTGTTTTCAATGTGTGATGACGTGACATTCAGCATGGGCAGGTTGATATCATTCCCAGTGTCATCGAGAATGTGACAACCAACAAAGATGTTGGGTCGTTTGCTTCCACTGATTTCGATTTCGTCAAGTTCGTCCAGAATCATTCTCTTCAGTGTAGCCCCTAGCATGTTCACATGTCTGACTTGTATTCTTGTATCACTGTGTTTGCCTGTCGTCCATATCTCTATATTAGAGTCTCTGTCTACAGTCAAGATGTCGACACTGTCTTCGATTTCTGCTTCATGACATCCAATCAGTGATGCAAAGTTGTCTGCGCAAATTCCAAATCCAGATTTGGGAGAGTGATGTTTCGAGATTGCCTCAAATGAGTCCTTGCTTACCACAGAACTTGATTCACACATTACTGTAGCTGGAGGTGTAAAGTTTAAAGGATCCTGAAACTCGAAGATTTCACTGCGAGTCAGTTTTATGGCATTGCTGTTCAAGAACCGGGATGTCAGGACAAGATTGCGGCGCCAGTCTTCAACGTTATCGACCCAAGAAAGATGTGTTGCCTTGTGCAATAAAGGCTGAACTTTCTGTTGTGAGCTTTTGACATTTGTGTCTCTCCACTCTTTGGGCTTCACTACAGTTTGCAATTGATTTGCACTATTCTGACTCGAGGTACTGCTGCTACTGCTCTGGTGGTGGAACTCCTTCACTGGGAAATGAGCAACTTTGGACACCCAATCCTGATATGCAACAGGGGATATGCTACCATCTATGGATAATGAATAGGCTTCCGGGCTTGCAAAGAAAATACCACTCTCGTGTGGATACATCTGGATGAACACAACTACATGTTCAGGAACTTCAAATACCGGGACGAATTTCAAACTCCATTTAGGAGAAGAACCCTCCCCCCAAAATCGGCTCTCTTTTGTGACTGGACATTCTTTAAGTATACATGCCAACGATTCAGTTAGGATGTCTTGTGCTTTCGTGTTCAGTTTCACTCCAGTTGCCAGTAATTTGCCATCGGTTTCTTGTACACCAAGCAAAATGAGACCACCCTCAGTCCTATTGGGCATTGACACTATGGGCAATTCCAGTAGCATATTGCAACTAATCATTTCCCACTCATGCTGCAACTCAGAGCAATAAATTGTTGTGTTTGTGGGTATCTCAATTTCTTCTCCAACATGAAAGGACTCCTTGGTGATCTCAGACAGGTCAAACACTGGAACATCAGAAGACATGATGCGACTATTTGAAAGTGCAACCAAGTCTCGAGACATGCTTGAAATGCCATTTTCATATGTGCACAAGTTCGAGTTCAGGGTCCAAAACTCAATAGACCTCTTCACATAGATGTAGGGACTGTGACAATCATTCATGATAACTTGGATAAGATCATCCAAGTACAGAACCCCACTAGTCGACATCTGAAAGTGATGAAGGAATGCAGCTTGCCATATCCCTTTCACCCTCTCGCTGGCATCATTGCCGTCAAGAAGTATGACGCCTCCGTAAGAATTAGCCATGCCATTGATCAGCTTCATCAGTATATCAAACGTGGTGTTGCAACCTTTTCCCGAGAAGTCAACCTCGACTTTGCAAATGTCCTCAGAGCAATGCTCACCAAAACTTAGGACATAGTTTTGCAGGGCACACCGATAGCTCTGTACATTGACCAGTCCGAATCGTTCCTGTGTAAAATTAAAACACATATATGTTTTCTACAATTTATACCAGGCTTGGATAATGTTATGTACGATTTTCATCTTGCTCACTAAACTGTATACGCAGAGTCTAACAGGAATTGATAAAGACAAACTACTCACTGGATACAGGGTCCAAGCAATTTGTGTGCACTCCATCTTGATGGTCTCAATCAGTTTCTTGATATTGTGATTTGTGGCCGCCCACGGTGCAATCGCGAATAGACCTATAGTAGAATCAACAAAGAAGTGATTCACAGATGTTCGACTCCCTCCAAGGTACAGGAAGATTTCACTCAGTAGATGTGCCAGGATGATCTTGCGGTCTGGTGACGATTTGAATGCTCCTGAAAGCTTTGATGCCACGGCAAGTGCGATGTGTTTGACTCCAGCCGTATTGATTGATATTAGCTTTTTGGTCAGTTCGTTGTTTGTTGGACCTTCTTCTGGCAACAAGAATATGTGTCCATATCTCATTAACGATCTTTTCATGTCGTGATCTTCACAAACTTCAACTTGAGCCATAATTTTGGATTGAGAATTTGCTGTTGCTTCTCTATGAAGTACACTTTTCCTGCGTATCATTCGCAGCTTATTTGCCGCCAAACGACCACAGATAATTTTGGATATCTGTACCGCAACTTTGAATGGTGCATCAGTTGGCAGGTAAGCAAGGATATCTGCCTCACAGTGGGCAGTAGAGAGCTCCCAACGATCCGTCACAATGTTAGGGTAGAGATATGTGCCCTTCACGTGGAGAAGTCGCTGAGAGTTCTCTTCAAACAGACGCTTACTGCGATGATTGATCTTCTGTTGCAAGTCTGCTCGGTCTTCTGGTGGCAGTTGGTACACCAGAGTCATGTCAATAGAGATGTCTCTCTCTAGTTGCCAGGTGAATAGGGTCGTGACTGCTGGACCATTGTACCGTACACCACTGAACTCTTCTGGGGACAGGAATCCACAGTGCTGCAAACCAGCTGGCAAAGTGATCTCCTTGAAAATACTCTCTAATTCATCTGCGAACTTTCGTCTCTCCTTGCGAGGGTTGAGAAGATTACCACCACCATCTCTGACGTCATAAACGTGCGAGATATCTGTGCGAGAGATGCCCAGACTCCTGGAGGAAGGCAGTACATAGAGCAGGTCTAACTCATCCAGGCGCTGTACTTTGGTGCCATCCTGACAGGACCCGATGTTGATCAAGTCTCCTCCATAACTCAATTGCGACCGCACCTAATAAAACAAATCTGTTTGCTACAAAATATAGTGTTTGATCTTGTTCGATGCTGAATATTTTCTCGTTTGATGCTCATTATTTTTTCAGTAATAAGCTCATGTATATTCCAAAAAAACATCCACTTGAATATTCTTCTTCTTATCTCACTGAAAACTGCTTTTTAGTGGGAGATCTAAGAATATTCTTACCTTTTCGACCATGAGTTGCACGGCCTCCATCAGCTGACGGTCCTCGTCAGTGTAGTGGAGCACTGACGTCTGCAGGAAGCTCAGGTTCAGGTCCCCCAGGAGCTCTTGGAAAGCTTCATCCCCTGCGCTCTGGTCGCCATAGAAACATGGCGCCTTTCCTTGCTTTATTTGTGCTGATATCCTTGTCAAGGCTGCGAGGTACTGGGTCTCTATGTCTGTATCGTCAGGCTCCTCCATCTTGGATGTTTTTTCCTCACGTGAGTTTCTTTGGGAACGACTCATGGGCTATCATCATCTGTTAATTGATGATGTGATATTGAATTGTTTATTGTTGCTTTATATTCGTGGTGAAATGCTCAAAAAGCGAATGCTTAATGAAACCACCGTCCGATATAATCAGTGAATACTATCTAGTAGTATAGGCCTAAGAATCAAACACCATATGTGTAACGCATGATATACCTTTTATTTTTAGGTTACCGGACCTATGGTCCGAAAACCTATTGGCATGGCGTTGCGTCCGTCGTCCGTCCGTTCACATTTTTATCTTTAAAATATATGGTCAAATTTTTCTGAAATTTTGCACAAAAATACCTAAAAATATTTCCAGGAAAGTTTTTTTTAGTTTTCTGATTTCCGCATTTTTTTCAAAATGGCGGCTATTTTTGACGAAAAATGCCTAATTTTGGACTTTGGCGGCCATTCTCTCAAAATCTGTTCAATAACTTTTTTTCTTACTGATGCATAACACTCTTCATATGTACCCCTACGATGTGTATAAGTTTCGTTGTCCTTGAATCGCTCGAAGTGGGCCATTTTGGGCCCAAACTCGGCCCAAATGGGACTTTCCCATGTTAAATTCTCCTATGCTTTATAATGGGACACATTAAGCCTAATATCTCACTTATTATTGAGATTAGTGACTAGGAATCAATTGTGGACATATAGGAAATGATATATGCTGAATATTCTTGTGACCATGAATTTGACCTCTGACCTCGGTTTCAAGGTCAGAGCGGCCATTTTAGTCGAAAAATGGCCAATTTTGGAGTTTGACGGTCGTTTACTCAAAATCTGTTCAGTAACTTTTTTTCTTATTGATGCATCACACTCCTCATATGTACCCCTGTGACATGTATAGATTTCGTTGCCCTTGAATCGCTCGAAGTGGGCCATTTTGGGCCCAAACGCGGTCCAAATGGGACTTTCCCATGTTAAATTCTTCTATGCTTTATAATGGGACAGATTAAGCCTAATATCTCACTTAATATCGAGATTAGAGACCAGGGATCAATTATGGACGTATAGGAAATGATATATGCCGAATATTCTTGTGATCTTGAGGTTGACCTCTGACCTCGGTTTCAAGGTCAGAACACGAAATGGCTAATATCTCGCTAATTATCGACTTCACAGCTTAGGAATCAATTGTGGACATATAGGAAATGATATATGCCGAATATTCCGATGACCTTGAATTTAACCTTTGACCTCATTTTCAAGGTCACAAAACAAAATGGCTAATATCTCACTTATTATCGATTTTACAGCTTAGAGATCAATTGTGGACATGAAGGAAATTATATATGCTGATTATTCTCGTGACCTTGAATTTGACCCCTGACCTCGGGTTCAAGGTCAGAGCACAAAATGTCTAATATCTCGCTTATTATCGACTTTACAGCTTGAGAATCAATTGTGGACATATAGGAAATGATATATGCCGAATATTCTGATGACCTTGAATTTGACCTTTGACCTCATTTCCAAGGTCACAGGACAAAATGGCTAATATCTCACTTATTATCGACTTTACAGCTTGAGAACCAATTGTGGACATATAGGAAATGATATATGCCGAATATTCTGATGACCTTGAATTTGACCTTTGACCTCATTTTCAAGGTCACAGAACAAAATGGCTATTATCTCACATATTATCAATTTCACAGCTTAGGGATCAATTGTGGTCATATAGGAAATGATATATGCTGAATATTATCGTAACCTTGAATTTGACCTCTGACCTCAGTTTCAAGGTCAGAGCACAAAATGGCTAATATCACGGTTATTATTGACTTTACAGCTTAGGAATCAATTGTGGACATATAGGAAATGATATATGCAGATTATTGCCATGACATTAAATTTGACCTTTGACCTCATTTTCAGGATCACAGGGCAAAATGGCTAATATCTAGCTTTTCATCGACTTTACAGCTTAGCAATCAACTGTGAACTTATAGAAAATGATATATTCTGAACTTTGTCATGACCTTGAACTTGACCTTTGACCTCATTTCAAGGTCGCAGGACAAAATGACTAATATCTTGCTCATTATCGACTTTACAGCTTAGGAATCAATTATGAACATATAGAAATTGATATATACTGAATATTGCTATGACCTTGAATTTGACCTTTGACCTCATTTTCAAGGTCAGAGAACGAAATGGCTAATATCTCGCTTTCCATCGACTTTACAGCTTAGCAATCAATTGTGGGCATATAGGAAATGATATATTCTGAACATTGTCGTGACCTTGAACTTCACCTTTGACCTAGTTTTCAAGGTCAGAAGACAATGGCTAATAGCTCGCTAATTATCGACTTTACAGCTTAGGAATCAATTATGAACATATAGGAAATGATATATGCTGATTATTGTATGACCTTGAATTCGACCTTTGACCTCATTTTCAAGGTCACAGGACATATGGCTAATATCTCGCTTATTATTGACTTTACATCTTAGCAATCAATTGTGGACATACTTGAAATGACATATGCCGGATATTATCGTGTCCTTGAATTGACCAATGACCTTATTTTCAAGGTCTCGAGACAAACTACTAATATTTAAAATATGTATTGTCTGGTAACCTTTCTTAGCCCTTGGGCTAATTTCTCACAATCTGTTCAGTAATTTTTTCTTCTTTTTGATACATAACACTCCTCATGTGTACTCCTGTGATATGTATAAGTTTCGTTGCGCTTGAATCGCTCGAAGTGGGCATTTTGGCCCAAACTTGGCCCAAATAGGACTTTCCCATGTTAAATACTCCTATGCTTTATAATGGGACACATTATTGTGAATATCTCACTTAATATTGTGATCAGAGACTGGGAATCAGTTGTGGACATATAGGAAATGATGTATGCTGAATATTGTCGTGACCTTGAATTTGACCTTTGACCTCATTTTCAAGGTCAGAGCACAAAATGGCTAATATCAACTAAAAAAACTTAGGAATCAATTGTTGACATATAAGAAGTGATATATGCTGAATATTCTCATGACCTTGAATTTGACCTTTGATCTCATTTCCAAGGTCAGAGCACAAAATGGTTAATATCTTGCTCATGAAGTGATATTTGCTGAATATTCCTGTGACCTTGAATTTGACCTTTGACCCTATTTTCAAGGTCACGGGACAAAATGGCTAATATCTAAGATGTAAAACATTGTCCGGTATCCTTTCTTAGCCCTTGGGCTGATTTTTAACATTCAGTTAGTTCGAGAGAGATGGGCCAACATTTTTGCTTATACATGTTATGTATCACACATGAACGGGTATAATCCATGCTTCCCGCTCCGATCCATGTTCCACAGTATATGATAGCCAATGAGAGTATCATTTGAGTATTACATTCCTCCAAATATCTTGAGCAAATCATCAACGTCACATTATTATTAGCCCTCCAGGCCAATATGATGTTATTCGACCGCATATCACTGTTTTGCCTTGTAAAAGATAACAGCGCTTAGTGGGTATATATCACATCAGGGCATGGTTAGTATTGTGTCCGATGCCAAGCATGAACCCAGATAATTGCCTTATATCCAAGCATTTGCTTCCGGCCTGACCCTAATACGTCCATAGATATATAGAATAGAATTATTATGTGATATCTATAAATAGACCCATACTTGGAACCTTGGCAAATATCAATTCATGTAGCCTAGATCCAATGAACCCCCCCCCCCAAAAAAAAAAAAAAACAGGTGATATAGTCTTCTCTCTGCCATTCATCGAACCAGGCGACATCCCATGCACAGTTTTATCACTTCCAGGCACAGGCACGGGAGCAAACAAACAAATCGGGATTTCCCCTGTTTTTTCCACTCGGTACTATCCAGTTGCCTTGGCAACTGAGAACGTGGGCCCTTAAGCCTCGTGTGACGAGTTGCACGAACTCATTGGCCTGCAGAGACCAGGAGCATAATCAGATAATGTGTACGATCGTGGTTAGGCTTTTCGTAATAAAAGCGGAGACATGACCAGACTCAGTCTCGTGGAGTGCACTGGTAATTGTTTCCATGTATTCACACACGTATAAATTCTCAGAGCCTGCTGCAATCTCCTAATTTGCACATAATTGTCTAATTACCGAGGTCTATCGGAGTAGAGGTTGGGGAGGGTGCAGTATTAGTTAGATATACGTATCTATGCATGGGTTTTTATTGGTATGTAATGGGTTGGGTTATACATTTTCACCATTTAAATAATTATGTTGGTCAAGTAAGTTTCTATGGCTCCATCATCTAGACATATAGGACCATGGCATCATGTGCGGAGTTATGCGTTTTTCTCGGAAAAAAATTCCCACTTAAAAGACCATGGTCTCATAACCGAATATAACGCCACTACCCTCAATATCCACATAGACGGCTGTTGATCTCCGATGGCCTTTATATATAGCCTTTATGCGGCATTTACATGGCGTTATATGCGAGTCATTGCTTTTGCTTGTTTTGGGATTTTTTCCCGAATATAAGGCCATTACCTAATATTCGTATACGATCACACTCGCATATATACAACCATCGTCTTATAAGCGCGTCAATACGGTAGATCTACTCTATAATTGTAGATAGTTAATTTATTCGGTTTCCTGGCTGTTGCAACCAACTATAGCTACTATATTTAACGTATCACCATGTAGATGCATTCTGAGTCATGTTTAATTTCATGAATACATCAATTGAGTGCTTGTTATTTCGAGTTTCTGCAAATACTACAGTATATAGATAGATGATGGTAAGTATTGTCGCTACATAACTATCCGTATTTGTTCGTGCCATTACATTTGCAGTATTAATTCTGTAGATACATTTTGTCCCATATTTCCTCATATTCAAAGCGGTAATATTTGCTCATGGCTTTCGATCTTGATGAATATTATATATATGAAATAACGTTTACCGGTAAATATCAATGTCTGAACCAATCAATAATTATTCACAGTAAATAAATTAGGGTGTATTTGTGGAAGATGATATAATATCTAATTTGTGTTAGCCAGTTGATCTACAAAAATAATCTAGTACATTTCGTTGATTATCGTTGACAATGTAAATGCACAACACACGTCAGTCTAACCTTATACCTGCAGTTCATATGTTCATCAGAATAATTCAATGATTCAAAAATCGATCAAAATCGCCTTTTGGCAGATGATGTCATTTACATGTATGTCTGCCATATATGATTTTCCTATTAAAGTCGACTCATATCCGATTTGAATATATCATCATAAGTAATAAAAATCTGAGTATCAGTCCTCATTCAAAGTTGATATAGGACATACTTTCTTTTGTTCAATGACTTTGAAATCCCTCTACAAAGCATTCGATGTATATACATGTAGTGATTATAATTGAATGAATTCAAAAGTGATTTCAATTAAATGCATTAATATCAAATATACTCGATGAGAAAGATACTGCAAGATCGTTTCATATACTAGTAATTGAGGACATATAAAGCGTCATCTTACCTTTCGCGTGGCGGCATATATTTGTTTCATTCTCGTCCATTTTTGTGAAAACACATTCGTGGCTCAGTCCAATGTACGAGTCTACAACTATCTGAACTGTATAACGCGGACATAAAACTGGGTTTTTTTTTTACTATTGTGCACTACCAGTGTTGTTACACTGTATATATCTTGAATGAAAACTAGCAGGATTCTAGTGATTGTGTTAACCGAGTATCGCAGATAAACGCTCAGTTGTTATATTTTTTTGCATCACGTGATAAGGATGGGCCCAGCTTCAAGCAGTACAGTACAGTTTTGGGCGCAGTAGTAATTATCCGACGTTTCTGTTTACTAGTGAGCGTGTCTGCGTGTGATAAGAGGTCCCCCCCCCCTCCACCAGTTCACTCCACACTGAAGACTCATACTATAGTCGTAACACCAGACAGCCTCAAATCCAGGATGCCTATGGTTAGCGTGATGTGGATTATGATGTCATCCCCGAGTTCGTACTAACAAACTATCTATAGTAGACCCACCGATCGATGGTGTATCCCAACTAAACATATTTCACTAACCAAACAACGGAAACCACATATTTCGTCGCAATACTGATGTTATGTGTATGTTCAGAAAAGCATGTTTTTCTTTCGTATAAAACTATGCTACTTTTTAACCGTGCAGGATATAGTCCCATTTGCCAATGAAAAACATGCACTGCAGCCAGCGCTAAATGGACTGCCTACATATATATGCTCAGTGTCTCTTGGTGTCCATTTATTTGTAAGTCATTTATTTTATCTATTTTTTTGGCTGAAATAAACACACCAGCTCACACAACGGGTTTATGCAGTGATTTTCATTTGGTCCACTGTCAGTCTGTGTGTTTGACCAGGTGAAAATAATGTGTATAACATCATGCGACACTTTCGGTCAAATATCTACCGTATCACATCATTCTTTGAAAACTGAAATCTGTTTTGAACAAAACATTATACTTTATATTCACATGCCATATATGTATAAGTGTAAATATGTTTTAATTTCATATGAAATAGCAACAGCTACGTATCGGCTGGCGTTAATTGATGGTCCGTCAAAGTCCTGTAATGCAGTTACTCCTGTAATCAGGCCAAACTCCTTACTCCCGCGGCTGTCCCTTAATACTGGAGTTCTACTGTACATGTGTATATAGCATCACGATGCGCTTACTCGTGTATTTATTTCACGTTAAGATATCTTGTTCTCATATATTTTCATGGTAAGATATCTTATTTCAATGTAAGACGCCTTTTCGTTATATTTGTTCAGGTTAAGTGTATCATCATTGAAATTTTTCACGTCAAGACGTCTAGTAGTAAGATGTTATGTTATGAAAGTTGAGCGAAATTATAACGAAAAGGAGACATATTGTTAAAAATTAGCATGCCAAGACGTTTTAACGCGAAAGTGCGTCTTCAGCTGAAAAAAATATGAAGAGAAGAGTTCTTACGGTGAAAAAATATAACAAGAACGTGACATAACACGAAGAAATGTAACAACAAGACATGTTAACCCGAAAAAAAAATATCATGACAAGACGACATAACCTGGAAAATTATCACGGCAAGACGTCTTAACCGGATGAAATTTAATGACAAGATGTCCTATTGTGGAAATATCCACAATAGGACATCTTGTTATTAAATTTCATCAGGTTAAGACGTCTTGCCGTGATATTTTTTTCAAGTTAAGACATCTTGTCGTGATATTCTTTCAGGTTAAAGCGTCTTGCCGTGATATTTTTTTCAGGTTAAGACATCTTGTCGTGATATTCTTTCAGGTTAAAACGTCTTGCCGTGATATTTTTTCCAGGTTAAGTCGTCTTGTCATGATATTTTTTTCAGGTTAAAATTATTGGTGTTATCAATAACGTGAAGCATGACGAACTAACGTCAAGAATAGCGAACGTTTCATTGTTGGTGGAAAAGGATTGACAATTATATTAAATTTATACTCTGGGCATTGACCCATCAAGTGCTTATTCAAAAATAAGCTGTCATTATATTCAAGCTCAAATTGGGTTTATAACTGAATCATTATATGGGAACAAACTGCATATATAGTACATTCGAATAGCTGCGAGGCATGATCTTAAACTTTTTTGACATTTCGTTGGGTTATTGGGATGTCATAATATTATGCTTCCTCTAACACTTCAACTCAAATATATATTCACCCTTTTAACAATTACCTGAGCGAAATGAGATAAATCATGCTAAGATTGCGATAGAACAAACATAAACTAAGATACCGTCAATAATTTTCCACATATAGTCAAAGATTTCCCACATAACGTCAAAAATTTAGAACCGATAACGTCAAGAATTGATTGACCGCTGTGTCTCGATCAGGGGTTGGAATTGACATTGTGTAATTTCCAAAAGTTCTCATGTGAAATCTCAACTCGCTACTGTAAAATATGCCTTTGACCCGACATTCAGACTTGTCTCCCACATAAAGCCCTGATATTTGCTGAAGGAGTTTTTCTGGGAATGACACTGGGAAAGCACGGGAAATCCCAGATTTTGTTTACACTCGATATCAGGACAAAGTGCCTGGATATAGCGATGTATTGTTACAGTTGTAAGTGCCTACGACACGCGGGGATTACTGGATTTTACCTGATTTGTTGATGCCCCAACAGAAATGTAATGGGTTAATTAGCTGGAAATAGGAACGGCATGCAGTCTAATGCTGTCGTGGAATTGTGTGCCCGTATATTGGAAGGACTAAGCATCTTTACGAATCGATGACAATAATTATGCACGGTGAGAAAATATTGATATTTTTCCACTCTTTGGAGTGTGCTTCCTCCGATTTTTTTGTAGCCGCTTTGATTAAACTGAGTCATAATTAATATATTGTATACATTTAATCAGCCTTTAATTTACATTCTAGTACTGGGGGCAATGTGTTGATGCATTTTTTTTCGATAAATGTATGAATTCGTGCTGTTTTGGTTAAGTATGTACTTATTACACAATCTCTCTTTGAAAACCATGTTGAATGTTTTTTTTTTAACCTCTTGACCGCCAGACCTGAAAAATCGTCCCACGCCGGGCATTTTTCTAGGAAAATTGCAAAACATATATGATCATAATAATATCTTTAACGAAAGACCCACAGTTGATTGTAATTAATTAAACAAGTATGAAAAAGTATCTAGCCTTATGCAAGCAACATCATAGGGCCTTGGTTTGTTCTGGTTACCATAACAACAACCTCACAACAAACACTAATTCTTGAACTTTTCACAAATCTTGAAATAATATACTCGAAAGCATGCAATGTTTTCACAGAATATTAATATCCCCATGTCTTCGATTATGAATATAATACATGCAACTCAGTTTTTTTTTATTGATGTTAAATACCATACTGGTACAAATGACAGTGAATTCAGTGGATAATACCTTCATTCAGCATGCTCATACACTTACATACATCTGTCAGACGACAACACCACGGAAAACCCAATAATTTCTCTTTCCATTAGGCCTACATACATTCCCATTGTATTGATGACATACATATAGATTGTAACGAACACTACAACAGTTTCATCGAAATACAGAAGCTGCGTGGGGACTTTTGACTGAAAAATATAGGCCGTACAAGAAGAAACATGGGAATTACTTTGCGCCGGATATTTCCGGCACATAGGCGTCACACAATTACGTTTTGCGCCGGAAATATCCGGCGCTGTAGGCGCTGAAGAGGTTAAATATACTGGAACAAATGTTGGTGTGAATTTAGTGATTTACAGATTTTGGAAAACATGTATTTATATTGGTTACATATTCAATTTGATAGACATGGATATGAACAGGCTGAATACATGTAGGACTAGTTGCTGCCAACATCCATGATGGAGGAGCCTGATGAAATTGAGATAGAAAGCCAGTATCTGGAAACATCGGCCAGGATATCTACGGAAATTGGGCAGGGACTGGCATCATGTTCCCATTCCGGCCGGATCGCGAGAGACGAGGCTTTCCAAGAGCTGCTGGGGGACCTGAACCTAAGCTTCCTTCAGACGTCAGTGCTGCACTACACAGATGAGGACCGACAGCTGATGGAGGCCGTGCAACTCATGGCCGAACAGGTAAGGATGTTCTTAGTTCTTCCCCTAAGAAGCAGTTATCAGTGAGAGAAAGAATATTAAAAGTGGATGCTTTCTTTTTTGAATATCCGAGCTTATTACTGAAAAATACTCAACACCAGACAAGAAAATAATCAACATTGAACAAGATAAGACACAATACTGCGTAGCAAAAAAGTTGTTTTTATTAGGTGCGGTCGCAATTGAATTATGGAGGAGACTTGATCAACATCGGGTCCTGTCAGGATGGCACTAAAGTACAGCGCCTGGATGAGTTAGACCTGCTCTATGTACTGCCTTCCTCCATGAGTCTGGGCATCTCTCGCACAGATATCTCGCACGTTTATGACGTCAGAGATGGTGGTGGTAATCCTCTCAACCCTCGCAAGGAGCGGCGAAAGTTCGCCGATGAATTAGAGAATATTTTCAAGGAGATCACTTTGCCAGCTGGTTTGGAGCACTGTGGATTCCTGTCCCCAGAAGAGTTCAGTGGTGTACGGTACAATGGTCCAGCAGTCACGACCCTCTTCACCTGGCAACAAGAGAGAGACATATCTATTGACATGACTCTGGTGTACCAACTGCCACCAGAAGACCGAGCAGACTTGCAACAGAAGATCAATCATCGCAGTAAGTGTTGATGGTAATAGTCCGAGTTTCGGTTTCCGTAATTTAGAAAGTATCTCTGTTGTGTTTCCATCTGATGTTTAGTATGTACCAGGAGAGCGGATGTTTTACTGAGAGTCATGGAATAAAGCACATGTTTGTAAAGCACAGTGTGTTTATGAAGCTTAACATGGTGGCAGCGGTTAAACCGAACATTGAAGTGAGTAAATATAATTGTTATAGCCCCGTAAAAGTGTGCAGAAGTGGTTAGATACATCATACAACACGCAAGCATGGCAGAAGCTAGTTTTCGGCTACCACCCCCACTCAATCTCGCTGACGAAAATTTGGCGGATTCGTTCCAGCGTTGGAAGCGGCAGTTAGAAGTATATCTACTCGCCACTAGGACCACTGACAAACCTGATAATGTACAAACAGCCATAATATTGCACTGTGCGGGCGAACAGATACTGGACGTGTATGATAACTTCACATTTGATAGTGATGGGGACAAAAACAAACCAGACATTGTACTAAAGAAAATTGGAGATTTTTGTGCCCCCAAGCAAAATGAAGTTCTCCAGTCATTCCGATTTTGGAATATTCCCCACAGAGAGCCATTTGATGCTTTCCTGACTGAAATCCAGTCACGTGCTGAACATTGCAACTTTGGGGATAAGAAAGACAGAATGATCCGTGATAAAATTGTATTCACGATGCCTGAAAAGATGCAAGAACTGTTGTTACGTGAGACTGAACTTGATCTCACCAAAGCCATACAAGTTTGCCGCGCACATGAAGTGTCATCTCGGACGGCGAAGGAAATGTCCAAGTCCAACACACAGGACTCTGGTGTCGTCAACAGAGTGGTCAAGCAAGATGTACGGGCACGGGATGATCAACATGCAGGAACCTCAGCAAGATCACCAAGACGCCGTGAAAGGGAATGTCGGTTCTGTGGCACATTTCATGAATTTGTGAAATCAAAATGCCCTGCATGGGGTGACAGCTGTGACCACTGCCATGGTCGAAACCATTTCGCCATCAAATGTCGCAAGAAGATACACGCAATTCGTGAAGAACAGGACTGCAACAACGGCGGTGAAGACACCCAGTGGCTGTCAGCTATCAACTCTGACAATCGTTGTCGTGTGAGTGCACTCATGATGGTAAACACCCAGAAAGTTCGTTTCCAGCTAGATAGCGCTGCAGATGTCAACACTATTTGCCAGAAATATGTACGGAAATCACAAGTAATGCCTACCAAGCAGGAACTTAAAATGTGGAACGGATCGACAATGGCACCGTTAGGAGAGGCACTGTTGGAAGTGCAAAATCCCAAAACAGCTAAGAAGAGCCTGGTTAAATTCACAGTGGTGAAGAATGGTTTGTCATGTCTGCTTGGCCTCAAAACAGTGAGAGAACTTGGGTTCATGTCTGTCAATGAAGAACAGTTCATTGCTGAAGTACAGGTCAGTGACCTAGCCATAGGTGACCTTGGAACTGCACACCTACATGTGGATAAGGATGTCCATCCCAGAGCACTGCCTTGCCGCCAAGTACCACTAGCCCTGCGAGATGACGTCAGAGCTGAAATAACTGGACTAGTTGATCGTGGTATCTTGGTACCAGTGAAAAAGCCAACGAAGTGGGTCAGTCAAATGGCACTAGTGATGAAAGCCAATGGGAAACTGCGAATCTGCATTGATCCACAGCCTTTAAACACAGCACTGATGAGAGAACACTACAAGCTACCAACTATGAAGGATGTCCTACCAAACTTGGCAAATGCGAAAGTATTCAGCAAACTCGACATCAAAGAAGCATTCTGGCATGTGAAGCTTGATGAGAATTCCAGTCAATTGACAACCATGATCACACCATTCGGACGGTACCGATGGGCAAGGCTCCCATTCGGTCTGAAAGTGAGTAGTGAAATATTCCAGAGGCTGCTATGCGAGGCACTAGAAGCCCTGAAAGGTGTTATTTGCGTCGCAGATGACATTGTGGTGTTTGGGTCTGGAAGCTCGCTGGAAGAAGCTGAAAAAGACCATGATCGGAACTTGACAGCACTGCAACAAAGAGTAAAAGACAAGGACATCAGACTGAATGAGGAAAAATCTGTTCTAAAGACCAGTGATATCACATTCCTGGGTCACACAATAAGTGCACAAGGCATGAAGAGTGATAGAGGCAAAGTGAAAGCAATCCTGGACATGCCTACTCCAGTGGATGTACATGGCGTACGACGTCTCTGTGGTATGGTACAGTATCTCTCCCGATTTCTGCCAAACCTTGCAGAAGATCTTGAGCCAATCCATGCGCTGACAAGAAAGGATAGGACATTTAGCTGGGATTCAAGCTGTGCACAGGCATGGGAAACCATCAAAACGAAAGTGACTACTGCACCAGTATTGGCATACTTCGACGAAACCAAGGAGCTCACTCTACAAGTTGACAGTAGTCAGGATGGTTTGGGTGCTGTACTCATACAGGATGGCCGACCCATTGAATATGCTTCAAGAGCTCTGGCACCAAACGAGAGAAACTGGGCCCAAATCGAAAAAGAGACTCTGGCTCTGGTGTTTGGCCTGGAACATTTTGACCAGTACACTTTCGGGAGAAAGGTATCCGTCCACAATGACCACAAGCCTCTGCAGTCAATCCTCAAGAAACCACTCAGTCAGGCACCAAGGAGGCTGCAAGCACTGTTGATGCGTATCAACCGGTATGATATGGAATTCCAGTACATTCCTGGGAAGTTACTCCACCTGGCTGACACACTCAGTCGAGCATGTCTGTCCACATCTGATGAAGCAAGAATTATGGCTGTAGAAATCACAGATGTTCCAGATAAGAGGATGCAAGAAATCAAGGAAGCCACTGAGGCAGATCGTGACATGAAGCAGCTCCTGGACTTCATTGTGAAAGGTTGGCCAGCATACAGATCAGACATGCCAGAAAAACTACGCTGTTATTTTGACTTCAGGGAGACACTCAGCCACCACGATGGGCTGCTCCTGAAGGGCGAAAGGATCATCATACCATCATGTCTGAGACCAGACATCAAGAAAAGACTGCATGCAGCACACCTTGGATTCGACAGCATGATGAGGCGGGCTCGGGCCACAGTATTTTGGCCTGGAATGTCAAAAGAAGTGAAACAGCTAGCAGACTCATGTGAAACTTGCCAGGAAAACAAACCAGCCAATGCTAAAGAGCCACTGAAACAGCACACAATTGGCAAGACCCCGTGGTCGAAGATCGGCATTGATCTGTTTGAGATCAAAGGCAGAACCTACCTGCTGACAATAGACTACCTATCAAACTTCATAGAAGTGGATCTGTTGAACTCAACCACAGCTACACGAGTGATAACTCTCCTCAAAAAACAATTCTCAAGGTTCGGAATCCCATTAGCTGTCAACACTGATGGTGGTCCACAATTCTCCTGTGTGGAATTTAAAAACTTCATGCAATCCTGGAAGATCAACCACACTATGTCTTCACCAGGATTTCCTCAGTCAAACGGCAAAGCAGAGGCTGGTGTAAAGGTCATGAAGAACTTGATGAAGAAAGCACTGGCTGATGGGACTGACCAACACCTTGCCTACCTGGAGCTTATGAACACACCAAGGCAAGACACCGGACTTAGCCCTGCTCAACAAATGTTTGGAAGGGAAACTCGTTCAGTCATTCCATCATGGATTGAAGCTCAGGTTCCCGCCTCAGCGAACATGAATGACAAACGGGCCAAGAGACAGGACAGTATCAAGAGATATTATGATAAACAGGCCCACACACTACCGCCACTGAGTGTTGGGCAGTCTGTCTATTATCGGAATCCGGGGCAAACAAGCTGGAATAAGGGGAAACTTGACTCACAGCACAGTGAAAGATCTTTCGTGATTACGGGACAAGAAGGGGGTGTGTACCGACGAAACCGAGTGCACATTCGTCCTCAAGGAGACAGCTCACCTATTGAGCATGATGATGGCCGGACACAAGAAAGCATTCCAACAGCATCCCCACAGATACAGCAACCCGACGCAGGAGACTCCATGCCGGAAACTCAAGACCCGAATCAGGATCGGGAGAACCAACCAAGAGAGCGACCTAGAAGGGCACCAAAGGAACCATCATGGCTGAAGGACTTTGTAAAGTGATGTGTGACTGTTTAACCAAATCTGAAGAGAGGGAGATGTTGATGGTAATAGTCCGAGTTTCGGTTTCCGTAATTTAGAAAGTATCTCTGTTGTGTTTCCATCTGATGTTTAGTATGTACCAGGAGAGCGGATGTTTTACTGAGAGTCATGGAATAAAGCACATGTTTGTAAAGCACAGTGTGTTTATGAAGCTTAACAGTAAGCGTCTGTTTGAAGAGAACTCTCAGAGACTTCTCCACGTGAAGGGCACATATCTCTACCCTAACATTGTGACGGATCGTTGGGAGCTCTCTACTGCCCACTGTGAGGCAGATATCCTTGCTTACCTGCCAACTGATGCACCATTCAAAGTTGCAGTACAGATATCCAAAATTATCTGTGGCCGTTTGGCGGCAAATAAGCTGCAAACGATACGCAGGAAAAGTGTACTTCATGGAGGAGCAACATCAAATTCCCAATCCAAATTTATGGCCCAAATTGAAGCCTTTAAAGATCACAACATGAAAAGATCGCTGATGAGATATGGACACGTGTTCTTGTTGCCAGAAGAGGGTCCAACAAACAAAGAACTGACAAAAAAACTGATATCAATCAATACGGCTGGAGTCAAACACATCGCACTCGCCGTGACATCAAAACTTTCAGGAGCTTTCAAATCGTCACCAGACCGCAAGATCATCCTGGCACACCTACTGAGTGAAATCTTCCTGTACCTTGGAGGGAGTCAAACATCTGTGAATCACATCTTTGTTGATTCTAGTATAGCTTTATTCGCGATTGCACCGTGGGCGGCCACAAATCACAATATCAAGGAACTGATTGAGACCATCAAGACGGAGTGCACAGAAATTGCTTGGACCCTGTATCCAGTGAGTAGCTTATCTTTATTATCTCCAGTTAGATTGTGCGTATACTATACAGTTTAGTGAGCAAAAGGAAAATCGTACATAACATCCAATGAATTGGTATAAATTGTGAAAAAAGACCATATACGTTATGATTTTACACAGGAACGCTTCGGACTAGTCAATGTACACAGCTATCAGTGTGCCCTGCAAAATTATGTCCTAAGTTTTGGTGAGCATTGCTCTGAGGACATTTGCAGAGTCGAGGTTGACTTCTCGGGAAAAGGTTGCAACATCACGTTTGATATACTGATGAAGCTGATCAATGGATTAGCTAATTCTTACGGAGGCGTCATACTTCTTGACGGCAATGATGCCAGCGAGAGGGTGAAAGGGATATGGCAAGCTGCATTCCTTCATCACTTTCAGATGTCGACTAGTGGGGTTCTGTACCTGAATGATCTTATCCAAGTCATCATGAATGATTGTCACAGTCCCTACATCTATGTGAAGAGGTCTAATGAGTTCTGGACCCTGAACTCGAACTTGTGCACATATGAAAATGGCATTCCATGCATGTCACGAGACCTGAATAGTCACAGATCATATCCCGTCGTTCAGGCGTTTGATCTGTCACAGATGGTCAAGGAGACCTTTCGTGTTGGAGAAGACATTGAGTTACCCGAAAACATAACAATTTATTGCTCTGGGTTGCAGCACGACTGGGAAGATAACAAATCCAGTAGTCTACTCAAGTTGCCCATAGTCTCAATGCCCAATATGACTGAGGGTGGGCTTATTCTGCTCGGCGTGCAAGAAGTTGACGGCAAATTACTGGCAGCTGGAGTGAAACTGAACACCAAAGCACAAAACATCCTAATTGAATCATTGTCAGACATACTTAGAGAATGTCCTGTCACAAAACAGAGCCGATTTCGGGGACCGGGTTCTCCACTTAAATGGAAGTCAAAATGTTTCCCGGTACTTGGAGTCCCTGAACATGTAGTTGTGTACATTCAGATGTATCCACACGAAAACGGTTTCTTCTTTGCGAGCCCTGAAGCCTATTCATTCTCCTTGGATGGTAAGATCTCCCCTATTTCGCATCAGGAATGGTTATGCAGAGATTCCCATTTCACAGCAAGAGGATTTCACCACCAGAGCAGTAGCAGCAGCACCATGAGTCAGAATAGTGCATATCATATGCAAACTGTAGTGAAGCCCAAAGAGAGGAGAGAGACAAGTGTCAAAAGCTCACAACAAAAACGTCAACCTTTCTTGCACAAGGCAACACAACTTTCTTGGGTCGACAACGTTGAAGACTGGCGCAGCAATCTCGTCCTGACATCCCGGTTCTTGAACAGCAATGCCATAAAACTGACTCACAGTGAAATCTTCGAGTTTCAGGATCCTTTAAACTTCACACCTCCAGCTACAGTGATGTGTGAATCAAGTTCTGTGGTAAGCAAGGACATATTTGAGGTAATCTCGAAACATCACTCTCCCAAATCTGGATTTGGAATTTGCGCAGACAACTTTGCATCACTGATTGGATGTCATGAAGCAGAAGTAGAAGACAGTATCGACATCTTGACTGTGGACAGAGACTCCAATATAGAGATATGGACGACAGGCAAACACAGTGATAGAAGAAAACAAGTCAGACATGTAAACATGCTGGGGGCTACACTGAAAAGACTAATTCTGAACGAACTTGACGAAAATTATATCAATGGAAGCAAACGACCCAATATATTTGTTGGCTGTCACGTTCTAGATGACACTGGAAATGAGACGTCCCTGCCCTTGACAAGTGTGACATTTCACATTGAAAAACGACTACTTCCAGCCGAACGTATTTGTTCAGCTTTGGCCAAGATATTTCTTTCTCAAGCAACCTTGCTTAGAACACGACTGGGAAGAGAATTGTCAGTGAACTTGACTGCACAACAGTTCCAACAGGAGCTACAGTCGATGTTCCGTACCTTTAATGTTGTTGAAGGTCCACCTGGGTCTGGAAAGACCCTTTTAGCTCTGCGGGCATATTTATCTTATGCAGAGTCCACGGTAATATTCATGGCCATCAACCCTGCCATGAAGTCCTTCCTGGAGTTCCAAGGTGTGAAAGAGATTGTGCTGCTTCAAAATCCGGGAGATGTCACAAAAATCACCAGGTCGGGTATCTTGGCGGGGAGACATTGCATCATAATGGATGATGTACAACATCTTGCCTTCTCAGCTAAAGTGTGGAACAAGCTTTTCCAACACATCAACCGTACGAAGACAAGGCTGTATGCTTTCATTGACAATAGCTGTCAGAGTTTCAACATCACAAAGAAGTCAGACAGTTTCATGTATCACCTGGAAAAGTTCTGTGACCGAGCAAACACCAGTCTGAATGTCAGACACCTGGATGAGGTGCATCGAAACAGCAGAAAGATGGTGTCCTATATCAAAGAGTGTCACAGTGGCATGGAATCCATTCCCTGCTCCAGTATCGACGATGGTGATGACGTCACAGTTATCAAAATGACAGATATCAGAAACAACGATAAAGATAACTCATTGGTCACTTACATCCGATCTTTGACAAGCTCCCCAGAAAAATGGCATCTCTCAGGTTCGTACATGCTGACGGGCATTGTAGTATTGCTTGATGGATCGACATGTGAAGGAGATATCGCTACTTTTCGAACAATCCTCAGAGAACAAGGTCCCTTTGCAGTACAAAAAGCAGGCGTTTTTCCTGTGGGTGGCATCACGGTTGATGCTTTGGACAATTTCGTGGGACTAGATGCCGAGGTTATCCTCTTCATTACTTCCGAAGAAATCATCGGTCAGCATTCAGTGCCAAGATTGCGACTGTCGTCTAAGAAGAGGAGCCTGTTGAATGGACGTTACAAAGCCTTCATTTCCTCCAGAGCGATATCCAAACTGGTGTTCATCGTGGAAACAAACCTCAACCTCCACATCACAAAGAACCTGCATTTCGACTGCGACAAAGTTTCAAGGTGAGCGGTTGTAAGGCAACAATGTACATTTTACAGGATAATATGCAAACACTATTAGCTAACTGAAACCACCTCTCAGTCGTAGTGTTTTCTTTTTTCAGGACAGTCGAGAAATCACTTGGAGAACAGAGAAGCAGAGTAAGAGATCACTTTGAATGTCAAAATTTAGTCATGGCAAAAATAACTCAAGTATTCCAACGATGAAATATATTTCTTCTGCAGGCAGTCATTAAGCTCTGGCACATTGGTCAGCACCAATCCTTCACCAGTGCTTGCTTTGTAAGAAGACAGCATGGATGGGCTTTGCTGTGTGTGACTTTTCGACCAAATGTGCATCTGATAGATATCAACACCGGAGAGCATTTGCCTCTGGAAGACTTGGGATTTGAACCACGTCAGATCGTACTTGCTGATGTCAGTATGAGCCAGAAGTATTTGCTCGTTGTTCACACTGTAAGTGACCAACCTAAGGAACCTTGGAGATGGAGAGTGTACTCAAACGACGAGACTGAGCTCAAAGAGGTATCATCTCAGCCAATCAGGTGGATCCCGAGAGCAATAACGAGTACTCCAGAGGATGATGTGCTGCTTCTTGTCTACAAGGTTTGTGAAATCTTTGTTTAGTTTACCGTATGACATCTTGCATTTTACTAGTTAAACAAATCATTACTCTTTAAATACACGCTTTAAAATCAACGGCAACATTTAAAGTGATATTGGCAGAAAAACTATTTTTTCCAAATCAATTACATATATGTCTGTAGTCTCAGAAAAATAGGATACAAATCAAACTATGTTCGATCAGATAGATAAATCAAGCATATCACAGTACCAGCAGCCGCTTTTGTTTTGTTTTGTGCGCCACTCAAAGTTACCTCTGAATTAACCTAATTCACGATCGATTGGCTCGAACATATATGTACGAGTAAGCTGGAATCGCGTTGCATCGAGGGATACAAAGCACCGAGAATGGCGGTAATGTAAACAAACTCAAACTATCTCCACCAGAAAATCGCAATGAAATGAATTGGAAATGGGCATTAGTTTGGGCATACGAGTGCAGATGTATAACTATTATGTTCTCTTTGTTTGATCAGAAAAGTATAACAAAATCCATAACTCCTGCCAATATCACTTTAAAACATTGAGTGATGTTGAAGAACGTCATGTGATAAAATGTGTGACGTGATGTGTTGTTGTAGTTACTGTTGATGTTCTTACTAAATTCAAGCTATTCTTTATGTTTTTACCTTAAGGAGAGATCACCACACCTTCTGAAGTTTCAAGTGAATGGTCAGCTCATTAAAGACTACAGTCAAATTCTCACCAATCAAGACATCCCGGAAGACTTGGCTGTCAGCCAAAACGGCCGACTGTACATGACTCAATTCTACAGCAATGGGATCCGAGTATTGAGTGCAAAATGCGCCTTCGTCCGGACCATTCCACACAACGTTGGAGATCTTGGGAAGTACTCTGTGAAAGCCCACTGTGTCGACTCGACTGGTGACTGGTTGTGGGTCGCTTTGGGGGATGATTCCCAGCACGGGTACCTTGCGTTGATCAGAGCTGACGGCAAGGAAGTTTTAAGGGTTCTCGAGCTTGGCTGTCCGACTTTCTCATTAGACCTGCTCGAGAATAGACTTTTAGTTGTGGGCACTAAGAATGGACTCGTGCTGTACGATGTGAGGTCCCTCTATGGTATACTGAAAACTGGCTGAAAACTGAGTGTTGAGACTGAGTGTTGATAATACCCATGTATTTTTGCATTCTCAGTTTGTTCAATATTGTCTCAGAAATTACTGTCATGGAGCATGACCATAAGAAATCTGACATTGAATGTGTAGGACGGTATTCTGACACATTGTGTGTATACATAGACATGTACATAGATCTGGCTGTGCAATTTTGAAGATGTGAACATAAAATAATCAATTCACTATTTGACGAATAGAACATCAACATGTACTAGTATGTACAATGTCCATGAGTATATCGACATTTTCCTGTAGTTTAGATCTCAACGTAAATGTTGTCATATATCAGTAAAGTATAAGTAAGTAAGTATAAGTATACCTCGATCAGAAAAATAATAAATGTATAAATAAGTGTATTGACTTATTGATGCCCACAGTAAAATAGTTAAGTTGAGGAACTTATTTTTGGACTGAACAATTCAAAGATTTTGACTGGTATAGATTTTATACATGTAGTAATAGATGATATCACTAATTCATTATCAGAAAACGTAGATATAGGAACATCAGTGATGTTTGGGATTTGGTTCCATATTCCAATCTTGTGACGAGCTTTTATGGAAATAATTTGGTAAGAAATAAGAGATATGACCTATAATTTTTTTTTCACTGATAATAATGAAAGACACTAGCCTGGCAGTAATGATATTTCGTCCGAATCAACATTTTGGGCAACAGGGATGATGATGATGATGATGATAGACATCAAGTGAATACACTTTTCGTCGGGGACTGGAAAGCGTATAAAGTTACCTCATGAATAATTATTTTCAGGCGCCTAGGTAACAGAACCCACAAAACTTTCACAGGATGCAAAACGAATTAATTGAAACCACTTATCTGTAATTAAACATAAGAATTATTCAAAGCAATTTGTACTAGAAATATTTTCATGGAACATAATGATGATAACAATTGGTTTTGGTACATCGAAGTACAAAGTCTATCAATCCCAACATTAAGAGTGCCTCATTATGTTTTGGAGTTTTCGTATCCTTTAAAAACCACTCAATTGTCTAAGAATTATTTCAAAGAACCACCTCTACATATGGCTTAGTGAACAGTGTAGGTTAGATCAGCATGTAGCACTATTCACGATGTGAGCACCATTGCCTCCCGTGCATGGGCAAAGAATTGTAGGATACAGTCTTGCTAGCGCCTGACCACTTTTGTGTACATTCCTCCTACACATGGAGGGAGGAGTGTTGTTAGTGCAGGGAAACGATGAAACACGCTGCTGGGACGAGACATAACTGCGCTTGGAGCAAAGGAGAGTGGGTGTAGAAATTCTGGAGTGAAAAGTAGTTCCATCTCCGTCGCGCAGTAATACGCGAAGATATCGAGAGCCTTGTCACTCACCAATTTATAGGATACCTCCGCGCACATTCACGCGAGCGTTCTAAATATAATAATCATACCTGGGATATCATTGTATCCAAAGGATAATATTTATTAAATAAAGGTGAGTAAACGTTGTTAAAACAAAACAAAATTAAGTAAGAGTGGAATTTTGTTTTGTTTTGTAGGCACTAAATAATTTGTTCACTTGAATGTCATCGCGAACATGAATAATATAAACAACTGAATACGTATGTAGTGCTAACGACTCACGACTGGGCATTGATAATATTGTTCATATTTGTTAAATGAAGTTATTGAATTTTGCGATCTGAATATTAGGATTCTAGATTGGCGGGGAAAAATCATAACACCAAGCACATGTTCTTTGCAATATTCTACAAAATCACGAAGTTTGTTTTTACATGCTATTCTTACTGATATAGCCCAACCCCGTGGAATATCGTTGCTGTATTGTTACCGGTATAATGCTTTAATCCAGATATGTGTGGCAGATAACAGAAGCAGATTTTTTTGTCTTTGTTTGAAATGTTTTAAAACTCATTATATATTTTGCACATAAAGTGGTTCGAGTAATATTTTTCTGGATTTCAGAAAGTTATGTGTTGATAATATTGATTGAGTAGAAATCTACTGCAATACTTATAATAATTGAGAACGTAATGACAACACTGCCATATAAATTATAGGACTGGCGTTTTATTTGATCATAACACCACGAGAAATGACCTTTAGATTCGACCCTATTTCCCAGATCTCCATCGTTAACATTCGATGATGGATTGCAGCGATGGTTTCCTGGGTTCTGGATCAAAAGACCCAGTGGGGGGGGGGGGGGGGGGGGGGCTGCGGGGCTGTACAGTGAAGGGGTAGGATGTGCATTGCTATGCCCGGTTGCAATGGGAGGGTTGAGGGGTGTGCAATGCTCGTTCTTGCGCAGGTGTGTTTATGACCTAGTGGCTATCACGCCCAGTAGATCCAGGTGAGACTAGGCTACGTGAAGCCGATGGGTTTTGTTCTGGCTTTGATCCTCGATGCTGCAGACCAGACCAGTAAAAATAGTCAGTGTTTCTAACAAGCCCTGGCGATAAAAATCTAAGGTGAACGAACTAAGTAATACAGGTAACAATTACAGCACAATATAGAGATACAAAGCAGATATTATACACAGTTTTGTCTGAATGTTCTTGGCCTTGCGGAGATCATAGGAAGAAACATCGTACGATGCATTGGACTTTTTTTGGCCCGCCGCAATTGTATCGTTGTCTTCACATTCTGGCGCTGCTGAAAGATGTTACAATATGCTCAGGGATGATGCTATCACTACCCATTCTTCTGAAATATCTGCTAGCTCAAGTATTGTTGAGTATATAAGTGCTTCTCTATATTCACTCGAGATTAAAGAAATTGGCTCAATACTAGTATTCGTGAAGTGTGTAACTGGATCATCCAACAAATCCAGACCATGTGGATTCAATTGACGATACAGAACGATCTCCATCCATTCTGCTCTCCCCCACCCCCCACCTCCCGGTCAACTGTTGCCCTGCAGAGATTTACACCACATTGTGCAGTTTAGCGGCGGCTGCCGAACTAACCACACACGTGCTAATATTGCCTCAGGGCGATTCCCAATCATAGAGCTTTAGACCAGCCATGGGGATATTAGCTGATATTGTTGATTTGCATCATGGTAATGTTTTGGTCTGGTTGTCACTGGTTCTATGCAGAGCTAGAGTTAATCATAATATGAAAGCCTGAATCAACAGTCAACGCCGTAATGAATAAGTGGGATTTGATTAAAAAAAATACCAATGTAGTTTACATTTCATAATAATATAATGATATGATTGAATAGTGATATTAATATATTCGTGGAAAAAAACTAGATGTGTGAAACACCGAGCACTGCCCAAATTGCAGAAAGCAAATCTAGACCAAAATGAGTGAAAAATAAAAGTTCGGTCAAGTTTTGTGTATATTACAAATGTACATAGCGAGTCTGTTCGCGTAATCAAATTTATAGACTCGATTTTAACTAAAACTAAAGTTTGAAGGTTTCAATGCAAAATTCCGAACAATTTATAAAGTTGTTCGATCACTTCCGATATTTCTCACCTCTTTCAATTTGGGTTATTATTTAAAAAGAAAATAGTTTCTGAAATTATATTCAACCACAAATCGTAGCCTGCATTTGTTTGGCTGAAACTAAAACTGTAGGTGAAAATGTGTTGATGGCTACCAACATTAGACAAAATTATCATGATTATAGGCCCATTTCCCAACTTACTAAAATCTAAGCCTGGTATGGAATTCCCATTACGAACCGCGAGCTGCGACCTGCGTACTGCGAGCTATAAACTGATACGGACATATGTGACCTGCGAGCTATAACTGCGACCTGCGAGGTAAAAACTGCGACCTGCGAGGTGAAACTGCGACCTGCAAGGTCAAACTGCGACCTGCGAGCTCACGTTACAAACTGCGACCTGTGTGTAACAAAATACAACTTGAATATTTGGCAGGTCTATATACATTTTCCGTATTAAACCGTGGTTTACTACGGAATAAGCCATGTATACGATATCATTTCTCGTTTCTATACTAGCTCGCAGGTCGCAGCTCGCAGTACGCAGGTCGCAGCTCGCAAGTCGCAGGTCGCAGTACGCAGGTCGCAGCTCGCAGTACGCAGGTCGCAGCTCACAGCTCGCAGTACGCAGGTCGTAGCTCGCGGTTCGTGATGGGAATTCCATAGCCTGGAGAAGTTTGTGATCTTTCTGCATACAATCTCGTACATTTAGTGTATTCAGTGATGATATTATAACTTTCAGCGGTCCTACTCCCTGCACGGTGGCTGATAGTTTCCCGTGGATTTTATAGTCCACTCATTGCGGGAACCATCAGGAATTTAATGATCCAGAACTAGCCTGCTGTGAATCCTCATATTTATGATGTGGTTAAAAGCTACTAATCACTCATGCTCCAAACCTCGCTGTATTCGCTGAATTAAACTATAATGGTACACGGTACATCTGTTGATTTGTTGATGCAAGCTTGTGCATCTGCAGGAACCATAAACACTGCCCTAATGGTTGCCATGGAAACTGAATGTTGGTGATATAAATGATTTCGAGTGAACGAGACAAAAAACACTGATTAATTAATTAAAATCAGTGTTGATAGAAATGGAAACTAAAATTGTACAACTTAGCGCAGAAATATGTATGTGTATTTTGCCATTTCTATGATAATTAACAAATATCTGACCTATCCAGTTGGTAAGATCTAATGTTTTTGAATACTACTACAGTTTACACAACAATAATATCAGTTTTCAAAAGTAGCCATGCAGTCCATATTGAACGACCTTGGTCAGAGTCAAAGTTATATCACGTGAAAATAAGTATGTGTTATTTGCACTACATTTGTTTGCTGTTTCCCTGAACGATGAAGTAACAGCTCACCTCATTGAACAAAAAAACTTACAATACATCAATGTATATACATATCACGAATCCGGTTCTCATTTTCCAGCGCGTCGAGCTGGTCTTCCAAAGTTTGGGTAAGAACAGACCCACGGAGGGTAGGGATGGGCGGCCCCGGTCCTGCTTTCATTTGTTTTGAATTTAGTGAGCCTAATCTCAACAAAAGAATCGCGCAGCACTTTCAAGAATAATATTTCTGATTGTTTCAATGACGTTTACATTTTATTCTTGTGAATAAACGCAAATATATGGAGTTCCACAGGCGACATACGACATACTACATACGACATACCACATACGACATACTACATACGACATACTACATATGACATACGACATCTGACATACTACATACGACATATGACTTTAAAAGTGACCTGGGTGAAAGTAGCCCTGAAAACAAGGCAAAAGCAGGGTGTATTTCAAGATTTTTTTTTCTTGAAGGTGAACGAAAAAAAACCTTAAAATACAACCTGCATTTGCCTTGTTTTCAGGGCTAGGGTGAAAGTGACTTACCAATGTATGACATCATGGTACATACTACATACTACATATGACATACTACATACTACATATGACATACTACATATGACATACGACATATGACATACGACATATGACATACTACATACGACATACTACATACTACATATGACATACTACATTTGACATACGACATATGACATACTACATACGACATACTACATATGACATACTACATATGACATACTACATATGACATACGACATATGACATACTACATACGACATACCACATACTACATATGACATACTACATATATGACTTATCACATGCAAAATACCAATCAACTCAAACAATGTCAGATCTACCACACACCTCATCCAAACAAATGATAGCTACACGTATCCAGCAGACTCTTGTTTTTATGTATCAAATTTGTATCAAATTTTTCATCTGAAAAATCCACAATCAAAATTCCATTGAGTTTGGCTATACCGTTTAGCATGGCTGAATTGTGAGGACGCCAGTTGCCTGGAGATTTCGAGCAGATAAATATTGTATTTATTTTCTTTTTCAATGAGGGTGACAATCTTTGTCATCCCTGAGGTGGTTTTCTTTGTTTAAGTAGTGATTGCAGATCGTGCCTCAGTCCTTCTGAGACGGCCATGAGAAGGTTTATTCTTTCAATGGGAAGGATAGGGTAGTATGTCGTATGTCATATGTAGTATGCCATTTGTAGTATGCCATATGTAGTATGTCGTATGTCATATGTAGTATGCCATTTGTAGTATGCCATATGTAGTATGTCGTATGTCATATGTAGTATGTCGTATGTCATATGTAGTATGTCGTATGTCATATGTCGTATGTAGTATGTCGTATGTCATATGTAGTATGTCGTATGTAGTATGTCGTATGTCGCCTGTGGAACTCTGAGAGTTTTGCGATACTTTTGGATGGTTTACCGTTATACATACGCATACAGTAACGCAACAAACATAATTACTGAGCTAAATTTCTGATGTTGGCAGAACAATTATGAAAGATACTAGTAGTCAACTTTTATAGTATCCGACATAAAAGTGATAAAGTGTGATAAAAATATGGTTTTTACACCAAAGTAGACGCCATGAACTATCAATTTGATCCAAATCAATGGGCAACATTAAGACCATTGATCTATAGATATGTTCTTCTGTGTAGGAAAATGAGCAAATCAATCCATTAAATTAGGGTTAATAATCACACAGGACCGGGGCCGCCCATGCCTACCCTCCGTGGGTCTGTTTTTACCCAAACTTGGCAGACCAGCACGACGCGCTGGCCAATGATTTGGTGTAGAGAAATACCAATAAAATTACATTTTATAATAATATAATTACTGTATATCATTAAATAGTGAGGACGATTGTTGGTCCATGTGCCCATTTAATATATTTGAATATCAATACATTCGTGTTAAAAAGACTGGATGTAGAACATCGAGTACCACCAAAATAGCACAATGTTTATTGTTACAACAGTGTGTCGCTGTTAGGATGCGGGATAAGAAAATCTAAACCAAAGTGAAGGGAAAGATAGGAGTTCGGTCAAGTTTTGTGGTTATGAGAACAGAGGTACACACATTCTAATGAAAGTGTGAAGATTTCAATGCAAAATTTAAAAGTCATTCAAGCACTTGAATTTGTATTTGTTTGATTGGAAGTAAAACTGTAGGTGAAGATGTGTAGGTTATGATGCAACATGAAGATACATGTGTCGCTTTTTGTATAGGCCTATTTTTCAAGTTGCTAAAATCTAGTTCTTCTGCATACGATCACGTTCATATAGCGTATTCAGTATTAGTATTATAACTTACAGCCGTCCCATCTCCCTGCATGGTGGCTGATAATTTCCCGTGGATTTTATAATCCACTCAAGGCGGAAGCCTGTTGTGAATCCTCATATTTACAACGTGATTAAGGGCTACTGACCACTCCTGCCCCAGACCTATAGTCGTTGTAATCAACTATATTTGAAAACGTTCAGCTCGATTCTGGTGGAGCAGTCCTTTATAATAGTATTTCTAGTTTTTTATGATATAAATATGTGTGAACATAATTTGTTCCCGAAATAACGAAATGAATGAAGGCGCTTCAATAATCCTGATCATGATAATACCACATGTTGCTGTCGCAAACTTTCTTGTTTTTCATTTTGTTTCATTGTTTCATTGAGACATCGCAACTGAATCATCAAAGAGCATGTACCTACATGTATATATGTAAAGAAAATATAATTTACTGCTAATTTAATTCGAGCGAATAACGTATACTGTGAAAAAAAAACTGCGAGTTAAGCCCCAGCACTCAAGTCAGATGGAGGATTGTACATCGCACAGTGTGTTTTGTTGACACAAGCGTGTGGTTGCTATGGAAACTGGATGCCGGCGATGTGAAAGATTTCGGGTAAACGAGACAAAAACCACTAAATCACTGTTGATAGAATTGTACAGTTCCATGCAGAAATTATACTGCGCATTGTCATTTCTATGACAGTAATAAATATCGGACATATCCAATTGATACGAACTAGTTTTTATATTATTACAATATATTATTAGATTCATCATAACATATCATTTATAAGTTAACCAGTTCATTGAACGACCTTTAAGGCTATAAGTCCGTCTAATTTTGCCACGCAGGTTGACTAACTTAGGCGTGGCAAAATTAGACGGATTTCTCCCGCAAAATGAGTATGTGATATTTGCTTTACATTTATCAACCATTCACTTAAACAATAAAGTACCATTTCATCTCGATGATACAAAAACCTAAAATGTGTTCAAATATAAATTGCTGAAATCCGGTTTTCACATAAATGATATATTTATTATAATCGCACATACATAAACAATACATGAACAATTCTCATTTTGAGAATAGTTGTACGGTTGTAATTATGTTTTAAAACGGACAGAATCTGGGGTTATAACGTGAAAGCATTTCTGCGCATCGTAAAATTCACTTTCGACCAGAGAATGGTCGTAAAAGTAGGCTGATAGCATGTCAATAACAACCAAAATATTTACGAACTGTCCGTATACTTCCATGATATCGAAAAAATTGTAGGTAGTAAGATTTCCTGTGAAGATTTTTATCCTAGAATATCTTTGTGTTCAGCACCAGTTTGTGGCATAGGACTAGTGTGTTATATTGTGAAACATAACAGAAAATATATGTTTCAAAAGCAAGATTGTAAAGTCGAAGCATATTATATACATAACTAAAGATTTTCTGTGAAGATTTTTTTTCTCTGCACAAGTTTGTGGCACAAGACTTGTGTTTTCCAATGTGAGACATAACAGAAAAAATGTTTCATAATATGCAGCAAACTGCCAGAAACTGCTACATGTAGTAGCCAGAAGTCAAGCTGTTTTCAACATTTTGGCAATCATCGGGTTTAACGTGTCGAGGGAGAAAATGACGAGAAAAGAAATCGAAATGAATGGAAAGTACAGTAGCGTTTGGAACATAATCTAATGTATGTGTCAGATAACACAGCCTTGGATCAGTGTGATAGTTTTATGGGTTAGTAATCTGCAACACTTTTGTGGACCGTTTCATTCCTTCAAGAAGTGTACAGACACAAAAAATGAACACACACGAATGTATATGTAAGCAGATAGTAACGTACACATTTTGTACGGATGTTATTGGCTTCGTTGAGATCAATCACATCGTTCCTGGGTAGTTATGCTGATACAAGATGTTGCAATATGCCCAGAAATGAAGCTGCATGTTCAAGTATTCTTCTGGTATATTTGTGAGATTCGTTATTGTTACAATTGACCTAATATTGGTGAAGTGTGTAACTAGATCATCAAACAAATCCAGATCACACGGATTCCATTGGCGATACAGAACGATTTCCATCCCTTCTGTTTTATCACCCCTCCCCTCCCCTCCGCTTCACCCCCTCAGTCAACTATTGCCCTGCAGAGATTTGCAGCATATTGTGCAGTTTAGTGGCGGCTGTAGAACTAACCACACACGTGTTATTATTGCTTCGGGAGGATTCCCAATCACAGAACTCTAGACATGATGATATTCTTGAGTTGTAACATGGGAATGCTTTAGAATTCTTGTGATTGAGTTATTTCAGTATATTTAGGATTGGGGATAAGAAATCTAGACCAAAGTGAAGGGAAAGATCTATAGGAGTTCGGTCAAGTTTTGTGTTTATAACAAAAGTACATAGTGAACTCGATGCATGCAACTTATAGACACGAAGTAATCATAAAGTGTGAAGGTTTTAAAGCAAAATTCTGGACAATTTATAAAGTCGTTCGATCACTTTCAAATCATTAGATTTTGGTTATCATTTTATAAATTGAATGATATTCAACCATGAAAACGTCGCTGCACTTGTTTGATTGAAACTAAAATTTAAGGTAAAAATGTGTAGGTTTATATACCAACATGAAGATATACATGTGTCGCTTTTGTATAGGCCTACTTCTCAATTTTCTGAAATATAAGTCTGTTAAGTTTGTACGTTATTCTGTATATTCAGTGATATTATTATAACTTCTAGCCGTCCCAACTCCCTTCATAGCGACTTATAGTTTCCCGTGAATTTTATAGTCCACTCATTGCGGGAACCATCAGGGATTTAATGATTCAGAACTAGCCTGCTGTGAATCCTCATATTTATGATATGGTTAAAAGCTACTAATCAATCCGGCCCTGACAAGCTGTTTTTGAAAACGTTTGACTTGATTTTGGTGGAGTAATAAACCTAACCATTTCTACTTTTTTTTTATGATAGGAATATGTGTTAACATAAATGAAATAAGCCTAGTGCCCGAAATAACTGAATGAAAGAAAGAGCTCAATCTTCGTTTCCTGTCAATGTACGCAGATCCACATGTTGATATAACAAACTGGCTCTCTCTCTCTCTTTCTCTCTCTCTCTCTCTCTCCATTCTGTTTCATTATATACAATACAACCAAATGATTAGTGTACATATAATACATGTAATTATATGTAGATCAAATGTAATATACTCCTAATGTAATTTTAGTAAATAAAATACACATAGATTCTGAAAGAATTGCAAATTGGACCCCAGTGCTCAATTCAGATGGATTATTGTACATGGTACGATATGTTTCGTTGACGCCAACTTGTGAGGCTGTATGAACCATAACAATGTACGGGTGGTTGCCATGGAAACTGAAATCCGGTGATATAAAGGATTTCGATATAAAGGAAACGAGGCGGAACCACTAAAACATTGTTGATAGAAAGGGAAAATAGAATTGCACAAATCAACGTAGAAATACTGTGTGTGTATATTACCATTTTTATGATAGTTAACAAATATCTGACCTATCCAATTGGTACGAATTATTTTTATACTACAATTTACACAACAATAATATCGGTTTTATTTCCGAAGTTAACCAGTCCATTGAACGACCTTGACCTGAGTAAAAAGTCAGAAGGATATATCAAATAAAAATAATATGTGATCTTCGCACTACATTTATATTGTTTTTATATTTTTCCCCCTGAACAATGAAGTACCATCTCACCTCATGGTACTTCACTGATACAAAACTTTACAATATATGTGAATATACATACCCCAAATCCGGTACTCAGATAAGTATTATGATCGCACATGTAAACAATACATTTGTTTTGAAAGTCATAATAACTTGAATGATCAAGTTAGTCTTGCTGATATGTGTTGCATGAATTGTTACAGTATGCTATTTCATTAAATATAATGCATGACCAAATCATTATGAGAATGGTAGTCATGCACAAGCAGAACTTTGTGACATGGAAGTATCGATTTCTCCGTAGTGTAAAATTCATCTTCGATCAAAGAAAGGTTGTAAAAATAGGCTAATAGGGTGTCAATACTGACATATGTCGGTTCAGGCATATACATAGAATTTACTGTCCAGAATGACTTTGTGAAGCATTTTTATAGAATATATCGTCCAACAAATCCAGATCACATGGATTCCACTGCCGATAAAACGATTTCCATTTCCTTTAACCCCCGCCCCCACCCCCTCCGCTCCCCAGTCAATTATTGCCCTGCAAAGATTTGTACCATATTGTGCAGTTTCGCGACGGCTGCCGAACTAACAACACACGTGTTGATATTGCCTCAAGAAGATTCCCAATCACAGAACTCTAGACATGAGGATATTGTTGATTGGTGCCATGGTAATATCTTAGTTTGATTGACACTGGTCCTATGCAGAGCTATAGAGAGTTATTTATAATACTATATGGAATCGTGAATCAATATCGTAATTGTTTCTTTCAAATTCCGTTTATTTCTTCTCGAACTTCACTTTTTATAATAAAATAATTTCTGGTAATGATTGAATAGTGAAGGTTTTTGTTTTTTTTTTAGTCCCAATACCCTAAGTAGGCACATGATATTTAAATACCAATACATTCGTGTAAGAAAGACTAGAAGTCTAGATGTAAAACATTGAGCACTGCCAAAATAACACAATATATATTTTTTGTTACAGCAGTCGGCCGCTGTTAGGATGCACGATAAATCTAGACCAAAGTGAAGGGAAAGATAGGAGTTTGGTCAAGTTTTCTGGTTATGATAACAAAGGTGCACGGTGCACAGTTTGGTCAAGTTTTCTGGTTATGATAACAAAGGTGCACAGTGCATCTGTTCAGGTGATGTAATTAGACTCAGTTCTGAGTAATTAGAAAGTATAAATTCCTGGAAATAGATTCATCCACAGAAGGGTAGCCTGCATTTGTTTGATTGAAACTAAAACAATAGATAAAAATCTAATTGAGGTTAGGTTTATATTTCTATTAATATTCTTATATTTATATGCGCATCATTCTGTGTATTACCATTTATATGACAACTCATAATTATCTGACCTATCCAATTGGTACGAACTGTGTTTTATATCGGTTTCTTGATTTAACCAGTCCATTGACCGACCTTGACCTGAGTAAAATGTCAGAAGGATATACCATATAAAAATTAGTATGTGATATTTGCACCACACTTATTTTTCTTTCCCCTGAACAATGAAGTACCAGCTCACCTCGCTGATACAAAAACTTATACAGTATTCATTATGCTCACTCAATGAATATAATGAATTACTTTTGAGAATGTTTTTTAAAAACGACCAGGGCCTGGGATTACGGAGCACCTGAACCGCCACACTTGTGTGAAGAAAAATAAGTATTTTTATCGTTTGCACGATGAATATCTTCGTTCGAACGATATACAAACATTTTAGCCTCGATTTCTGTTCTTTGTAAAATTTATTTTTGAGCAGGGAATGGATGTGGAAGTAAGTTAATAGCATGTCAAAACCAATGTAGGTCGGAGCAGGAAATTTTCTGCAAAGAATTTTTTATACTCTTCCAATCACTTTGCACCAGTATGTGGTACTAAATAAGAAATGTAAGACACAGCAAAACATCTATGTTCTTATATACAACAAACTGCCAGAAACTCTCTACATCTAGTAGACAGAAGTCAAACTGTATCCATAATCTTTGTACATCATCACGCTTTTACGTGTCGAACACGGGGAGAAAAACAGACGAGAAAATAACTTGGAAGAGATGAACACTTCAGTCATTTCAGTAACATTGACCCAGGATATGATATGTGTGAGAGTTTCAATAAAGCCTTGGATCAGTGAGCTAGTTTTCTCTGCTAGTGACCTCTTAAATTTTTATGGACGTTTCATTCCTCCAAAGAGTGTACAGACACAAAAACGTGTTATGTATAGCTTTGTAGAAAAAAAATCTTCGGAACTTTTTGTGCTCCTATTCCTTTTTACATGGGGACAACCTGTCGACAAAAGTAGCGGGAAAATGATTTTTCTATTGCTGAGTCATACTATACAAATATTGACTTTTGGTGAGGTGAATACGTGAAAATATGTACCTCTCGCAAAAGACATATTCACCGAGTTTGCGAGAGGTACATATTTTCACGTATTCACCGAAACCAAAAGTTAATATTTGTTTTATTATATAATACAAGTGTAAAGTTCATGCAAATACTGAAGCAATGTTTATTTGTGTGTGTTGCTGTTATAAAGTAACTAACCGACTGGGATTTGACCTTGGTTTATTTAAAAATATAATTATTTAAATTATAATATACAAACATAATGAAGTTGAGGTAGTTACAATAGAATTAGTTACAATGAGAAATAAGACATAATTATTGGAAATGGGTTATGACTAAACAATTACCATGATATGTGGGTAAATAACACAAATATGAACGACAAAAAGCCCAGTCCCACTGTCGCGAATCGGGGCTGCGAATTAATACGAACGAATATTCGTAGCACATCGCGCATCATCGTATTGGTTCTCAGTGCATCTCATCAATTCGTTGACACATTCGTATCACATCGGCATCATTCGCACAGAAACGCAGATCAATCGCAGACCACTACGAATTTTTTGAACTGTTGAAAAAAGTCGTATTGGTCCTGCGAACTGAATGTTCCTGAAAATCGTTCTCACTAATTCGCGGTTTGTCGTTGAACTTCGTGTCAATTCCTTTCCGTTTGTGTCTCATCGTTTCACATTCCTATCAGATCGCCGCGAATTCGCATTGGTTCGTGTTGCTTTACAGACAAGGGCGGTTTTATTATGTCTATATGCAACTAGTAAATGTATAAAATACTACATATCACGATTGGGTGGCCAGTGAAAAAGGCCATTGGGTGGCCTTGTCGAAAAGAGAGATTGTCATTGGTTGAATAATCAGGTAACGTTGTCAAGGGATACCAATTCTACATAAAATGCGGACTGTAGAAATTAGAAGAACGGATAAATAAGGCGGGAATGATAACCTTGGGGACCGACTACCGGCACGCTAACACACACAAACCCGTTTGTAGCCTGCGTCCACAAACTGATTAGTATGACGTGGATGTATGATATAAACATAATAATCTAAAACTATCAGGTGTTGATTCGAATAAGTACTGCGTCAGTCAGGCCTTCAGATTTCAGTTTGGTGTCAATATTTCAGGAACACTATAAACAAACGAAGAACAAGCTCATTCAATTCACTATATCACTGCATACGCGATACTAGTAAGAGAAAAAGAAAACAAGCATGAAAAAGCATTTGACCAGAGTTGCTTTTTGGCGAGAGGTATGTGATATGGACCGATCGGTGAATATCAAAAAAACTTCACCGGCTGGTCTGGTGAATATGTACTTTTATGCAGACACGTGTCCAGCTTTTAACCGATGACAACGTCGGGATTCTTAGTATTATATAATAATACTGTTTTTCTGTAGTTTTTGTGATGTACTAACACGAATACATATAATATACTGAATTTACAATGAAAATGAAAAGCAAACGTTTACTTTCTTGGGAGTTTCAGTTACTCTCTGCGAATTGGTTTGGAAAGTCTTTTCTTATTTAGGATATGTAAGAATTAAGGACAATTCTAGTTTTCATGCGAGTAAATGTGCACCGTGTAGTATAAACTGAGGCACACTGTGTTGAATTTTTTTTTCAAACACTGCAACAATGACGAATTTTGTCCATGTAATATAACATATAACATTTAATATCTAATATAACATCGGATATGCTAACGTTTTGAAAACACGAACAAGGTGTCTGAGTTTGTGGGCAATCAAAACAAAGCAAAAAGAATATGAAAAAGAAAATATTCCCTTGTTCTTGAAAATACTAGCTTACCATACGAATGGTTTTACAGCATGGAGAAGGAAAAATAATCGAATAATGAGATATAACCAACCATATAATTAGATCGAATATGTACATAATTGTACATTGCCACTATGAATAATGACAGTAACAACAGAATATACATATAAAGTCATATAAAGTTGGAAAAAATCGTTAAGCATGGTTAACACGATCAAACTACTTCAAACTTCTGCATCTAACTACTTCGAACTTTGGAGTTTGACGTGTTTGATCGCGTAAACCGAGACTTGAAACTATGTCCAACTACTTCAGAATACTTCAAACTTCACCACAAAGTTTGATCAAACTCAGTCAAACGATTCGAACTACTTTCCATATCCAATGAAGAAAAAGCGTGATTTTCATCCGTGACATTGGAGTATATAATATAACCGTTCAGTTTTGATACAACTTTCAACAAAGGAGCAAAAGAAATCAAGATCAAATGAAAATTTTAATGTAGTTGATGGAGTTTGAAGTAGTTCGAAGGAGTTTGAAGTGAGAAGTTTGATCATGTAATCCGGATTTATGAAGAGTTTGAAGTAGTTTGAAGTGAGAAGTTTGATCATGTAATCCGGATTTATGAAGAGTTTGATGTAGTTTGACGTGACGAGTTTGATCGTGTAACCATCCACCATCAACATGATCAAACTACATCAAACTCACTTTTAGTAGTTTGAAGTAGAAAGTTTGAAGTATATTGGTCCTGTAAACCAGTCATAACAAGTACAATCTGCTCTTTATCAATTGTATGTACGAGATATAATTTTTATGAGATGTTGGGTGAAATCATAAATATTGATTTGATGGGGATTTTACGATTAGTCAATAGCCCAGGCTGCAGGGAAATTAGCTAGGGACAGCTCTTGGATGGCACACAAAAGGTGTGGTTTACTGGCTTATAAACACAGTCGTTATTATTTACTATATACTAAAATTCGCTGTTTGTGGCAAGCTCGATGAAATACAGTTCGCTTTGCAGTTTTGTGTATTTTTTGCAACCTGTAAATATTCTAAATGCAGATATGTTATGTCCAAATAACGGACCCCATTGTCTTTCACAGTACCATAATGAGGTTTTTGAAATAGATACGATGAAAAAAATCGAGGAAAAAACAAGGCTCCTTTGTACACCAGGATACTGATTGAAATGAGCAGTTAAATTTTGAAACCGAAATAATTTAATTTATAGATTTTTTAGCTTACCGATCGTTTATGGGTTCTCGTTCGTCCGTCGTCCGTGCTCAGTACGGATTTGTATTAGTGGGTGTTTTCTTCTCGGCGTGATGAGTTTCCTAGAAATTTACCATACCGAAACTTTCTGAACACATTTTTTTTTAATTGAAAGCTTTTGGCCATGATGACCAATTCGATACAATTTCAAAATAATTTTCTCAAAATCTGCTTGATGACTCCCTTCCTAACTAGAAAGCCTTAACTAACAAGCCATAACTAATAATCGCTAGAAATACAAAACAAACAAAAAATCTGCAGACACAAAAGGGATGTCTACCGATTTATTCCATAATGGAAAGAAAAGCACAACTAACCTTGAAAAATGAAAAGCACAACTAGACATCAGGGAACCTGGAGTCATTTCGAGTTTGACCTGAAGTGTCTAAATATCTGCTGATATAGGACGTTATATTATAGTTTGGATCTTATGTGACATTGAAATCCGCATCAAATTGCATTGACTTGCATTGACGGAAGATTTAAGCTCAAGCCTGACCAGAAGTGTAAATTGGCAACAAATCCACAATGACAGATGGTATTGCCTGGTATTCTATGGGTTTGTATTCAACAATCACCAAAATGGAAAAAACAATGCCGTCAACATGTAGTGAGTTTGGTGTTATATTATTCATTATAAAATTTAGGATGCTACCAATCTAATTAGGGAATCATAAAGCAACAAAAGCAAGATACAAGTTCATGGCCAATGTTGTGAAATGTAAACGGAACAGAAAGCTTTTCTATTCAGGCTAAGGCAACCTTGCTATTTATACCTGGAAGTTCCATCGGTGCATTGCCCTAGAAATACATGTATGTATGCATGGCTGAGAAGGGAGAGGGAAGGTGTGTGTGGACGGGGGGGGGGGGGGGGGGAGAGGGGGTATAGTGGGGATCAGCAACGAGGGAAAAATCGAGGAAGAAAATTTTGTTTCGGGGGTGTATATATACCCCAGGTATGAAGTTTGAGAGGTAGATGCCGGGGAAAAGGGAGAAACGTTCAGTGTAGCGAGAACAAGTCATCGAGGAAACACATCGTTCGGAGCTGCGAGCTGTAGGTTTCAAGCTTTAATAGGAATTAAATGGAATATAAAGGAAGCAAAAATGGAAATGAAACACAAAATATGTGTTTTTTTTTTCAGTTTGCGGAATTGTGGATTTTTTTTTCAAGTTGGCTGCATGTAGTTGTATACAAATCGAACTTCAGTAATACAGGAGCATACAGGAATAAACGCCAAACCAAATCGACACTGTTCAAACCTTTGATAAAGTTTGAACAACGTATACATATATGATCACTGCATTCGATTGATTTTGCTGGTTGAACTGGTTTAACTGGTTGATTATTGTCTAAATCATCGACATTCTTATTGTTAATTATAAGGATGATTGACAGATATGTTACTATTTCCAGGTACTTTAGGATACTAGGATGTCTCAGGTACGTGTCGTTCAGATTAGCAGCTCTGGTGGAGGCTGGGCCGACCCTATGGTGAGTTCTCTCGGTTGTCATGGATACAAGCACCGGCTATAATTGAATCGATCAGGAACTTTCAGAAACAAATCCTATTCGAGAGGGCCGCAGGTGAAATTGTAGCGCTATAAATTCCAGCTATGGTTGTTCAAATTTTCAGTTACTTTTTTGGCTGTTATTACGAAAATGAATTCCGCATTTTGCATTTTTAATTGAAAGCATAATACTGAAATATTAAACTACCATGATACATGAATATCTTTTTTCTTCTGATTCACCTCGTTCGAACTCGCATTAATTCACATGCGCCAGATACCATTACTTATTCATTTCTTTAAAATCAGCAAATATACTGAACGTCAACACTCAGTATGAATAGGTTGACATGTATGTCTAAATACTCCTTATTTTACCTCAGCTGCATGTGTTGTACCGGTAAGTTCTACATTAGTATGAGTGAAGGTGGAGATCCAAATTTTATTTTAATACTGAAGAACCTATCGAATTTATACCATTAAGATGTAAAATCATGTCCCCACACAGACGTTGCTAGGCGACGACTGGCCCGCTGGGTTCGAGATTCACACGGTGGGAGGCGGGGACCTCAGTCTCGGCGGGGGCGGGGGCGGGGGTGGTGGCGGTAAACAGCGCTACTCCAAGGGGTGGAAGGCCCCAGGACAGGACAGAAAACCCCCGCCGAGGATCGTGCGCCTAGCCAGCAAGAAGTACCCGGAGATTAAGAAGGCATGTCTCCAACAAAAGGCTCTCTGGGAAGACCCTGACTTCCCGGCCGTGGACCGCTCCGTCTTTTACAGCTACAACAGAAAATTTGAGTGGAAACGACCGTCGGTAATGGAATAAATTACACAAACCACTCATACTGTTTACTAGTATTGTTTGATACGTGGATGAAATTGTCATATGTACATCATTATTTGTAATAGTACTCCGTTAACTTCCAATTTAAAGTTTCTTGCTCAACATGTGGCGCTGATCATGGATCTAAAACAGTGACATGTGATAAGGAAATATTTTAGCAAATTTCGACCAGGTAACAAGCCTCCCCCCCCCCCCCCCACATAACAATCCTTAAAACTCGCAAAGTGTATCTTTTGTTATGTCGCAGGAGCTCTGTGAGAACCCGCGAGTGTTCGTGGAGGGAGCCTCGAGGTTTGACATCGTACAGGGAGATCTCGGTACGTCTCGTTACTTCTAATTGGTAGTTTTGAACATAAAATGATTTTGTTATTGGATGGATGAATGGTGTAAGCACAATTGCATATATTTCCAGGTAATTGTTGGTTTCTGGCTGCCCTGGCTTCAATGTGCGCCTCTAAGCAGGGAATCGTAGAAAAAGTAGTTCCGGCTGATAACTCGTTCACGAAGGACTACATTGGCGCCTTCCACTTCCGTATCTGGCAGTATGGCAAGTGGATTGATGTCTGTATCGACGATCGTCTGCCCACCCTCAACGGAAAACTCGTATTCGTACACTCAGTACACAACAATGAGTTCTGGTCAGCGCTCCTCGAGAAAGCTTATGCCAAGTAAATATTCCCCTTTTTTGTTCTTTACCACTCGTGAACAAAAGAAAAAAATATCATATTTTCATGTAAAAAAAATTAGCCCAAGGGCTAAGATAGGGTACCGGACAATTTTGGTTTCAAGCATTGTAGGTGACATATGATTTTGAGATTTACCAGTCAAGGTCATCTTTGTGAATCTCAATGTCACCATCAGGTATGCTGCATATGACTTCGTATGTTCATAATACAGAAGGCCGGAATTGAGCTCTGTTTCGCTCCACGACTCACCGTTTCCGAGATACGGCCAAACAGGAAGTGCCGAGTCGGCAAAAAAAAAAGTTTTATCAACAAGTATTTCGTGTGTAGAGGCAAATTTCAGATTTTGAGATTCGCCCTTCAAGGTCTTTAAGGTCAAGTTCAAGGTCACCAAAAAATGTGCCATTTATACATGACTCTTTTACAGGCTTATACACAATCCTAACCTGTATGTGCAAAAGTTTATGCTTCAGAGGCCACTTTCAACATTTCAAGTCAGACATTTAGCACTCAAGGTCATCCAAGGTCAAAATCAAGGTCATCATCAGTTGTTTCATATATGACTTCCTATATGTTCATAATGCAAACTGAAGCTCTATCTACATGCATTTCATCTGTAGAGGCAAATTTGGGCATTTTTTCACCCAAAAATGGCTGTTTTGACCTTTCAAGGTCATCAAAGGTCAAATTCAAGGTCACCTCCCAACTCGCTATATATAACTTCCTATTTGAAAGTGCCAATATCTAAGCTCTATCTTCAAGCGTACTATGAGTACAGTCCTGGCAGCTCCCATTATGAAGGAAAAAAGTGCCGAAAATTTTCTGTCCAAAATTTTTTTCAAAGGGTGAAAATTTTTTTTTGTCTAGAAATGACCCAAAATGAATAGTAACGCGATTTGGGGCAAACAAAATTTTTTTCGCCGACCCGTCAAAAATTCAAAATGGCCGCCACACGGAGACTGGCGATTCAAGGGCAACAAAACTTATAAACATCATAAAGGTACATAAGGGGAAAATTTTGAAACAATAATCTCAAAACTGATCAGACAGTTTTCGAGAAAAGACAGGCCAGGTGCAAATTTGAGCATTTGTCGACCCAAAAATGGCTGTTTGTCATCCAAGGTCAAATTCAAGGTCACCACACAAGTCGCCATATATGACTTTCCATTTGAAAGTGCCAATATCTAAGCTCTATCTTCAAGCGTTCTATGAGTACAGTCCCTGCAGCTCTCATTATGAAGGAAAAAAGTGCCGAAAAGTTTCCAAGTCCAAAATTTTTTTCAAAGGGTGAAAATTTTTTTTTTGTCTAGAAATGACCCAAAATGGATAGTAACGCGATTTGGGACAAATAAAATTTTTTTCGCCGACCCGTCAAAAATTCAAAATGGCCGCCACAAGGAGACCGGCGATTCAAGGGCAACAAAACTTATACACATCATAAAGGTACATAAGGGGAATCTTTTGAAACAAAAATCTCCAAACTGATCAGACAGTTTTTGAGAAAATGGCCGCCAAAGTCCAAAATTGGCCATTTTTCGTCAAAAATGGCCGCCATTTTGAGAAAAATGCGAAAATCAAAAAACTAAAAAATAGCCCCCTCTTGAAATATTTTTAGGCAACTTTGTGCAAAATTTCAGGAAAATCCGCCTGTAAACTTTAAAGATAAAAATGTGGACGGACGACAGACGGACGACGGACGCAACGTGACGGCAATAGGTTATCGGACCATAGGTCCGGTAACCTAAAAAATAGCAATGATGATGATTCATATGGGTCCCTGATCCAAAAATTTAAATTCTTTGAATATTTTTGGAATTTCTAATAAATTTTTTAATGACAAAAACTCATCTCAATATTAACAAATTATTAAAAATGAATGCACCAGCACTGAATGCATTTCTGATATGATAACAATTCCAAAACAAAAAATACTAGAATGTTACCTAAAATTCCACCCGTACGTGTAGAGTGAACGGTTCATACGAGGCGATGGTCGGAGGCTGCGCGGCGGAGGCGATGGAGGACTTCACCGGAGGCCTCTGTGAGACCTACAAACTCAACAAAGACCCGCCCAAAAACATGTTCCAAGTCATGAAAAAAGCCTTTGAAAGGAACTCCCTCCTCGGCTGTACCATCGATGTGAGTTCTAATTCATCCATCCTCAACTCTATTTGCCATTATAAGTATATTTCCCTCCCTAAATGTTTACCATGAAGTCAAGCTGAACGAGATGTATTACTTGGGAATGTGGCTAAACATACATCGCAATATCGTATCCATACACATATCCATAGCAGTAGTAAGGACCCATTTTACGGCCGAGTTGCACTTGATGACCCCGACATGACATTTCTCGCACAGGCGCCGAATGGTCAGATCGAGGGTGAGCTGGCTAACGGGCTGATCATGGGCCACGCTTACAGTATCACTAGCGTGATGCAGGTAGACCTCAGTGGGAGCCAGGTACGTGGTCATGAGAAACTTTACCGGTGGAAGATAATGATATGTTGAAAAAATTATGTTACCTTTGAAGACTCCATTAGAATATTTGTTTCCCACCGATTTAGCGTTTAATCGTTCATGATAAACATTGAGGTACTTTTTGTTGATTATCTTGAGAATATTTCGAAAATATAACATATGTTTTAATGTTTATTCAGTTTTTTTTCCTTTGGCTACAGTACAATATGTACATTTATAAGTAACAATTGACTTAAAAACAAAAAATTCTTATCGAATCGTTTTTAGAAAAGATAATCCATCACTAAAAAATATGCTATATTTAAATAATCAACAATGCTGACATATTTTGCGAGACGATAGTTTTGATAAGAAATGTATATCAATTTCATGGAATTAACATCAACAGATGCTTCCACAATTCAATTTTCATGAACTATTTGCCAATTCAGTAAGTGCTCTGGTAAAACACGCTTCTTTGGTTCTGAACATTCCTTCGTGTGTTGGAAGGGCTTTTCATGCATACCAGACGCACCGATTATTCACTAGAGACTTCAATACATTAAAATAAAATGTATTTTGTCATTATCAGGAGCACTTGCTTACACACAAGGCTAGCAAATAACATGATGGTCGCCTCATTCAGCTTTGGTGTGGCAGTTTCCATAACGCCAGCAATCGCTATTATATTTTACAGTATTGTTTTTCTTTTTTATGTGTGAGTTTGTTATTTTGATACATTGTGTGTTTGTGATGAGCATTTACGATTTTGAAGTGAAAATTAGATTCTAAAACTTGGACGAATGCTTTGTCCACGTCCTTCACACAACTTTGTCTTATCTCGCCACATTCAGATCTCAATTCTGACCAAGATAACCAAATCAAACTGTTATGTGATTACAATTTTCTAATTCTGGGAAACAGACCCTTATTCACAAATAAATGCATGTGTCTACTGAAAGAAAAAGAAATCCACCTTTGAAGCTTCTGACGATCACCTACCAGTGCCTTGAATCACTGCATTATATCCCTGTTATGACTGCATTCTAAGGTAAGATGAACGTCATTGGTCTTGACTTACTAGACATAAAAGTGTGAGATATAACATCTCTTCTAAGAATGGCATTTGTGAAGGACCCTGTAACCCCCACATGTTTGAAATATTCACATTGTTTGCTTCAAAAAGACTAGTGTGACATTTCCAAAGAGACCTTCTAAAGTAACCCCAACTGCTTGAAACTTTCTTGACTTCAAAAACTCCTCACCATTTCCTGAGATGACACCCATACCCTTGCTGTGGTAGTTTGATAACCCTCTGCCTCCTTGATTCAGGCGGCAGTATACGGGCGATCAGAGAACTTGCTCCGCATACGAAATCCCTGGGGAAACCAGTATGAATGGAAGGGGGCCTGGGGAGACAGGTATACTGTTTTAAATTTTCTCAGACTCTCTCAGTATATGAACTTATCCAAAGATATTTTTCCACTGGTCGTTCTTCCCGCTTGATTGTATAAGTCTGAGCTGAATTTGTAGAGTAAAGTTAGAGTACTCGCACAAGTGAGGAAATCTATTGATATTCCATATCCACTTTCAGTTCAAATGAGTGGAAGATGTTGTCAGAAGCCGACAGGAATAAACTTGGAATCAAAAACGAGGATGACGGAGAATTCTGGTCAGTTACTTACACACTCATATCATATCTGGTCAATACAACAAAGCAAAAAAATCACAATATCATCAATATATACCATATCACAACTTGTATGTTATACTGACTTTTTGCAAAAGTTTCCCTCACTGATAGCCATCTGATGAACTGACATCTAAACTGGACCCGATAGATAACCACTGGTATATTATATAGACGGATTTTATACTCACAGGATGACGTTTAATGACTTTATGGCGAACTTCCACAACCTGGAGATCTGTCACTTGGACCCACGCACGCTCTCTGATCACTCGGTCGCTGGTTCTAGGAAGTGGGTCATGAATCTGGAGGACGGATCCTGGAGGAAAAGGGTTAATGCTGGCGGATGCAGGAATTTTCTCGGTCAGTACAAAGTCATTCACATTAAATGAAGGATGGGGTTAAAGGATGTCAATGTATGAAGATAATTATTGGAATGTAATTTGAGTACATGTATATACATTTATATTCCTCACAATAGACTAATACAGTAGTGATAGAATTATTTGGGTCTTTTGCTCATGGGAAGAATCCTTTTCCAATCCAATGATAATTAATGCAGACAATAATAATTAGCATGAGCACCCGCATCTCCCGATAGAGAACACCATCAATTGAATGAGAGATCGCTGCAGATGCACATGCTCCCAGGGAAGTACCATTGATATATCCGAGTATATACTATTCACCCCACTTTTGTGGCCACAGATACGTTCTGGACAAACCCCCAGTACCGGTTTGAGGTGGTGGACCCTGACGAGGGGGATGAGGACAACACTGGCACCGTGATCATCGCGCTCATGCAGAAGGAGACCCGGAGGAAGAAACAGCAGACTGGTCAGGACCTACTCACCATGGGATACATGATCTACAAGGTGAATAGATGAACTAATATAAAGAAACAGACAAACGTACATATTTAGTATTTCATGATGAGCATAGCGAAGGTGCCTTGTCAATCTATGATAGAAAGCTTACAGTATACCACATTTTACGGCACTTGAAACACATTGGTTAGTTCAAGTCACGTTATGTAGGATTCCATATCCCATTCAAGCGAAACTCCCCCACTTATTTGTAGTTTTCTGGTTTTGTATTTTGGACTGGAGTCTCAAAAACACATCATCATTCATACACTAAATTTAAATTCACATGTACATGGCAAACGTAGGCTATACTCAAAATTATTCATGATGCACATGTGCTCAGTAAATCACAAAACAAATATCATAGGTCCCAGAAGGCAGCTCCTCGGGCCCTCTCGATATGAACTTCTTCAAGTACAACGGGTCGGCGGGCAAATCGTCCTTCAGTAACATGCGAGAGATAGTGGCGAGACACAAGCTGCCACCCGGTCATTACGTCGTACTGCCCTGCACTTTCAACCCCGGAGAGGAGGGAGATTTCATCTTGAGGATCTTCTCGGAGAAAGGCACTAACGTCAGGTACGTCACGGTTTCCTTGTTTACAAATGACCTATCACACGTGGTTTCAGTTACACCAAAATTGTTTGGCAAGATTTGTCGGAGGATACGTTTTACAGACTCATTGCCATGACTGGCAATGAGTCCCATAACATAACATGTTATGGGAGATAACATATTATGTACCACCAACGTTTTGTCTTCACGTCGATAAGCTTTACTATACGTGTATGAGTGTATCAAATAATAGTGAATAGAATTTTATTCATTGTCGTTTGTTTTCAGCGAGATTGATGAAGACACAGGTTATCTCCAGAATAATGACCCCATCAAGGTAGCTTACTCTCATAATTGTGTAAAATCGTCCTCACTGTTATTTACCGAGGTTACATGATGAATAAACCAATGACATTGCATTTCATATCAAACTCAATAAAATTTGTTTAGGTCAAGAGTGATATTCCAGTCAACATGCCAGGGGTAAGCTATTCAATTTTCTTTTTTCTGTAGTTCTTTTTCTTTTAAAATGGATATATATTCAAATATGTGAAACTTGAATGTTATCGTGGTTTCAAAAGAAGAACTAACTTATTTTCCATGTTTCAATTTTAGAAATTATAATACCAGTAATCTCAGTTTGCCCAGTAGATTTCCTTTTAGTGTATTTGTTGTAGTCAAGTTGTTGAATAAATCTATATTTAGGGGAGAGTTACAATGAATGGACCACCTAAACAAAAGTTTAGATTCCAATTACAAAAACCACCAGCAAAAACCAACTTGATTTTCGTGCAACATCTGCGTCGAATGGCACCTTTTGTACGTTACCAGGAATTGATACACACTGCAAATATACCTAAATATGAAATTTAATGGTCCAGAGTGGTCCAATCAAGGAAACTAAATGCCTTGAATGTTTTCTGAATTGACCGCCAGTTGTCATATTAGTTGTGTATAACAAGCTACAAAGTAGTTGGTTTCCAGGCTGCTTCTACATTACCTTCTATTATGGGCGATTTTTATTTTCGTACCGTAATCGAAAGCCAAGATCCCCCTAAAGCACGCCAGCTCAGGGCAACATGTAAGTGATCCAAGAACTGAATTCCAGCAGATCAGTCAGGGCGAGGATTACATAAACTGTAACTTGCAAGCAGAGTGAGGTGGTTCAATCTAGGCTTCTGTCCGTTCAAAGCGACTCTCCCCTAACGATGCATGCTCCCTTTATATAAAACAAATCATTTCCTTCAATATTCCCTTCTATTATCTACCAGAAAGATAAAGGGACTTCTGATAAATTTTCTGTTAACGTAGTCCGCTACAAACATGGAGGTAACGGAGAGTCAAAATTTAAAAGTCATTTCTTGAATATTATCTCTTCAAAATGACATTATTTTATAGAGTGAATGATCAGCGTACTAGTACTGAAAAGAAAATAGGGGGTCACCGTGCTCGTTCCTTCTACATATTCGATCAAAATCACACATATTTACCTAAAATGACATAAATTCTGGCATTTTTGCACATTTTTTTGCCCATATTCACATCTTGCATCGTGTGTTCGATGCGAACGGATACGGTGACCCCCTGTTTTCTTTTCAGTTCTGGGATGCTGAACAGTTACTCTATAAAATATATCATTTTGAAGCTCTAGATTATGTTGATACAGGTATTTATGTTAAAAAAAAACCCTTTGACCCCCTTCCCTCACTGTTTGGAGCGGACTACCTTAAGTGATCTTTTCAGATTATTATGATCAAGTTCCATTTGGATGTGTATCAATTATATCTAGTAATAATCCAACTGAATCCCACAGATTTTTGATAACTTTCCATCAATGAATTTCTCGATGAATGCCTTCGACATCCGGATGATTGAGGTAGACATACTGTATGTCTTATAGTCTTCGCTATGTCTTTGTGGCAAATTGTTATGTTGCTTCGCGCTTTATATCGGTTGGAAAAATCTGCTACTGAATTTCAATACATATGCTTTATTTTCCGTTGTTTTTTTTTGTCTACAGTTTTTCTATGAATAACTATTTCCATGTTTCTTTTGTTGCAAAATCGTGTAAACGAACACAACTTTGATGTAAATATGTTATCAATAATTTTACTCATTCAAATTCCAATGCTTTGGAATGGAATTAGGTATTCAATCAGCGTATATAACAACATCCGATGATGCAGCATCTTATCAAACCGTGCGTTATGAGTAGTATAGTGTCACAGTACACCCCATTATAGCGAAAGCGTAACGAAAACACAGCAGTGCGGGGATACGGGGGGTTCATAAATAGTTGGCAGAATAATTAGACGGTAAAATATATAGACGACAAAACAAAATGGCAGGGTGTGTTTACTGTTCATTGTCCTCGGGACGGGGTCAAACCTAACGGGATGCAGAAAAATTCTTCTGAACCCAAAGTGAAAGGTCATTTGATAGATTGATCTCAAAAGCAATAGGATTTTTTTCCCTGGTGGTATATGGACCTCCATGCAAAGTTCCATATGGAATGTTTGATGGCGAACTCAAGTTTGAAAGAAAGAAGGAATTTGTGCAAAGATATATATGTTTATTTCTGTAGAAATGCCTTTATGCCATTACAATAATCATGCATACAAAATCAAGTGGACGTGAGGCCATGTGTTAGATGTACCCAAACATAGTACATTATACAGATTTCAGAAGATTTGATTGGGTTATGAAAAATTTATGCCATATAGTTCGAGTTAATTTTTAGTTGTTGTTTAAATAGATATAACTATATTAGTAAAATAATGAAATGTGATTAATATATACTTGTAAATATATATTATATACAATAAAACGCAATGCTGATAAAATGGAATAAATTGGGGTTAATACACATAAAATTTATAGGATTAATAATGGATCATAATTCAGTTTAAAAATATGTATGGAGAGGAAAATGATACATGTTCTTAGCATATTCGGGGAAGCCAATCCTGGATATAAACGTAGATTGAGTGTCCATCCGAGTTGCGTTCCTAGATTGCTTGGAATCATCGTTGGCGATATTCTGGAGTAGGGTGAGCATAGGCCTATACATATACAGCATCTTAGGTATTGTCCATTGTAGCTAATGTAATTTACAAGATGAATCAGATGTACCTCGCACTTGATAACTAGCAAAAAAAATAAAATAAATAACTTTGGCATTCTACAATGTCTAAGACAACGCCAAGAAGTGAGATGGACTACTTCCCTATTCTACCCAGTCTCTTTGCAATATGCTTCTTTCCTCTGCATCGTTCAGTTTCCTTTTTTGCGCACCAGCTGATCAGCAAGATGTTGTGCTAGAGCCACCATGGCCAATGTTGGGTTCCACGAGCCGCCGAGTGGCCAGAGTGCTCCTCCTGTGACAAAGACGTTCTCAGTTCCGCGGAGACGGTAGTCAAGGTCCACGGGAGCCGGTTCCTCTTCTCCGATGTACAGAGTCGAGGATTCATGAACCGTGCCGTCCACCCGTCGTTTAGCTTCTGTCGGTCGACTATCAGTCCACTCCCCTGAGTCTGGTGCGCCATGCCAGTACTGCACGCGGCTCGCTCCTTCCGGGGAAAGTACCTTCTCGATTATATCAAATGTGGCTTTGTCCATGGCATCCCATGTGTCTTTGTCGTTATCGTTTTCAATGATTCGCAGCAAGGAGTTTGTGGTCATATCCGGGTCATCGTGATTACGACGGAACCAGTTGTCCGGATTCTTTGCATCGAGCTCTCCCAAAACAGCGCAGACGAATATGGCATAACCTGCCGAAGTCTTCAGCTGCTCCATGGATGGCGAGGCAATGACATCGGGCATGTATCGTAAGGCAGTCTCGGCGTTGTTTTCCGGGTCCTGGTCAGCTATGACGCTCATTTGTATGTGGAACTGCTTCGTGTAGTCACAGGCTTTTCCAGCAATGTAAAAAGCTCCGATCTCCAAATCACCAAATGCGGCGTTTGCCTCCAGATCACTCGTTGGTATACGGGCGACAATTGAGGAAATGAAATGAGCTGAGAAGCGCTCTCCTACTTCCGTTCGAACAACCTTCAGGTCGGGGAAAGAGTTGCGCACTAGGGTGGTTGGAGGAAGAGTCCCCATTGCCAAGACCAGATGAGCATCGCCAATTGGCACAACGCCACGAGAAGTTTTCAAAGCTGTAGCATTCCCCTCCTGTTGATGGATCTTCTCAACTGTACAGTTAGTCGCTATGTGCAGCATCGAACCCTGGCCACTACGGTATATCGAAGCTTGTTTGGATGCTAATGCCAGTAACTCGCCTGGCACCGAGTACTTCTGGAAGTCGATCCGGTTGACAGATTTAGCGTTCGAAGCAATGGGCGCAGCTTCAGCACGGTAAATGTTGACAACGTCAGTGGCGTTTTCCAGCAGCTTTCCAATAACGTTTTGGAGCAAGCCATACACTGGCCTCTCGTTGTTGACGAAATTGCGCCATGCGATATCGTCGCTGTCAACGAGGTCCGCCCGCTGCACGCGTAGAAGTTCTTCTGCTGACTCGAAATACTTCTGAAGAACTCCCTTCGTGGATTCGGGCCATCCATGCATTTCTTCAGCTGTTGGTCTCGGACACCAAGCGCTCCACAGGGTAGATCGACCACCAAAGAAGGGAACCATTCCGTGTAGCCATCGAATAACGCCCCCTCCTCCGGAAGCGGTCTCTGCGGCCAAAGTCCAGGGAAATGTTTCAGAAAGTCCGCCCAGCGCACTGACGAAGGGCATGGGCAGGTTCTGGAATTGCTCTGGTAGGAAGAAGGTACCACGCTCTAGGATCAGTATTCTGCACTTTGGGTCCGTGTTCAGTGCTCTCTCAGCGACGGCCAAAGCGCAAAACCCACTGCCTACGATGATGATATCATACTCATTCTCCTCACGTGCGTGTTTAAACTCCGACTCCGACAAGAAGAAGACATGGTCCATCACCTTGTGAGCCGTGGGATGTTGAGGTCCCGGGGTCGGGAAGCCATGTTTGAGTTTACTTGTTTCGGAAGCCATTTCAATGTGGTTGATATATCGCCTGTTTAAAAAAGAAAAACTTTAAATATGAATTAAAAATTAATATGTACATAACTTATGAGTGAGCTGCACAATGTTTAGATGCAAATTATGAATATTCCACTCCAGATAATGTATCCACCTCACCTATTCGACGTTGTACGACACGCGCGTATTTAATGGTAACTTACAGTGAAACGCGACGATTTTGGGGTATCGGAGCGAAGCATGTCGCATTTAAATGGTAAAAATATTAATAAAAATAAGTATCAAAGTACGGTTAGGATTGCCAATGTTATTGCGCAGGCGGTGTTAACCGGGAGGAGGGGGGGGGGGGGGGGGCTGGCGGGGGGGGGGGGGGGGGCAGTGTCGGATCCAGGATTCATCAGGCGCGAACATCTCATGAAATGTCAAATGCCTAATTTTGAATGATTTTTTTCGCAATTCCTATCATAAATTCCGCCCGGTGTAATTGCAGCAAGACTTTGGGGGTGGGCCCACAGGCACACACGCATTTTCAGGTTACCGGACGTATGGTCCGATAACCTATTGGCATGGTGTTGCGTCCGTCGTCCGTCGTCTTCGTTGTCGGCGTCGTCCGTCCACATTTTTATCTTTAAAGTTTACGATCGGATCTTTTTGAAATTTTGCACAAAAATACCTAAGAATATTTCAAGAGGGGATTATTATTTTGTTTTTTTGATTTTCGCATTGTTTTCAAAATGGCGGCCATTTTCGCCGAGAAAACGGCCAATTTCTGACTTTGGCGGCCATTTTCTCAAAAACTGTTCAGACAGTTTTGAGATATTCATTTCAAAAGATTGCTCCCACATACCTCTGTGATGTGTATAAGTTTCGTTGCCCCTGAATCGCCGGTCTGCGTGTAGCGGCCATTTTCATTTTCTTGACGGGTCCCAAATAGGACTTTCTCATGTTAAATTCTCCTAGATGCTTCATAATGGGACACATTATGCCTAATATCTCACTTAATATTGACATTAGAGACTAGGAATCAATTGTGGACACATAGGAAAAAATATATGCTGATTATTGTCATGACCTTGAATTTGACCTTTGACCTCATTTTCAAGGTCAGAGCACAAAATGGCTAATATCTCGCTTATTATCGACTTTACAGCTTAGGAATCAATTGTGGACATATAGGAAATGATATATGCTGAATGTTGCCATGACCTTGAATTCGACCTTTGAACTCATTTTCATGGTCAAAGGACAAAATGGCTAGAATATTTTGCTCCTCTGTTGACTTTATAGCTTGGGAACCAATTGTGGACATATTGAGAATGTTATACACTGAATATATATAATTTCCTATATGTTCTTAGTTGATTCCTAAGCTGTAAAGTTGATAATAAGCGAGATATTAGCCATTTTGTCCTTAGACCTTGAAAATAAGGTCAAAAGTCAAAATCAAGGTCATGAAAATATTCAGAATATATCATTTCCTATATATTCATAATGATTCCTAAGCTGCAATGTCGATAATAAGCGATATATTAGCCATTTTGTCCTGTGACCTTGAAAATGAGGTCAGAGGTTAAATTCAAGGTCACGAGAATATTCAGTATACATGTATACATTTCCTATATGTCCACAATTGATTCGTGTCCTCTAATCTCAATATTAAGTATGATATTAAGCATTATGTGTCCCATTATAAAGCATTAACATGGGAAAGTCCCATTTGGGCCGAGTTTGGGCCAAAATGGCCCACTTCGAGCGATTCAAGGCAGTCGAGCGATTCAATATGAAGAAAGATTACTGAACAGATTTTGAGAAAACGACCGTCAAAGTCCAAAATTGGCCATTTTTCGTCAAAAATGGTCGCCATTTTGAAAAAATTGCGAAAATAAAACGACTGAATAATACCTCCCTCTCAAAATATTTTTTTAGGTATTTTTGTTCAAAATTTCAGAAAGATTCTACTGTAAACTTTAAAGATAAAAATGTAGACGGACGACCACGGACGACGGACGCAACGCCCTACTAATAGGTTATAGAACCAAAGGGTCGGTAACCTAATAATCAAGAGTGGCCTGATGATCATAAAACAATATATTTCTGCGTACACACAATGTATCGCATAATACACCCGCACGTTCATCCCATTGTTGTCTTGTTGTCTGGCGACGTGTTTACTCCAACATCACCGTCTTACATGATGAGATATTATATTACCAAATAACATGTCATGCACACGTCCACATGAACAACATTGACACAATTAGCAATACATCAAAATAGGGTATTAAGCCATGAAATGAAATAAAAAGGGAGGTTGTATAAACACCCAACATCCTGCAATATGTTTCTCCCGAGTTTCAATGCATACAAAAAGGCAACAACAAGATAATAGCTAGATTACAGAATAAATTGTATTTGGATACATTCTTGTGACGCATATTTCTTCCGAAGTTTATTTGCTGAATTTGTTTTTATTATTGCATATAGTATACATTATAATGTTAAATATTACAGTCGCAATAACATCTTAAGGATGACTTTCGGATAAATTTTGGACAACATTTCAAAACAATTTACATGTAAAATATCTCATTGGAAATAAACTATTTTGTCGGTGTAATGTAAATAATACATTGTCGACATGTGCATAAGCTTTGCATAATTATTCTACTAAATCAACAATTATGTTGAAATTATGTTAAATCAACAAATATATACTTGTTGAATATCGATGTAATCAGAAATTCAACCAGAAATGTACTTGAATCTCCTAGCCGAAATGTTGTTGCAATTAAAAAATGCAGAAAAAAATAAATAAAAATTTGGGCGGAACTATGGGAACTGCGTATAAGATTTCTACATCGGACGAATCAGTACAATGAAAGCGTGTATTCAGTTACTTTAAAATAGTAGAAATGATACAAACTTTTCCAATCTTTTCCAAGCAATAGTTCCAATCTTTCAATCTTTCATTTCGAATTGCTGACTGCCTGAACGAATTGCCTAATCCCAGAAATAGTTATGTATTTCTGCTAATCCTGAATATATTAAACAGTCAAACTTGCGATTGAAAATTCACCCCATTCTCATTTAGCAGCCCAACCTAAGATATAGTCATCGTTCACACGAGAAAAATGCACCTGAGGCAGTAGCATTAATCAAAGAGGTTTTGATATAGGGCCTACCATCAGCATTGACATGATTTTTTTCGAAGTGTATCTATTCATACACTTAATGGCTTTACAAAGCACAACCCTCCAACCATGTGCTAAGTCTAAAGTGCTTAACTGTATGGATGTCACAATAACGTACAATGTACATACCACGGTGTTAAGCAACCGAGACATGACCCATATTTTGTATATTGTCATAATTCTATAGGTCAAAAATACATGAAAATGGAGTCATGTTGAATCGATGTTGACTGCTTCGAAGCTCATGGTAATGGACTCTCAAATGAATGACCTAACGGCTATCCCGTCTAACTACTTTCATTGCTGGCAAAATACATTTTCACCGTGGCAAATGCGAAGGGTATATAATCGCAATTGAATTGGCCATTCAACTCAATTTTAAATGGTCTTACTTTAGTGGTCCAGACTCAATAGCACCTTTCTAAAAAAATTCAGGCCAGCCTAACCACTATACCAGTTCAATAAATTGACGCATTGGACATCGCGTGATAAACATGAATATATGGGACGATTTTTTTGGGTTGTTTTTTAGTGTTGATGGCCATGCAAAACCCCTCTGCTTTCCCGGCTTCTGAAAAGAACGCTAACGAAATGCTGCCTTGAAAACCGGGTTATTATTTGACAGTAGTGCATTCTTTCAGATGAATATACACTCGTTCAGAAATCTGGCATATAAAAATATATATGAGGTGATGTTCCACAACAGTTTCCCTTAAATGGTCAAAATCAGGTGAAAGCTCGCAGATTGGCTGACTGATGATGTCATGTGACCCGAAGCGCTTCAGCTTTAATGGCGGAGGTCATTTAACACCATCATTTAGCCAATCAGCGAGCGTTCAACGTTCACTCAGGCTAGAACTGTATAGCATCAGCATCACCTCATATATTTCTTGTCTTGTCAGATTTCTGGACGAGTGTTTTGGAGAAGCAAAGGGGTATTGAAATTCCATCAGCACCCAAACATTCCAAGGAAGAATAACAAAAATAGACCGTTTTGACCTTTCAAGGTCATATACATGTAAGGTCAAATTCAGGGTCACCACTAAAACCGCAATATATGATTTCCCATTCGAATGTGCAAATATTTAAGCTCTATCTCGAAGTGTTCCAAGTGTTATCTCCATACAGCCCCCATTTTGAAGGAAAAACTGGGTGAAACATTTTGCTCAATATTTTTTTTTTCAATTGCGCAAAACAATCTTTTTTTTTTGCAGGAAATGGCAAAAAAGAACAAATAGTGAACTAAGTTAGGACGAAACAATTTTTTTTTCGCCGATCCTTAAAAATCGAAATGGTCGCCACGCGCAGACTGGCGATTCAAGGTCAACGAAACTTATACATGCCATAGAGGTATCTGGAATATTCTGACACAATTTCAAATTAAACTGATCAAACAGTTTTGAGCAAATGGCCGCCAAAGTCCAAAATTGTCCGTTTTTCGTCAAAAATGGTTGCGATTTGGAAAAAAAATTTGCAAAAAAAAGAGAAAAATCTTTCCTTTTAGGCATTTTTGTGCAAATTTTCAGAAATACAATGTAGACCAACCGCAAACTTTAAAAATAAAATGTAGACGGACGACGACGACGACGGATGCAACGTTACGGCAATAGGTTATCGGACAAAGGGTCCGATAACCTGTAAAAGACGATTATACCAATTTCGTTCAAAAACATGTTGAACACACAGTGATATACACTGTAGTGATTTCACTAGAGTTTTTAGTTTGGTAGTTTGGTCTGTAGTATTCAATATTTAATTTTGTAAAGGCCAATCATATAGGTACAGAGCCCCTGAGGTGACACACCGATAATATTTATTAATCCGTGCGCACGAATTAACAAATTGTGCGCACAATTTAACAATTCGTGGCCACGACTTAACAATCCGTGGGCACGATTTACTATTTCGTGGGCACGAAATACTAATTCATGCCCATGAATCGGTAAATCGGGCCCACGGATTAGTTATATCAATCCGTGGCCACGAAACACTAATTCGTGCGCTCGAATTGTTAAATCGTGCCCATGATTTGTTAAATCGTGCCCACGGATTAGTTAAGGTGATTTAGCAAATCGTGCGCACGAATTAGTATTTTGTGGTCATGAATTAGTATTTCGTGGCCACAAATTAGTAATTCGTGCACATGCACGAATTGTTAAATCGTGATTAATAAATATTTTTGGTATGTCACCTCAGGGGCTCCGTATATGGCAATATAATGTGTAATATAAATTTTAAAAATATATATAAATGTTTCATTCCGTTTTCCTGCTGCTGTCAAGGTCCCGGAAGGAATGGTATGGTTCTCCTACCTATTGTGGCATCGAAACATATTCCCATTTTACTTGTACAAATGTACTTTAAATATCTTGTACTTTAAAAAAGTCATAAGTCGAGTTATCGAGATACGCAAGTCATTTATTCGAGATATGCAAGTCGATTCATGGAGATAATATCTCGATTTATCGAGTTACATAAGTCGATTTCTTGAGATAATAAGTCGATATATCGAGATACGTAAGTCGACAAATATATTTTGTTTCTAGTCGGGTGGCCCTAATCCTCTTCCGTAATTTCGTGTTGAAATGGACTTGAAATGGATCCCCAAATAAAAATTCACGAGTTTTATATAAATACATGTCTCTCCTACTTCACCATCGATTTTGTTAAACGTCATTTGATAATTATTGTTGTACACGTAGAATTTGCGCTATACAAATTAATAATTGTGAAAGTGCAAATTGTACATGTTCACACTCACATTCGTATCAGCTCCACTGTTGAAAAAATGTGTCTGATGCCAGAGCAATCGAGAAAACCTAGGCCTACATGTATGTTTTCCACTAGAATAGGAATACATATAGTTGACTTCAAGATGATTTTTAAAAAAATGTTTTCGAAGTAATAATTTGTGCTTCTTGTTACATGTGCAAATAAATCACGTATAAAATGAATATGTATGCCCAATTGCACCTACAAGATGAAATTTTGCTGGTAGACTGCTTTACTGCTTTACTTGTCTGTTGCGAGACCTGCTTAAAGCTGTTTGCCTGTATAAAATTCCAGTAAAAAATTAGTGGCAATGGCAATGATATATATGCATTACATTATTCTAGTGATAGTGTACATATATATATAATATACATGTATATGAAATTGGCATTGCAATCCCCTATACTTGATAAAATTCATAATGGTAAATCTATATCAACACAGATGATTCAATAATAAACGAACTATAACTACCGTTTTGTTCAGGTTTAGGTTTGTTGTCAGCATTTTAGTTTTTTTTCTGACGAATGAGGCACATGCACATATTTTTTGATGACTGTTGCAGGCTGCACCAGAGCAGAGGCGTCAACGCGTGGTGAGTTTGTGCGAACAACACAGTTATGTTTCTTGAATCACTATTTGAAGTCTCTTCAAAATATGGTTTCTATTATTACTGATAAGTTATAGCGAATCTGATATAGTTTAATGTTCTGATTTTTTAAAAATAACTTGTTCCCTCCTGTATCCCGGCATGCAGCGCGTGGTGACTGAGCAAGACGTCGGAGATGAGAAAAACATCCGGGCCCTGTTCAAGCGGACAGCCGGCGAGGATTTGGAGGTCGATGCCTCTGAACTGAGGGACATTCTCAACTCACACTTCAAGCAAGGTATACAATCGCTAAAATAAATAATTGAGAAACTGTCTAAACTGCGTTAAAACGAAAATCCTGAGGTCCACGCATGGTTGTCATATTATTAGGGTGTCTACACTACTGATTCTACATACTGGTCACGGTAGCCAAAAGTAATAGCAGAGATGAGAACGTAACAGAAGAAATCTAAGCTCGACCCTCTGCGCCTTTAACTGTGTCATATTTTAACTTTACATACCAAATAAAACTTTCTGAAATATTCTAGTTCGTTATTGTAAGAAATAAATATCCATGCCGATTTTTTAGATACATGTGTTCCAGCCCTGAATTATAGCCAGTGTTTTCAGATGTTCTTTTCGCGGAATATTGATACCCAACAGAAAAGTATCGCGATAATTGAAAACCAGTCACCATGGCTCATATATATATGTAGATTTTATGTTCGCTTCGCTTTCAGATCTGAAGGGAGAAGGAATCAGCTTGGAGACATGTCGCAGCATGGTTGCTATGATGGACGTATCCTTGACAACCCATCCAGTATCTGGCTTATCGTAAATAACGTATAGAGCCTACGGTACTTGGGATAGCATTTCATTGCATCATAACAACACGTATTAACTGGTTAGAATATGCCGTATTTGTTACAGAATAATGAAGGTAACTTTAGTTCCAGTTGATTTTCACGAATAATTTAACATTCCTTGTTTAGCACATATGGAATCACTTTCACCGCCCATGGTCGGCCCTGATATTGTAATCAAATGCCATAGCTAGATATATCTTAGTTAAGGTAGTCCGCCCCAAACAGTGAAGGGAGGGGGTCGAAGAGTTTTTCAAAATAAATGACTGTATTAACAAAATCTAGAGCTTCAAAATGACATATTTTATAGAGTAACTGATCAGCATTCTAAAACTGGAAAGAAAGTAAGGGGTCACCGTGTCCGTTCTCTTGGAAAACAAGATACAAGATGTGAATATGGGCAAAAAATGTGTAAAAATGCCATAAATTAAGTTCTTTTAGTAAATATTGGTGATTTTTTATCGAATATGTCGAAGAAACCAGCACGGTGACCCCCTATTTTCTTTTCAGTATTAGAATGCTGATCAGTTACTCTATAAAATATGTTATTTTGGAGAGATAATATTCAAGATATAAGTTTTAAATTTTGACTTTTCATTACCTCCCTGTTTGTAGCGGACTACGTTAATGACATTGTAAGAATTGTTTACCTTGACAAACTTACTAATAGGTGGATCGCTCAGGAAAACTTGGTTACGAGGAATTCAAGAAACTTTGGAATGATCTCAGGAAATGGAAGGCAGGAGCCCGTTATTTATTGAAGCTATTTGTTTTCAATCTGTGACCCTTACTTTCAAATTTGCATGGATATATGTGTGTTAATTTATTAAATCACATGGCTCAAAATAATCCAAACCTTGAATTGAGTCCTTAAACTCAATGAAAGTGTTTTAATTTGACACATTTTTGGTTGAAATGTTTTTTTTTCTTCAGAAAATCTTCAAAGAATTTGACCAAGATAAGAATGGAACTTTCAACAGTTACGAGTTGAGAGAGGCGCTCAATTCTGCCGGTAACAGCAAACACATAAACATCGTGAAACAACGATACGCACATGTAAAATACTCTTATCGTAAATATTCGTGTAAACACCAATAGTATTTGAAGGAATTACCACTATTTCATGACGTTGCAGGGTTTCGAATCAGCAACTCCACCTATGCGTGTCTGGTGTTACGGTACAGTGACAAGGCGGGGAAAATGTACTTTGACGATTTTATCTTGTGTGCAGTCAAACTGAGGTCTATGTGTGGTAAGTGACACGTTTGATGGAATTCATGGTATGTCATTGCATAAATATGAGATTGTGTTGTTTGTTAACAATGTATGCGACATGTAGAATATTTAGAAAAAATTTGATACAGGATCGCCCTATTAGTAATATACATATTTAATCAATTTGTTCTGAATCATTATGTTCGGTTTTTGGGTAGTTGTATGCCAATTGCGCAACGTATACGGTGGAAACAAATGTATATGGCACACTGTCCACCCCTGATGACGATAGCGTGCCTTATAATAATGTTTGGTCGGGCTTTGTACCTATATAAGTTATTCATTTTCGATCAATCTATCGGTCTCCACACAATTACATCGGTATTGAATATACATTCCAGACATTTTCAATGACATGGCAGTGGGCGCGAAGAGCGCAAACTTTTCGATGGATGAGGTAATGAGTTTGAAAGACACAAGTGCTGCATCAGAATGAAACTTTTCATCATCAACATTCCACGATTGTTAACTCTTCGCGTTTATTCGTTTGATTGAACATTTTAAAATCCTCCAATTTGTGAGTTTTCTTTTCCAGTTTATTCAAACAACGATGTATGCTTAGAATGGCCGCTGGGGGGTGGAACCAAACCACGACACGGTGTTGTCAACAGTATGCTGTCCTCACCTATGCAGCATTTCATTACATGTATTTGTGCTCTGTATCCACAGCATCGCTGCCCTCATACATGTATGTGCAACTCGCAAAATAATCGCTCAATTAAAATCATTTTTATTGCCTTTCGATAACCGGATACTTGAATGTTGGATATGCTCTAAAAATTGTGATTTTGAACTTTTACATGGGTATTGAAGTATTTATAGTCTCGGTCTACTAGTACATCGTTATCGATTATGTGATACATTAGCATCGTTGTCACCATGGCTGTATTGTTAATATTGTCCATTGTTAAAAAGTAATGTTTGGTTGCACATGAACTGCATTGATATAAGAGGTGGCGCTTTTGAGAAGCATTTCACGTTGGGTACAATGTGCAATACATCTTTTTGTATGAAAAATGTATTAAGTAGAATTAGCTTTTTGTCCCGGAACTGCTGAAAAATTTCTACATAATCTTTTTAATCTGATTATTTCACTTGTATCATTTTACACTTGTTTGTGGTTTGAATAAAATTTACATCTCAATTTTGCGCTGGTGATTTCATCCAAAAGAAGTATGGTTTTTAACTGAATAATACTGTTCATTTATACCAGAAACAATAATCATAGTACTGACCAAGTTGTCTGCATACCTTTGAACAAAATGGTACGGTGTGCTTAAGTTACCATTCATACTTCCCCCAATGTTCCATGTACAGTACTTTTCAGACTGTTTAGACATTTCTTACCCACATGTGGCACATGTCAAAGCAAGTTGGAACAGTAACTCAGTGTACCATAAAAACAATTCATACTAATTGGCAAACTAGACGCTTCCGGTCGCCTACGACCGCTTGGGTGTATCCCCCGTAGCCCTATCATCCCTGTTGCCCCAAATATATCACTGATGTACATTGTGAGTGTGAAACCTTTCAAGCTTATTGAAGGACGAATTCAAGATCACCACTAAAATCACTGCATACGAATTTCCATTTCGACATGTTCGATAAAATAACGAAATTACAGCCAGATAAAAGTTTTCACCCAAAGTTATACTTCAACTCAGAATATTTGACAAACTTGGTTCCAAGTTGAAATTCAAGCAAAAGTTGACAAAAACTGCATTTCAAGATGACTAAATTGGAGCCAGATCGAACTTTTCACCATAAATAAATAGATGATATTTCAACTCATACTATATGCCAAACTTGGTTCCAAGTTGAAATTCAAAGTAAAAGTTGACCAAAACTACATTTCAAGATGACGAAATAGGAGCCAGATCAAACTTTTCACCATAATTTAAATTTTAATTCATAATAATTATGTGCCAAACTTGGTTTCGAGCTGAAATTCAAGTAAAAGTTTACCAAAACTGCATTTCACGATGACGAAATTGGAGCCAGATCGATTTTTTCACAATAAATTATATTTTAATTCATAATATGTGCCAAACTTGGTTTCAAGTTGAAATTCAAAGTAAAAATTGACTTTAATGGTAAAAATAATGTTAACTTATCCAGTTACACCCATGAAATCTCTACTGGACAAAACTTTTAAATTGTTGAGCCCAATAATAAATGTTTCTTGTCTTAACTATTTTTCTTGAGGTCATTAATAGACTTAACTAGTAAAAATGATGTTAACTTATTCGGCTACAGCCATGAAATCTCTACTGCACAGAAGCTTTACCTTGTTGAGCCCAATAATAAATGTTTCTTGTCTTAACTATTTTTATTGTGGTCAATAATAGACTTAACTAGTGAAAATAATGTTAACTTATTTGCTTACACCTGTGAAATCTCTACTGGACAAAACCTTTACCTTGTTGAGCTCAATAATAAATGTTTCTCATCTTAACTTTTTTTATTGTGGTCAATAATAGACTTAACTAGTAAAACCAATGTTAACTTATTCAGTAATATTGTTCTGTTTTCACCAAAAACATCAGTTCTGTATTCTGAACAAGAATCCAGTGCAATTTGCTTTCATAGTACAGGTTACTGGAGTGATCACACATGTCAAAGTAGGCATTTTAATTGTTGTAATAAGTTAACCTCTCAAACTTATTAATATTTATTCGATCATTCTGAAAAACAATAGGTTTCGTGTGATGGTCTTTCTCATTGAGCCTGTGCGATTTCATCATCATTCATCGAAAACTCCCACCCGTAGAGCGTTCACAACCCATGTGTGTTAAACAGGCTAATTTGAGCACAAAATGTTACACCAATCGGCTATTTTGGTTGCTATGGCAACCAAAATCGATAGGTGTTGAGATCTCACCATAAGTCATGTCCATATAAAATATTATCAAAATCGGTTCAGATTTGTAAGCTGTAGCGCGTTCACAAGAAAGTGTCTGCGGACGCGGACGCGGCGGCGGCGCGACGATCGTAAATCCATAGTATCCGCCGAACTTTGTTCGGGGGATACAACTATGGACCTTTTGTTATGTTGGCAATGACTTCGACAATAACACTTTTCCCAGTCATTGATGAATGATTTATTAAACATAGAACAATTATGTGACCTATTTCTATTACCAACACTTACCTATTACAACATTTAATGCTTAATATTTAGCTGCAGTTATTTTGATGAGTATTAAAAGTTTATTAGATACATTTTACAGAATATCTCACATACACAAGTGGTTTGTCTACTATGACCAGTATGTGACATGTATATATAAACATATATAACATGATAACAATAATTTGTGCATAGCGAATCTCAGTATGGGATGGATGTGAGAAGTATTGTTTTAGCAGTCTTGTTTCCTATTCAGGATTTTCACAAGTATGCAATCATATGTCACTCGGGTTCGGCTATTTCTGCAGCAAGAAGCTCATACATTGTTTAATGAAGTGAAGCTCTGTCACCAACATATTAACTCAGGTAAGGCAACACAAAACAAAGACACCAGGATTGCAGTGATATAAACACTGCCCCTGGTCCAAACAATATCAGATTCTAACTCGAACTTACTTCGATATGGATAAATTGTTACAATTCTCAGCTATCATCAACAGTCGACACTGCATAATGTTAATATGTAACTTGTTTGAGAGACCTTGAGTATTTGCAAAAATTTGATTTAGCAGCTCAGCCGGGATCATTCATTCCAATCCAGTCCAACATTCTTAGCTATGAAACAGTAGATATCCGTGATTTCTTCAATCTGAAATGCACAGATAGATACATACAACAGAACAAACAAACGAGCAACAGTGGTATGCATATCACTGCATGCTTCCTACTGATACTACTCCATCTGGATTGACTGAAGATATTGAAATATTTCAATTTGAGTAACCTCATCTTAATGCCTTCTAACACACATACATCATATTGCCATTTTGACGGGACTTCTATCCATGTAAAGTTAGATACTCACAACTTTACTGGTTGGTTTGCCTGCTCCATGTCCAGACTTCGTATCTACTTTGATCATCAGTGGCTTTGTCTGTCAAGAAAACAATCATAATGCACAGGAATGAACACTGGGGTGAATCAGTCACATCTGTACACTGAAGTCTGCCTTAAATCTTTTACTGTGGTGTGACCTACTTAGTTTACTGGAGTGTGCCCCATTTCAATCACTGGAATGTGTCCCAATTTGTTTACTGAAGTGTGCCCAAGTTTGTTTACTGGGATGTGCCCCACTTGTTTACTGGAGTGTGTCCCACTTTATTTACTGGAGTGTGCTCCATTTTGTTTACTGGGGTGTGTCCCACTTTGTTTACTGGAGTGGGCCCCACTTTGTTTACTGGAGTGTGACCCACTCGGCCGCACCCCTACCAAGCCTGTACCTGTTTCTGTGAGGCGCGGAGTGTGTGCTGAAGCTGTGCGATGTACTTGAGTGAGTGTAGCGGTACGACCCGGTCGTCATGGTCACCAGTGAGCAGCAGCATGGCGGGATACTGGCTCTCAGGGCCCGGGGGCTCGGCTATGTTGTGTAGTGGCGAGTACCTGGGGAAATAGAGGCGCTGAATATATTCGCTTTGTAATGAACAAGGTACATGTGTATATGTAAAATAGTATCCATTGCTTAGAGCTTATACATAATCAAATTGATTATGATATTTCAAAATCTATACAATACCTTGTATCCTATTCATACATTTCGCCATTGAACCCAAAAACTATTCTCATCGGGACATTAAATTTTCTGGGTTATTTCCCCAAATTCATTATAATATTCAACATCCATGAATACATGTACATGAGATAAGCTCACTTTATCAACCAATCAAACTCCTCCTTTTCATCCGAGCAGCCGAAGTCTGTTGTCCAGGCGTGGCCGATCGTGAACTTGTGAAACCGCAACATGTCCATCACACTAGTAAAATATAAATTTATGATTATGAAAGTATACAAATCGATAAATACCGATATTTAATTCATCCTTTTGGCAATAATCATGGTTTTGTTTGAAGGGGAGTCTTATTAGAGGCCTACTTCTGTGTATTTAATATTATTCAATATCAATACCAGGGATGGGGTCAAATACATATTGTCAAATACAAATACTCAAAGGTAAACTTTAAAATGTTGAATTTAACAAATAAAAATTTGATTTCATCAACATGCATACAGCCTCTATTCATTAAGACGTTAAACACCATTTAGTATAAACATCATGAACTGTTCTCACCCAACTTGCGCAACTGCACAGCCGAACAAATCTGGCGTCTGGTTCGCGCAAGCGGCTACCAACAGCCCACCATTACTGCCACCGTTTATTGTGATCCTGGAATTAATAAATACAGATAATGGTATATTATGTGGATACTTGCATGTGTAGAAACCATTCCGTTTGTTCCAGAACTGGTGCTACACGCATACAACATGTGTACAGTACATGCCATTAATTTCATGACTCTGATAGTGTAGTTTGGGATCTTGCTGGTCTTTATCTACAATGATAATTGTCATAATAGTTCGGAAGTTTATTTGTAGATAATATTGTACAGAGATTATCTGTTTAACAGGACTGTTTAGTATATCACATATATATATAACATTCTCTTATACAGGTAAGCAACTACCTATTTCAGTAGACTTCGGTTCAGTGCCAATGAAGCACAAATTTGATGTAAACATTTTATTCTGATCACCTATCAGCCTCAGGACTAACAGACTACATGTAACACACAAGTTTGGCGGACCTGTTTGCCGAGGTATATTTGTTGTCGATGAGGTAACGGGCCGCTGACTGGAAGTCGTCAAACACGTTCTGTTTGTTGGCCAACATCCCTGCTTTGTGCCAAGTCTCGCCATACTCACTGAAACAGCGGAAAAATGTTGTGAAATATTTTTAAATGACTTCGAATGACACAACAAGAACATCACGAACATTTAAAGTACATTTCTGAAGTAAAATATCAAAAGAAATATCCAATCGGTAATAGTACAGTTGTTAGACATAATATTATCATGTCCTGCACGGCTAGTAGCCGTCCCATGTTGTTACCATGGTAACTAAACTCACCCCCCGCCTCGAATATTCGGCACGGCTAGGATCCCACCCATATGGTTCATGAAGACTATTCGACTGACACTGAATGTCGGAGTTATGGATATCGTGAATCCACCGTAACCGTAAAGCAACACTGCGTGGGAGCTGTTTAGTTCGATGCCCTGCAAACATGGACACAAACATGTCTCTTGAGGTAACATTTACATTACCAGGTATACTTGTGTCAGAAAAGTAACTTTCACATTTGGAACAACATTTTCTACGGAGAAATTTCATGATGGAAGTATTTCATGAAGGAAATTCATCTTTCAAAATTCGAAAGTTTCATGTTTTTCATAATTATATTCGAGTCCTACCTTTTTGTGTATGATGAACATCGGAACTTTAGTGCCATCCTTGCTGTTGTAGAAAACTTGTACCGTTTGGAATTTGCTGGCATCAAATCCTTTAACTGAGATCTCCCGGTATAGCTTGGGAATCAGGGTGGAAAATTAACATCAGGATTTCTTGTACAGAGGTGTGTTATTATACACAGTTAGGTACAAAAAAAGGCAAAAGGTTTATCCTCAGTCCAGTAATTAAACTGTAATGATATTTAGATTTCTTACTGCTGGCTTGAACTCCTCTCCTGTCAAGTCACATCGGTAGATCGTTCCTGGTGTCAGGAACGACTGGAATTTGTAGAAAATCTGGAAGCGAAATTGACAGCTCTAGGATACTAGAGAAAAGTCTCTATCTTTCGAAGAAATCCATATCCCTTAGAGATTTGATCCCACCGTCGCGACCCTACGCCATTAAATATCACGGTATCCAAGGTAACCTGACCTCTGTGTCTCGTTTTTCCCCGGAGTACCCAGCTATGCTACCAATGTCCAACGGGAGGCTAGCGCGACGTTTTCCCGTTGATAAATCGTGAATGTGCAGCTCACTCTACAAGCAAGAAAAGAATGAATTGAAGAATAAATGTTACCATGTATGACAATGGTTTTAATCAATCATTATGAGCAATCTAGTTGTAATTGTTAAGTCTAATATTTGGGTTGTCAACGATTTATACCGTATGTCAAAAGACATTTAAATCCACGTCATCATAATGCACACAAATTTCTTGTATTCACATACTGAATATTTTTTTCCGTAAAATATTAATCACTTTGTAGCTACTTTTGTACAAACATAACATTAACATATCCAGCTAACCTTGACATCGTGTAAGTAACACAAGACGAGTTTGTTCTTGTTGACGCACGCGGCCCACTCTAAGACATCCTCTGCTTGTTGTGGAACCAAATCTCGCCACTCGGACTGAACAGCCAACAAAACAAGTCAAGTTTATAAATACAAGCAGCAGGTGAATTATTTTACAATGGCGTGTGACTTCATGAAAGCACTATATTTTCTTCATTTGTAAGTCATTGTTTTTATATTTCTCCTGCGATCAGTTAGGAAATCAGGTAGGTTTTCCTACTTCGATACCTTGTCCGGTTTGCCGAAGTCAATGTTGATCAGCTTGTACCGTGGAGCATCCAGGTTAGTTTTGAAGGTGAACAGACTTCCCTCATTGGTGATGTATTGAAACTCCCCATCGAAATTATCCACGACTTTCACATACGGCAGCATTCCTAAATTTATTCAGCGAAAAATAATGAAAAACACTTATCTACTACTATTTGTTACTGGCAAAACAACAGTTCTTCACCACAAAAACTATTTGGTTCTTGCTCAAACTAGACGCTTCCGGTCGCCTACGACCGCATGGGTGTATCCCCCATAGCCCTATCATCCCTGTTGCCCCAAATATATCACTGATGTACATTGTGAGTGTGAAAACTTTCAAGCTTATTGAAGGTCAAATTCAAGATCACCACTAAAATCACTGCATACGAATTTCCATTTCGACATGTTCGATAAAATAACGAAATTACAGCCAGATAAAAGTTTTCACCTAAAGTTATATTTCAACTCAGAATATTTGACAAACTTAGTTCCAAGTTGAAATTCGAGCGAAGGTTGACAAAAACTGCATTTCAAGATGACTAAATTGGAGCCAGATCGAACTTTTCACCAAAAGTTATATTTCAAGTCATACTATGTGCCAAACTTGGTTCCAAGTTGAAATTCAAAGTAAAGGTTGACCAAAACTACATTTCAAGATGACGAAATTGGAGCCAGATCAATTTTTTCACCATAAATTATATTTTATTTCATAATATGTGCCAAACTTGGTTTCAAGTTGAGAATCGAAGTAAAAATTGACTTTACTGGTAAAAATAATGTTAACTTATCCTGTTACACCCATGAAATCTCTACTGGACAACAGCTTTTAAATTGTTGAGCTCAATAATAAATGTTTCTTGTCTTAACTATTTTTCTTGAGGTCAATAACAGACTTAACTAGTAAAAATGATGTTAACTTATTCGGCTACAGCCATGAAATCTCTACTGCACAGAAGCTTTACCTTGTTGAGCCCAATAATAAATGTTTCTTGTCTTAACTATTTTTATTGTGGTCAATAATAGACTTAACAAGTAAAACCAATGTTAACTTATTCAGTAATTCCCGGCCCCTCAGGGCCGGGTATATGTGATTGTCGTTGACCTCACCCTATGTATCTCCTGTCTTCCGACTGTCTCGGACGACTCTCTTAGATTCAGCATACATTGGTGTTGGTTTCGCGAATTTGCAATAAAAGCCGATAAATTCCGCTAAGCTGATTTAAAAACACTGCTAATATCACTGTACTAACAATAAGAATTTGAATGACAATGAGAAGTGCTGTTTCAAACTAGACGTCAAGGCCTAAAGATGCCTTGGAGGCATTTCGGTGTTAAGACTAATTTGTAATATTTATAACATGTTTACCATGGGCTCTACAATGCTCTACGACACACTATTTCCACGATATCGATGAAAACGAAAAATGCCGACTTGGCGAAAAAAATTCAGGTCAAGGTCAAAGTTCATCCATAATACTCCTTAGACATGTTTGTCTGGTGCCACGAGTCTAAAAATAATGTCCGTTTCGCTCTACGACGCACCGTTTCCGAGATATCGACGAAAACGAAAAATGCCCACTCGGCGAAAAAATTTCAGGTCAAGGTCAAAGTTCATCCATAATACCCCTTGGACATGTTTGTCTAGTGCCACGAGTCCGAAAATAACATCCGTTTCGCTGTACGATGCACCGTTTCCGAGATATCGACGAAAACATAAATTGCCGACTCGGCAGAAAAATTCAAGATAAGGTCAAAGGTCATCCTCAACTAGACGTCAAGGCCTAAAGATGCCTTGGAGGCATTTCGGTGTGATGAATAATTTATAATACTAGATATCGACGAAAATGAAAAATGTCGACAAATTTCGGGTCAAGGTCAAAGTTCATCCATAATACCCGCTAGACATGTTTGTCTAGGGCGACGAGTCCGAAAATACCATCCGTTTCGCTCTACGACGCACCGTTTCCGAGATATCGACGAAAACAAAAACTGCCGACTCGGCAAAAAAATTTCGGGTCAAGGTCAAAGTTAATCCATAATACCCCTTAGACATGTTTGTCTAGGGCGACGAGTCCGAAAGTAACGTCCGTTTCGCTCTACGACGCATCGTTTCCGAGATATCGACGAAAACGAAAAATGCCGACTCGGCAAAAAAATTTCGGGTCAAGGTCAAAGTTCATCAATAATTCCCCTTAGACATGTTTGCCTAGTGCGACGAGTCCGAAAATAACGTCCGTTTCGCTCTACGACGCACCGTTTCCGAGATATTGACGAAATCGACGAAAACGAAAAATGCCGACTCGGCAAAAAAATTTCGGGTCAAGGTCAAAGTTCATCAATAATTCCCCTAAGACATGTTTGTCTAGTGCGACGAGTCCGAAAATAACGTCCGTTTCGCTCTACGACGCACCGTTTCCGAGATAACGACGAAAACGAAAAATGCCGACTCGGCAAAAAAATTTCGGGTCAAGGTCAAAGTTCATCAATAATACCCCTTAGACATGTTTGTCTAGTGCGACGAGTCCGAAAATAACGTCCGTTTCGCTCTACGACGCACCGTTTCCGAGATATCGACGAAAACGAAAAATGCCGACTCGGCAAAAAAATTTCGGGTCAAGGTCAAAGTTCATCCATAATACCCCTTAGACATGTTTGTCTAGTGCGACGAGTCCGAAAATAACGTCCGTTTCGCTCTACGACGCACCGTTTCCGAGATATCGACGAAAACGAAAAATGCCGACTCGGCAAAAAAATTTCGGGTCAAGGTCAAAGTTCATCCATAATACCCCTTAGACATGTTTGTCTAGTGCGACGAGTCCGAAAATAACGTCCGTTTCGCTCTACGACGCACCGTTTCCGAGATAACGACGAAAACGAAAAATGCCGACTCGGCAAAAAAATTTCGGGTCAAGGTCAAAGTTCATCCATAATTCCCCTTAGACATGTTTGTCTAGTGCGACGAGTCCGAAAATAATGTCCGTTTCGCTCTACGACGCACCGTTTCCGAGATATCGACGAAAACGAAAAATGCCGACTCGGCAAAAAAATTTCGGGTCAAGGTCAAAGTTCATCCATAATACCCCTTAGACATGTTTGTCTAGTGCGACGAGTCCGAAAATAACGTCCGTTTCGCTCTACGACGCACCGTTTCCGAGATATCGACGAAAACGAAAAATGCCGACTCGGCAAAAAAATTTCGGGTCAAGGTCAAAGTTCATCCATTCATCTATAATACCCCTTAGACATGTTTGTCTAGTGCGACGAGTCCGAAAATAACGTCCGTTTCGCTCTACGACGCACCGTTTCCGAGATATCGACGAAAACGAAAAATGCCGACTCGGCAAAAAAATTTCGGGTCAAGGTCAAAGTTCATCCATAATACCCCTTAGACATGTTTGTCTAGGGCGACGAGTCCGAAAATAACGTCCGTTTCGCTCTACGACGCACCGTTTCCGAGATATGCAGGATGAATCAAGGATGACTCAGCAAAAAATTATTTCGACCTCTAGGTCAAAGGTCGTTTGAGGTATCGATCCCAAAATCAATAGGGTTCTTCCCTGGTGATATATAAACCTCCGTGCAAAATTCTGCAACTATTGCCTGAATATTTTTTGAGTTATCGTCCGGAAACCAAGTTCCTCGATTTCATCCTCACGGACCTCATGGACCTCGGAGCCGGATCAAAAAAAAAAAGTACACCCTAGAGATGTTTGTCTAGGGCGACGAGTCCGAAAATAACGTCCGTTTCGCTCTACGACGCACGGTTTCCGAGATATGCAGGAAGCCTCAAGGATGAATCAGCAAAAAACTAGACGTCAAGGCCTAAAGATGCCTTGGAGGCATTTCGGTGTGATGAATAATTTATAATACTAGATATCGACGAAAATGAAAAATGTCGACAAATTTCGAGTCAAGGTCAAAGTTAATCCATAATACCCCTTAGACATGTTTGTCTAGGGCGACGAGTCCGAAAGTAACGTCCGTTTCGCTCTACGACGCACCGTTTCCGAGATATCGACGAAAACGAAAAATGCCGACTCGGCAAAAAAATTTCGGGTCAAGGTCAAAGTTCATCCATAATACCCCTTAGACATGTTTGTCTAGTGCGACAAGTCCGAAAATAACGTCCGTTTCGCTCTACGACGCACCGTTTCCGAGATATCGACGAAAACGAAAAATGCCGACTCGGCAAAAAAATTTCGGGTCAAGGTCAAAGTTCATCCATAATACCCCTTAGACATGTTTGTCTAGTGCGACGAGTCCGAAAATAACGTCCGTTTCGCTCTACGACGCACCGTTTCCGAGATAACGACGAAAACGAAAAATGCCGACTCGGCAAAAAAATTTCAGGTCAAGGTCAAAGTTCATCCATAATACCCCTTAGACATGTTTGTCTAGTGCGACGAGTCCGAAAATAACGTCCGTTTCGCTCTACGACGCACCGTTTCCGAGATAACGACGAAAACGAAAAATGCCGACTCGGCAAAAAAATTTCGGGTCAAGGTCAAAGTTCATCAATAATACCCCTTAGACATGTTTGTCTAGTGCGACGAGTCCGAAAATAACGTCCGTTTCGCTCTACGACGCACCGTTTCCGAGATATCGACGAAAACGAAAAATGCCGACTCGGCAAAAAAATTTCGGGTCAAGGTCAAAGTTCATCCATAATTCCCCTTAGACATGTTTGTCTAGTGCGACGAGTCCGAAAATAACGTCCGTTTCGCTCTACGACGCACCGTTTCCGAGATATCGACGAAAACGAAAAATGCCGACTCGGCAAAAAAATTTCGGGTCAAGGTCAAAGTTCATCAATAATTCCCCGTAGACATGTTTGTCTAGTGCGACGAGTCCGAAAATAACGTCCGTTTCGCTCTACGACGCACCGTTTCCGAGATATCGCCGAAAACGAAAAATGCCGACTCGGCAAAAAAATTTCGGGTCAAGGTCAAAGTTCATCCATAATACCCCTTAGACATGTTTGTCTAGTGCGACGAGTCCGAAAATAACGTCCGTTTCGCTCTACGACGCACCGTTTCCGAGATATCGACGAAAACGAAAAATGCCGACTCGGCAAAAAAAATTCGGGTCAAGGTCAAAGTTCATCCATAATACCCCTTAGACATGTTTGTCTAGTGCGACGAGTCCGAAAATAACGTCCGTTTCGCTCTACGACGCACCGTTTCCGAGATATGCAGGATGAATCAAGGATGACTCAGCAAAAAATTATTTCGACCTCTAGGTCAAAGGTCGTTTGAGGTATCGATCCCAAAATCAATAGGGTTCTTCCCTGGTGATATATAAACCTCCGTGCAAAATTCTGCAACTATTGCCTGAATATTTTTTGAGTTATCGTCCGGAAACCAAGTTCCTCGATTTCATCCTCACGGACCTCACGGACCTCGGAGCCGGATCAAAAAAAAAAGTACACCCTAGAGATGTTTGTCTAGGGCGACGAGTCCGAAAATAACGTCCGTTTCGCTCTACGACGCACGGTTTCCGAGATATGCAGGAAGCCTCAAGGATGAATCAGCAAAAAATTATTTTGACCTCTAGGTCAAAGGTCGTTTGACGGATCGATCCCAAAATCAATAGGGTTCTTCCCTGGTGGCATATGAACCTCCATGCAGAGTTCTGCAACTATTGCATAAATATTTTTCCAGTTATCGTCCGGAAACCAAGTCTTAAAATTAGCCTTGATTTCATCCTCACGGACCTCACGGACCTCCGATCCGGCTCAAAAAGAATAGGGTTCTTCCTCATATCATTTCTGACTTGCGGTGAAAATTTGACAAGGATCCGTCAAGGCAATCTAAAGTTATCGTCCGGAAACCAAAAGTGGCGGAAGAAGAAAAAAAAAAAAAAAAAAAAAAAAAATTCTGCTAAAACCATAAAGGCATTTCTGCCGAAATGCCTTAATTATTTTGATCTCTAGGTCAAAGGTCGTTTGACGGATGGATCCCAAAATCAATAGGGTTCTTCCCTGTTGGCATATTAACCTCCATGCAGAGTTCTGCAACTATTGCATAAATATTTTTCCAGTTATCGTCCGGAAACCAAGTCTTAAAATTAGCCTTGATTTCATCCTCACGGACCTCACGGACCTCCGATCCGGCTCAAAAAGAATAGGGTTCTTCCTCATATCATTTCTGACTTGCGGTGAAAATTTGACAAGGATCCGTCAAGGCAATCTAAAGTTATCGTCCGGAAACCAAAAGTGGCGGAAGAAGAAAAAAAAAAAAAAAAAAAAAAAAAAAAAAAAAAAAAAAATTCTGCTAAAACCATAAAGGCATTTCTGCCGAAATGCCTTAATAATCTTTAGACATGTTTGTCTAGGGCAACGAGTCCGAAAATAACGTCCGTTTCGCTCTACTATACACCGTTTCCGAGATATCGACGAAATAGAAAAATGCCGACTCGGCAGAAAAATCCAAGGTCAAGGTCAAAGGTCGTCCTCAATACCCTTTAGACATGTTTGTCTAAGGCAACAAGTCCGAAAATAACGTCCGTTTTGCTCTACGACGCACCGTTTCCGAGATATCGTCGAAAACGAAAAATGCCCACTCGGCAGAAAAATTCAAGGTCAAGGTCAAAGTTAATCGATAATACCCCTTAGACATGTTTGTCTAGTGCCACGAGTCCGAAAATAACGTTCGTTTCGCGCTATGACACACCGTTTCCGAGATATCAATGAAAACGAAAAATGCCGACTCGGCGAACAAATTTTAGGTCAAGGTCGATGTTCATCCATAATACCCTATAGACATGTTTGTCTAGTGCCACGAGTCCGAAAATAACGTCCGTTTCGCTCTACGACGCACCGTTTCCGAGATATCGACGAAAACGAAAAACGCCGACTCGGCAGAAAAATTCAAGGTCAAGGTCGATGGTCATCCTTAATACCCCTTAGACATGTTTGTCTAGTGCCACAAGTCTGAAAATAACGTCCGTTTCGCTCTACGACACACCGTTTCCGAGAAATCGATGAAAACGAAAAATGCCGACTCGGCGGAAAAATTTTCGGTCAAGGTCGAAGTTCATCCATAATACCCTATAGACATGTTTGTCTAGTGCCACGAGTCCGAAAATAACGTCCATTTCGCTCTACGACGCACCGTTTCCGAGATATCGACGAAAACGAAAAACGCCGACTCGGCAGAAAAATTCAAGGTCAAGGTCGATGGTCATCCTTAATACCCCTTAGACATGTTTGTCTAGGGCGACGAGTCTGAAAATAACGTCCGTTTCGCTCTGTGACACACCGTTTCTGAGAAATCGATGTAAACGAAAAATGCCGACTCGGCGAAAAAATTTTCGGTCAAGGTCGAAGTTCATCCATAATACCCTATAGACATGTTTGTCTAGTGCCACGAGTCCGAAAATAACGTCCGTTTCGCTCTACGACGCACCGTTTCCGAGATATCGACGAAAACGAAAAAAACACTCGGCAAAAAAATTCAAGGTCAAGGTCGATGGTCATCCTTAATACCCCTTAGACATGTTCGTCTAGGGCGACGAGTCCGAAAATAACGTCCGTTTCGCTCTACGACGCACCGTTTCCGAGATATCGATGAAAACGAAAAATGCCGACTCAGCGAAAAAAATTTTAGGTCAAGGTCAAAGTTCATCCATAATACCCCTTAGACATGTTTATCTAGTGCCACGAGTCCGAAAATAACGTCCGTTTCGCTCTACGACACACCGTTTCCGAGATATCGACGAAAACGAAAAATGACGACCCGGCAGAAAAATTTAAGGTCAAGGTCGAATGTCACCCTTAATACCCCTTAGACATGTTTGTCTAGGGCGACGAGTCCGAAAATAACGTCCGTTTCGCTCTACGACGCACCGTTTCCAAGATATGCAGGAAACCTCAAGGATGACTGGGCGAAAACTCTTCCGACCTCTAGGTCAAAGGTCGTTTGACAGATTGATCTCAAAATCAATAGGGTTCTTCCCTATTGATATATGAACCTCCGTGCAAAGTTCTGCAGCCATTGCCTACGTACTTTTTGAGTTATCGAGCGGAAACAAAGTCCAAAAAAAAAACATTGATTTCATCCTCACGGACCTCGGATCCGGCTGAAACACAATAGGGTTCTTCCACATAATATGTCTGACCAATGCTGAAAATATCCAAGACCGCCATAACGAAGCCGTGACGAATCCGTGCTTTCGACCACGGGTACTTAAAAACCCGGCAATAGGTATAACCTTTATTCCAGTTTTATATGAGCCCTGCTATGGAATTTTGTACATATGCCTAGGGCCTGTGCAGGAACGGTTAGACATCTATCCATTGTAATACGGCTGTACACATACACTTTAGGCCTATATTCATCAAATCCTGCTGCCTCTATGTGAATATTTAAACCTATGGTGATGTTTTGGGGCATATTGAACTAGAAGATAGTTTCCAGATTCTTGGGCGACTTATGGAGCAGGAATTTAGTAGGATGTTTTTAACAGAACTGCCGACGGCTAGGTCCAAAGACTGGCACTGGCGATCTGGCAAGGATACCATACATCTAAGTGGACTTGGGGAAGATAAGTTGGCTGAGGGTGTACACGATTTCCTGTTCCATTTACTTTGATGTGACTGATTGTGTGACTTTTTATATAAACTGTACAACTATTGTTGTGAGTTATTCATATATATGTGTTGATTGTGTATTGAATTCAGTTTTGTGAGTCCATGGGAAACACGTACACATAAAAGGGCCGGGTTTTTTTCTGCCATGTTTTCTAAAACATGGCGTTATACTTGTATTGTTCTGTTTTCACCAAAAACATCAGTTCTGTATTCTTAACAAGAATCCAGTGCAATTTGCTTTCATAGTACAGGTTATTGGAGTGATCACACATGTCAAAGTAGGTATTTTAATTGTCGTAATAAGTTAAACTCTCAAACTTATTAATAATTATTCGATCATTCTGAAAAACAATAGGTTTCGTGTGATGGTCTTTCTCATTGAGCCTGTGCGATTTCATCATCATTCATTGAAAACTCCCACCCGTAGAGCGTTCACAACCCATGTGTGTTAAACAGGCTAATTTGAGCACGAAATATTACGCCAATCGGCTATTTTGGTTGCTATGGCAACCAAAATCGATAGGTGTCGTGATCTCACCATAAGACATGCCCATATGAAATATTATCAAAATCGGTTCAGATTTGCAAGCTGCAGTGCGTTCACAAGAAAGTGTCTGCGGACGCGGCGGCGGCGCGACGATCGTAAATCCATAGTATCCGCCGAACTTTGTTCGGGGGATACAAATATCAAATTTGCCCAACAATATTGGATTGACTCTATAAATCCTTCAAAATCTATTGAAATTTGACGGGAAAAACCCAGATTATGCAATAGTTTGCAAGATTACCATTGATCCCATCAGGTAAAGCCTTCAGATCCACATAGTAGAGTCTGTTCAGTGGGTCGCAGCCTTCATAGATCGCATACAGGAGATAGTTGCCACAGTCGCTGACCTGGGCGCCACTGAAATACAAACATACTGTCCAATTTCTAAAGGCATACTTCTAGACATGCATGAGGCATTATCTGGGTATTTTTTATTTCTGGGTTCCTGAAGTGATAGTCCTGTAAAAACACCTTAGATTGTAATGGTGGGAAAAGTCATGATAAATGTATGTTCCAGAACCTACACCTAGCTAAGTTAGTATCTATCATTTTTTTTCCAAAATTTGACTGCTTTGTCCCACATACGTCAGCCATTTGGGGTTGTCCGGCCACTCAGCACAGAGGACGTCTGCTGATTGGTCAGTTCCCAGGCGGTGGTAGTAGACCTTCTGGTCCAGGTTGGATGTGGTCTCTGTCCCGTCCGACTTACCATCAGTTGGGTATTGCTGGTGGGGGCGAGGAAATCCATGAAAATAGGAAACGGAGTATCATTGCTGTTGTTTCTATCTATGCAGTATGCATGATTCACTGTCTGGCAGTTCCGACAAAAGTATTCATATGGTTGAGGCAGAAATTTATTTTTCCAAACAGCTTTTTGGAGCGCGAAAAAGTGTTTGGTTATGAGCAAGATGGTTAGTGATCAATAATTGAATGTCTTTCCTTAACAAAGTTTCAGAATACAAAATGACATGGTTACACACATTGTAGAAAATGCCCTTATGATCATGAGTCCAGGAAATGCTCGAAAACTTTGCATTTTTGAGAACATCAGGCAGATCTTGTTTTGTCTTCACATCTCGAAACTGTGCAAAATAAAATAGTCAAGACAATATTCACAAAATGAGTAGAATTCCACACTTTTTGACAATGAACATGTACCTAAACTTAGGTATAACCTTAACTTATCCAAGATTCTTCACCATGGATAAAGTGAAATAATATTCTTTCATCACTCCATTGATATGTACATAGTATAGTATGCAGAGGAGTGCAAGACATACATGTATAGTTATCCAGTCGGACCCCGATTCACTTAGACCGTAGGCGAATATCTCTCCGTCCTCGGAGAAGGAAGTGCCACTGATGGCCGTGGTTCCATCCTCCGAGAGGGAATTAGGGTCCAGAAACACGGAGGCCTCCCCATCCAGCGACTCCTGTACAAATAGTGCGCTGTAAGGGAGGTACAAATATCGTGTAATTGTTAGATTTATCTTGAAACTAGATAACCGGTACTTGAAACTTGTTACTCAATTCATGAATTCAATATTTAACAGTTGTAAGTCAAATTTTCAAAGCCTTGAAAATGTTTTCTGTTCTTACTGTTACAGCAGATCAATCTATTTCTAAACATGCTGATCATATTGATGGAAATGAATAAGCAGAGCAAGAACTGACCAAGACTACACATTACCTTTGGTTTTGTAGTCCTGAGTTGTAGTAGTAGAAGTATCGAGATCCATGCTTCGAAGGACAGCTGTATTTGGGATAGTCCCACATCTCAGTCACACTGTAATATTGTGAAAAATAATATATTTGGTTGGCACTTTTGGAGAAATCATGAATTGAACTCATCATGAAAAGTGAGTCAAACAGGCATTTCATTGAAGAATATTCTAATTCCCAAAATTCTCACAGATCTATGTACACAGTGTGTGAATCAACATTCATTTTTTTGATAAAAGTAGGCCACTGTAAAGAGTTTTGACCTCTAAACTAAGTCACCATCCTTAATTGCATATTAGACCATACAGTACTGGTATATCTTATGAAGGAGAAAAGTCTGAAATTGATGTGCTTTCAGCTCTATCTGTATAAAGGACCCACGCAATAATCAATGTCCTCAATCAATAACATGATCACATCTTCATAAATTGAGTGGTCCTGTGCCAGTATCATCTTAGGTGTAATCAATTGAGAATCGATTGCATACTGTGTCGTACATACCGGTCATTGAGCTTGGATCTGAGAGGACAGTTCTCCAGGAAAGGGTCGGTCACTTCATTCTGAGCGTCGACAAAAGCTTTGGTTTCCTCGGCATCTGGATCTTCTAACCATCGATACGGGTCCGCAATCTGAAAGATGACAAATAGCATACAGAAGATAAACAGGTTGCTTCCCGTTATAACATTTGACCTTCAGCAGGAAATCGGACATGTTGGTCACGTCACTATGCCTATGATCAAACAGACATGGACTCGAACATATGGTTTTAAAAGTCTCATGCCTATGGAGCCCCATGGTAAGGATAAAAGTAAACTGAATGACGGTCCGTCATTCAATATATTAAATCGTTCTCTCAAGTTAATATTCACTCAATATAATCAATATCATTGATCGTTCGTTCTATATATATCATTCGCACGGTTTGACAAACTATAATAAGACTGACAACTTCAGCTAACGGTTTGATAAATTGAGTGAACGAGATAATAAATTAAACGAACGGTTTAATAAATTGAATGAACATATCTGCTATCAGCCATCAGGGGCACCGGTCCGCACAATTCTGAGCGAACATGTCTTAGGTTGTAGTTGATAGAATCTAGTGCGCAACCTACGAGCCATCCGTCCTAAATTCGCCGCATCCCAAAATTCGCCAACTCAATATTATCAGAACTCGGAAGCTCGTTTTGAGAATAAATTACTGGAACTAAGATTGGATATCAGAGTCTCGATTGACGATCGAACTTGTTAGTTTCATTTACATTACAAGGCCTGAAATCCACGTTGGCGAATTTGGGAATGCGGCGAATTTAGGACGAATGTACAGTCGTACAGTCATACTCGTACAGTATGACTGTAGGTGACTTCGGCCCGTGGTGACCTCGGCCCGGTGATGTCGGCCCGCCCTACAGGGCATAGTACAGTAACTCGCTCAGCCAATCAGCGAGCGTTCATCTCACTTAGGCAATTTAGAGGGAAACTATTGTGTGACATCACCTCATATATATGTTTTTATGCCAGATTGATGTGCTCGATCAAAGCATACTTGAAGTCGGCCAGCAGTTCTTGAAATGCTCATGTTGAATATCAATAGGTAAATAAATCCACATTGAATTCTTAGCTTATTTCTTTTTCACGACAAGGTCAAACAAATATAAGACAACACAATGGATTACAACTGGTTTAATTCTGACGAAACAGATAACAGTATAAATACTAATCACAGAAAAGGTGACAAACCCAGAAAATGTCTACATGCAAATGTTTCATACAATTTGATGATGGCAAAATCGTGAACATGAACAAGGCAATCAATTAGCTTACATCAGACGCTTCATAATTGGGTTGACTAACAGTACGAACAACGATCGAGACTTGCCATGCACAGTGATAGTTGTAACAACGTAATTATCCATTTGCCGCCTGCCGCCCTAACACTATTAATTGCAATCTACTGGGCGGGCCGAAGTCACCGGTCCGAGATCACCATGGACCGAGGTCACCGCACCCCGTACAGTATACGGGTGTACAGTGACAGTGTGACACTGTCAGAATCAGTATAATAACTAGATGCTTCCGGTCGCCTACGACCGCTTGGGTGTATCCCCCGTAGCACTATCATTCCTTTTGCCCCAAATATATTACATGTACTAATAAGTGTGAAAAACTAGAACAAGGGATAGAGAAGATTACCAGAGAAATGTAAAATCTTGGGCCACAACTGTTCTTTTTTCCCACCAAAATTGCTGCGTTAATCTTTCAAGGTTATTGAAGGGCGATTTCAAGATCACCACTGAAACCACTGCATATGAATGTCCATTTCGACATGTTCGATAACAAAAACGAAATCACAGCCAGATCAAACTTTTCACCTAAAATTATATTTCAACTCAGGATTTTTGACATACTTGGTTCCAACTTGAAATTAAAAGTAAAAATTGACCAAAACTGCATTTCAAGATCATGAAATTGGAGCCAGATCGAACTTTTCACCATAAGTTATATATCAACTCATAACATGTGACAAACTTGTTTCCAAGTTGAAATTCAAAGTAAAAGTTGACCAAAACTGCATTTCAAGATGACGAAATTGGAGCCAGATTGAACTTTTTACTATAAGTTATATTTTGACTCATAATATGTATCAAACGTGGTTTCAAGTTGAAATTCAGAGTAAAAGTTGACCAAAACTGCATTTCAAGATGAAATTCGAGCCAGATCAATGTTTTAGTAAAAATAATGTTAACTTATTCAGTTACACCCAGATATCTCAACTGGACAAAATCTTTACCTTGTTGAGCTCAATAATAAATGTTTCTCGTCTTAACTATTATTATTGATATCAATAATAGATTTAACTAGCAAAAATAATGTTAACTTATTTCGTTACTGCCATAAAATCTCTACTGGACAGAACCTTTACCTTGTTGAGCCCAATAATAAATATTTCTTGTCTTAACTATTTTTATTGTGGTCAATAATAGACATAACTAGTAATAATAAGGCTAACTTATTCGGTTACACTCATGAAATCTGTACTGGACAAAACCTTCACCTTGTTGAGCGTAATAATAAATGTTTCTCATCTGAACTATTTTAATTGTGGTCAATAATAGACTTAACTAGTAAAATTAAGGTTAACTTATTCGATAATATCGATCTGTTTTCACTAAAAACATCAGTTCTCTATTCTGAACAAGAATGCAGTGCTATTTGTTTTCCTAGTACAGGGTATTGGATTGATCACAGATGTTCAAGTCGGCATTTTAATGGTCGTAATAAGTTAGTCCGTTAACTAGTTAATATTTATTAGATCATTCTGAAAAACGATAGGTTTCGTGTGAGGCCCTTTCTCTTCGAGTCTGTGCGATTTCATCATCATTCATTTAAAACTCCCACCCGTAGAGCGTTCACAAGCCATGTGTGTTAAACAGGCTAATTTGAGAACAAAATGTGTCGCCAATCGGCCAATTTGGTTGCTATGGCAACCAAAATCGATTGGTGTCGGGATCTTACCATAAGATGTGTCTGTATAAAAAATTATTAGAATCGGTGAAGATTTGCAACCTGTAGCGCGTTCACAAGAAAGTGTCTGCGGACGCGGACGCGGGCGCGGACGCGGCGGCGCGACGAAGACAAATCCATAGTATCCGCCGAACTTCGTTCGGGGGATACAATAATGAGTTGAGTTTAGGTTGAAATCTATACCTTCGTGCCATGGTAATCATCAACGACTGTATCGTCACGTCTCGCCTCGGGATACTGGAAAGTCATGACAATTTGCGGGACGTCTGTTAGAGGTGCAAAAACCAACAACAGACAACAAACACTTTCCAAAAACAGAATCCACATGCATCAACCCAAAAATCAACTTCCGGTAAAAAGCCGCGAAATTGCGAACTGCGAACGAAACTGTCGACTGGTTGCTTGATTCCTGTAGGCGGGAACCAAGCAAGTCGACTGGATTTAGGCCTAGATCCCGATTTCATCGATACGCCTAATCTGCAAGCGTATAGTCTGGATCCGAACAGAACGTGTGCTTGCAATTAGCCTCTATAAAAGTCTTTCTTTCTTTAACAAATCATATACATACAGTATGAGAATTCCCCAACTTCATTTGCCCCTAGTATTGGGGCCTATAATCAAAACAATCAACCCCGGCCTTCCCCCCCCCCCCCCCCCCTGCTCGGTGTGCCATCATGCAGTTGCTCTATAGGCCTTTAGCCCGCTCAGATAGAGGCTGCGGACAGGGAATTTGTACCGCTCCCAGCATGACCAGACTATCTACTTTTTGCCAGAGTCCCCATTTGTGCAGGCCGATGATGTCTCCTTCAGCAAGTAGGCCCTATATTAGATCTAGGCCTACTGGCAATGGCAGACATCCGCACGCTGAGGAGCTGAGCAGTTGCAATGCGGCTTTTTGTGAGTCCCTCACCAATTTATGCAACACCTGCATATGGGTGTACCTGTGACCCCGGTCTCTTGGAGTCTGAGTTAAACATGTTCATACTTCAGAACTCAAGGGCCTACCATATGTTGTACGGTGCAGGCGCACAATTGGTTCCTCCTGATACTCATCCAGAAGCAGCCCCTGTGCTAAATTCTTTGTGGACTCTGGCTCAGGTTGTGTTCGATGACTTTGATTGGGTGCCAGCTTTTCAGAGCTGATCTCTGATGGATTCAACTGGACAATGGTTGAGATTGGTGACGTATACTTACCTGTTCAGGGTGTACTTGTGACCCACTTCAAACTAATCAAACAACCATCGATGATGGTCCCTACCAAGTGTGGCGATTTTGCCCAAAGATTGTGGCAGATCTCGCTCCATTGTACTGAAACAATGGTCTTACGCCATTCCCTTGTCTCTCGTGCGCTGGGAGTATAAATACTCCCAGCCTGCTTCATTCACTTGGAGTTGTCTCAGAGCTGGCAAGGCAAGAGGATGACGGAGGGCTCGGCCATGAGCTCCAAGTCCCTTTCCGGCTAGTGAGCCAGTCAGGCCCCGGGGACGATTTCCAATTGGGGGCCTAGGAGGGGGACCGTCGGTGACTCGGAGCTCGTCCCTGGCAGGTCCCTCGCCCTGAGATGATGCGAGTCGAACCCTGCGGGGTTGCAACATGTGTTGCCACAGAATGTCCCATTAAGCGTTGCAGGGGCCAGGGGCGGGTCCGGAGACGGAGCTCTTCCCTCAGCCGTCTATAGACATGAGTGCCGGTCACCGCGTCGACTTCTGGGCAGTTTGATAGCCTATACCTCGCCTGGCTGGGTTGGTCCCCTCGCGGAACCCCGACGGTGTTGGTCCAGAACCCCGACGGCGTTCATCCGAGCCCGCAGGTGCCGGTAACCCATGCCTGTTCTGCGGCTTGGAGGAACCACCGTGATCACCACCTCCACTGTTCTGGCATTGTTCACTCCGCACAGTGCTCCGGGAGCAATCTGGCGACCGGTTATGTCAGCAACCCCGCATCACCTAGATCCTATCCTCTAGGATCCGCGGGGGCTCCTTCTGCTCTCAGTCAGAGTGGGATGTTTGCAGGTTCTAGCCTGCTGGCAGCACCGAGCTTTTGAGGGTTCCACCTTGGGTAGGGCTGATGCTTCGGCTGCCCCTCCACATGCTACTGACTCTGACTCCGGAGTAGACACCTGGGAGTGCTCCCTGCATGACTGGAAACTGGATCAGTCATCGTGGTGTAAGCGCTTCAACGGAGGACTATCTCCTCCAGCTCCGGAGAACCGCTGTCTACGAGGGTTGGACCCAGCAGGAAGCTGGTCATATCCTCGCAGGCAGCCTGGAGGGCAAATGTCCTGTCTCCCGTCAGTGAACGCGACGTTTGCTGAGGTTACTGAGTGACTTCGCCTGCTGTTTGCCCCGACGACGAACAAGCGGATGTTCAAGAAGCAGTATAAGGCTCGATACCGCTTGGAGACAGAGTCCATGACCGACTATGCGTTCAACCTGCGCATACTCGGTCGGAGGGCCTACCCAGAGGAACCAGCGAGTAGGTTAGAGCCGATGCTAATCGACCAGTTTATCGATGGGGAGTCATACCACATATCGTACCCCCTGGCTGCCCACAAAAAACGGATGATGCAGGAGGCTATCAACGCAGCACTAGCGATAGAGGCGGCTGTCAGGACAGATGCCTCCGCCTGGGCTCCACCCTTGACCGTCCCATCGCTGGCTGCTGCACCTCCTTCTGCGGTAGCATCGCAGGTGGCTCCCTGGGGGTTTCCAGCTCACCGGGAATCCACCCCGGATCCACGCTCCCAGTGGATTGGTGTGCCCGCATCGCCCCCAGTGACGCCAGTGCATGCGGCTCCAGCCGCTGCGTCATGCTCGTCCTCGGACGAGTATGACATTGAAGAGTACGACTTCGGCGCCACGCAGTTGATTGCGCACTGCGCTTGGATCGAATCTCCGAACCTGCAGATTGCTGCGCTTTCACCTGCCGACCCAACGCAACCCGGTCCTGCTACTTCTGCGGAAAACATGGTCATTCCTGGTTGAAGTGTCCGGAGTTGCTGGAACGCTTGCAGGCTATTGGCTATAAAGGTAGCTTGCTTGAGCCCCACCAGAGGAACGTTTCCTTCAGGCCAGGTCCTCCGGGACAAAGGCGACAGCCTTCGCGTGAGGGAAACTGAAACCGGATGTGGTGGCGACCAACACTGTGTCCCGGGATAGTTGCCCAGTGGCACCCGTGTCTGCAGAATCTGCTGACACAATCCGATGGCACCCATGTCTGCACAATCCGCGGGTGACTTCGGTCATCGGACATGCGCGCTGTTTAGGGATCCATGCTGGTACATGCCCTTGTTGTTTGCGTGTGAGCCAGTGCAGTTCCTTGTCGATTCCGGCTCAGAGGTTACCCTCGAGAACCCGCTTTCCACAGCATGGAGCTGTGGGATTCTAGCGGTTACAAACTCTATGGAGTGGTTAATAACAACATTCGTATCCATGAACCGATCGATCTGCCGATCACACTCGTGGGTGTGACATACACGACAGGAGCGATCGTTGCAGATATTGGAGCAGCCGGAATCATTGGGCTGAACTGTCTTCGGATCCACCGGGTGATCACGGATTTCAGTTCCTGCAAATTCCGGATGGGAGAGGACACACATTACCTGTTCGAGCGGGTCTGTCCAGTTCATTCCGACTCCGGTCGGGGCGCATAACAAAAGTGCCGCCCTACAGCGAGATGATCATTGAGGCTCGACCACGTCAACAGCTCATGTCTCTCGATGGCCATCCCTGAATAGTACAACCAGTGAGTAATTTCTCCTGGGACCCACTATGTGGGACTTTGGTCAAGTCCAATGCTCGTGTGATGCATATTCTCATGGTGAATCCCACCGACGCTCCGGTTGTACTGCACCGTGGGAGAGTATCAGCCATTTGCGCACTCGCGGCGTCTAATCGGATCATCCATGATGACCCCATTTGCCACGCGGCCTGCGCGCAAATGGCTCCCGGGATGATCCCTTCACCCTGCCGGGCCATTCAGAATGACATGTTCTGAAGGATCGGCCAGATGAAGATCAGTGTCAAGCTCTCCGCAGATTGCTCTGGCAGTATGCGGATGTGTTCATGAGTCCGAGTGGTGCGGTTGGCAAGACAGATGTAGCCAAACACCACATGGACCTCCTGGACGAGCGTCCGATTAAACAGTGGCTACAACAAGCAGCTATTGTGCACCAAGAGGTCATTGACAAGGAGGTGCAGGAGATGAACGAGCTAGACATCATCAAACTAAGTGATAGCCCTTGGGCCATTCCTGTGGTTATGGTGAAGAAGAAGGAGGGCCTACCCAGAGGAACTGGCGATCGTAAGCTCAACAATACCACCCGGAAGGACTCCTCCCTTCTTCCTCACATCGAAGACACCTTTGATGCCCTAGCCGGGTTGTACTATTTCTGTGCTCTTGACCTGGCATCCAGGTATTGGCAGTTCGAGATGGAAGAGGATGATAGGGCGAAAACTGCCTTTGTCACCAAGAATGGGCTCCACCAATTTAAGGTAATGCTGTTCGGGCTATGCAACGCCCCTGCGACGAGTGAGCGCCTCATGGAAATGGTGCTGAAAGGGTTCCTCTGGAAGTGATGTATGGTGTACATCGACGATGTCGTCATGTACAGCCGGTCCTTCGAGGAAACTCTCACCAACCTCCAGATGGTGCTCCATCGCATCCGCGGTGCAGGCCTTAAACTGAAGCCTAAAAAGTGCGAGCTCTTTGCCCAGGATGATCTTGTACTTGGGCGTCATGGTGACATGTACAGGTGTCCGACCAGACCCCACGAAGATCAAGGCCGTACAGAACTGGCCCCGGCTTTGTAACGTGGTGAACGTGGGGTCTTTCTTGAGGTTCGTGATCTACCACCGCCGGTTTATTCGAGGCTTGGCGGAGATCGCGCGCCCCATTACTTTTATGCCTTGAAAGTCGCTGATGCAGAATCTAACAAAGTATTTATGCTATCAACTTTGTCATTGTGAGTCTGGACCTGGTCCCAGGTGGGCAAGAATCTAGAGTAGAGGCTCCGATAGAATAGCTTGCCGATGATGACACACTGGACGGATGGGTGTTCCAGCAGGTACGATCTAGCCGGATGATGGGATGAGCCACATCTATGTGCTTCGGGTCCTGATGGCCATCGAAGTCATTCCCCCCTATCTGGAGGAACACAAAGTCTGGATTGGTCTTCACCAAGTCATGGAAAGATGCATCTATGTGGCAGATATGTGCACCTGAACGTGGGTGCAGGTGAACCTGGAAGTCCCGAAGGTTGAAATTTGCGGGGAAGTCGCCCTGGTCAATCTTATTCTTCAATCGGGAAACATACGAATGACCAACAATCACTACTTTCCACTGTTGGGGCAGAGAAAGGAATATTGAAACTATGTCCGTGTCCAGATTTTGTGACTACCACTAGAAATACACCGTTGTCCCTCGATAGAGGATCCCCAAATTGTGTACTGGATAAGAACAGTGGGAAAATTGGAGGAGCGAATGTACTATTTAGTGGGCAATCCTTTTTCTCTATGATAATAAGTGACAATGATGAGTTAATCAGTGGACAAAATGATGACTACAGATGAAAAGAACATCTACTAGTTTGTAATAAAGAACACGTTTTTATCATAGCAAATTGTCATTCCGGATCCTAAGTATGGTAATAAAATTGCTCACATTGTTGTACATTCTAGTCAGACTGGGGATTAATGACCTACACGATTTTAATACGAAGGAAAAGGTCAGTTAAGCTAGATCTGGGTGGTCGCCATTGATTGGCATTATCACCCTCGGCCGGAGACCCAATGTAAACAAAACGGAAAAATCCAGCGAAAACAGCCGTGTACAGATCGTAATGATATCACAAACAAACCTTCATGATGTTTTACGCCTTCACGAATAAAAACCACGTGTTGGAAAACACCGAACCTGGAGAAATTCTTTCTGTTTTGGCAAGAAAAATTGCTTTCTTGTTTCCGATTTTGGAGAAAAGCTCGAATGGAGGATCTAGCATCGTTCTCACCTCGGATATTGGCGTACCCTGACGAAAACCCCTGAACACCTCTGATGCCCAAGTGTGGTGTGATTGACCCTACAAAATAGATGACAGTACAGCTGCCAGTTGCTGGTGTCGAGATACACTTGCGACTCCGAATCTGCTTCTGTATTGAGCACCCCCGCCAAATGGCTTGCAGTAAGCATGATCCATCGATCCAGGCGGAACTGCCACAGTTCCTGAGTCAATCTCATCAGAATCTCTGATCTGGTTTCCCCCATTTTGGAGATGTAAGCCACTGTGGTGGTGTTGTCTACCAGAATGTGAACATGAATGTTCGTCCAGTCCCGATCGAAGGCCTTCACTGTGAATGTTGCTGATAGAAGTTCCAGTGCATTTATGTGAAGCCTGGGTTCTTCCCGACTCCAAACACCCTGGGTGGTCCGGGGGTCCCAAGTCGCCCCCACCCTTTCTTTGGCTAAAATCATCGACTTGCCATTCCAAGCTTCCAGGTGTTTCACCCACCAATGCAGCTACTGACGACAACTCGAGTTCAACACCACACTCGTACGACTTGTGAAGGGGCTAACGCTTTTATTCCCTGCATCTGAAGATGCCGGTAATGGAGTGGAGCTGTTACTACTGCCAGAATTGATGCCGACAGCTTGCCGATCACCTGAACAAGTTCCCGAACTGAGAGTTCGTGTCTGACAATCCTGTTGACGTTTGCTCACCTTGTACTGCAGCAGCGAAAGAGTGAGGTGCTGGGAATCTACTATAAAACCAAGAAACTCCAAGTTTTGAGATGGGTTCAAATTTGATTTCTCCCAGTTGTTGAGAAACCCTAGGCTCTGGAGCAAGAACAGAGGGTGTCCCGGTCTTGTATGAGCCCTGCCTTGGACTGATTCATCAGGAGAAAATCTTCCAGACAGACCACCAGTTTCACCCCTAACCGTCGGAGAGTTACCAGCATTGGTTTCAAGATCTTCGTAAACACTCTCGGACCTGGAGCTAACCCGAATGGGAAAGCTTCGAACTTGAAGGTGCGACCTTCCCACTGAAACCTCAGAAACCTTCGATGGTCGCGGTGTATCGGAACACAGAAGTATTGATTTTGCATAGCCAATCGCTGGCTTGCATGACCTGCGTCACATCCACCATGTCTTCCATCTTGAAGTGTTGGTATTATATGAAATGGTTCAGTGCCCGAAGTCGGCCTGAACGACCCATCCTTTTTGGGCCCAAGGAAAATGTGACCCAGGAATTGATTTTGGGAAGGAACCATCTCCATGATTGCCGCCTTGGATTGAAGAGATGCTATCTCTCCGGAAATCAGCTCCAGCTCGTGACTCGCAAATTGGGGCCAGCGAGGAGCCTTGGGCTGGTGAGGGGGTCACGAGAACGTCACCTTTAACCCTCTCACCCATTCCGGAATCACCTGATCTTTTGATATTAGTTGCCAGTTTGGCAGGAAATGTTGCAATCTGCCCCCACCGGATAATTTTCTGTTATTATCTGAAACCCCAGGGCCCTGACCTCTGGTATTACGTCTAAATGATCCATGGAAAAGGACTGAGTAGGACATGGTAATTGGGGGAGAACTTGGTTTGGCTTTTGTAGACTTGGTACCAACGAAAACTTGACGTATCTGGATTGGCCCCTGAGCCGGATTGGCGTCCTTGGCCTTGTCAGTGCTGCCGGCCCCCACCTATGCTGTAGCCTGATGACGAAAGCCCCCTTTGAAAGGGTTCGTTCTGCTGGTAGTTGCCTCGGCTATACCTTTGGTTGGACTGGTTATTGTACCATTGGCCATGCTACTGGCTGTGCCCCTGGTAACGGCCCTTCGATCTGAAGTGGCCCCTGCCTTGGTTGGCACTGCGACCCCAAAGGTTTCCCAGAAGCTTGCCGCTCTCCTGTTGATGTTTGGGCCGTTTTACCAACTGCTTAAAAAGTGGCGCACCCAGTAAGTACCCGCCAGTCGGGAGATTGGCCTCGTTCTTTCGCACAAACTCCTGGGCCTTCCTATGGCTGCCCAGAACACGACTGAGGACACCCACTCGATGTTGAAAGTTGATGGTGTGGGAAGCCTGCCCAACCAACAGCATTGATTTCTCCAGGAGTGGCATTTTTTTTCACAACAGACCCAATGGTCCAACCACAAGGATAGTCTTCGCTTGAATACGAGAAAGGACAGAGTCCTCTGCCTTAACCAAAACCTCTGCGAACTCAGAGTCGAGCTCCAGAGCAGTCAACAAAGAATTTTCTGGACTAGGAGATTCCTCCATGATGAACTTCAGGATGAGTTCATCCTTACCATAGGTAGTAAATTGGTTTTGAACAAACTCATCTTGTTCTGGAAACAACCGCCAGCTGTGGCTATTAAGCTTTGCTTCAGGGTTGAACATGTCAAACTCAGACTGAGAACTTGCTGGGCAGCTGCGTTTGACCCTCGGCCCCTGCATCTCATCCTCAGAGTCAGTGGTGCCTGAGTAGTCCTCCGAGGACCGCTCTGAACTACTTAAACCAATGAAAACGAATTCAGAGGCAGAGCGCTTATGTTTAAGTGGAATTCGTCCTAGTGGAGCCGGGAACAAAACAGGTTTCACGGATTTGTCAGCTTTCGATACAATATCTACCTTCTGCCCCTTGGCTTTGAATGCATGCCCTTGGCAAGCTAATGTTTTCCCTTGCCCTTGGCCAGCTTTCTTGGGAACCCCTTTGCCCTCGGCTTTTCCCCCAGACTTACGACCCTTGGCTGGGACTACTCACGTCCTGACGACTGACCGCAGTGACATTTTTCGAACCATCGTCAATTTTTGGCACTTGCCTGGATGACTGTTGGTCTGAATCCAACAAGTCGGTGTCCTGTGCATGGACATCGACCTACACCGCCTCTTGACTGTTTTGTGTCGACATATTCGGTTTCAACAACTACTCAGACACGTAAGAAAAAGACTTAAAAGCGATTGGAAAAGTGTGTTCTCTTGTGAAACGAAATTGGAATAGGAAGCACATGGGCTTTGAAGTCGCTGGTGCGCATACGTGAAGCGCGGAGCAATACATTGATATCTGGTCATATCTATTTAAATGGTCTATGTACTCGCGGTTTTTGAATTTCTTTTCGCTTTATTCCATTTGCATCGAATGGGTGCACTTTTTTTCTCTTTCAAGGTTGGGCTGTGGGAGTATATAAATTATAGTCAACTCAGTCATGCTTTTTCGTACCACGAAAAAGGTGCAATTGCCAGCTCCTTATATTCGTAAACTCTCACAGAACCGGTGTTGCCATCACCCAGAACTGGCGGAGCATCTCTAATATGCAGATTTACTGTCACCTGTGCACATTTATTATGCCAACACCTATTAGGTTCGATTTTCATTACATATCGTTTGTTCTATCAGCTAATTGCACAATGAATAACATTTATTTCAATCAGATTTCATTTGTTTTGTGAACTACATGTAACTCATATATCGAATATATATTCACCTTTTTACTAATTACCTGAGCGAAATCAGGTAAATCATGCTGAGATCACTACAGAACAAAACATAAACAAAGATATCGTCAATAATTTCCCGCATAACGTCAAGAATTTCCCACTTAACGTCAAGAATTTAGAACCGATAACGTCAATTATTATTAACTGTATAAGATTCCTGTTTGTGATTGGTTCAAATGAGGCCACGTGACTAAAATGATACTACAATATCCTGGTCGAGATGTTCTGTAGAAAATGATATTTCCGTGTCCGAGGTAAATATAAGTTTTAGTTGATCCTTTTTCTGACCTCGCCAGATGGCGTGCATCGCCCGATCACGCGCTTGAAGAGGTGTTGTCATGTGTGCTCTTGGTCGATGTGGTCTTAGTTCAGTCTGTGTGGACTGAATTGTCCACACAGTTAATAATAAGATGAATATTGACATTTTAGCTTTCGGTTGATACGTGATTATCTTCACTTGTTGGCAAGTTGTATTCACCGAGCTTGCGAGGTGAATACAACTTTCCAACAAGTGAAGATTATACAAATATATTGACTTTTGCTGAGGTTGATACGTGATTTTATTATTAACTGTATGAGATTCCTGTTTGTGATTGGTTGAAATGGGGCCACGTGACTAAAATGATACTACAATATCATGTCCGAGATGTTCTGGAGAAAGTGATATTTCCGAGTCAGAGGTAAATATAAGTTTTAGTTGGTCCTTTTCTGACCTCGCCAGATGGCGCGCATCACCCGATCACTCGCTTGGAAATTAGCTATTTCCATGTGGGGTCTTGGTCGATGTGTTCTCACCTGCTTACAGCAGTAGTTCAGTCTGTGTGGACTGAATTGTCCACACAGTAATAATAAAACAAATATTGACATTTTAGCTTTCGGTTGATACGTGATTATCTTCACTTGTTGGAAAGTTGTATTCACCGAGCTCGGTGAATACAACCTTCCAACAAGTGAAGATAATATACCAAATAGTTTATCCAAAACCCTGATGACGCCAGTGTTTTGGATAAACTATTTGGTCGGGCTTTGTTTCTATTACAAAATGTTGTACTTTATGTTTGTTATTAACATTATCAAAATCTGAATATATTGGTGGTAATAGATTGATTCTTACTTACATTCATACCACTGAGTCGGTGTCACTGCTGGCGGACGTTAAATCTGTCCCCGAGGATACCATCAACTCAGTAGCCTTTTGGCTTGTGATTAGGTACTTATGTACTTGTCATATATCTATTCCATGGGGTTTGTATTGGATTTATAATTTTTTTCGTAGGTTGTTGGGCAGTTGTATACTCATTCCATCAGGTGTACAGTAGAAACAACTACATTTAACACACTGTCTGCCCCTGATGACGCCAGTGTTTTGGATAAACTGTTTGGTCGGGCTTTGTTTCTATTGCAAAATGTTGTACTTTATGTTTGTTATTAACATCATCAAAATCTTAATATATTGGTGGTAATAGATTGATTCTTACATTCATACCACTGAGTCGGTGTCACTGCTGGCGGACGTTAAATCTGTCCCCGACGATACCATCAACTCAGTAGCCTTTTGGCTTGTGATTAGGTACTTATGTACTTGTCATATATCTATTCCATGGGGTTTGTATTGGATTTATAATTTTTTTCGTAGGTTGTTGGGCAGTTGTATACTCATTCCATCAGGTGTACAGTAGAAACAACTACATTTAACACACTGTCTGCCCCTGATGACGCCAGTGTTTTGGATAAACTATTTGGTCGGGCTTTGTTTCTATTGCAAAATGTTGTACTTTATGTTTGTTATTAACATCATCAAAATCTTGGGTTTGTATTGGATTTATAATTTTTTTCGTAGGTTGTTGGGCAGTTGTATACTCATTCCATCAGGTGTACAGTAGAAACAACTACATTTAACACACTGTCTGCCCCTGATGACGCCAGTGTTTTGGATAAACTATTTGGTCGGGCTTTGTTTCTATTGCAAAATGTTGTACTTTATGTTTGTTATTAACATCATCAAAATCTGAATATATTGGTGGTAATAGCTTAATTCTTACATTCATACCACTGAGTCGGTGTCACTGCTGGCGGACGTTAAATCTGTCCCCGAGGATACCATCAACTCAGTAGCCTTTTGGCTTGCGATTAGGTACTTATGTACTTGTCGTATATCTATTCCATGGGGTTTGTATTGGATTTATAATTTTTTCGTAGGTTGTTGGGCAGTTGTATACTCATTTCCATCAGGTGTACAGTAGAAACAACTACATTTAACACACTGTCTGCCCCTGATGACGCCAGTGTTTTGGATAAACTATTTGGTCGGGCTTTGTTTCTATTGCAAAATGTTGTACTTTATGTTTGTTATTAACATTATCAAAATCTGAATATATTGGTGGTAATAGATTGATTCTTACATTCATACCACTGAGTCGGTGTCACTGCTGGCGGACGTTAAATCTGTCCCCGAGGATACCATCAACTCAGTAGCCTTTTGGCTTGTGATTAGGTACTTATGTACTTGTCATCCATGGGGTTTGTATTGGATTTATAATTTTTTTCGTAGGTTGTTGGGCAGTTGTATACTCATTCCATCAGGTGTACAGTAGAAACAACTACATTTAACACACTGTCTGCCCCTGATGACGCCAGTGTTTTGGATGCACTATTTGGTCGGGCTTTGTTTCTATTGCAAAATGTTGTACTTTATGTTTGTTATTAACATCATCAAAATCTGAATATATTGGTGGTAATTGATTGATTCTTACATTCATACCACTGAGTCGGTGTCACTGCTGGCGGACGTTAAATCTGTCTCCGAGGATACCATCAACTCAGTAGCCTTTTGGCTTGTGATTAGGTACTTATGTACTTGTCATATATCTATTCCATGGGGTTTGTATTGGATTTATAATTTTTTTCGTAGGTTGTTGGGCAGTTGTATACCATCAACTCAGTAGCCCCGAGGATACCATCAACTCAGTAGCCTTTTGGCTTGCGATTAGGTACTTATGTACTTGTCATATATCTATTCCATGGGGTTTGTATTGGATTTATAATTTTTTCGTAGGTTGTTGGGCAGTTGTATACTCATTCCATCAGGTGTACAGTAGAAACAACTACATTTAACACACTGTCTGCCCCTGATGACGCCAGTGTTTTGGATAAACTATTTGGTCGGGCTTTGTTTCTATTGCAAAATGTTGTACTTTATGTTTGTTATTAACATTATTAAAATCTGAATATATTGGTGGTAATAGATTGATTCTTACATTCATACCACTGAGTCGGTGTCACTGCTGGCGGACGTTAAATCTGTCCCCGAGGATACCATCAACTCAGTAGCCTTTTGGCTTGTGATTAGGTACTTATGTACTTGTCATATATCTATTCCATGGGGTTTGTATTGGATTTATAATTTTTTTCGTAGGTTGTTGGGCAGTTGTATACTCATTCCATCAGGTGTACAGTAGAAACAACTACATTTAATACACTGTCTGCCCCTGATGACGCCAGTGTATTGGATAAACTATTTGGTCGGGCTTTGTTTCTATTGCAAAATGTTGTACTTTATTCCCGGCCCCTCAGGGCCGGGTATATGGCATGACAACACCAATGATATTGCGTCATATCCGTTACAGTCAGAGAATTCCCTATTTTGAAAACGGGGGATGCCCTTGATCCCCCGCAGAATGGTGGGGGATATTTTGCTATGGCTGGTTGTTGACCCAGGCTGGTTGGCATTGCACACGAGGAGTTTCAAGACCACGGCACGCACAGAACGGCTCTGATGGCGAACGATATATATGGGTTGTCAGGCATGAAAATCAGTCGTTTTAAGGGGGTACCCTCAGAATTCGAGCTGTAGCAAAAAATCCAATTTATCAACATATATTTTCCTTACTATAGTGAGATCAGGAAATGAATTGGCTATCTTTGTATATAAGCTGCTAAGGTTTATCTTGTTCTGGGACGGAGCTATGGAGACTTGAATTTGGGCTTTTTATCATTGTTTTGTATGGCCGAAGGAATTAGTGAAATCTGTCCTGAAGGAAATACATGTATTCTATAATTTCTACTCTAGATTGAAGTTAACGTTAATGTTGCGTTCCCTTATAATGGTTTTGGTGCAAAAAGATTAAAATTGGCCTTTCCTCTGTGTTTTTGATGTATTTTTTACACAAACCGTGAATTTGGTGAAAATGCGTGATTTTGCAAAACAAAGAGGGCCCTCCCAAGAAATTGCTTCCCATGGCATGCATATATATGGCTTATTTGTGCCTAAGAGATGCTGTTTTCAATCGGCAAAACAAGAAAATCTCTCAGAATATATGTGTTATTGATATAAACACCGTTTTTGAGAAAAAAATGCATATTTGAATTTTCGGCCGAACTAACAGAATTCCAGTTTAGCAGCTCGACTCCCGATGTTATGTTACTAAATCCCATAAAAGTTAATTATATATCATATTTTTGAAGATTTGATACCAGATTGACGATGATTTGCTTATTTTTGCTTGTGTAGCTGACCCTTTCATGTCATTTCGGTCCAATATTTGGGATGTAATTAATATTTGTAATTCCATGTGGCGCACATAATTCGTGGTTCTTTACAACAAAACTGCATCCTGGCTCTTAAGTACCTCAACCACTGTAGTATATGATAACATTAGCACCTGACACCAAAATTTGTAGCATCCACGATGAAATAACGTATTGATGGGCCAATTCCTTTTTTACGTTTTTACAATGGAACGAAGTCAGTTATTGGCTCATAAATCCAAAGTAATATAACTTGCACCCTTGAAACTTTGTACGCATGTTATCTAGATCATAATCTATCACAATTTATTATCAGATGGTAGTGACACCAGGATCGCCTACTATGAAGGAAATACATGTATTCTATAATTTCTACTCTAGATTGAAGTTAACGTTAATGTTGCGTTCCCTTATAATGGTTTTGGTGCAAAAAGATTAAAATTGGCCTTTCCTCTGTGTTTTTGATGTATTTTTTACACAAACCGTGAATTTGGTGAAAATGCGTGATTTTGCAAAACAAAGAGGGCCCTCCCAAGAAATTGCTTCCCATGGCATGCATATATATGGCTTATTTGTGCCTAAGAGATGCTGTTTTCAATCGGCAAAACAAGAAAATCTCTCAGAATATATGTGTTATTGATATAAACACCGTTTTTGAGAAAAAAATGCATATTTGAATTTTCGGCCGAACTAACAGAATTCCAGTTTAGCAGCTCGACTCCCGATGTTATGTTACTAAATCCCATAAAAGTTAATTATATATCATATTTTTGAAGATTTGATACCAGATTGACGATGATTTGCTTATTTTTGCTTGTGTAGCTGACCCTTTCATGTCATTTCGGTCCAATATTTGGGATGTAATTAATATTTGTAATTCCATGTGGCGCACATAATTCGTGGTTCTTTACAACAAAACTGCATCCTGGCTCTTAAGTACCTCAACCACTGTAGTATATGATAACATTAGCACCTGACACCAAAATTTGTAGCATCCACGATGAAATAACGTATTGATGGGCCAATTCCTTTTTTACGTTTTTACAATGGAACGAAGTCAGTTATTGGCTCATAAATCCAAAGTAATATAACTTGCACCCTTGAAACTTTGTACGCATGTTATCTAGATCATAATCTATCACAATTTATTATCAGATGGTAGTGACACCAGGATCGCCTACTATTCAGGCATGACAACACCAATGATATTGCGTCATATCCGTCACAGTCAGAGAATTCCCTATTTTGAAAACGGGGGATGCCCTTGATCCCCCGCAGAATGGTGGGGGATATTTTGCTATGGCTGGTTGTTGACCCAGGCTGGTTGGCATTGCACACGAGGAGTTTCAAGACCACGGCACGCACAGAACGGCTCTGATGGCGAACGATATATATGGGTTGTCAGGCATGAAAATCAGTCGTTTTAAGGGGGTACCCTCAGAATTCGAGCTGTAGCAAAAAATCCAATTTATCAACATATATTTTCCTTACTATAGTGAGATCAGGAAATGAATTGGCTATCTTTGTATATAAGCTGCTAAGGTTTATCTTGTTCTGGGACGGAGCTATGGAGACTTGAATTTGGGCTTTTTATCATTGTTTTGTATGGCCGAAGGAATTAGTGAAATCTGTCCTGAAGGAAATACATGTATTCTATAATTTCTACTCTAGATTGAAGTTAACGTTAATGTTGCGTTCCCTTATAATGGTTTTGGTGCAAAAAGATTAAAATTGGCCTTTCCTCTGTGTTTTTGATGTATTTTTTACACAAACCGTGAATTTGGTGAAAATGCGTGATTTTGCAAAACAAAGAGGGCCCTCCCAAGAAATTGCTTCCCATGGCATGCATATATATGGCTTATTTGTGCCTAAGAGATGCTGTTTTCAATCGGCAAAACAAGAAAATCTCTCAGAATATATGTGTTATTGATATAAACACCGTTTTTGAGAAAAAAATGCATATTTGAATTTTCGGCCGAACTAACAGAATTCCAGTTTAGCAGCTCGACTCCCGATGTTATGTTACTAAATCCCACAAAAGTTAATTATATATCATATTTTTGAAGATTTGATACCAGATTGACGATGATTTGCTTATTTTTGCTTGTGTAGCTGACCCTTTCATGTCATTTCGGTCCAATATTTGGGATGTAATTAATATTTGTAATTCCATGTGGCGCACATAATTCGTGGTTCTTTACAACAAAACTGCATCCTGGCTCTTAAGTACCTCAACCACTGTAGTATATGATAACATTAGCACCTGACACCAAAATTTGTAGCATCCACGATGAAATAACGTATTGATGGGCCAATTCCTTTTTTACGTTTTTACAATGGAACGAAGTCAGTTATTGGCTCATAAATCCAAAGTAATATAACTTGCACCCTTGAAACTTTGTACGCATGTTATCTAGATCATAATCTATCACAATTTATTATCAGATGGTAGTGACACCAGGATCGCCTACTATTCAGGCATGACAACACCAATGATATTGCGTCATATCCGTCACAGTCAGAGAATTCCCTATTTTGAAAACGGGGGATGCCCTTGATCCCCCGCAGAATGGTGGGGGATATTTTGCTATGGCTGGTTGTTGACCCAGGCTGGTTGGCATTGCACACGAGGAGTTTCAAGACCACGGCACGCACAGAACGGCTCTGATGGCGAACGATATATATGGGTTGTCAGGCATGAAAATCAGTCGTTTTAAGGGGGTACCCTCAGAATTCGAGCTGTAGCAAAAAATCCAATTTATCAACATATATTTTCCTTACTATAGTGAGATCAGGAAATGAATTGGCTATCTTTGTATATAAGCTGCTAAGGTTTATCTTGTTCTGGGACGGAGCTATGGAGACTTGAATTTGGGCTTTTTATCATTGTTTTGTATGGCCGAAGGAATTAGTGAAATCTGTCCATATGTGATTGTCGTTGACCTCACCCAATGTATCTCCTGTCTTCCGACTTCTCCGGACGACTCTCTTAGATTCAGCATACACTGGTGTGGGTTTCGCAAATTTGCGATAAAACCCGGTACATCTCGTTAAACTGATTGAATAACACTGCTGATATAAATGTATTAATAACTGTAATTGCATGACAATGGAAAGCGCTGTTTTGAATTAGTTTGCGGCTGGTATGCGCAAGTGCAATTACCGAATCTCCTACCAGTTATTTTGGAACTCGCATAAGTCTGACCTGGTTTAATTACTATAATTACCTATATTACTACGCCAACACGTAACCGCTAGAAATATGTTGTATTGCAGGGATGGACAGTGATAATTAGTTGTAATCATTTCAGAAAATAGTTTGAAATTCTCTTTCCGAATTGTTTTCATTGTATCAGGCCTATTAGGTTTGATTACTTTGTCGATGATGAGCTTTGGCTATAGCATAACGAAACTGAAGCATGAAAATTGCTTTTCAAGCGCGACCGCATGAAATAGCCAAGACCGCCGTGACGAACCCGAGTTTTTAGCGTACACCAGTCATTGAAATAATTTGCTAATAAAGGCATAATTTTCCTTTTTTATATGAACCCTATTACATAATTTTGTATATATGCCCAGGGGCCTAGTGTGCAGGAACTACACATCTATTTATTGTAATAGGCCTAAACGTATTCATCAAATCCTGCCACTTATATATAAATATTTAAAGGGAGTGGAAATTTGTATTTGTGCATCATCCATGATAGGCTGTTATGCCCTATCGATAATTTTCTTGCATATCGACGGGAAGGGGTTAGACCTGACCAGATTGCGGAAAGTGTTAAGATTATAAAGGCGCTTTGTGTGTACCTATAGTGATGTCTGGAGGATATTGGTAATCCGGGATTTTAAACAAGAAGGTTCTGAGTTCTGGGCGACATATGGAACTGGAATTCAGTGGGATGATTTTAACAGAGATGCCGACGGCTAGCGATCTGGCGATCTGACAAGGATAGATACATCTAAATAGACTTGGGGGAGATAAATTGTCTGAGGATGTACACAATTTCCTGTATCATTTACTTTGATGTGACTGATTGTCTGACTATCTATATGAACTGTATAAATATTGGTGTGACTTATTCCAAGTTTTATGGGACATCTTTTTACAATGTGAACTCGACATTCAGTATTGTGAGTCCATGGAAAACATGTACATATAAAAGGGCCGGGTTTTCTGCCATGTTTTTCTAAAAACATGGCGTTATACTTGTGTTTGTTATTAACATCATCAAAATCTGAATATATTGGTGGTAATAGATTGATTCTTACATTCATACCACTGAGTCGGTGTCACTGCTGGCGGACGTTAAATCTGTCTCCGAGGATACCATCAACTCAGTAGCCTTTTGGCTTGTGATTAGGTACTTATGTACTTGTCATATATCTATTCCATGGGGTTTGTATTGGATTTATAATTTTTTTCGTAGGTTGTTGGGCAGTTGTATACTCATTCCATCAGGTGTACAGTAGAAACAACTACATTTAACACACTGTCTGCCCCTGATGACGCCAGTGTTTTGGATAAACTATTTGGTCGGGCTTTGTTTCTATTGCAAAATGTTGTACTTTATGTTTGTTATTAACATCATCAAAATCTGAATATATTGGTGGTAATAGATTGATTCTTACTTACATACACCTTCTCCAGGAAATATAAACAGTCATTGTGAATGTCTTGTGGTTGATTTGATGAATAAGTAACCATCTTCAAAGCGTTTTATGTAAAGTTTCCATGAATCCGTTCCGGATATTCCACCCAAAGACTACCCATTACTGCTAGCAAATCCAGACTGCTAACTTTGACCAGGTAGCTTTAGAGCGTAGCGTACACGATGTCCTTGGAGCGTTGACACGCCACATGCTATTCAACAATAAATTATTAGCCCTATTTAGATAACGTTGGACCTTTATATTGCTCACAATTGAAGATTGAAGTATTTGGAACCTCCAGTTCAAACATTGTTGCTGTACATGGGCCATAAGTTTTGAACACATTGTGATCAATATTTGAACATTTCATATTTGTGGACCACATTTGTGGGCGAAACCTATTTCTGAACAAATCAGTTTCCTATTGATTGGACAGTGCAGTCTTGTCCATTGGTATGTCCTACTCTGAATCGAATCCCCGATCTAAGGTGATATGATCAGAATTTTACAGAAAAAAATGTTTACTCCCCATCTGTCGGCATCAGCTGCCAAAAAGTTAGCATTACAGCGTTGACAACAACATGACCTGACCCCTAAACAAAAGAACTAGGCCGCTCTATGCCATTTGGCAGGGTGTGTAACTACATCTTGTGACCACGATAACATCGAAAGATGTTTGAAAGAAACTTGCAATTTTATGGCAATAGTAATTATACGTCGATGGATTTGTTGCTCGACATTTGACATATGTTTGTATAATTAATGAATTGATGGTTGAATAATATTTGGTTAATTAATGGTTGAATAGGCCTTCTCACAATGGACTCATTCAATATGTATTTCATATTTCACACGCGACGAAGCATGATAAAATGCATCGATGTTCGTTCTACATATTATGTATAAAATTATGGACAGAAAGTTTGCAATTTATTGTTGTCGATAGATTCATAATGAATGTTCTTGAATGCGATTACTCCAGTTTAATGATCGACATCAGATTCGAAGATGAACACGACATTATACGAAATGATATTACCACGAAATAATGATATGTCATGCGTGTCGTCTTTATGTCGCAATGTGTCTTCCATAACGCCTCATCACTCCTGTAAATGAACTATGAGTATTGACATCAGATACCACTACTACTGTATGTCATAGGGTTTATTGTTCAAACAATGTTTTTAACTTATCGGAGGCATCATTTTCAAATCTTGTGAAGAATATGTTTGATGAATATTGCTGGGATCAACACAATTATATGATCTATGGGCCCTCTAGACCATTTTTTTCGTTGATCGAATCGTCTCGGGCCGATTCATGGGCCTTTGTAATTTCGGTTAAGACTCCAGATGGGCATTTCCAATGTTAAATATAGTGGTCATTTGCATAAAATATGTTTAAAGCAACTGCCTTTGATAGTTGTTTGATCCCGCACCGGGTGCCTGTTGTTTAATGGAATCGTTTACTGTAAATGATCTTGCAGCTATGAGCTAAGTCTGTTTTTTTTCAAGGCTTTGATAATATGTACTCTATGCTTTCTGATTTCGTGATGTGTTATTGATGCATTCATGTACATTGTGCTGATGTTCGGTATTGATGTATTGATAGAATACAGTGTTATAAATAGAAGGAATGGTGCGAACAGTTTTTACTCTATTGAAAAAAAAAACACGAATAGTGCAAACCTTTCTTGTTATAGGGTTGTTAATTTTTTAGTTTAATACTTATATAATATTAAGGTGATATCTTGGAAAGACAATGTCCGGATGGCACGCCTTCTCCAGATTCCCTCCCGTTGATCTCGATTGGTACTCGCAGGAATATTTTCCATGTTGTCAGGTGCCAATCTATTAGAAAAGTGTGGTTTACTGATCCAGATTTGCTACTTGGATGACTCCAGTATGAACCAAATAGAAAACAAATCTTATCCAGGCTCAGGTTTAAGTGCAACATTTGTACCAAGGTTTCCTGATAGGGCAAAATGACCCAATAATTGCCTCTGCTATTCCATACCCTACTGCGGCCCAATGCTGCCATTATTCATGCCTGAGTTAAGAGTAGTTTTGAAATCAGTTTCATAGTTAGTAAACAGTTATTTTCAGTTATGAAACTAGTTTCTAGCAAGGCACAAACCCTTTACACCCGGCACAAACGTTTTTAGCAGGGTGCAAACCTTTCTAGCATGGCGCAAACCTTTCTAGCACGGCACAAACTTTTATAACAGGGCATAAACCTTTATAACACGGCACAAACCTTTTTAGCAAGGCACAAACCTTTATAACACGGCAAAAACCTTTATAGCAGGGCGCAAACCTTTATAACAGGGCACAAACCTTTTTAGCACGGCACAAACCTTTATAGCAGGGCATAAACCTTTATAACACGGCACAAACCTTTTTAACTCGGCGCAAACATTTTTAGCACGGCACAAACCTTTTTAGCATGGCACAAACCTTTATAACACGACACAAACCTTTATAGCAAGGCGCAAACCTTTTTAACATGGCACAAACCTTTATAACACGGCACAAACCTTTTTAACTTGGCGCAAACCTTTTTAGCACGGCACAAGCATTTTTAGCATGGCACAAACCTTTATAACACGGCACAAACCTTTATAGCAGGGCGCAAACCTTTATAACAGGGCACAAACCTTTTTAACACGGCACAAACCTTTATAGCAGGGCATAAACCTTTATAACACGGCACAAACCTTTTTAACTTGGCGCAAACCTTTTTAGCACGGCACAAACCTTTTTAGCATGGCACAAACCTTTATAACACAGCACAAACCTTTATAGCAGGGCGCAAACCTTTTTAACATGGCACAAACCTTTATAGCAGGGCACAAACCTTTTTAACACGGCACAAACCTTTATAGCAGGGCATAAACCTTTATAACACGGCACAAACCTTTTTAACTTGGCGCAAAACTTTTTAGCACGGCACAAACCTTTTTAGCATGACACAAACCTTTATAACACGGCACAAACCTTTATAGCAGGGCATAAACCTTTATAGCAGGGCGCAAACCTTTATAACAGGGCACAAACCTTTATAACAGGGCACAAACGTTTTTAACATGGCTCAAACCTTTATAACAGGGCACAAACGTTTTTAACATGGCGCAAACCTTTATAACAGGGCACAAACCTTTTTAACACGGCACAAACCTTTTTAACAAGGCACAAACCTTTTCAACACGGCACAAACCTTTATAGCAGGACACAAACCTTTTTAACACAGCACAAACCTTTATAGCAGGGCATAAACCTTTAAAACGAGGCACAAACCTTTTAAACACAGCACAAACCTTTATAACAGGGCCTAAATCTTTATAATGGGGCACAAACCTTTTTAGCACGGCGCAAACCTATATAGCAGGGCCCAAACCTTTATAACAGAGTAGGTTTGAAATTAGTTTCCTAGTTAGTAAACAGTTTTTTTCAGTTATGAAACTAGTTTCTAGCATGACACAAACCTATCTATCACAGCACAAACCTTTAAAACATGGGGTTTGTGCCATGCTACAAAGGTTTGTGCCATGCTACAAAGGTTTGTGCAGTGTTAAAAAGGTTTGTGTCATGTTATAAAGGTTTGTGCCTTGTTATAATGGTTTTTGCCGTGTTAAAAAGGTTTATGCCCTGCTATAAAGGTTTGCGCCCTGCTAAAAAGGTTTATGCCCTGCTATAAAGGTTTGTGCCGTGCTATAAAGGTTCGCGCCCTGCTAAAAAGGTTTATGCCCTGCTATAAAGGTGTGTGCCATGTTATAAAGGTTTGCGCCCTGCTAAAAAGGTTTATGACCTGCTATAAAGGTTTGTGCCATGTTAAAAAGGTTTGCGCCCCATTATAAAGGTTTGTGCCATGTTAAAAAGGTTTGTGCCGTGTTATAAAGGTTTATGCCCTGCTATAAAGGTTTGTGCCGTGTTAAAAAGGTTTGTGCCCTGTTATAAAGGTTTGTGCCATGTTAAAAAGGTTTGCGCCCTGCTATAAAGGTTTGTGCCGTGTTATAAAGGTCTGTGCCATGCTAAAAAGGTTTGTGCCGTGCTGAAAAGGTTTGCGCCAAGTTAAAAAGGTTTGTGCCATGTTATAAAGGTTTATGCCCTGCTATAAAGGTTTGTGCCGTGTTAAAAGGGTTTGCGCCCTGCTATAAAGGTTTGTGCCGTGTTATAAAGGTTTGTGCCATGCTAAAAAGATTTGTGCCGTGCTAAAAAGGTTTGCGCCAAGTTAAAAAGGTTTGTGCCGTGTTATAAAGGTTTATGCCCTGCTATAAAGGTTTGTGCCGTGTTAAAAAGGTTTGTGCCCTGTTATAAAGGTTTGTGCCATGTTAAAAAGGTTTGCGCCCTGCTATAAAGGTTTGTGCCGTGTTATAAAGGTTTGTGCCATGCTAAAAAGGTTTGTGCCGTGCTAAAAAGGTTTGCGCCAAGTTAAAAAGGTTTGTGCCGTGTTATAAAGGTTTATGCCCTGCTATAAAGGTTTGTGCCGTGTTAAAAAGGTTTGCGCCCTGCTATAAAGGTTTGTGCCCTGTTATAAAGGTTTGTGCCATGCTAAAAAGGTTTGTGCCATGCTAAAAAGGTTTGCGCCAAGTTAAAAAGGTTTGTGCCGTGTTATAAAGGTTTATGCCCTGCTATAAAGGTTTGTGCCGTGTTAAAAAGGTTTGTGCCCTGTTATAAAGGTTTGCGCCCTGCTATAAAGGTTTGTGCCGTGTTATAAAGGTTTGTGCCATGCTAAAAAGGTTTGTGCCGTGCTAAAAAGGTTTGCGCCAAGTTAAAAAGGTTTGTGCCGTGTTATAAAGGTTTATGCCCTGTTATAAAGGTTTGTGCCGTGCTAGAAAGGTTTGCGCCATGCTAGAAAGGTTTGCACCCTGCTAAAAACGTTTGTGCCGGGTGTAAAGGGTTTGTGCCTTGCTAGAAACTAGTTTCATAACTGAAAATAACTGTTTACTAACTATGAATCTGATTTCAAAACTACTCTTAACTCAGGCATGAATAATGGCAGCATTGGGCCGCCGTACATACCCAAATTATTTGCGTTTAATAATGTTTTCCCAGCATGGGTTATCATCAGCTCAGTCTATATATATATATATATATATAAACAGTGTCCGTAACAGGAATTCCGAACAGTCAGAAACCTCGTATATTCACCATTCTGACAGATTATAAGGACAAATAACTCGTAACTCCCATGCATCAGTCAGATATTATAACTAACTTGAACCAGGTGATTTTCTGAACTTATGCTTGAATTTTATGCTTGAAACTTATGCTTGAAGTCAACAAAAGAATCACATAAATAATCAAATAAATAAGTTTTTTATTATCTTTTACTCAAAACTGTGAAAAATGACATACGAGGTTTTGTTCCGACAGCGATGATTTCTTACTGGGAATTGAGTTTTTTTATGCAGCAATAACCCTTTTTATGCGTAAATAACATTATTAACACAGAAATAACATTATTTACACGGAAATAACATTATTCACTCCTGCTGTGTGCGAGATACTAACCAAATATTGCCTACACGTGATTTTACTTTTCTCTTGGTCGTCGGGGGTAAATAACTTTATTCCCACATAAATAACGTTATTTCTGTGTAAATAATATTAATTCTGTGTAAATCGTGTTGTTTACGAGTAAATGAAATTATCTTTCATAAGTAACGATTTTTTCTGCGAAAATAAAGCGTCTTACTCGGGAATAACATTATTTACACTGAAATGACATTGTTCATTCCAGCCGTATGTATATACTAACCAAATATTGGTTACACTTGTTTTTTTTATTTCCCTTGGTCGTACAGGGTAAATATAAATAAATAGCGTTATTTTTGTGTGAATAAAGTTATTTCTAATTCCGCATGAATGAAGTTATTCTGTAACTTTCTTTTCTGTGTAATAAAGCTTTCTCCACATAAATAATGTTATTTCTGCACAAATCATGTCATTTTTTAACAAGCCAGAATTACTCCGAAAAAAAGAGTATTTTTTACAATGTCACTTATCAGCCACCGTAGCCACCGTACAGACCAATGGAGCATGTAATAATTTTAGTGGGAAATTTGTAATTTTTAGTGGGAAATTTGAAAACAAAATACACGTTTTGCATAATTTTAAGCAGAAATATATTTTTCATGCGGAAATAACATTTCTTACGCGAAACTATTTTTTTTTCATGCGGATAAACATTATTTAAAGCAACTGCCTTCGAACACAGGCGATATTTTTTGAAAACTACATTTCATAATAAACATGTGAAATTAACTGAATGAGATGTACTCACATCAAATGTTATGGCTACAACCAGTCTTTTGTCGCTTTTGTCTTTTTTCACTGATTATTTTCTCATAACTACACTATATAGGCCTATGCAGATACAAAGTGGAAAATGTGCTCAATTTGGACATTTGTTTACATTCGAGCTCGATGGATACATCTCGTTTGTTTATGTTCAAACCTGGCATAAATGTGTGTTTTGGAAAAAATATTGCATACATTCGAAGGCAGTTGTTTTAACGGGAATAACATTATTCACTTCTGCCGTGTGTATACTAACCAGATACTGTTTATTCGTAATGAACAGTGGTGTGCTGTACTACCAACAAACGTCGAAGCAGTAGAGAACTACAATCCGTCGACAGGTGATCACCAGCAAAGATCATCAGTACATGTAATTTTGTAATTGTTACGTGTGGATTGCTTTATCAGTATTATATTGAATTGTCATTTGTGCGAAAACTTCCTTGTCTGTTTACATGTAGTTATTTGTACGTTTCATAATGTGCTGATATCTAGGGTGCAGTCTATCGCAGTCTCTCAAAGGCTGCAGGTCACGTGGTATGAAATATCGCAGCGATATTTTGTAACCCCATTGAAGATCGAAGGAGTGGTGCAGTATTTTCGCAGGTGTGCACTTTTTCGCGTTACACCGCCGAGTTCCAGGAGTCGTCAGTCAGTTGTCAGTTACTCTTTGGAGCAGCAAGTACACTACAAGCCAGAAGTCTCTGCCAAGGCGGACCGCTGACCAGTGTTACAGCTGTACGTCCGGACCGATGTGAGATCCGCTGCTCTAACTTAACATGTAAGTTACTCCACTCGATATCTTGATGTACTTTACACGGCACCCTGGCCGTCAGACCAGCGGTGTAGAATACATCATTATTATATATTATTAGTTCGTCTCTATCATATTCAATGTAATTTGACGAGTGCAATAAATAACCGCATTGCATCGTCGTTGTTGTTATTACACCAGTGATTGAACTGGCCAATCCTATGACGTGACTCATTGTAATTTTCCGAAAAAAAGTCTGGCCCTGTATGCCGACAATCAGATGCCCACTCTTCACAGCGGCAACAGCATTGTTCAAACGTATTTATTTGATTGTTTCCACTTGATTTAATCCACATTTATTAGCTACACGGCACCGAAGCCTCTCTATACACTTCAATGATGATAAATTGAAATAATTGTGTTGAAAGGAGAATGCAAGAAGCGAAAGGTTGTACAAGGCATCCCCCCAAAACAATATTGATATAAATTAATGATACATTATACTTTAGAAAGTAGTAAAATGCAACGCAGTCACATGCAGAAATAATAATAAAAAAATAATACGTGGGGGAAAAATGTCTGTTTTTCTGTCAACAAATAATTTTTTGCGGTCAAAAGTTTTTTTCCTGAAATACATTGACAGAAAATATATCTTGGAAACTGACAGCTCATCGAAAACGGACCGCTAAAGTCGGTGTCATTCAACTCTGACGCACTGTTTCTTCGCGATAATTTAATTAATTTTGAAGATGGGAATGAGATGAAATAAATTCCAACAAATTCAGGGCTTTTGTGATGTTTATGCCAGTACAGAATGAATTTATTGTCTTGATTCGAAGTCGGAAGGCATATTCGCGGTGTATATTGAATAATTATGTTTATTTTGAAGCAATATATAGCTAAAACATCAAATAGGAGTCGTTTTTGTGTGCTGACCCTGGAATTCCATGTTGGGGCTGAGTTTTAACATTGGGGTAGATTTTTTTCAATTCTTGAGATATAATTATGAAATTCTGTGAAAAATTGCGGCATGATTCCCAATTAAGACACACAAAATTTCAAGTTGATTCGATTATCCAAAACAAATGTACGACCAAAAAGCATGTCCGTTGAAATCTCAGAAAGGTAACTAAAAAAATGGAGAAATTATCGCGAAAAAAACATTGGGTCAGAGTTGAATTATGTCGACTTTATTCGAGTTGGCACTGCACAAGGTGAGGGGGGGGGGGGGGGGGGAACTTTTGACCACAAAAGAAATTAACTGTTGGCGGGAAAACAGACATGTCAATACATTACGTGACCAGTGTGATTTTTCATTGAAAAACATTGCAAACATATGTTTAGATCTAAATTTCAACATACTTTTGCTGCCAACCAGCCAAGAAGACTGTTGTATAGAAATCCCTTGAAATCAATTGATCTAAAGATCATGATCACAGTCTCTAGATCTGAACACCATCTTGAAAAAAATACAAATTTGCGCGGAAAACGCAGTGTATAAGAAGTCCAAAATTGAAACCAGGAGCCTATTACAGAATACTCCTACATTACCGAAAAAGGCTTCAGCTTTTGGGGCCCTTGAGCGAGCCCAGACCCCGGCCGTTATGGCTCCCTGGCTTCGCTCGGTCGTATGGCTTTCTACCCTTCGTTCACCAATAAAGTTTATCAAACTGAGATCTCACCCCGCCCCCTTTACCTGCACACGCCCCTGCTAAAACATGTTATTGCACACATACTAAACCGAATACTGCATTGTTTTGTGGTTTATTTCTAACTTGTGATCCGTAAAACGACCCGTGCGAAATAAATCACAGTAAAATGCAGTATTTGTTTACCTCACAGAGTATGTCTATGTGAACGATGTTGATTATGATTATTCAGGTATATTATTCGCGAAGCTCGCCGACGTTGTCAATTAAAAGATCGAAGTTGTCTATCGCCCGCCATGTTGTTGACTATGTACCGTAACACGCGATTGAAGGTCAGACGAAATAGGCGTAAAGTCAGGATTCATTTTCGTTGAAACACTGCATTTTGCTATTTTATTCACATGCTGTCGGATTGTGATAACTTCCTGATGTGACCAATATAATTTCAAATGTTATGTTCCTGTTTTATCAAAATTCATGTTGTGGGGAAGTATTCATCAATTCAGATGAATCATAGGATGTCAAGAAGGAGGTTTATTGGCCAGCGCGTCGCGCTGGTCTTCTATGTTTCCAAAATAATATTTCTGATTGTTTCAATGAGGTTTCACATTTTAATCTTGTGAGTAAACGCAAATTCTGTGAGAGCTTTGCGATATTTGTTGATCTACCGTATTATACACACGCATACAGTAGCGCAACAAAAATATTGAGCTAAATTTCTGATGTTGACAGAACAATTTCGAAAGGTTGCCAACTTTCATAGTTTACGATATAAAAGTTATAAAATGTGATGAGAAATATTTTTTCTACACCAGAATAGACGCATTGACTATCAATTTGATCAAAAACATTGGGCAACATTAAAATCATCAATTTATTCCAATAAATTAAGGTTATTAATTACATAAGCTTCCCCATCCCAACATATTTCCGCTGGCCACAAAAATAATTATCTCCACTGTAGGCTAATTATGTCCCTACATATTTACTGGTAACATTACTTTGTTCATTCAGTGGGCCTTAGTTCACGAAATTACATCAGTGGGTGGATAGTTTGAATGGTTCACGTGGGATAAACTCATACCATGTAATATATGGGAGATTCGAGGAATCTGTTAAGTGTTGTCGATGAAAAATTAATCTGACCGACAATAGACAGATTGATATCCAATATATATGGGATCAGAAGACATAACTGGACGGGTTTTCAATTCCCTTTCCAATGATATATAACATGTAATGATCCATGCCATGAAACTGACATAGTAGGCTCTTTACCAAGTACAGCTCCTTATTTCGGATGTGCGGAAATTGCGAAAAAGCATTTAAGGTTACACATGTTTATACTTTGTTAACATGAAGTTCGTCCCTATGTTTTTTTCAATGTTAACATGTTTCATTCCATTCAGTGGATCCTACTGGACAAAGGCTACCAGTTGGGGAGGGTTCTGTGGTGATGCACATGGCTCAAAATGTGCCCAGGCACTATATATGAGTTCTGTTCAGCGATTCGAGGAGTTGTTGATTAAAATCCCGGATCAAAATTTAGTTTATACCTATGTAGAAGGGTGAATATTATGTCTACAGTGATGCTTGATTATATCATTCGAGAAGTTATTCAATCCCCCTTCTTTCGATACCTTTGTGTCAGAATACACCGATTATAACAGATATTACAGACCTAAACGCAACTAGAGTGCTTTTTGATGCGAAAGCTATGGAAGCCCATAGGTGACAGGTGTGGGAAAAAAATTTGGTGTTTTTTCTGTTAAAAACCTTGCACGTTCGAACGTAGAAAGTTCAAAACTACCACGTTCGCACGTGGAAGCATTTAGCGCTATCACGTTCGCACGTTGTAACTTCAGAACTTATCACGTTCGCACGTAGAAATGTTATAGGCTTCCACGTTCACACGTGGAAAGTCCAAAGCTACCACGTTCACACGTGGAAACATTCACACGTAGAAAGTTTCAATGCTACCACGTTCACACGTGGAAGCATTTATACCTTTCCACGTTCGCACGTAGAAAGATTTAGGTTTCTACGTTCACACGTAGGAAGATTCAAAGCTACCACGTTCACACGTGAAAGCATTTGATGCTACCACACCCAAATCTTTGCACGTGCGAACGTGGTAGCTCCTGAAGTTTCCACGTGCGAACGTGGAAGCGTTAAATGCTTCCACGTGTGAACGTGGTAACTTCGGACTTTCCACGTGTGAACGCAATAGCCTTAACTGTTTCCACGTGCGAACGTAATAGTTTTAAATGCTTTCACGTTCGAACGTGCTAGCTTTTTGCTGGAAAAGACATTGAAAATTTTTACGCGCATGTCACCTATGGGCTTCCGTAGAAAGCACCGGAAAGCAGGGTAGCTTCAAATAAGTGGTGTAAACAGAAAGTGCATCCCTATATTTTCAATGTTAACATATGATTTTCAACTAAGGACACCCTGGGGCTTCTAAAAAATATGTTTCGTTGAGTTATAAGGCGGAAGGGGGGGGGGGGATGTCGCGGATAGGGGGGGGGGGGGGGGGGGGGCATGGGAGACTCTCGTTGCCCGTGGCGTGTATGAACGGCACGAAGTCTGATCTGAATGGGGAAGGTTATGAAGCTACAGTCATGGCCATAAATTTAAGACCACCCTGGAAATTATGTTTCATTTAGTATTCAGTCATTTAAAATTTAACTTGAGTGTAACATATGGTATATTCAGTGCTGGGAATATATCAAGATAGGATATTGATGGATTGGTCAATTCAAGGGCTCATTTTTTGTACACAACTTGTCAGCCTCTTCACCCCGACACGGTGTTTCGTTATATTTTCATAATATATGACTTATAAATTTCTTTGCAAAACTCGTTTAGTTGTTTTTCTTATGAAACTTTTATTTTTAATATTTACTTTTCATTGAAACAAGAAATTTAATATCAATATTAATTGTGATATTAAACTTCGTTGGTAGGTCCTACACTGACACATATGATAAGTTCTTTTTTCACCATATCCACACTGTTTCGCTGAATTTGCAAAACTTAAGTGAAAACCATCCTGACTATGATTATGATCACGTCAATATTATATATAACTTGATAACTGATGACCATGTTACAGTAAATAATAGCTATAGGTAAGAAATTAATTTACATTAATCCATTTTAGCTTTGAATTCCATTCTGGCACTGCAAAGACATGGTTTCGTCGAAAAATCATTATCAAAAGGCTAACATTCCAATATTTTGGGTGTCTTTTTTGCACTTTATCGCCGGCATCTAGCACTTCGGCATGCATCTGACTAGTTCCTTAGCTGAAATTTGTTGAGGGTATAATCGTCTGATGGTAGTGTCTTGCTAGTTTGTGCTACTGGGCTGCACATCTGCTATTGTTACCCGTGCAACAACGACGCATCTTCACATGGGTTTGGTCTGGATTTTTAGCAGGCCAGTCAATAACCTTGACGTTGTTGTCCATCAAGAACTTCCTGACAATCTCTGATTCATGACAAGGCATGCCATCCCGCATGAAGGTGTGGCAGGATTTGTGAATAGCCGAGTGCAACTTTTGCTGCAGTGTGTGCTGCAATAACCAAAATCAAAGTCATCAACGAAGGAAGCCATGCCTCATGTCAGCCAAGATGGTCGGACGTCCACTGTTCTGGCAAAATATTTAGATTGAACGGCTGCATAGTGATCGCAAACTGCTTTTCTCTGATGATGCTACTATTGGTGTTTTATTCAATATGTCCGGGTGACCCACAAGTAGCATGAGTATGCTATTCAAAAAGATAGACTCACCAGACTACAATGCAACCTCTAAGCACAAGGATGTTGTTATAAGCTACCATATCAGTCCATAAAGTATTGTTTTTATTATTCCAACGAAACAGTGTCTTAGCAGTGCAAAAACTTTATTCCAATTGTTTTATGTATATAACTTACTTTGAACTATTATTTATTGCATATGTGTTTAATAATTATCATGTTATGTAAAATAATAAACAACATTATCATTTTAGAATTATGTAAGAATTTCCTCTTTTTGTACCTACATATATTAAGAAAACTTCTCGGAACAGTGTGTATATAGTGGATACAGAAAACATTGTATTTCAGTGACTAACCTACCAACAAAGCTCAATAAACAAAGTTAATATTCAGTATACACTTGCTGTCTCAATGGCAATTGGAAAAGCATTTTCAAAAGGAAAGTCGTCGGAATGGGTATTGCAAAGGAATTGTCATATATTATGTAAATATAACGAAACATTGTGTTCGTGGTGAAAATACTGACAAGTTGCGTTCACAAAATATCTTCTTCCATCGATCACTCCATCAATGTCCTATCTCAATATCTTTCTTGAATTAAATATACATATGGTATACGTTCAAGTATAGTTTCACATGGCAGAACTCTAAATAAAATACACTTTTATAGTATCCTCTATATCATATGTACATGAATGCCTCTCAATAATGGACCATTTCACAGAGACTCCCGCCAAATATTTCGGAAGTCTGAAAACGTAAACATTTTTTAACCAATCAGAAGTGAGGGGCTTTGAATCAATTTCAACCGTTTTGTGCATAACTTCAAACGATAAATGTGCTCATATATACATTGCATTTAGATGAAGTAAGCTTTTGCCTCAACTCATATGACCTAAATATATTATACAAACACAAATGTATCTGCAAAATGTCACATTTGTTGGTTTATGTCCATTCCTCCATTCTCAACGGTCTTTTAGCATATAACCATATCGCGTGACTGTTTGAGCGTGCACGCGGACGAGCGCGCGCATGCAGCTTGAGACACCTTCGGAATCTCGTGTGTGGTTTTACGCTGCCATGGAAGCGCGTGTTCTGCCCTCAGTAGTCATTGGTCCGTTTGAACTACGGAAATTACCGAGTAATGCCAGATATTCATGAGATCTGAGTGGGCTCTGTGAAATGGTCCATTGCCTTTTGGTTTGACAATTTCTTCAGTATCTACTATGTTTTCATGTAGGGGTGAACGGATTCTGAACTTCGGATGCGCGCTCACTAGGTTAATCTAAAATTCATCTACATAATGCTGGCATATTTTACTTGCGGAACGAGACATTATAAAGTGTAAACGTGTATCCATGAACTTACGAAACGTTCAGCCCTCATCATCCCAATCGTATATCAAACTACTGGGTGGCTTCACATGTATTCATATGTATTCATAAGACTTGTATATCTTGATATGGTCGGGTCATGTTGTGTTGTATGCAAACGTCTTTTCAATTTAACTGTAAGTTACGGTGTACATGTAATCTGAACTCAGACCAACTGCCTGTACTGTTTGAATGTATATATTATGCTGATTAGATACACCCCTATTTCAATACTTTGGAGTCATTTGGTGAAGCGTTCTGTCTTGTACTATTGTTTCACTGAAGCTGTCACCGATGGTGTCACTTGGGTGTGATTGACGCCATATCAAGGCGGATCTTTAGTATGAGATATTCAAAATGCTCACCATCATGATTTACTATATGTCTTCATTACAGAGTATTGTTTGCACCAGTACTGCAGTTGCAACATCGCGCTATAGTCTTGGTTTTTCGTCCGTGCCACACTCACACAAAACATGGCTGAATTTACCTGATCATCATTTTCTAAAATTCCCATGACCAGATGAATATATTGTCGAACTTATCTGATCGTCGGTTGATCATCAGATGCCCTTTTTGCCTCACATGGTGGAGCTTGCCTGATTAGCGGTAGATCATCAGTTGCCCTATATCAGTTTTGCCTTATATGGTTGAACTTGTCTGACTATCGGTTGATCATCAGTTGCCCATTTTGAATTATATGACTGAACTTGTTTGATTATCGGTTGATCTGTGCGAGATATGCGCATTTTGCCTTATATGACTGAACTTGTCTGATTATCGGTTGATCTGTGTGAGATATGCGCATTTTGCCTTATATGACTGAACTTGTCTGATATCGGTTGGTCATCAGTTACCAATTTTGCCATAATCAATGAAATAGGACTGAACTTGCCTGATCATCAGTTTCACAAATTACTGTTACACTTACTGTGTATTGGTTGCTCAATTCTTCTGTCTTGATTACAATTCAAGACGGCGATTATTTGGAGCGATAGCATTATATCAGGTTTAAACGATCATAAAATGTATCGTTGTGGTGTATTATATAAATTAATACACGACATAATAGCGCTCGATCGAACACGCACATTTGGCCCTTTATGGGTATTTCTTTGTAGGTTTCTCTGATATTGGTTTACTACTGGTGAAGATTCACACGTGTTGTCTTTGTTTATATATATATTCATTGCACATATGATTGCCAGTAAATACAAGGGCTCGTTGCCTTAATCTCACACCAATGTTTTAACAACAATATTGTGTGAGGTACATATCCAAGCTATCGGTATAATACTACCCATTTGTATTAGATTTCTGTATAATACAGCCCAGCTGGATTATGAATAATTGAATCTAATTGCCTGTACTGGTTAATGTGTACATGTAATGATGATTAGGTGCTCCTCCATCTCAAGTCCTTGGAGTCCTTTAGTGAAGCGATTGGTCTTGTATTATTATTATTTTTTTTTTTTATTTTTTTTTTTACTAAAGATGTCTCTGACGATGTCACTCAAGTGTAATTTCTGAATCATTAACTGACGTTATATCAAGGGGTATCTCACATTATTGTCTTCATGTTGGAGATATCTACATTGTTCGTCATGTACATTTAATATGTCCTCATCATAGAGTACTTGCTCTCAGTTTTGCTCTAACGCTAAAGTTGCAACGTCGTGCTAAAGTCATGGTTTTTCGTCTGAGCCACACCTATATAAATTACGGCGAAGTTCACCTGATCATCAGTTATGAATTTTGCCGTAATTGAATAAGTATAGCTGAACCAGCTTAATCATTATTTGTGCTGTTTGCCATAATCAAATGAAATATTGATGAACTTACTTGATCATAGGTTGATCATTATTTGTCCAATTTATTATTAACAAATGAAATATGGCTGAATTTGCCCGATCATCAGTTGCGCAATTTGCTATAATTAAGTGTAATATTGTTGAACTCACTTGATGATGTTGATCATCGGTTGGTCATCAGTGGTGCAAATTGCCATAATCAAATGAAATGCGACAAAACTTACTCGAGTTTTAATTGCACAACTTGATTTCTTGACCACAGTTCAACCAGCGAATACTGGGACCGATAGTATTTTTTATCAGGGGTGAACGATCTTAAATATGTCGTTCTGTTTCATTGTTCCAATTAATACACGCCATGAGAGCGCTCGATCGAACACGCACCTTCGATCTTTTGAGGTATCTCCTTGTGCGCTTCTATTCGCTTACCGCAGGTGATAATTTCACATGCGTTGTCAGTTTATATACCTATTTATTCCATACACAATTTTGCCAGTAAATACAAGGGCTCGTTGCCATCGTAATCTCACACCATTAATATCATAATAATAATTTTTGAGGTATATATTCGTACTTTCGGTATAAGACAACAGAGATGTGTTTACTTACGATGATATACCTAAATATATGTATTTCTTATGTGTTATATCCAATTTATTAATACATAATTATAAGAAGTTCCAAAATGATGCAACTCAGCTTGGTTCACGTTTTTCACTTCGATTTCGATTCATACACGTATTTTCCATTCGAACGTTACAGGTACATGTGTTCTGCAGAAATTATCTCAAGTTGATTGTCAGTGTTTGATCAATGTGTTGTATATGTTCGTTACATTTATGCAAATCCCAGTTTGATTATGTTTAATTGTCGGAGCTCCAAGCTCTATCTGCACATGTACGTATGGTCGTGTACTCATTCATATTCGCTCATTACATTACTCATTCACGATTCCCATTCATATATGAGTCAAGATGTAATCGTAGTCCGAAATGGCTTGTTGTGTTTCTTAATTTCCCTCATCATTTTGTATTGGAAAATATTTCGTTCATGCAATACCTACTTCTACTTCTAATTTTATTGAGTGGAGATGTTGAGCTGAATCCTGGCCCTGGCGATTATATGAAACCCTTGTCAATTTCACTCGTCAACGCCAGAAGTGTCTTTGCTCATGATTCTGATGAAAAATTAGGGGAAATAACTAATTATGCGCAAAATCTAAAATTGGATGCCATTGCTATTACTGAGACTTGGTTAACAGCTAAAACTCCCAATCATTTACTATTGATCGACGGATATTTTCCACCGGAACGTCGGGATCGTTCGGTCGGACGCGGGGGAGGAATCATGTTGTACTGTTCTTCAAACACTGCATATAAACGTAGGAATGATATTGAGTCGAATACCGATTCACTCTGGGTCCAGTTGGACATGCAATGTAAGAAATCAATCTTAATCGGACTTTTTTTTTACAGACCTCCTGGTCAATCGGCCGCAGAACGGGATGCATTTTTAAACCAATTTTCCATTTCTACAATCTCGGCTCTAAACAGTGACGTTGACTCTGTTTTAGTAATGGGGGACTTTAACGATCGATGTGAGGTGTGGGACAGTGATCATAACAAGAGTGAGTTTGGTAACAAATTTATTGATGTCAGTGAGTCAATAGACTTTTTTCGTGTCGGGGTTATTTCGAGGGTGTTTCGGGGTGAAGTACCGCAATAATCCCCTCTTCTCGTCACCCAGGGGTTTATTCAGTGATGCGTGCAGCTTAAAGCAAACTAATCCCACAAGAGCGATTTCCAGTCGACACTCCACAGAGATTGAGGCCAAACAAAATTATAAACCAGTTTATAGTGTCTAACTAATTTACCACTATTACTGTTCATTGTATTACAATCTCCGTGTGTGACTTATGCAAGGATTTTTGTTTCATCGGGTCTCAGTAGCTCAATGGTCCAGTGTTCACCTCACACATGTTTTTGGCAAGAACGTGTAGTGTGTCACCGTCGAGATTTGAGTCGTTTGTTATAATTCGGATTCAAATTAGAAGAATTTGATATGCGAAAGCATGTTTATATTTATATATGAAACGGATCATGTTCTATACACGTCGGGAGGAGTAGTCTGTTTTATATTCACATAATGTTTCATTGGAAGTACAGACAGCTATATGCTATTCCTACGATAAATGTTGTATATCAGAGCAGTAAATGTCATTCGAATTAAAAAGCGCCGGTCAGCGTGTTTTTGATCCTTTTTTAGGGGCGGGGGGACTTTTGGGGATCACTGATTTCTTTGGTCTCACGTTACATATGCATAGGCCTACTGACGAATGGATATCAATATAGACAAATCCATATTTTAGGAGTGATTCATGAATGATACTTACAAAATCAGTGTCATGAACGGTCAAATTCGATGAGTGATAAACCTATAGGCCTAATGAAAACCCTGTTAAAACCACAGACACATAACTTTAATGACCGCAGTGTCATTGATTTTGCTCCAGGTTACACTTTTCACACACAAATCATGAAACTGGCCGATTGCTTACTAGCCAAACACTGACGATATTACCTAAGGAGGATGCCTGTGGCATTTTGTTACAATTCACCCATTATAACAGAACCCAGCTATACAATGGATCCGAAAGTCTAAAACTGAGAAACACGAGAGTCGTACAATCATGAAAATAGAAATGTCGTAAGAAATGTGTTTATTACGGGCGGTCTATTATAGTGAATCCCCTGTCTTTACTTTATAGACAAGTATCTCAAAATCACACCAGAAGGTTTATTCTGGTGAAATCGACAAATTATACCAACAAACTTAAATACATATGTCACCAACTCGTGTTACATTGGTGAAACACATGAAAGTAACTGGTTGCAATGGAACTGATGTTGACCAATATACAATCACCAACCATATTTCACCATTGTCATGTTAATTTTCGCACTCCATTATTTTTCCCCTGCAAATTAATTTAGCGTGTTTCGCCCAATATTAATAAAGTATTCTGATGTTGCACGATTTCTGAATGTCTGATGTTATTTGTGCATACAAAGATGAGAGTGACTGAAAGAGCAAATAACAGATACCTTAGGTGAAATATATCATATTTTAGCAATAAAATTTACAAAAGGTGATATGTTCAGGGTTGTCTAAGCCTGTAGGGCCCAATCTGTTAATACTACTCGCCCATTTGATGTATACCATATTTAATCAATCTGGCACATTTTTAATTTTCATTGAATTTAGAAGCCAAAGTGGCCCAAGTATCATATCCTGCGCCGTCCTCTATATTCAATAAGGATTGAAAAGGTGTGAGACGGATTAAATGGTATGCTTTCAGTGAACGAGTAGTATTAAGGAGCAGTGTACGGTACTTGGGCCGAAAAAGTAAGCTGCGCTACATGCGCCCAAGTATCAAATCCTGCGCCTTCCTCTATATTCAATAAGGATTGAAAAGGTGCGAGACGGATTAAATGGTATGTTTTCATTGGACGAGTAGTATTAAGGAATAACGTACGGTATTTGGGCCGACTTTAGTATGCTCCTCATGGCCCAAGTATCATATCCTGCGCCTTCCTGTATATTCAATAAGGATTAAAAAGGTGCGAGACGGATTAAATGGTATGTTTTCAGTGGACGAGTAGTATTAGGGAGCAGTGTATGGTACTTGGGCCCTTCCCATGAACACTGCGCGACAACGGGAAACATCTCATTTAATCCGTCTGACACCCTTTTAATCCTGATTAGAGATAAAAGAAAATTCAGTATAGGGCCCAAGTACCGTACACTGCTCCTTAATACTGCTCGTCCACTGAAAACATACCATTTAATCCGTCTCGCACCTTTTTAATCCTTATTGAATATAGAGGGAGGCGCAGTGTATGATACTTGGGCCCAGTATAGCATACCTCTGCTAGAGTTCGGTTCTATTTTGTGTGGCCTAACAGGCGCTGATTAATGAATCTGAGTTATATTCGCCACGCTTCAATGCGCAAAAACCCCTACTCACTTGACCGCGGTACTTCACCCCGAAGTACCCCCGAAACACCCTCGAAATAACCCCGACGCGAAAAAAGTCTAATGGGACTGAGTCAAATCGTTAACGAACCAACGCACTTTAATAATCTGGGCTTCCCCGATCACATATTGGACCTGATATTCACAAATACTCCTGAGTTTGTCTCAAGCGTCATGAATCATGCACCGATTTCTAACTGCGACCACTGTTTAACATGTGATATGTTTTTCGAAAATAACACCCAAGCATCATCGAAACGCTATGTTTGGAATTTCAACACAGCCGACTTCGAAGGCCTTAATAGAGCCTTACTGTCAGTTCAATGGCAAACCATCCTATTCAGTTACACTAATATAAATGAAATGGTGTCTGTTTTCACAGAAATATTGTTCAACATTACCAGGCAGTATATCTACTACAGGGAAGTCAGCTGTAAATATACAAATAAACACTGGTTTCACCAACGCCTCAAAAAGCTTATACGTAGAAGAAACAGAGCCTTCAAACGTTATAAGAAATCTAAGAAGGCAGAACATCTTGATATGTATAGGAAATTACGGAACCAAGCCGTTAGGGAATGTCGCAAGCAGAAATCCCATCATGAATCCCAGGTTAATCAATCGTTAATGACAAATAATGACCCAAAATACTTCTGGAAAGTAGTTAGCAAGTATTTCGACGGTTCGTCTCTCAATATTATTCCACCCTTGATTGATGTAGAAAATGGGACAGTAAATGATGATTTTCTAAAAGCAAATATGTTCAACGAATATTTTTCATCACAGTGTAAGTTACCGGAAACATCGAATACAGTTGATATACCACAGCTGCTCGCCGCGAATATCAAATCACAATTTCTAGATCACATCACTTGTGATGTCATCGAAATATATGAAATTCTATTATCGCTGAACACTTGTAAAGCAACTGGACCGGATCTCATTGGTAATAATATCTTGAAAAATTGTTCAGTATCGCTCGCTGAACCATTAAGTATAATATTCGATAGATGTCTTGTATCAGGTGAATATCCAGATTGCTGGAAAGTGAGTAATGTTATACCGGTTCACAAAAAACAAAGTCGTCAAATTGTCGATAATTATAGGCCTATTTCCCTTCTATGCAACATGAGCAAAGTATTTGAACGAATAATTTTCAAGAAATTGTACAGTTACTTTATTGATAATAATATACTCACTCCGTTGAATTCGGGTTTCAAGAAAGGGGATGGTACAATAAACCAATTGTTATATTTGGTTCATGAAATCTATTATAGCTTGGATAACAATAAGGATCTAAAAATAGTTTTTCTGGATTATTCCAAGGCATTTGATAGAGTTTGGCACAGGGGTCTCATCCAAAAATTACGCCATTACGGTATATGTGGGCGATTACTCGATATTCTATATTCCTATCTACTTAACAGAAAACAGCAAGTTGTAATAAATAGTATAAAGTCAGATGTAGCTGATATAAAGTCGGGTGTCCCACAGGGGTCTATATTAGGTCCTTTACTGTTCTTAGTGTATATAAATGACTTAACTGACAACATAAATTGCAATGTGAATCTATATGCGGATGATACAATCGTATTGTATTGTATTGTTTATTAAAGTCTCACTCGGTATACATGGATATGACAAATACACAGACATTATAAAATACCGACCATTCTGTAAAAGAATTACGAGAGACTATAGATATAAAAACATTATCACGATGTAAATAATACATCACGTCTGCGGTTTAAAATACTTTGTAGGGTTCTGGACATATAAATAGAAATGGTTGACTCACTCATTAAAAACACAAACATGTTCTGATCCGAAAGTGAATGAAAATCTGGTTCAATATTCTGTATATGGTTAAACAAGTTGACACGTAAATCATTGTAAAATGAACATTCGAGTAAAACATGATACTCGGTTTCAACTTCATTAAAACAGACTGGACATATGCGTTCCTCTGCAGGTAAGTAAATTCTCTCATAACGTCCTGTTTCAATTCTTAATGGAGCAGTCCCACATCTGAATTTCGCTAAAGTGGAGCGTTGACCGCGGTTCATCCTAGAGTTCATTACGTAGCCTTCCGTTTCTAAGTTAGATTTGAACTGTCTATATACCCGAAGTTTATTCTGTCCCACACCGCGTCGTGGCTCTGTCCTGTTGATATCGTTCCACCACGCACGTCGGTCTGCCTCAGTGAGTTTTGTCTGGAGCTCGGTAACAAAAATCGATTTACTTGATGACATTGCTAACACGGTATAATTTTTAAAGTCCAAGATTTGAAATTTCCTATCCACATGATACATCCAGTTTTTACTGTTGTTTGCAAGGTTACACATCCAATTAAATACTTTTTTACACCAACGTTCATTTGACATATTAATAAATCTGTAAAAGCATTTTCCAATATTACTCCAAATGCGAGAATACAAACAGTGCCAACCAAATATCACCTCTTACGGCAGCATTTGGGGTACACCTACCCACTCCCAGGAATGCTCTGCATGCTCTGTGATGGATGGCTTTGATGCAGGTGAACTCACGAAATCCCCATACAACAGAACCGTAATTAACAATAGATACTATTAGAGATTCATACAGCTTTGTAAAAACATTATATGGTAGGCCTCCACATACTTTGTGCTTAGTCAACAATAAACTGAGTGCTCTATTGGCTGATTCAGCCACACACTTGGCCATAATGCCGAAATCTAAATACTCTGTAAAAACTAAACCAAGATACTTGTATTTATCTGTTAGGTGAATCTCTTTATCACCAAGTAGAAAAACTCTGTCACATCTAGCTACTGTACGACGCCTGAAATGCAAAACTTCAGATTTACGTGTATTTACATTCATACCCCATTTATTACACCATGTATCGACCACATTCAGTATCTCCTGAAGATCATTTTCAGATTCACCAAGAACAACGAGGTCATCAGCGTATAATAAACATGAGAGTGACTCATCACCAATATTAATACCTATTCCACGTGAATTAATCATTTGCACCAAGTCATTTACGTAAATGTTAAAGAGCATAGGAGACAAATTACAACCTTGTTTTACACCACACAATACATCAAAGTACTCAGTCAATTTACCGTTTACACGTACAGAACATTTATAATTATCATATAGTGATTTTATTGCACTTAAAATATTACCATCAAGGCCAAGTTTTTCAAGTTTGTACCAAAGGAATTGTCTATTGATATTATCGTATGCCTTACTAAAGTCAATGAAACAAGCAAATGTATCTTTACGAAGAAGTTTACGACCCTCGATGACGTTAGCCAGTGTCGCAGCGTGGTCCACACAGCCACGGTCCTTTCTGAAACCATTCTGTTCATCACATAGGAAGCCGGTGGACTCTGACCAAGTCGTTATTCGGTCGTTGATGATTGAGCAGTACAGTTTGTTGACACACGATGAAAGACTGATCCCGCGATAATTCAGTGGTACTCGCCGGTCGGCAGAGGCGTCCTTGGGGATGGGATTGATGACGTTGCGTCTCCAAGCATCCGGAGTCACTCCAGATTTCCAGCACTTGTTGAACATGGTTACTAGGAATGAAGCTGCTTGGTCGTTTTTTAGTGCTTCGACGGGTATGTTGTCACACCCCATCGCTTTGCCTGGTTTTGCTTTGTGAAGCGCTTGCTTGACTTCGGTCAAGCTAATGGGTCTGTTTAACATTCTGACTGTATCCGGATCACACTGCACAATCGATTCAAATGATGGAATGTCTGATTCTGCAGTGGTTGGGTTCAGCAGTGTTTGAAAGTCATGCATCCATCTGTTCATCACAGTATGTGTGTCCGTAGATATTGCTCCATCTTCAGCGACAATCTCCATTGGAATGTCTCGATCCCGTAGATTCCCGACCCCTATTTTTCCAATACGCTTCCAAAATTGTGATGGGTCAGATGACGATAATGACAGCAACTCCTGTTGTTCTTGTTTCCAGTACGATCGCTTTGCCTTCTGTACTTCTCGGTCAAAACACTGTTGTGCTTCCTTCGTTGCAGCTTTCATACTTGCTTTATCGGCATGACTGGCTCTAATCCAGTTACGTTCAGCGGTGCAAAAACATTTCCATAGTTCAGATAGTTTATTATTCCACCACGGTTTTGAAGTCTTTCCTCTTTTTGCTGTTCTCGAAGAAGTCGTATTTTTAGTGCGTTGGATCCGATGTCCCACTAGTGCATCAGATATCACCGAACAGAAACATTCATATATTTCATTCATATTGCCATCATCATCCATCCTTATTTCATGCTCCAGTGCAATGATACGGTCTATGATTTCCTGGTTACTGAGTAAATTGGCAGTTATATCCTTTCTTTTGTAGGAAATAGAAGAGTCTCTGTACTCACAGTCATTAGCAATCTGAGCTCTATCCATGCAGAGAATGTCCACCGACAACTCACACATGAGGATAGAGTGGTCAGATATAGCACGGGTGGGGTCCATTGTTTGTAAACATCCTGCTTGAGTGAAAGCCTCAGAGGCTCGGAGTACCTGGAAATCAGTGAAGCGGTAAACGTGCTCATAGGGTGCTATAATGTAGTCCACAACAGCAAGCCCTTTTGTTGACACGGATGTGTAGTCATTTAGTTTTGTATTCCTGCCATTTAGTATACAACAACTGACAGATTTCAAAAAGTTAATGAATTCTGGGCCATAATTGTTTGTTGAAAAATCTAGAATGTCCCTTTGGCATACGTCATCAACTCCTTCAATGAAATCCATAGCGTCACCACACCGGCTGTTAAAGTCCCCACACAGAAAAAATGCACCCTGATTCTGGAATTTATATATTTGTAGCGTAAGGCTGTCAAAAAAGTCATTAACATCAACACAACGCGATGAACCTTCAGGTGGCAAATAACACACACAAACGTTCAGTATGTCGTGACTCGTTTTATGTTTGCACTGTATCCACAAAATTCCATCAATCGAACCATCCAGTATGTCTACGTTAAAAGAGTCCATAAAAGAGTTTTTCAGTAAAATACCAACTCCACCTGAGCCAGTTTTTGCACGTTTAGATAAGACAGTCCTGTTATTTCCAAACCAAGAATATCCATTGATACACAGGTTTTCCGATCCTTTAAGGTGAGTTTCAGCCACACCAATGATATCAAAGTTGTAGTGTTTAACACATTGTTCTCGGATTAAATAGTTTTCTGACCTCATATCCGGTGACCACCTCCTAACGTTCCAGAACCCCACGCGAACCTAGTGACGACGATCTCCTTGGCGGTGAAAGTTTCTATGTCCATATGCGCGATTCCCTTGAGTGGCTGTATTGTCTCTATGTCGTGAAGAAGAGGACCGAGGCGACGTTGAGATTTTCCCGTCGTATCGTCTGTCGGCGTTGCCCTCTCGTAGGTGTTCCGGGTCATGCTGTGACTTTCTGGCAATTCTGCTCCCCCGAAGTTGTAGCTCCCGGTCACCAATCGAATCTAGGATCGCTCGGAAATTAGATTCGAGTATTCTTTGCTCTCTTGTCTTGTCATGGTGAATCATGACATTCTGGTACACTCGATGGCGTCTCAGCACATGTTTGGAGGCCATGACTTCAGATTTTGCCTCCTGGTCTTCCAACTTGGCTATCACTATGCCGGGAATCCCTTCTCGAAATGACGATTTCCTTTCCGCTGACACGCATTTGATATGTCTGAGTTTCAAACCGTCCTTCAAGAGTGTGTTGACCTTTTCCTCGGTTATCTCTGCTTCATGATGCGGCAAGTTTCTGATCACGATATTCTGTTGCCGACTGTCCGCCACGTCCTGTTGTAGGTTACCGGTGTTAGAGAGTCGACCTTCCACGTCAGTTAGGCGTTGCCGTATTTCCGAGGTGCCCTGTGTCAGCATTGTTTGATGTATATTAGCGATGGCACTGTCCATATCCGATCGAAGAACAGTCATATCAGACTTTACAGCGTCCATCTCTTCTTCAATCATCACAAGCCTGGATTCTGTATTCGCCGCCATCCTGCTTTCCATGTTCGAGATGCGTGTGCAGAAGGAACTGTGCACTAACACTAATGCACTGAGAACATCTTTGATCTCTAACGCTTTGCCATTGTTCGACTGATTGATCAAGTCTAGCACGGGTATAATGTCACTGACTTCAGGTCGCATTATATCCTCTGCTACTTGTTCACTGGGATCGCCTGATTGCTTTAATTTCTTGGCAACAGAGCTCTCTTGCGTCTCTGACGGTCGCTTTTTATAATCCACCGAGTTTGTTTCAGCCATAGTCCAAGTTCAATCAACCGCGATGGTAGTGACGCCGACCCCTGTTGGTCACAGGCACACCGGGCTTTACAGACAAAGTCAGTCAACTGAAACCACACAAATCCACTCGGCTGTGGGCGATATTGGGGTGCTTTGGGTAAAAACATCCAAATTTTACCAGTTTTGTCATACAATTGTATTCCTCAAACCTACTGTTGTAGTCCACATGAATCTTTAAAACTGTTCATTGACAAATTGTCCACTTGAGATCACTTTGAAACCACGAATCACATTGCAATTGAAGAGCATAAAATTTCAAATTCAGGTATCACATTCACGTATCGGCATATAATGTGATACAATCGTATGGAGCGTTATGGACAATCATGTCCTTTCGGTAAGGAATCTAAATAAATCTTTAGATATCATTAATAAATGGGCCACTGCCTGGTTCATGACACTGAATCCAAACAAAACGGAGGTACTCACCATTAGCACGAAAAGGAAAGCTGTTAACTATGAACCGCTGTATTTAGACGGCAATACTTTGCTAGATTCGCAATTTCATAACCACCTTGGTATCACACTTACAAGTAACATGTCCTGGAACGACCTTGTTCAGAACGTTTGTAAATCAGCAGGCGCACGCTTGAACATTCTGAGGAAACTATCCCGAAAATTCAATCGCAATACTTTGCAACAATTATATTTTACTTATATAAGACCTATCCTTGAATATGGCTCCATAGTTTTCGCCGATCAGACCATTACTATTGATAATAAAGTGGAAAATATGCAGCATCAAGCGGCCCTGATTTGTTCCGGTGCGCTTTTTAACACTAATCGCCAAAAACTACTCAAAGATCTGGGATGGACGCCTCTGTCTGAACGCAGAAAAAAAAAATCAGCAGCCTATTCACATTATATAAGTGTCTCAATTCTCAAGCTCCACTGAACCAAGTAAGAATTCATTTGTGAGAAAAATCAAGTCTATCTATATTGCAGAACACGCTCCCACTTGGTACTCAACTGGTAAACGACTTCCAAATATCCTGCTGACAAGAATACGACTAAAAAACAGCAAGTTAAATCATCACCTATTCAAAAATTCCATAATTGACTCTCCTTCTTGTTCTTGTGGTTTTCCGAATGAAACAGCTCTTCATTATTTCTTCCAGTGCCCTAAGTATCCAGTACCAAGAAATAAACTTCTCAAATCTTTAGATGAAATTCTCGAATCCAAAAACTATCAACCTTTTAATAAAATGCTGTTATTAGAACGTATAGAGGTTCTGACAGCAGGGAACTGTAATTTCGATTCTCAAACATATATATTATGCATGCTGTCCAAGCTTATATAATAACAACAGGCCGTTTCGCGAACACTTACGCCGTGTAAAATTGTGTCTCATCTTCCTTTCATGTCATCTCATGGATCATTAATATCTTAATAGTATCTTTGTGGCTATTTAGTTCGCTTGTATTGTCTTCAGGTTTTGTTATATTATGTTTAATTTTCATCTCTTCGACTAAAATGTTAAACACCAATTTATATTAAAATATAATGTTTTTCTTTTTCATGTCATCTCATATCATACTCATGGACCATCCATTCGATTCTCTCATATATTATAACTTTGTATATATCTAGTTTGTTTGTATTTTACTTGCTTCATTGTTTACGTTGATTTTTTTTTCAATTTTGTTCGTTTTTTTTTTTCTTGGAGAGTACCTAGATTAGTTCCTTCGGGAACTATTGTACAATCCAATTAAAATAAATATGTTTAAACTATAAACTTTTCAGGGTGGTCTTAAACTTATGGCCCACGACTGTACATTAGGGACATTCGCCTTCGTGTATTTTCGCCTTCACCTTCGTGGTGTTCTCGCCCTCGCCTTCGCATAATTTCGCCTTCGCCTTCACGTTATTTCGCTTTCGCCTTCTCGTAATTTCGCCTTCGCCCAATTTCGCCCTCGCCTTCTCGTAATTTCGCCTTCGCGTGTTTTCGCCTTCATCTTCGTGGTGTTTTAGACCTCGTAATTTCGCCTTCGCCTTCTTGTAGTTTCGCATTCGCCCAATTTCGCCCTCGCCTTCGGCCACTTTCGGCTTCGCCTTCTCGTAATCTCGCCTTCTCATGTGTATGAAATACAAAGTATGAGGTACGCCTTCTCATACGTATGTGATACAAAGTGATACGTATGGAATAATAAGTCATACGTATGAAATAATAGGTCGTATGAAATAATAGGTCATACGTAAGATAGTATATCTCATACGTACATGGGATAATATGTCATACGTATACGATACCGACCATGATGTTGCCATAGGAACGCCTAAAGACTGCGATTGGTCAGGTGTTTTTGTTTTAATAATAAACTGAAGCATTTTGATATTCACCATATCTTCACGATATATCACAAGTGTCCACCATAACCAATACCGATCTTTATTGGCAATTAATATTAATTTCTAGAATAAATTTTACACTGTACATAAATACAATTTATCCGGTCTCATCTCAGCATCCAAAAAGTTTTTTTTTTCATTTTTGGAATATATTCTTGTTCTTATATTTCCGTTCGGATAAGGCGTTCTTTGAAATAAATATGACGGCTATATGTAGCATGAGTAGATTTCATTGTTATCAGACATGGGGTAATCGTAATCATTAATCGTAATCAAACCCTGATTACGATTATGATTACATAATCGTAATCGTCATCGATTACATTTGAAAATTTCATAATGTAATCGTAATCGTAATCGAATACATGGTAAAAGTAATCGTAATCATGATTACTTTACATGATTACATCAATTGAAATATAAGAAAGAAAATTCTGTATTCGTGGAAGTTAAGAATTAAGGCATGCCATAGGGGACATTTATAATATTGTGTAGCTTTTCACTCATGAAATCCACACATGTCATTATGACAAAAAGACTTGAAAACCACTTATTATCTTACTCAATAAACAACACAGATTTTCTGCTCCATGTATAGACGTTTATATCAAATTATGAACACATGTATTCCCAAATTTTCACTGAATCAAATTTATGACCGGGTGACCACTGTGTTGCATTGATACTCGGTTTGCATTGACTGCAGGAGGTACAGGCATGTATTACTCAATAAGCTATCACTTGTGTAACCATGCTGTATCTGGACATCAAAGAGCCCTGGGTGGTCGTGTACAAATCACCTTCCGCAAGCAGAGATAGGTATCAACACTTGACAATCACAGGGTGTTCGGCTGCTTCTCTTGATTATTCCAGTACCGCCCCGCCCCTCCCCACCGCCTTCAACCCCCCCCCCCCCCACACACACACACACACACGTCCGATTTCTCCCTCCAACTCAGCATCCGATTGGCTCCCACTCCTCACATCCTCACACCCAATAAAACTTGTTAGGCAGATCATTCATTACACTGCCATTATGTAAACGCAAAGATTCATCCAACAAAGGAAAGTCTGTTGTGTTTGCTGTTATTAGTAGCCTAGCTGTACTATCTCAGTGTCATTACATACGATGAAAACGGTATCCAGGGTCGGCTTCAGTCTTGCTATATTACAGCAGCTTTTGTTTTGAAAAAAAAATTCCAACAAATATATCAAAGCAATTCCTCAAAAAATATTTCTCACTTTGATAGTTTTCTCTCGATGGTATATTTTTTTGCTCAAGCACTAGGTAGTGCTGACACCTACTTGTGTTTACACTCTACATCTAATATGGAAAGAGTAATCATGATTGTAATCATGATTACAATGGTTAAGTAATCGTAATTGTAATCGATTACATCTATATTTGCCTGTAATCGTAATCGTAATTTAATCATCAAATTTGTGAGTAATCGTAATCGTAATTGATTACATTGACCCTGTAATCGCCCCATGTCTGATTGTTATGCATATCGTGATATCCAGTGAGTTTTATAATATTGTAAACATATGCACGTTCAAATCTATAATGGAACGCTGATATATTCTGTATTACGCCTCAGAAATACTTATACTGACATTCCTTTTATTACACAATCGTTCGGTTTGTATATATTTGATTACGGCGGAATATCTATTCAGTAAGCCATTTCAACGAATATTTTAATGTTATAAGGATTCCACCAATTTTTTTTATCGAGTATGGGCACTATGATTTTCTTCGCATTATGGTATAAACATGTAATATCTGTATATATTTTAGATGGTTAGTTTTCGTTCAAAGGTTTATTTAAGATGAACTAAACAACCAGAATTCTCGTCGAAGTCGACTGCAATGCAGATAACACCTGACAATCGTTTGACAAATCAGTCGACTCGCTGCGGGGAAAGGGGTTGTAGGTGTGTGTGTGTGTGTGTGTGTGTGTGTGTGTGTGTGTGTGTGTGTGTGTGTGTGTGTGAGTGGGGGGTTGGTGAGGTGATACCTATGATTGGCGGAGTGACAAACCACACCTTTTAGCATGCAGATATGATTTATTACGAGGGAGTATACTGTATATTAAATAATATTAGCATGGGCGGCCTGAATATCAATTATGAAAAAATAACGAATAATTCAAGCGAGCAATATGATGTTTCGCAATCGATATTAGCAGGCAATACGATATTGTGCATTCGACGGTAGCCGGTAGATACAACGCATTTACATGCTACGCAGTGTATCATGTTTATCGGGCAATACAAAATATACGGTAGCGATATGAAGTATCTCCTGCGTGTGAGTTAGTGTCTCAAACGTATTTGTTAGAAACTCACACGTATGAGTTTTTATTCCATACGTATGACTTTGTATTACATGCGTATACATTAGTATGTGAAGGCGAAGGCGAAATTACGAGAAAGCGAAGCCGAGAGTGGGCGATGGCGAAGGCGAAACTGGGCGAAGGAGAAGACGAAGGCGAGAATACGCGAAGACGAAGGCGAAATTACGCGAAGGCGAGTGGACGAAGGCGATGACGAGAAGGCGAAGTCGAAAACGCCACGAAGACGAAGTGGGCGAAGGCGAGGGCGAAGGCGAAATTACGAGAAGGCGAAGACGAAAGTGGGCGAAGGCGAGGGCGATAACACCACGAAGGCGAAGGCAATAATAATACATGAAGGCGAATGTCCCTAATGTAGCTTCATAGAAGGTTGTTATTTTTGCAGGAGTCGTAACGCGTGATAATATGTTCACAAACAGATATAGCTGTCTGCTAAGCTCTTTAAAAAGTCTTTCAAACGTAAAAAAAAAACTGTTCCCAAGTTGTTGGTTCGGTGTGTCTGTCTGTCCGTTTGTTACGTGGCGAAATCTTCGATTTTCGCTAAGAATGTTAACTTGGTCACTCGCGGATGTAAATTTGTTTGTTACTCGCGGGAATCTACGATTTCGGCAAGTATGTTGATTGGTTCGGTATGTCTGTCTTTCTGTTTGTTTGTTAGCGCTCTGTAGGCCACAATTTGGAAATTTTTCTCACTTTTTTCTCAGGATGGCAGAGGACGAAACGCCAAGTGTTTTGATGATCACATGTCCTACAGGTTCTGAGTAATTAGCGATAACATTGATTACTACATTTAACTCAATGTTAACATGAATCAGGGCATATCTCGCTAAGTATTGATCCTAGGGCAAAAATAACGTTAATTTCAAACCTCTGGACTAATTCACTACCATAATAGTGCAAATTTGCACTTTGACCTAATTTTGACCAAAAATTTAACTTTGGCCTACTTTTTGAAACATGACGGCAGGGACCTAAGATGTGTAGATGTGAAGTCAGAATTGCAATCCGACCACTGGTTCCTTAATTATGGCACTAATTAAGTCATTAAAATGAGAAAAAAATGTATGTATCTTGCTAAATATTGATCCTAGGGCAAAATTAACGTTAATTTCGACCCTCTGGGCTAATTTACTATCATAATAGTACAAATTGGCACTTTGACCTAATATTGACCAAAAATTGAACTTTGGCCTCCTTTTTGAAAAATGACGGCTGGGACCTAAGATGTGTAGAGGTGAAGTCAGAATTGCAATCCGACCACTGGTTCCTTAATTATGGCATTAATTACGTCATTAAAATAGGAAAAATGGCTGTATCTCGCTGAATATTGATCCTAGAGCAAAAATAACGTTAATTTCGATCATCTGGGCAAATTTACTATCATAATAGTGCAAATTTGCACTTTGACCTATTTTCGACCAAAAATTGAACTTTGGCCTACTTTTTCAAAAAGGACGGCATGGACATTAGATGTGTAGATGTGAAGTCAGAATTACAATCCGGCACTTTGACCTAATTTTTACTGAAAATTGAACTTTGTTTTCCCTTGTTACTCTGTCACAATTTCTTGAAACTTTGTCACACGCATGACGTCGATATACATCGGCCTTGAATTTTGATTCCGGCAAGCCCGTGGCCTATGGCCTCTCGTTTGTTTGTTGTTGTTGTTGTTGTTTTTTGGGGTTTTTTTTTTGGGGGGGGGGGGGGGGGGGTTGGAGAGGTGGGGGTGTTCTTACCCGGGTACCATCACTTCCATCAGAAGACCATCGCCATCAAAGAGGTTAAAAATCTACAGTAACTCATCAGCTACTCACGTCAGCACAATATTTTGAGTTGTATGTTGAATGTTAAATAACCATCAGAGGAGTGGTAACTTCGGTTTTACAGACTCTTGGGGCGAAATGTGAACGAGGGCGCTTCCAAATATATATTTTTTAAATGCCTCCATTCAAATTGTCCAATTGATTGTACATTGAAAAACATTGAAACTGTGATCAGACATACGAAACAAAAACACATACAACATGCAATCAAGATATAACACAGACAATAATATTTTTTGAAAAACTTTGCATTTTCAAAATGTTATGTGCATATACTAAACAAAAACAATAACATTTACGGGATTGGTAGATATAGCACATGGAAATAATTATGTTTGTATTTCTATCCAAAACTGCCCTCTCAATGGAGATATAAACATACTGAAAAAAAAACAGGGACACATACTGCATACATACATTACATACTTTGTAATTGATAATCCGCGTTTTCCTTTTGTTTTGTTGTTCGCATGGGTTTTGACGAAGTTTTTAGACACATGCATGTATTTACATATGCGACAACTTATCAACCAAGGGGTCCCATTTCGTAATATTTTCGCCCTCTGTTTCGGACAAGTAAAATTTACTTCTATTTTCATCATATTTCTTATATATCTCAGTGCTTCAAAAGTATCATATTTACCATCTTTTCATTTCTTTGTATAAAAGTAACGTTAACAATTAAAAGTATTGTGTTTTCTGGATCTTTATTGGAACTTTCATGAAAAATCCCAAGAACAATATTTTCCGAATTTACATACGGTAGTAATTTAGCCCAGAGGGTTGAAATTAATGTTATTTTTGCCCTAGGATCAATACTTAGCGAGATATGCCCTGATTCATGTTAACATTGAGTTAAAAGTAGTAATTAATGTTATCGCTAATTACTCAGAACCTGTAGGACATGTGATCATCAAAACACTATGCGTTCCGTCCTCTGCCATCCTGGTGCAAATGTGAAAAGTTGGTGAGAAAAATTTCAAAAATGTGGCCTACAAAGCGCTAACAAACAAACAGACAGACAGACAGACATACCGAACCAATCAACATCATTCGGCACTGGATTTGGAAAGCCAAAATTCCCAAAGGAGATCACCCCAACCTCGAAGCTCGCTGACTTTGCAGCACCTGATTCGTGGTATTTCTTCCACTTACTTCAATTGGACAGCAGTTTCTTGGTGGAGGAGGTGGACGAATGGGATACAAGCGCATCATACCAAGCAGCAAAATAAACATCCAGGCGATTAACGTAATCAACGACAGTGCAGAACGTGGTGTGAAACTGAGTTCAGACTTCCTAGCATCTGCAAGAAATGAGAGCCACTACCAAGATGTCCAGGTGGTAGAAAGAGACAGAAAGGAAATGCCAAATCTGAGAAAAAGGAAAGCTGGAAAGGAAGTTGTCACTCATGACAGAAAATGGCACTCCTGAACAATGAACTATAATCAACTAAACACTATCCATGTTCATTGTTCAAGGTCAGAATATCATACGTGTTCATACTCAAGAATTCATGGTATTGTCACAGTAAGATTAATAAATGTAATGCATATGATTCGTTCGTTGACCATGGATAAAAGAAAGTTGCATGTAAAACAAATCATGATGTTTTTGGTTTTTTTGCATTAGACGTTATGTGCTATGATAAATAAAGTGCCGAAATATTGCAATATGCGTGAAATGGCTAAGTATGGCATATTTTCAAGTCAATGGTGGACCAAGTAAATATCAATCAATGTGAACCAAATTTTCCATGGTGAGAGAGTTTGATAATACTCATAAAATAAAACCAGGGACAGATCAAAATGAAACAATTTAAAAAAAATGGGGGCTTTGTGTGCACCCTGCTCCATAATTCAACTCCTGTAATTTGGATAAATCAGTGTGAAAACGTATTCCTAAAAGTTTGAAGGTATCTGTATAAGGTGTTGAAAACAGGACATGAGCCACCCCTCATAGTGTTCCCTAGTTTGATTATTTCGGTTTTGTCTGCATTCATCTTTAGACCAGATATCACCTGAAATTTTTCAAAAGTTTTTAAAGTAGCCTCAATGCATTTCGGATTTCCGTTTAGTGTTAAAAAAGTATCATCTGCGTACATATCAATTTTGATTTCATTATGTCCTATTCTTACCCCTTGTATATTCTGGTTATTTATGATATATTGTGCCAAGGGCTCTATTGCTGAAATAAATATATATGGAACAATGAAACTCCTTGTCGTCATCCCCGTCCTATTTTAAAAAAAGGAGAATAGTGTCCAATATTCATGACACAACTTTGCGAAATATTGTAAATTATGGGAAACCATCGAATGAAATTATCACCAAAACTATACATATACAAATAAAGTCATCGGATAGTGTGGGAACGGGGGTTATGTGTCCAGATGGTAGCATAATCACTCTAGCTATCGGTACAATTATATTATGTATCGTGACAGATTTTATGTGGACACAGAAAACACTGACGACAAAATGTCAAATTCATTTACATTTAACTGGCGTGCTGATGCCCATTACACTGATTCTAATTCAGTTACCCTGCCAAACCCCCACGAGTTACATTAGATTGTCACGTGATTCAAAGTTGTTTTTAAATTATTATTATTATTCTGAAACGATTAAACAATCATTAGCATGACATTGTGCATTAAACCTTTGGATTAAAGATTCTCCTCAGTGAGGTATCAGAATTATAGGTAGTTTTAACCCAAATTAACTGCGAGATGGCTCGGTATTGGTGAAAGATATGAGAAATTCTACCCTTCGTTTATTTGTCAATTATGAACCTTTGTGCTTGATTTTTGGATCGCTCGTTTTATCGCTACAAGCATAAAAAATTGCTTACGCTCACAATTTTCATGACATACATAGCCTAACAACGCATTGTTTGAAGGAATTAATACAAATTATTGCATGAACGTTCATACTCCTGCTAATATATTAGTATTAGGGCGTGAAACTTAATTTTCTGACTGTGAAATGCATGAAACACTGATATTTCCAACCAGCCTGAGCACGGGAACCCATCTCAAACCCACCAGTGTTTGTTGATGTTGAATGTGGAGGGACCGGTTATTGTTTCTGGGCCGTATGCTGATCCCACACTTTGGTGAAATGTAACTTCCAACTGAAAGTATACTTTGTTTAGGGTTGTTAAAATTATACTTTTCAAAGTTTGAGTTGGTATGCTCATTGGTGTTTTGATCACTACTTGCTACAGAGTACTCTTTCATCTGAAGCTCACCTACATTTCCTATACATCCCTGTTTCTTTCACTATGGATAGGTAATTCAATTTACTTTCAAATGGTATAATATGTCGTGCAGGGATGGGGTCAAATACATATATAAATTCAAATATATTTTTAAATACAAATACAAATACTCGAAGCTAAATGCAAATACAAATGCACACTCCCAGAGCCCACCTAATACAAATAATTTTCTTCAAATACAAAAGCAAATATTTATTTCTTAGTCATTCGTCATTTTTTAGTCGTATTTTTGACGCACTCAGTGGCCTTTTTTGTCTCTGTCCTAACCCCCCCCCCCCTTTCAGATCACTCTCAATGGTTATCTAATATACATGTACACTTAGTATGTGATTTAGTATGTGATTTAGTGCATTTCGAATACAAGTACACATACATATACGTTTGACCCCATCTCTGATGTGGTGATCAGTGTCATCGAACCAACTTAGTGGACTCTTAACCAAGTGCACATTTTTCTTTTGACTGTGCAAATCACACACAAAAAACATATTTAAATATGCCGCTCAAACAGGGTGTTAAACATGAAGCTCACCCCCCATAGTCTTGTGATAAAAGCAGTTTGTTTCACTCAGTAGACCCTGATAGACAGAATTATACCTTTAGGTCAGGAATAACCAGGCTGTACGTGGATAAACTCAGCCCATGGACTACTAAAAATAGCACCTGTATCATCACTTGCATGAAATCGCAGTGCTATAATGAATTAGTAAGCGCTTCATGTACGACTCATTGCGTCGGATAATGAGTTGTGCATCTCGATTTCGTCGGCATCGGGCATAATCTTTGTTTAAGGAATCGAATTGGTTTCGAAAATGCACCTCCAGTGCAGTAATATGATCCGGAGATGCACCTTCTCGTCGCATATCATGCACAATCTCCATCTAGTCGGATAGTCCAAATTATCTGAAATTCCAAATTGTCTAAAATTCATTAGGCTATATAAATTATGTTTGCATCAAGTAGGCTATACAATAAAATACAAAAATACAGTGCTCAATTGACAATAAACCATGTTCTTCATAATTTTTGTGTACACTTTATCAAAAGTATTCCTAAAGGGACCTATTAGGCTCCCTTCAATTTTTCTTTCACATCGGCTGCTGAAAGGGACCTACAAGTTCACTCTGATTGAAAGTGAGTAACGAGCATACCGACTTCTACGGAGAGTGTGGGATGAAAGGGTTACTTTTCGGACAGTATGGTTTAAGTGTGGGATCAGCATACGACCCTAAGGGCCGTATGCTGAGCCCATACTTTGGTAACTTCCAACTGAAAGTATACTTTGTTTAAGGTTCGTTAAAAGTTTACTTTTCAGTGTTTGAGTTGATATGCTCATTGGTGTTTTGATGACTACTTTCTACAGAGTACTCTTTCATCTGAAGCTCACCTACATTGTCTAAACATCCCTGTTTCTGTCACTATGGATGGGTAATTCAATTTACTTTCCAATGGTATAATATGTGGTGCAGGGATGGGGTCAAAAACATATCTTCAAATACAAATACTCGAACCTAAATGCAAATACAAATACAAATGCACACCCCCAGAGCCCACCTAATACGAATACATTTCTGCAAATACAAATTAAACAGCAAATATTTATTTCTTAGTCATTCGTCAATTTTTAGTCGTGTTTTTGACGCATTCAGTGGCCTTTTTTTGTCTCTGTCCTACCCCCCCCCCCCCCCCCTTTCAGATCACTATCAATGGTTATCTAATATACATGTACACAAGAAAATATAAGGTACGTAACGAAAAATTACTTTCGGGTATTTTACTGTATTTGATACCAAATACGTCGAATACAGACCTCAAATACAAATTCAAATACGACTACGCCAGTATTGAAATCGTCAATTACAAATACGTGATATAGTGTATTTCGAATACAAGTACAAATACAAATACGTATTGACCCCATCTCTGATGTAGGTTATCGGACCAAAGGTAAGGTAACCTAAAAACTGACCAGATTTCGAGACAACACATAGTGCAAATTTGGCACTTTTTGAGCCACAAACGGCTGTTGTGACCTATCAAGTTCATCAAAGGTCAAATTCAAGGTCACCACACAAATCAACATATGACTTCTCATTTGAAAGTGCCAATATCCAAGCCCTATCTTCAAGTTTGCTAGGAGTACAGTTGCGGCAGCTCCCATTTAACAATTTATAAAATGAAGCAAAAAAAAAATTGTAAAAATTGCAAAAATTTCCAGAGTCCAAATTTTTTTTTCAAAGGGTGATTTTTCTTGCCTATAAATGGCCCAAAATGGGTAGTAACAGGATTTGGGGGAAAATGTTTTTACCAACGCGTCAAAAATCAAAATGACCGTCACGCGCAGACAAGCTATTCAAGGACAATGAAAACTTATACACGTCACAAAGGTAGATAAAGGGAATATTTCCAAACAATTTTTGAAAAAAAATGGCCACCAAAGTCCGAAATTAACTTTTTTTTCGCGCAGACAAGCTATTCAAGGGCAATGAAAACTTATACACGTCACAAAGGTAGATAAAGGGAATATTTCCAAACAATTTTTGAAAAAAAATGGCCACCAAAGTCCGAAATTAACTTTTTTTTCGCGCAGACAAGCTATTCAAGGGCAATGAAAACTTATACACGTCACTAAGGTAGATAAAGGGAATATTTCCAAACAGTTTTTGAAAGAAATGGCCACCAAAGTCCGAAATTATTCTAAAAATAATGCGAAAAAAAAAAATGCTCTTAAAATTTTTCCAGGTATTTTTGTGCAAAATTTCAAAAAAGATTCGACCGTAAACTCGAACGATAATTAAAGATGACGACGGACGGACTATTCTGGGCCTCCATAGACGACAATCTCCTGGAGGATTTATTCCCACACCAAGATTTACGGTCATGACGTTAATTATATTGCACGGGTTCAAGTGACTAATGTTCATGCTACATAGTTTGAAATTTGTTTAGTATCATAGTATTTGGGGACTGATATATCTCAGGAATGGTTCCTTTAGCCGCAAATTCAAATGCCCATGCAGTGATTTTGTTCAGAAGTTGAACAGAATAAATTCATTCCATTGTTATTATGTGTCATTTAAATTGTTTAAAAAGTGTTTATGTGTTAGGGATGTAGATTCATTTCAGATTTAGATTGTATGCATTCTGTGCTCTTTATCATTTGATAATGCAATAGAATCAATCCAATTGGTTGCATTTCACCAAATATCACTTATTTTGTGACACACAACAATTGTTATTATTCATTAATACATGTCAAGGCATTATCCTGAGCTTTTGGCCCCGGCGCGAAGTAGTTAATTCGGCCCTAACTAGTTTTCGCATTTATTCTCTAGTGATGAGGATTCACAGCTCTGGCGCAGCTTTCCACCAATGATTTATAAATAAATACAAGTGGACATGGTGACATCAAGTATGTAAGGTACATCCTGTATATTTTTTGTCCAATCAAACATTTATGATTGATTGGACATTGAATATAAATCTCACTCGAGTGTGTATTGTGTTAAACAGTATTCGTCATGTGCTTATGGCCACTCAATGTTATATTATGACAGGATATCGTTACGTCGCTGAGAGCTTTGCAGCTCTCGCGATGGAATAAATTAATGTTTTACAGCTGATTAAGACATATAAATTGAATATATAAAAATACAATTGACTGAGCAAACTTTTGCCAGATAAAATTGTGCTGGGGCAGAGCGCATTCACTGATTGCCTCACTCCCATGTGAAGTCAAACTACCTGAGTCACTCAACTCCGCCTGAACATGTTCACCAACCCGCCAAAACTGAAGTGGGTCACTTGACTGGTCAGATCGCATACTGAACATTATCATATTCATATATGCTTTTTGTGATATATATATATATAAACACATCTATCATCCTTGCAAGAAACGTGTCTATACCGCGGTTTACAGATTTAAGAAACATAGACATCGAGAAAAGAAACCGTTCTCTGTGGCTAGGACAATGTACAGAGAATTAACAGAACGCAGCAGCTTTCACGGGACAAAACTGGGGATGGAATTTGTGGGGCCCTGGTGGTATCACACAACAATGAAAATTTAGGTATTTATACATGGAAATAGTAAATGGAAAATATTCCCAAGTTTACCCATATAGGAATAGACGTGTGCATTACCTCCCAGCGCAGTAGTTTCTATCAAATAGCTAATCCAACTTTAAAGCCAAAATTGAGAGGTAACAAAACTCGGAAAATGAAACCATGAGCAAATGAAGATTTTGTCAGAGGCAATAAAAGCTCACAACTGGCTTTATTGTACGGTGGCTTATTACCGCCAATTATATTCGTGCATCTCTCACCCCGTCTATAATTATCACCTCACAATATTCACCGCGTTTATAATTTCCACCCGTCTATAATTATCACCTCACAATGTTCACCGAGTTTAAAATATCCACCCCATCTATAATTATCACCTCACAATATTCACCGAGTTTATAATATCCACCCCATCTATAATTACCACCTCAGAAATATCACCATGTTCATTATTTCCACCATGTCTATAATTATCACCTCACAATATTCACCGAGTTTAAAATATCCACCTCATCTATAATTATCACCTCACAATATTCACCGAGTTTATAATATCCACCCCATCTATAATTACCACCTCAGAATTATTACCGCGTTCATAATTTCCACCCCGTCTATAATTATCACCTCACAATATTCACCGAGTTCAAAATATCCACCCCATCTATAATTATCACCTCATAATTATCACCGCGTTTAAAGTTTCCACCCCGTTTATAATTATCACCTCACTTCATGAACATATGCAGCCCAAGAGCAACAAGATGCTTTTGGAAACGCCTCTATAGTTACCGCATTGGAGCGCATATAAGGACAGGTCCTTAAATGTGGATATGTGCATTTTCACAATATATTGAAAATTCAAAACATGTTCTTTTATGAGGAGACGGTCTTTTATCCCGACATAAAACACCCCGTTTATTCATATATAAGGACACTATATGCACTACTATAAACTGAAGGATTGGGGCCTAATTAAATTATTGGCGCAATTAATTTTGTCCCTTTGAGTGACACACAATTCCCTGTAGGTCTTTAACACATACATTCAACATGAATACAATTTAATTTCAAGACCACAAGAATATTCGAGATTGATATGCTGAACATGGTATACGTAGTGGTACGTGCTACTTGTAATCTTATGATCATCGACATGCAAAATGTCCTTATATGTGGGTCAGATGTTTTACAGGCATTTTCTAAATAAATTTATCATATAGGGACATGTTCTTATGTCCGGATATAAGGAAGTGCTCATATATGAGGACAAGTCATGTCCTTATATGCGCGTCAATACGGTACACAGAATACCAAGAGTGTTCATACTAATACTCAATGCACCAATTGAAATTCTGTCCCTAGTAATGATTGTGATCAAATCATAATTATAAACTCGGTGATAATTCTGAGGTGATAATTATGAACGGGGTGTAAATTATAAACGGGGTAAAAATTGTAAGGTGATAATTATAAACGGGGTGGAAATTTTAAACGCGGTAATAATTCTGAGGTGATAATTATGAACGAGGTCGGAATTATAAACGGGGTGATAATTGTGAGGTGATAATTATAAACGGGGTGGAAATTATAAACGCGGTGATAATTCTGAGGTGATAATTATGAACGGGGTGGAAATTATAAACGCGGTGAAAATTGTGAGGTTATAATTATAAACGGGGTGGAAATTATAAACGCGGTGATAATTCTGAGGTGATAATTATGAACGGGGTGGAAATTATAAACGCGGTGAATATTATGAGGTGGTAATTATAAATGGGGTGAGAAATACACGAACGTAATTGGCGGTAATGAGCCACCGTATTATTGTAATTGTAAATGAAAATCAATATGTAACATCGACACCGTGCTTTGTTTTCGAGTGATCATGTTATCGAGTGTGCATGAATGTAAAATCATAATTGAATGTATTGTTTTTGAAACAAGTACAAAGACGATCAAACTAGTTCCGCTGCAAAAGTCGATAATGTAGTCCATTGGCTCAATGGGTATCTGTGTGCATGAGATATCTCCGGAATTTGACTTCATATATGTAACTTGGGGCTATTCTGGGAACATATTAATCAGGGTGGACTTTTGGTGCCCCGGCACTAAGCGAATTAGTTTGAATGGATCAATCTTCATATATCACACATCGTATGAAAGGTATTCGACTTATCCGTCCAACGGAATGTTGATATTGTCGTTGCAATAAAAATCCATCTCTCTGTAAATAGTTGAATATATCTTTCGTCGCCAACTCCAAGGAAACTCTGTCGAAGACATCTTGAGTGGCTGGGTCTATTTATCCTCTCAAAGGTACTTCACCCACTGGTATACTTTGATCATGATATGTCATACAGCACATAACAGGTGATTGGATTATCTGTCAAATGCTGTGTTAATATTTTAGGTGATATGAAAATTAATTTCTCTATAACTGGTTAAAGCCATTCCTGTTTAATTTTCTGTTTCTCGTCCCCGCGCGCGTAGCTTTCAACGAAATTCTGAGAAAAAACAAGATAAAAAGATGAATATATGTAATATTGTGGAAATAAATGCGATTCTGACATACGGAATTCCGCCAATCTCTGGTAATACAAACAGTGTACATAGTGTTCTTGCAGCAATCTTTTCCGATTGCATCATATGTTTTGTTGAAACAAATATTTTAAATTAACAATTCGTACCACAAATAAAGTTCTAGGATTCAACCATTAGATGCTCAAACAGATAGGCCCCCTACGTCAACATCGCTTGCTTTCAGAGAATCATTGCAAGGTATGCTGTTCTTATGGCGCCCCGTTCGTGCCACAAAAAAGAGAGTTTATTTTTTTTCTAACTCATACGTATGAGATAGTATCTCATACGTATGAGATAATAAGTCATACGTATGAGATAATAAGTCATACGTATGAGATACTAAGTCATACGTAGGAGATATTAACACATACGTATGAGTTATTAACACATACGTATGAGTTGTTAACACATACGTATGAGTTGTTAACACATACGTATGAGTTGTTAACACATACGTATGAGTTGTTAACACATACGTATGAGTTGTTAACACATACGTATGACTTACTAACACATACGTATGACTTACTAACACATACGTATGAGATTATAAATCATACGTATGAGATTATAAATCATACGTATGAGATAACATGTCATACGTATGAGATACTAACACATACGTATGAGATACTTATCTTATACATATGAGATATTTCTTTATAAGTAGATAGATATGTGAAATTGTCATGGAGAGCGTAAAAGAAGCAAGAAGGTTACATGGAAAACACGGAGGACACACATATTACTTCTATTTCCATGGCGGTGTCGGGTATATAGAAATTTTAGTATCTCCTACGTATGTGTTAGTATTCCATACGTATGACTTACTATCTTATATGTATGACTTAATACAGTATCTCCTACGTATGACATAGTATCTCCTACGTATGTGATAAGTATTTCATACGTATGAGATAAGTATTTCATACGTATGAGTTAGTATCTCCTACGTATGACTTAGTATCTCATACGTATGTGTTACTATCTCATACGTATGACTTTTTATCTCATACGTATGACATATTATCTCATACGTATGAGTTAGAAAAAAAATTAACTTCTCTTTTTTTGTGGCACGAACGGGGCGCCATATGTTCTTAATCTGAGGTTCTGTTTATTTTTTCCGCCCTCCCTCCTCTAGTTTTTGATTTCCCAAAGGACGAGAAACAGAAAAATAATCAGGAGTGGCCTAAATGTAACTTTTGTCGACAACTCTAACGAAAGTCTGTCGAAGAAACTCATGGTACATGTTTGAGTTTTTCTTTGATGTATCGCTCACCTAATTTGTGTCCTAGCACTCCTAACGTTAGTTGACGAAAAGACATTAACAGAAGCATCATAGCCACAAAATTGACGTTAATAGAAATCGCCCCTTATTTACATAATTTTGTTTGTAACTTTTACTTGTCTGTTTGAAATAAATGTTCAGTTCAGTTAACACTATTTACCAATGTGAAAACCTGAATTAACGGTTCACAATTTTATTGACATTAGAGCGTTGGGGGCGAAGCCCCCAACCCTCTACATGTCTATGTGCTGACTTTTTCATGGAGGTTTCATGCCAACCTATCGACGCCCATTTTGGCATGTAAACGTTTAGAAACCTACTTCAAATGAGAATTTTCTTCGTCCTTGACACGAAATCTTTCGAATTGATGGTAAACTTTGAATATTCCACACATGTATAATGCATAAATCGATGTGTTAGGATTGAGAAGCCCCCAACCCTCTACATGTCCATGTGCTGACTTTTTCATGGAGGTTTCATGCCAACCTATCGACGCCCATTTTGGCATGTAAACGTTTAGAAACCTACTTCAAATGAGAATTTTCTTCGTCCTTGAAATGAAATCTTTCGAATTGATGGTAAACTTTGAATATTCCACACATGTATAATGCATAAATCGATGTGTTAGGTTTGAGAAAATTACGCAAAGTGCTGAGATTGTTTGGAAAACGTCAAAATGGCGGAGCCGATGGAAATTGACGTTCCCAGAATGCAAAGCAAATTTTACCGCAATGACGCGTATTTTGGAGCACACAATCTCCTGTGCAGCATCCATGTAAGCTTGCGTGTGCCGTGTGGCATTCCTTGGTCTTATGAAGCGAACACAACGATTCGTCTGCGATGCTACGGCTACATTTACCATAATTTGACGTATTTTATATGCCAAGGTGTTGGGTTTGCGAAGCCTCCAGAAAATCCTTTATATTTTAAACTGGTATTTTCATTAGCCCAGTAGGCATATATGTTAAATATCATGATATCAGATGCAGATATTCCTCATAGTTTAAAATATTTTTAAGGATATTTCATTAAGGCTTAATACCATTTTAGCAGGAGTATCTGTTTCATTGAGTTCAAAATGAATGTTTACTTATTAGAAAAATATGAATGAAGTAGGCCTTTGCTTTCATCATAATATACCATATATACGGGAATGAATTGGAATCATTTAAGGGAGGATATCATGAGCTGTAAGCTAAGGTTCAAGGTTCAGCATATATCATTTCTAGTATGTCCATAATTGATTCCTAAGCTGTAAAGTCGATAATAAGTGAGATATTAGCCATTTTGTAATCTGACCTCGTAAATGAGGTCGAAGGTCAAATTCAAAATCATGAGATCATTCAGTAAATATCATTTGCTCTATTCAGAATTAAGTCCTAAGCTGTATGGTCGATAATAAGCGAGATATTTCGTCCTTTGACATTGAAAATGAGGTGAAAGGTCGAATTCAAGGTCATGGCAATATTCAGCATATATCATTTTTTTCTATATGTTCACAATTGATTCCTAAGCTGTAAAATCGATAACGAGTGAAATATTATTCTTTTTGTTCTGTGACCTTGAAATTTAGGCCAAAGGTCAAATCCAAGGTCATGAGAATAACCTGTATATATAATTTCCTATATGTTCATAATTGATTCCTAAGCTGTAAAGTCGCTAATAAGCGAGATATTAGTCATTTTGTCCTGTGACCTTGGAATGAGGTCATAGGTCAAATTCAAGGTCATCAGAATATTCGGAACATAATACTTCCTATATGTTCATAATTGATTCCTAAGCTGTAAAGTCGATAATAAGCGAGATATTAGCCATTTTGTCCAGTGACCTTGAAAATTAGGTCAAAGGTCAAATTCAAGGTCATGACAATATTCAGAATTTCCTATATGTTCACAATTGATCCCCAAGCTGTAAAGTCGATAATAAGCGAAATATTAGCCATTTTGTGCTCATGACATTGAAAATGATGCAAAGGTCGAATTCAAGGTCATGGCATTATTTAGCATATGTCATTTTCTATATGTTCACAATTGATTCCTAAGCTGTAGAGTCGATAATAAGCGAGATGTTAGCCATTTTGTCCTGTGACCGTGAAAATGAAGTCAAAGGTCAAATTCAAGGTCATGGGATATTCAACATATATCATTTTCTATATGTCCACAATTGATTCCTAATCTCTAATCTAAATTTTGAGTGAGATATTTGGAAAAATGTGCCCCATTATAAAGCATAGGAGAATTTAACATGGGAAAGTCCCATTTGGGACCATTCGAGAAAATGAAAATGACCGCCACATGCAAACCGGCGATTCAGGGGAAATGAAATTTATATACATCACAGAGGTATATTAAGCAATCTTTTGACACAAAAATCTCAAAACTGTCTGAACAGTTTTTGAGAAAATGGCCGCCAAAGTCAGAAATTGGCCGTTTTTCGTCGTAAATGGCCGCCATTTTGAAAAAAAATTGAAAACATAAAACAAAAAAATACCCCTTTTTCAAAATATTTTTAGGCATTTTTGTGCAAAATTTTAGAAAGATCCACCCGTAAACTTGTAAAGATAAAAATGTGGACGGACGACGCTGACGCCGACGCCGACACAACGCCATACAAATACAAATACAAATAATTTTTTTAATATAGCGCAGGCTTTGATGATACATCTTCAGGTGCGCTTTACATTAGACATACATACATGTACAGTTACCACAATGTGAATAAAAATGTTTTCAATTTTACTTTGAACTCTGCGAGAGTTTTTGCTTGTTTGACACTATTAGGGAGTTCATTCCACCAACGAGCACCGGCGACATCTATAGACCTGCTCGCAAATGTCTGTGCTTTCCACTGTGGCGGAGCTTGCCCATACGTGATGAGATTTTTACCGGAAAATGCCCTTGATTTTACCCGGGAAGCCAACGATTCTCACCTGGAAGCCGTGATCCTTTCCGGGAGGTAAATTTAATAAGCAGGTATGTTTTGAATGTGGAGAAAAAACAGTGATTACCGATGTTTCAATGATAAATGTGGCCGAAATAGTTCGATAAATGGCTGTTGGTGGTATTGCGAAGAGAACTTGAGTTGAGCAGTAATTCATAATGATACAACTGTTATTTGAACGGCAAATTCGGGGCAGGCTGGAAATATTACAAATTGTTGAATGAATACTGCATATTTTCGCTCACCGATGTGCACAACCCTTCGTCAGTATGTATATAATAATTGCATCACAAGAAAACAAACTGAAAGGTATTTATTGCAACGTTCAAGTTAGTGAAATAAAACCAGAAGCCCCTGATTTTTTCCGGCTCGCTTAGGCATGCCCAGGATTTTCACCGAAGCGCCCAGGATTTTCACCGGTGAATATCAAATATTTTCCCATTACTGTTTATAAGATGCTGCCGTTTCAAACATGTCAACCTGTAAAATCAAACGTAAACGCTACTGTAATATGGCAAAGAATGGTTACGTACGATCAGCATATTTAATTTACATTATATATGGCGGATTTCACGCTCAGGAAATTTTGTTGCGAATTTTAAAGATGGTTTGTATTTTTTTAAATATTGGTCACAGTTTCTATATCTTGTTGCCCCGTGATCGATCGAATATACGAGAAACAGTCTGTTTGTAACCGGTAAAAAATTATTCATTATTTTGCTCATAAACCGTCAGAAAGTAACGGATTTAGGATGGACAAAATTCCCGATATGTTTATGCATGATATAGCGAACAGACCGACAAAGTGGCTTATTCGGAATGTTGTGTGTAGGTGGAGAAATTGATATGATCTGCATTAAATAAACTGAAGTAATGTTTCGTCGACAAGAGTAACTTCTGTACTATCAATTTAAAAGCGCACATTAAATTATCTCTTGTCCATCCAAGATGGACAATATGCTCCCCCAAAAAGTAATATAATATTATATTATAAAAAATAGGTTCTGCTTCAATATCGTAGGGACAAGACGAAAAATATTGGCACCATTGTGAAGTACTCGATGCGAACACCAGTTGTTATTGGTTTTTTTTCATAATATTTTGACGGATTGCGAATGTTACGTGTTTTTTTTTGGTCCGTCCAAGTTTTGTAACGATCGCAGCATATGTTTTATCTTTGATTATGTTATTAGTTTTGGCAAACACGCGTTTTTATTCGGCTCCCAGATGGCCACCGATCAAGCTGGTGGTGACGACAACCAGAGGAGGAATATGGACGGAGATACCAAAATGGTGATTTAGCAGGAAAGTTTGAGGGCAAAGTTCACCAGAGTAAGACATGTTTGGCTGGGGCCGCGGGTCCGAAAATAACGTATGTTATCCTCTACGATGCACATTCCTCGAGATATACAGGAAGCCTCAATGATGACTCAGCAGAAATGCTGGTAATGTGATGCATCAATCCAAAAATCGATAGGATTTTTCCCTAGTATGAACCTTAATGCAAACTTCCATATTCATTGCCTGAAGATTCTCGAAATATGACTTTGAAACGAAGTCCATAGATCAACCTTGAATCCGTCCTCATGAACCCCAGTAGGTACAAAAAAGAATGGGTCATGTGCTTTATTATACTGGACAAATGGAGAAAATTTTATCCAAATCCATTCGGGCATTCAGGACTTAATAATCGCAAACCCAAAACGATTGAAGGTAAAAACAGTAACATATACTAAATTAGGAGGAATAAAAGGAACACAGCCAAAACCATAAAGGTATATCAGGTTGAAATGTTCCACTAACGATCAATTTTGTTTAATAGGCTCAACAAATCTCACTGCGAACAAATCTTTAAAAATTTTGAAGAGACTTTTCGTTAGCTCCTCCAACTTTCATCGTCTTCATTGCTGGGCTGTGAAGGAGCATATCGCTGGGCACAGTAATCGCGCCAGATCCAACATTATAATGTCACTTTGGAAGTATTGCACTTCACATCATCAGTGTCTTTTCAATGTCTTTTCGGCATCTTCATATTTTGCTTTTTAGTGGTAACGTCGATAATGATCGTGGACATATACAATACATAATATTTTTCAATTACACACATGTGGGGTCATCCATGAAGTTATAACATTTTTACACGTGTTTTTATACACATGGACTACCGGAAAGAATCACGGACCCTGTTTAAAACGCCGGTAAAAATCCTGGACACCCAGGTAAAAATCATGGGCTTTTGATAAAAATGGAAAACAGGCACTGCGCAGTGCATCTACATCAGAATAAATTTTTCAATGTTCACAGGTAAATGGTTGTTTCAATGCATCTACCAAATTGAAATAATGAATGAGAAATACATATTTACCATGCCTATAAACCAGCATGCTGTGTACAACAGGAAAGAATCGCGGGCATCCCGGGGAGAATCAAGGGCAATTTCCGGTAAAAATCTCCTCACGCATGGGCAAGCTCCGCCACAGTGCTTTCACAGCAGGAATATCTAGCTGCTTGTACATCAGTCTGGGACGTAACACGCGTGTTGGTTCCTTCATGACGAACAGCTTCTGGGGGTACTCTGGTCCATCTTGGTTCACTGCTTTGTAGATCAGTGTGAGAACTTTGTGTTCAATACGAAGTCTCACAGTGAGCCAATGCAGCGTTTTCAATGCTGCCGTACTGTCATAAGAAGGGTTTTGTTATTACGACCTTGGCTGCAATATTTTGTACTCTTTGCAGTTTGTTAATGTCACACTCCGGAAGGTCAATGAAGAGTACATTAGCATAATCCGAATGAGATACGATTATCCCAAGAGGGAGAGTCTCTGCTGCATCCTGAGTCAGATAATGTCGCACTGACTTCAGTCGCTGCACCCCAGCCATTGCTTTCTTACACTTCTCATTGATGTGATATTTCAAGGAAAGTGTTTCGTCCAGACGGGCACCAAGGTATTTTAGGGTATTTGACCTTTGGACAACATCATTATTCACGAGGAGAGTTTCGGTGACACACTTTTCCAGCTGCCTCCTGTAGCCAAACAGAATGAATTCGGTTTTCGATGAATTCATTTTCAGTCGATTTTCGTCCATCCATTGCTTTATGACCATGGCGTTTGATTCAAGGGATTTGATTGTTCTGTGTTAATCCAGCCTGTCGTATGCTTTAAACGCTTGCTTTAAAATATGGTCGTCAGCATAACCATGCAGTTGGTTGTCACTGGAAACCACAGTTTCCATGGTGCTGGCATATGCAAGGTAGAACACAGGCCCGGCGCACGAACCTTGGGGAACGGAAAATGTCAGTTCCCTACAAGAGGAGTAGCTTGACTGTACGTTGACTTTGCAGGAGCGGGGACGAAGATAACTGTCACGTAACGACAGGGTTCTGTCGGTTACACCGAATCTCTGTTGGAGGACAGACAGCAGAACGTCGTGGTCCACTGTATCGAACGCCGCACTTACGTCAATAGCCTTAAGTGCGGTTACTTCCTGGCGTTCCATTGCCCACAATAGATCACTCTTCAGTTTGACTAGTGCTGTCTCACAGCTATAACCTCGACGGTATGCCGATTGATAGTCTGGCATGAGGTTGTGTGCGGCCAGGTGCGAGTTGAACCGATCCAAGGCGCACTTTTCCACAACCTTGGATATGAAGGTTAAGTTGCTCACAGGGCGGTAATTAGAGCAGATGAGTTCGAGACCAGCCTTTTTCAATAGTGGTCGTATCACTGCGACTTTCCACTGTGTTGCAAACACACCTTGGGTCAGAGATGTGTTCACCATTTAGTGATGATGCCAATAAAAGAACGTAGGTGTTTCTTCAGCAATGATGTTGGAACACAGTCCATTTCGCATAATTTACTTGGCATCGATGCGATGATTCTGTGCAGTCTGTGAATGGTTCGAAATCACAGAGGTTGCTGATAGTTATAGGCTCAGGGACATACTGTGGAATATGCTGTAGACTATCCCTGATGTTCGTGATTTTACCCATGAAGTAGTCCGCGAACATGTCTGCAGATTCAGAGTCACTTAAGCCATCAGGCAGCGGATTGTCCTTCTTCCTGCCAGTCATATTGTTGAAGAGTTTGTACAGCATTTTGGTATTGCCCTTGCTGTCCAAAATCTGATGAGAGAGTACTCGTATCTTGCTATTGTTAATGAGTCTGTTGTATTTATTTCGCTCCACCTTCAACGACTTCCAGTGGAGGGTTGTACCATACTTTCTCCATAATTTTCACATCTCCTGACAACATTTTCTTGGTCCTCAATTTGCTCAGTGAACCACTCTTTCTGGATACGAACTGTCCTGGTTTTGGTGGTTTTCGGCGCGAGGTCATCGAGAACAGATTCAATCTGATCCTCGAAGTTCTTCACTAGGACATCCAGGTTGTCAGAGTGGACCTCATCGAGAGTCAGTCTGTGTTCCAGCTCTGAGGTGTCAATGTTTTTCAGATTTCTGGACGTTTTCGTGATCCTGGTCATGTTCTCTTTCTCGATTGCAAGGTCGACAATCACTGAGACATGATCAGATAGATGAGTGCCAGACATGCACTTTTTAACATCCACTTTGCTGCCATTCTCGCTCAATACCAGATCCAGACTGTCGGACCGTAAAAAAACATGCCCCCATCATGTACTATGTCATTAGAGAGTTTAAGCTAAGGTAACGAAACGTGGCGTAATGACGTATTGCCCACAAACACATGACGTAACCGTTACATAAGTAAATGAGTTTAAGCAGCTGCGTAACGTGTCATGTAATACAAATATAATTGAGATCATACTTTGCCTTACATATATAGATCAACATGTTCTTCGAGGTTGGCTGTTGAAATTTGAAAATTACATTTGTTTAACGAGCCTAATCTGAAGGAATGAAGTACAAACATTGCTCTGGTGAGTAGCCTACATCTATATAAACACCTACATTTGGTAATTATTTATACCGGCAAAATAGGCTTGGCCTACCATCGTCGTGTTGATAAGAAATTTCACGCAGTCAAGAAAAATTCACACCTATAAAGAATTATAATGACCGACAGGACATGGATGAAACGGCCGTATTGTTGTTGGAGGAAGAGGGAGATTTGGACGATGAATTGCTTCTTCAGTACCTATTCTCAGAAGACAAGGAACCATCGTTTGCATTTGATTTAGATTCGCTCACAGACAGGCAGTGCAAAAGGTACTTCAGATTCGAAAAACAGGATCTTGTGCGCCTTCAACAAGCTCTGAGAATCCCACCCACCATTAGGTGCTATAATCGCAGCAAAGTGAACGGCCTGGAAGGATTATGTATACTACTAAGGCGGCTTGCTTATCCTAACAGACTGAGTGACTTGACACCTATATTTGGTAGAGCCAGGGAAGAGATCAGCTTGATTGTGAATGCCGTTTTGGATATCATATATGAACTTCACGGAAACAAACTGCATAATCTTGACCGAGAGTGGGTATCACCCAGAGACTTCGCACTGGCCGTGCATGCTAAAGGCGCGCCCTTACAAAGCGTATGGGCTTTCATAGATGGTACCGTTCGTCCAATGTGCAGACCAGTCCATAATCAGGAGTCTGTATTCAACGGTCACAGACGAGTTCATGCTATTAAGTTCCAATCGGTTATGGCCCCTAACGGGATGATAGTGGATCTCTACGGTCCAATCGAAGGTCGGCGTCATGATGCGGCGTTGCTACAAGAAAGCGGACTGATGGATCGCCTGCAGATACCAAAATTTCAGAATTTCTCTCTGTATGGTGATGCTGCATATCCAATTCGTCCTGAGCTCCTGGTCCCTTTCAGAGGAGCACAACTAACAGATGACCAACGCGATTTCAACCGTACAATGTCCCCTATGAGGGAGGCCGTCGAGTGGGGATTCGGTGAGCTCGTCAGCTTATTTGCTTTCTTGGACTTCAAAAAAAATTTGAAACTGTACCTACAGCCTGTGGGAAAGTTGTACATTGTCAGTGCTATACTGTTCAATTGCCATGTTTGTATGTATGGTAATCAAGTTAGTAAGTATTTCAATATGGAGCCTGTTCTTTTGGAGGACTACTTGCGTTAAAACGTAGTACTTCCGTGTCAGCGCCGTGAACATATAAGTAGATTTAATAAATTTAAATAACATTCATTACGTCTCATCTTATTCCAATAGGGTTATAATGATATGATATGATCTTACAATGATATATGGAAATTTCAAAACTGACTTCTGGAATCGCTTGAAAGAATTTGTGGTGGCACCATTAATGAACTTATTTTTATTCAGTCAAAAAAAAAAAACATTTACATACATGTACAGTACTAGTATAATATTGAACGCTTTTTAACAGCTTTTACCAAGGTTCATTAACTGTGATACGTGCTATGGTGCTACGTAAACATGTAATACATAATATTATGTAGAAATTGATCATAACATGTCTTAACTACTATTTTGACAATAACATGTCTTCACTACTATATGTCATAACTACTGTTTAGCATTTTTGGTTACAATGTCTTGTATTATGTTAAGCATTCCCATCATCTGATTCCTATCAGCCCGCTGCGCCTCGGCCCTCAGGGCCATGTCATCCCTCTGGAGTTGGAGTCGTTCTTTTTCTAACTTCAATTCTTGCCGCCTCAACTCCAGCTCCTCTCCTCTGTGGGATGATGCAACTCGATTTTTCTCTTCCAAATATGAAAACACTGATGTTTTATTGATACGTTGTCTTTTGGATTTTGAATCTGAAATAAATCAATAGATCTATCACCTAAATTTTACGTGCAGTTAAACTGTTGAGGGTAACAAATATCTTTAGTGTATGTGCAGTGCGTGGTTTTATTCGCTGTTTAAAAAAACATTATAAACTTGATTGCCAACTTTAATGTGAACGAGAAAAAATACGTGGTTAACGTTTCATGCCTCAGCCACATGTCGAATTTCAACCGACGATCCAAGAGAAAGTTATAGGAAAGACAGCTGGGAGCACCAGGTAGCCTATATCACTTTGATTGCATCGCGCTTAAGTATAAGGCAAGAGATTGTGAATGATATGGAGGATTTTCAATACTAGTTTATCATATATTTACCTTGGTTATCAGAATCGCTGTCGTGACCGTCGTCGCCCTTTTTTGTCGTGGACATGGCGGCTTTACGGATGTCTTGTGCAATATCCCGTTGACTCTTTCTCTCCCTCACTTTCTGTCGGTCTTCCTCGCTTTTCTTTTCTTTCTGTCTTTGTTCGCTGTCTTCTCTCTCAAGGTCCACTATCTGCTGCAATAACATCTCTTTTTCGTCGTATTGCTCATCTGTCCCGGACCTATACGCATAAAATCAGTGAATTGTGGCTAGTGAGTTTTAAAAACTACCAATATGTGCAGGCCTACTTAGTATGTCACTGTAATTGCTTACCGTGACCAATACATTGAACCTCATTTGCTTGCAGAATAATCTTACAAATAAGTGTGCAACACTTTTATTGCGACTAATTATGATGTTTTCAAAAACACAACAAAAATAAAAGATTTAATATTTATTTAGTTATTAGTATCTTTTGACAATGGCTAAAAATGTTGTGTTTCACGTTACCCGACTCTACCTAGTGAGTTCAAATGACACTGAATGTTTTTATAGGACAGTTCGAAAACTACAATGTTTTTGCTACATATTAAATATTTTTTTCCACCAAATAAATTTTCGCTCTTGAAGACAGAATAATTCACCAAAAAGTACTTCAACACGGCCTGCAATAGGACCCATAGGTGTACACGGCATACTAGTATTAGTAGGCTCTACAATGTGTATACAAAAATAAATAACATAAAATTACAACCGAGCTCTGCACTACCTAGGCCCCCTATATTTTGTTTGGCAAGTAGGCCTAACCTAAAACACAACATTATTGTTTAGGTCCAATTTATTTGAAAATATTATAGGCATGTACTTTCTCAGGTTAGCTCTGTCATCTTTTTTGAACTGTGTGATGAGCCGTTCCGTCCGCTCCCTACAGGAGCGAGCATCCACGTCGAACTTCGGCACTGCTAACTTGTTGAGTGTAGCTGCTATCTTCTTCCAACATTCCGCGGACGTTGGCTGTATCAGCAGTTTTTCTTTTAAAAGTAAAATATCATGGAGTGCAGAAAAACGAAACGTTTTTCTGGGCGCAGCTGCTGGTTTTTCCGCCATCACCTGCCAAAAATATAAAGATACATAATTGTGTATAATGAGGAATAAAAGCCCTATACGCCTACTAATATACCGTCTTTTTTTTCCTATACTACATGTACATGCATATAGCAGACTAAAATAAATGGCAATACAGTACAGTACCTAGACTGGCTATCGTAGATCTATATTATTTTTGCATCGATTTTTGCATCAAAATTCATGATTATTTTATGGTGTTTAGATCTATACCAGAATCTAATATCCAAATAGATCTACTTAGAAGGTTGCGTAAAAATCTTGTTGAAAATACTTTTGACTGGCATTACATTAATGCATTGCAATTATTATGGTGAATATTAGACTAAAGCATGCTTGGCCTAACATAGCCGGGCCGTTGTCAACCTGTCAGCCTGCAGCGACCAGCGTGGATCGGCCCCAAACCACATGTACGTGAGCCTTGTTTGACGGCATTTTCTGCACCCATGCCGTTCAAACTCCGCTTTAAAACTATACATGAGTTGACTATGTAGTCTCACGGACATAACTAGTAAATTACAAGACAATTGTATAAAAACTCTCGCTGGAAATACAATTCGTAAACAGTGTGTAACTTACGTGTGGTTCTTGTTTACACGTCAATTCCAAACGGGAAACGAACTGGCCACGAGGCACGCGACGTGTGAAATTACGTAAAATGACGTCATACGTTATCTGGGTCACGTTCGTTTGCTTAGCTTAATCTCCCTAGTGTAATTAAACCAGTATTAAAGTACTACTGAACATTTGTAGACTAAGATACGCTACATGGGCCGTCTTTTCTAGCAAACAGCTAGCACGTTCGAACGTGGACGCATTTAACACTATCACGTTCGCACGTGGAAACATCTAAGGCTACTGCGTTTACACGTGGAAAGTCCGAGGTCACCACGTTCACGCGTGGAAGCATATAACGCTTCCACGTTCGCACGTGAAAACTTCAGGAGCTACCACGTTCGCACGTGCAAATATTTGGGTGTGGTAGCCTGAAATGCTTCCAACGTGTGAACGTGGTAGGTTTGAAACTTTCTACGTGTGAAAGTGGAAACCTAAATCTTTTTACGTACGAACGTGATAGGTTTTGAAGTTTCTACATGCAAACGTGAAAACATATAATGTTTCCACGTGTGAACGTGGTTGCTTTGGACTTTCTACGTGTGAACGTGGAAGCCTAAAACATTTCTACGTGCGAACGTGATAAGTTACAAAGTTTCCACGTGCGAACGTGATAGCATTAAATGCTTCCACGTGCGAACGTGGTAGTTTTGAACTTTCTACGTGCGAACGTGACAAGTTTTTTTCAAGTACATGTCACCTCTGGGCTTCCATACAGACATCATTATGTTCTGGAAATATCAAACAGACCTAGCCACGCCTGTGAAATGAAAACACCAGCCACTGCATTTGCGTTACCACTCACATAATCGGGTTTGTCCATTGTGGCGACTTTCTCGTTGGTGAACAAGCTAGATATGCCCTAGAATGAGGACTGCTAGCACATTAAAACTTATAAAGAAGAGAGTTATCCACGAAATCATTAAAGTATTGGTTCAATTAGCTGTTTACATAGCGAAAAGCCATATGGGTGGTAACTGTTGTCACATGGCCTGTTTATTTGAATTAGTTGAGACATACAGCATACATTTTTGACAATAGGGACCCCACCTCTCACGCTTCATCGCCATGATTCATTGAAAACCAGGCCCATGTTGGCCATCCAAGCTCATGCATACCAGTTCTATGGTTTTGAGAGATTCCATACACCAAACCACGAATTGAAAGACTGTGTGATAGTGTATCCTGTAATAGGTACGGCTGAATACTCCCGACTCACAAAGTCTGAAGATCAAAGGTCAAGGTCAACATTGACCTTTAAGTGAAATTCAAATACTTTGGTATACCTCAGGAACTAGAGAAGACAAAAACACAGAAGTACAACCAGAATGTTTTTCCTTAGTGCACTGAACCACAGTGCATTTTCTTAGTCTAACCACTTTTGTATTTACACCTAAGGCCTATGAGCCAGATAGCTTTTTCAAGTGTTTGAGGTCGAAGTTGACCCCAAAAATGACTTTGACCTTGACCCTTTTCCGAATATATCGAGTAGTAACTCGTTTGAAATCATAGACAAGATAGTTGGGGAACAAAAAATATAGAACGTGTCAATGACAAGCTGCCAACTGTGGATGGACGATGTCGCATTTATACATCACGACGGAACCCAACTGCATGAAATTTTGAACATCACGGAAGACATGCAGTCATCCACGAAGGGCTTCCCCGGCCAGGAACATCCTCGTCACCGAAAACTTCCTTTCATCCATGAGCACACTCATCCGCAGTTCGTCAGGAAGTCAACGTTGGCAATGCAGAGTTCCTCCAATTGGGACCAACGTTCATCAACTTGAATCGCCGGTCTGTGTGTGTTGGCCATTTTCATCTTGTCAACGGGACCCAAATGGGACGTTCCCATGTTAAATTCTCATAAGCTTTATGTAAAGTTTTAACGTCGTCCGCTATCCATTATGTATAATATCTCACTTAATATCGAGATTAAAGACTAGGCATCTACTATGAACACATAGGGAGTAATATATGATTAGGAATTTCCTGACCTTGAATTCACATTTGACCTCATTCTCAGAGCAAAATATTCCGCTTATTATCGACTAACAGCTTAGAAATCAATTGTGCACATGAAGGAAATGATATAGACCGAATATTCTGATGACCTTGAAATTATTTGACCTTGATCTCATTTCCAAGGTAGAACACATAATGGCTAATATCTCACTTGATATCGACCATACAGCTAGGGAATAAATTATGGACGTATAGGAAATGATGTATATGCCGTATATTTCTATGACCTTGAATTGACCTTTGACTTATTTTTTAAAGGTCACAGGGCGAAATGGCTGGTATGTCGCTTGTTATCGACTTTGCAACTTAGGAGTTAATTGTGCACATATAGGAAATGATATATGCTGAATATTTTCATGAGCTTGACTTTGACTTTTGAGCTTATTTTGAAAGTCAGAGCACAAAATGGCTAATATCTCGCTTATTATCGACTTCAATTAGGAATTAAGTGTGAACACATGTGAAATAATATATGTCAAATATTGTCATGACTTTGAAAACGACATTTGAGCTTATTTTTAAGGTCACAGGACAGAATGGCTAATATCTTATTATTAAACATATTTATTTGAGTTGGATTTCTCAAATAGCCAAGGGCTAATCGAGTGAGATTTCCAACATAGTTTCACAATTGAGAACAAATACGGATACACAGGTAAACGTGACACATATACATTATACATGCTCCAATACGTTCAAAACAGACGTGACAAAAGATCAACACAGATGTAACGTGATGAGGATGATGCGAGAACAATGAAGAGATAATGATTTAGGACTTCAAGTCTTAACTAGCGATGAAAAATCAGAATTCAGCCACTGTTTGAAATGGGGATGATGTTGGTGAACTGGAGGGAGATTATTCACTCAGAGGTGGTCAGGGATCGTCTGAAGCTGTTAATGTTTTATCGAAACAAAGCGCTGTGTAGAGGAAATGAACGTTTGAGTGGCAAGCATAATCGCCTTATTGTTATCAAGTGAGAGAGCAAGGTCGCCTTTTGTTAATCTTTTAATATCTCGCTTATTATAAACTTTACAGCATACATGTAGGAATCAACTGTGAACACATAGGAACTTGTGTATGCTGAATATTGTCATGACCTTGATATTGACCTATGAACTCATTTTCAAGGTCACGGGACAAAATGGCTAATATCTCGTTTATGACCGACTTAACTTCACAATCAATTATGAACATACAGGAAATGATATAAATTGACTTTTGACTTCATTTTCAAGATCACGGGGAAAAGATGCTAATATCTTCCTCATTATTGAATTTATAGCTCAGCAATCAATTGTGGACATATAGGGAGTGATAAATGCTGATTTTTCTCGTGACCAGTGACCTTGAATTTGACCTCATTTTCCCGGTCACGGGAGAAAATGGCTATGTAAAACATAAAAATTGTCCGGTAACCTTTCTTAAACCTTGGGGGCTAGTGTTTATAATGTTGGGCCGATGTGGACAATCGAGTGTGGGCCAAAGTTGGCCATATGAGCACCACGATGTAGACCCGGTATTGTTTGCCAACATTGGGCCAGGTTTCATGTATATGTTGGTCCACTGTTGAGCCAATGTTAGCGTGCTATCTGGTCACGGCGTCGAGTTGAGGCGGCTGGTACTTGTGGCTCTGCGAGTTTTTGTCTGGCTAAATACTCTTCAGGATCGTATAGTTTTTAGTAACTCCCGCTCATTGTGATTCGAGAGTCGCCACAAGAGATGTTCCACTGTTTCAGACTTGATACATCACTATGTATGAAGAACGCACGAGTGAAGCAGCGAAGTTTTGTATACAGAAATAAAATTTACAATGGTGTACCTTGATAATATAGCTACAATTTTCAGGTCTCTTACACAATTTCAGGTGTTAATAACAGGTCTCAATCAGAGTTACAGGATTGATATTCAATATCATACTCGGTGAGTTTTTGATCTTATATTTTCAATACGGCAAACAGTGTGTTCCAGAACGAACAGTTCAATGCCGAATCGTGTCCATGACAGATTCATTATTCATATCTCCAAAATCGACATTTCAACGAAAGGGAACATCAAATACGATGACAAAACTAGGTGAGTGTGTTTTCCAGCACGCGGGAAAGATCGAGTTTGAACTGGCGGAAGAATACAAGAGAGCACGAGACCGAAGGTCGAGTGCTTTCTGGTGTTCTTCCGCCAGTTCAAACGAGATCTTTCCCGTGTGCTGGAAAACGCACGAAAAAGGTTTTGTTTTTATCACATGCTATGAATTTATGATTCTGAAATATTTGGAAACCCAACCCCTGTAAAATACAGTAAAATTGTACCAAAGATTGCAAGAACTTCTTACAATCTTTGATTGTATTCAAGGACCCTGAGTAGAAGACCCGTAAACATGTGCGTTGCTAGGAAACAATATAAACAATGCAGATCACCGGGTCGTCAAATACTTTGTATGATGACGTCACAGTGGTTTTACGTTTTCTAAATGGTTATATGTTACTAAGGCTGAATCGCGTGATGTTCCATTGTGACGTCATAGAACACTCGTGCTTTAATTGTTCTATAAAGAAAAACGCATTCAGACAAGTGCATGTGAATATGTGAAATGTGAAGCAAAAATGTGAAGAAAAAAAATAGTGCGAACATGATGTTTCCGGCAAAGGTTATCTACGACGGCGCATTAGGGCCATGTTGTAAAACAAAAAAATATGGAGCTTAAGTCGTGATCTCGAATTACAAAGTCGTGATGTCGATTGACAAAGTCGTGATCACGAATTATGTTCTACTGTAGTCCGTGATATTTAAAATTATTGTGCATATTAGGGCTATGTTATATGTAAAACAAATGTAAAACTTAAGTCGTGATCTCTAATTACAAATTCGTGATCACGAATTTATTACCAATAACTTAAAGTACAATTAAAATGAAAATATAATGTGCGTTCGATAATTTCAATAGTTAAATACACTTAAATGCACTATTGTAATGGTTACAATCAATTTAGTCCTCCCAAAGAACCCTGATTACTAACAGTTGTCATGACCACTAACTTGAAAATCAGACAATAAGGTTATGCATGATATATTTTGATATTTTATAATTGAATTATGCAAGTTGTTATTCACGGTTTCAAATCGTTTTAAGTTCAAATGAAGATATTGATGCAAAATTGAACAATTTTATTTTGTTCCACTTTACTCGTACTTTAATACCATTCACAGTTTCGAGATGAAAACTTAGTAATTCGAGATCACGACTTTGTAATTCGAGTTCACGACTTCTTAATTCGAGATCTCAACTTTATAATTCGAGATCTCGATTTTATAATTCGAGATCACGACTTTGTAGTTCGAGATCTCGACTTTTTAATTCGAGATCTCGACTTTATAATTCGAGATCTCGATTTTATAATTCGAGATCACGACTTTGTAGTTCGAGATCACGACTTTGTAATTCGAAATCACGACTTTGTAATTCGAGATCACGACTTTGTAATTCGAGATCACGAATTAGACACCTTAAATTTTTGACATACAACCTGGCCCTAATACGCTTTCGTAGTTATCACACTGTCGGAAGTCACTGTGTGTTCTCACTGTTTGTAGTTTACGATGAATTCATAGCATGTGATAAATGATAATTCACAATTTTGAGCATCAAAATGTCACACATCAGAGAAAACGTTTAAAATTGCATGTAACCACCGCCGCTGCTGGTAGCGCCTCCAAACTACGAGGCTTACCGTTGGACATGGTTCTCAAGGTGTTCAGGGGCATATCTGCCCACGTGTCACAGCCTGTCGCAATTCACTCACATATGTCGGTTGTTGAGCCAAGTTGTTGATTCGAATAGTTAAGAGGACTCCGGAATTCATGTTCGAATACACCAGTTCATATTTATTGGTCATTTTGTGTCTTACATTTCAATTGTATCCTCAGGGTTATGAATTCGAGGCGACTGGGTATTTCCCTGGGCACTGTTACATTAGTGTTACTATACGCCTGGAAATATACTGCACCGGGAATTTCCGGGAATAGTAGAACAATCAGCAGCTCAACTTCGGGTTTCTCCGACAATGAAAACACACCCAGCAGCCCATCAAGCCCCTCCATTGCCAGGTGAGTGATGTTACTGTTTGTGGTGGCAAGTTCATCTCTGGGTTCCAGGTGCACATAGACCCCTAAATCCCGATGGAAGCCAGCTCAACACATACAATATGACCTAATCGAAAGAGTCTGAAAGACAAAAAGATATTGTTTTGTTATGTTTTTGGTCAAGTTTGAACTATTGTATCAACTGGACAGTCCGTCTCTGACCACAGAGTTGAAGTCCACCACAACTCGAGCTACTGGCACACCGTCTTGAAACGGACACACGTATTGACAACTGAACACATGGAGGCAATATTTGGAAATAAAGTATTGGCATACAAATACCTTGAACTAAAATATCTCTATTTTGTAGTGTAACCAAGTTCGTGTTTTAATCCTGTCTGTAAAAGTAGAAATCGTGCTAGAAACATGATGTTCTTTACTAGTTTGCCAACATCTCATTCTGGTTTCAGATGAAACCAACTTATGACCCACGATACAAAAACCCCTGCATTGTCACACAGAACAGGACGTTACATGACACAGAAGACGAACTATTCTGCCTTCCCTACTTCTATCATCTAGGCGTGGCACGTAGCGCTACAACAATGCTAACGAAACATTTGAAACGTCATCCCCAAGTTGCGGGACCCGCCAAGAGAGAGCAACATTTTTGGAGTTTATTTCACACGGAAAAACGTATGAAAATAATTGTCACACTACCGTATTAGATCCCGTAGTTAAGACTAGTTAAAACACTACATCCAAGGGTTTTGTGATGCCAAATGTAAAGTTCTGGAATAGAGTCTAATCTTTGGAAATTTTGAACATGGGCGGTTTGTAACAGAGGCACGACCTCGTAGCGCATGACACATCTTTACCCGTAACTTACCGGTGTGTCATGGCCATTATCTTACATTTGACCCCCACCAAAACGTGGGGGGTTTCATGGAATATTATACTAGGTGTCTTATAATAGTCTTCGATTTAATCCCCATTATATGAAGAAGATATAGGCAGAGGGGTTTAAAGTAAGAGTACATCATATATATCACAGTAAAAGGGCGATGGTTTGATGGGGTGTGAGCGAAAAATGGGGTCTAGTTTTTTTTTGGTGGGGTGGGGGGTATGTATATGTATAATTTATTACAACAAAATAACATGAAACATGTACAACTTTTTACAACAAAATAACATGAAAACATACATAGTGCAGGGTATGGGGGGTGGGGTGGGGACTGTCCAACCGCCCCCATCACCAACGTTTCAATCAAGAATGGGGCGACTCCAACACACCCCCATCGGAGTCACAAAATCAACCAAACTTAACTGCAAAATGCAACAAATTTGTTCCCTGTATGTATATTATATACGTTCGCCACACAATTACGAACGAATTGGCCCAGGTGATCAGTAACCCGGAGGTCATGCAGTTGGTGAAGCACTTCCTACCACAGTACCGCGGCAGATTCTTGCATTTTAGCAACGTGACAAACAGTCAGCATTGCCATGCTGCTTTCTATCACGGTGCTCAATCTGCATGCCATACTCCTGGAATTTGACGAGCCAATAGGCCACCATGCCATCAGCCTCACTGTAGTTGAGCAGCCATCGGAGCGAACTGTGATCATTCCGCAACCGGAAGTGCCACCACAACAAGTAATGCTGGAAACGCTTGGTCATGGACACGACCGTGAGAAACTATGGTGGATCATGCAGTAGTTCACTTGGGAGCGTCATAAGGCCACACTCACATAGGCTACTACAGGCTCCTGTCCGTCCACAACCTGTGAGAGGATATTGCCGAGCGTAAAGTTACTCGCGTCCGTGTCCAAAATGATCTCACAGTCGAGGAGCGGGTACAGTAGCACAGGTGCGGACGCCAAGGCCTCCCAAGCAAAATCGGTGCCTTTTCCATGATGATCATGAGAGGATACGCGATCTCTGCATAGCCGCGAAAAAACTGGCAGTGGTAGCTTGCAAAGCTTGAAAGAACTTACGTTGGCCACGTTTCAGGGCCAGGGCCACCTCCGCACCACGTCAATCTTTCCAGGGTCCATACAAACACCTGTCCCTGTCAATATGAAGCCCAATTACAAAATCTCCTTGGCAATGAGTTTGCACTTGCTTGGCTTCAGTTTGAGCCCTGTGTCTCGGATGCGATGGAGTGCCGTCTGGAGGTTGTTGAGGGTTTCCTCAAAGGAGGAACCATACATAACAACATCGTCAATGTACACCATACATCACTCCTAGAGGAACTCTTTTAGTACCATTTCCATCAAGTGCTTGAATGCCGCAGGGGTGTTGCAGAGCCCGAACGGCATCACCTGGAACTCGTAATGTCTGTTTTCGGTGACAAAGACCATTTTAGCCTTATCACTCTCCTCCATCTGGACTTGCCAGTACCCAGAGGCCAGATCCAAAGCACAGAGGTAGTGTGATCCGGCCAAGGCATCGAAGGCGTCTTTAATATGGGGGAGAGTATATGAGTCCTTCCGCATGATATCGTGCAGTATCCAATAGTCAACACAGAACCTCCACGAGCCGTACCTTTTCTTCACCATAATCACAGGACTGGCCCAAGGGCTATCACTGGGTTTCATGACGTCTAGCTTAAACGTCTTTCGCACCTCCTTGTCAATGACCTCTTGGTGTACCATAGCTGCTTAGCGTAGATGCTGTTTGATTGGAAACTCGTCTCCGGAGGAGTTATATCTGCTCGAGGGTCGTCCTGCTCGTCCGCAGATGGAGCTGACTCGGGTGCCACCTCTGGTCTCTCCCCGAATGCAGTGCTTGTCGTCGTTACGTCCGGGTTTAGTTTCCCTCACGTGGAGAACGATACTGTGGTAACAGTGGACTGGGCCAGATGGAAGAGCATCTCTCTCGTGGCTCGAGCATGTGCAATTCCAAGCACTGGAACCAGAAGTGTCCCTGTTTACAGCAGAAGTAACAGGGTCAGTTGGCGTTCGGTCCGTATGTAAAAGCGCAACAATCTGCGGAACCCTGAGCCTCAATCCCGAGGCATTACGAATTCATCTGCGCAGCACCAAGATCATATTCTTCCTCATCGTACTCATCTGAGGATGAGTACTGAACAGCGGCCGGGGCTGCTTGCACCACTATCGCAGGCTGATGGGTTGATGCACTAACCCACTGAGGGTTAATCTCCATGATGGGTTCCCGGTGGGCAGGAAATTGCCATGGAACCACCTGAGATGCTGCCACAGCAGGAGGTGGGGCGGCAGAACGCATGTGAACAGCCGCGGCTAGAGCCGGAGCCAGAGGCATCTGTCAATTCCTGACAGCTTCCTCTATTGCGATTGCCGCATTGATAGCCTCTTGCATTGATCATTTCTTGTGGGCGACCAGGGTGTACTTGATGTGATACCTCTGCCCGTCAATGAACTGATTGATCAGCTTCATCTCGCACCTAAACTCCGGAAAGGCTTCAAGTCAAGTCAAATTTATTTTGCCAGTGCACAAAGTCAATATATAATACACTAATGCGGCGTGATTGAGAAAAAAACTACATCACTGTCGGGTGATATAGCTTTCATCCAGACGAACTTCCGCATGGTCTAATCCACTGCTGACCGGTTCGCGGACGGTCTGAGATTGGGTTCAATTGGAGACTTGATCTTCCTCACTCATACTTGCTGAATTTGTTCCGGAGGAGAGAAACAGGTCCCCAGGGATGAAGGGGTGAAGATAACTGTGTGCTAGGCTGCGATGGGATGCTGTCGGACTATCCTGGTCACAGCACTGATGTAACGTTTGTGGCTTGCTACCTGAGGTGCAAGCACCCCGTACCTTGAGCATGGTCACGGCGGGCGTTGTGATTACTTAAATATGAGCAGGTACTAGTCCGCCGGACAGGTTCGACCAGATACATAACATCAGACATTACATCATTATGGTTATGTAGCCCGGTGTGTCGAGCCTGTGAGCCATGGGAGCGGCTTCCCGAGACACGAGCACGTGGGCGTGTTGCTAGCCGACCTTACCGACAGTCCACCACAAGGATGGAACCCCAGATAGCCTGACAGCCTGCCAGAGCCTGTACACACCATCTCAGGGCAAAGGATTACCAATCAATGTGCCCGTGAGTGCCCGGATCAAAGTAGCCCCCTCCTGAGCCTCTAATTGGAACTGTCCCCGGGGTCCTAGAACCCTCCTAACCAGCCTAAAGTGACATGGAGCACATGGACGTGCCCACCGTCGACCACTCGCCTCAAAAAGTGCCCGCTCTGAGACAACTCAAAGTCACAAGGCGGCGTTGCAGTATGTGTAGCTGCCAGCGCACAAGACCGAGGATGAGACGTGATAGTCCAAACAAAAACTGCAGTGGATTGATAAAAGACAATGCGTCACTGATATAGAAGCGACGCACGAGCTTCAAACGTGAAGCAGCCAAAATGGTATGGTGTACAGAAAAGGCCAAACTCCTACAGCAATCTTTAGGCAAAATCACCACACTATGTATGATGACACAATAATTATGTCCTGCTCTTGCTAACATTGTATACAGTTTATATGTAGCCACTGTATAAATACACCAAATTTCTATGTTACATGTATAATTGGATCCAATAAATTATCTCCCCATCTATCTATCTCCCCATCTTGCTATCTATTTTGTTTCCAGGACCTTTCAATCTTTATAGGCAACTTTACAGGATTTCGACTTTGGCCATTAGCAAAAGTGTAGACTCTTCTGGATTCCACAACAAAATCACAGGTATGCATCACTCAGAAATTTCTCCAACAGAACAGAACGAAATTCATTTCTCATTTTCACTCAGTTACTACGAGAAGATTATTATTGAGTCATAAAACAATCCAAATCATATCACGTCTTATCAAAAGTGTAACAACAAAACCTAGTATCATCACTGTGCGAAATACGTTCCGGTAGGATATCAGGGAACGATTGATAAACCATGTGTTCGATTGGGAAACGATGTCCTCCAAAATGTAGTACATGTAGCTGTTGTTTTCTTGACCGAAGTGAAGAAAACATATGTAATCGAGAATCATAAGGAATAAAGACGATTACAAATATAATATCACGTTGGAATTTTTTTGGCAACGTCTTATTGATACAAAAATTGTTACATTTTCTGGAAAACTATTGAAAGCTGATTTTCGGCTGAAACGATACATATAGAGTCGTCCAATCGGAACAGAATCTTTTGACAGAAAATCTAACAATTTTGCATCAACAAGACCTTGCAACATATATTTTTTTCTTTACTAGGATCATGCGTTATGTATTTACTTGCCTCGTATCACTTTGTGTGTGTATCGCACACGTATTCAATATATATAGTTCAATATAAATAGTGTTCATTTGTTAGAAACTATTATTTTATTGTCAGATTTCAGTTTGGGGGCAATATTTTGCGAGGTGTAACTGGCCTAGCTAATAATGATGACTTGATATTGCATTATTGCTCATGCGTTTTCCATATGATTACCGATTACACATGTCCATATTTTTGACAGAGAAAAACACCACCAACCTTGTTGGAAGACATCGTTCCCCAAAAAGATCGTTTTCCAATATCCTCTGCCGAAACGTATTCCGCACAGTGATCTTCGTGTTGAGAGAAAAAAAAACACACTTTGCTGATATATCTGAAAATTGCTCCCAAAGCAGTTGACATTTAACCACAACCCGAATTACATCCGTCAATACTATAATGTAATATTTCACTGATTCTCAATGAACGGCTGTTAAAATTTCCTCCCTTTCAGTTGACCAAACGCCCACTTATTTCAGCATGACCTGCACCTGGTTCACCTTTCCTAAAGACAAAGTTTACGATGACCCGGCCAGTTGGTTGGCACATCTCCTGTACGAACTCAACCCATCGACGAAACTTGTGGTGAACATCAGGAATCCAACTGATCGGTATGGGGTGTTAATCACAAACAAGAATCATATCCCGGATAAAATTAAGAAGTTAATCGCGGGCTGATTTCTAGCATTGTTTTAATTTTTTTTAATCATTGCAAAGTACAATTCAATTTCGTGCAGCTGCATATATGCCTATATATATATCGGTGGAATGTTGAGTACCAATTAGTTCGATTTTTTTTGCTTATATATACGACGTAATTTGATTGTTCTTCATCTTCAGTTAACGGGAAAATTTTCGTGTTGTTGTTCAGCACCGTTTCCAATTTAGTCCGGAATGCATATATATTCTTGATCTTGGTCAATATTGTACACATGGAAGAAAATATATGATCTATGAGAGGTGCCTGCAAAATTTGAGTAACATCGGAATAGTTATAAACACCGAAATATCACTGTGGAAGTCGGTGGTGTTGAACTCGGAAGCCATTCTATTCCGACTTTTATACATTTAAATCAACACAGTCATGGGCATACTATTGTAACGTTCGACGCCCGCGGCGCACAGGGCGCACGCGGCGAGCGTCCGTAATTACTAGAACTACAACCAGGTAACAGTCCGTCCGGACGTGTCCGGCCTTCATACATCACACCATAACACATCACCATCACCATTATCATCACCAACATCAATAACATCATGTACAACATGCATAGTACATAGTTATGGTAATGTAGCCGTGTGCGGAGCCTGAGATGCCATGGGAGCGGCACCACAGAACTCGCGCACGTGAGCGTGTTGCTGGCCGGCCTCGCCGACGGCACTGCCGCAGGGATAGAACAGTGGACAGCCCGACGGTCTGCCAGAGCCTGTGTCACACCATCCCAGGTGGGAGACCGGTGATCCAGAGGGCATACACCCCCGAGTCATCAAGATCAAATCTTCCGCACCTGGGCCCCCTATGGAAGTCGTCCCCGAGGCCTGACTGGCCTTTACCCGAACAGAGACAAGGAGCTCATGGCGTGAGCTCACCTGTCGTGCTCAGTCTCTGGACAACTCCGACAACATGTGGCCACAGTACTTATAGTCGGAGTCGTGAGCACGAGAGATGACGTGAACAGCCAGTGTTACAGTATAGTGGATAAGAGAATCAGAGAGGATTAGAGTTGCTACGCAACGCTCGTGCTTCGAACACGAAGCGGCCAGAAACAAGAAAGTGTTTAGAAAGAATCTACTGCCGCGATCTTTGGACAAAATCGCCACATTACCCCTTCTTACAATGTTGGTCTGCAACATGCTCCGCCAACGCCCAAAACTCCCCGAAACACGACGGAAGAATCGCATGGTGGAACCAGAAGGAAGCAAGGTGAGCGGTACCCGAAAGTCGCGACGCAAAAGACTCAGTCCTTAAGGGTCCGTTTTGGAAGAATGGGGAACGACCCCTGGACATACGGACTATACTGAAACGTGCTCCTGAATTTTGAATAAACCTAATAAACAAGCTAAAATTTTGACCGATGTGTTCCAAAAAGGATGATGAACTTGGAAGGTCATCTGCCGAAAGGGACGGTGTGCCGAGTATTTGGAAGATCTTTATGGTTAAAAAATTTAGAACCTCTGAAAGGCCGGCTGGCCGGCTCCTCGGACCCACGGAGGGGTCTGAGTCGCGGAGCCGCGGGAAGCGGCTCGGGCACGCCCGCACGGACATAAATGTACCGGCGGGCAGCTGTCTCGGACAGCTATCAAAGCCAACGGGTTTGCCGCGTTGACTGCCAGTATCTGCATACTACAACCTGGTCAGGCCAGTGTGGAGACACTAGGATGGACGGACATCCACAAATACATGTCGACGTCCGAACACCCACACATTTCCGGACACGGCCCGCACGGGGAGTACACAACTAGCAAAACACTCGCACCCCGAACGCTCGCCACGCCAGACCCCTCGGGATCCGGCGCCGTGGCAGCGGACGAAATGCGAGTGGCACAATATAAATGCGCCAACATCTGGAGATTAATAAAATTCCGGGTACGACATTGTAAATACATATATATATGCAACAAATGTTGACAGCAATTCTACTCGCCCAGCAGTGCACGCGGCGTCGCTGTAAACTTCTGTCCCCAGTCATAATGACACACTGCCCGGACCAAAATACAAATACTATAAACTCATGCAGGGGCAGTCATTTCCCTCCGGTGACTCCAAATCAAACCGTGGCAACGGGTAGAAAATGAAAATTTCTTTACACGGGGGACCTTGCAAATAACATACAGGCGATAATATCTGTCATTAGCTATAGCTTCCGCGCTGGCGGTCAATGACGAGAAATTATCGCTCCCAGCAAGGTAGAAATTGTGCTTAAATTGACAGTAACCACTAACTTGCGGCTGTTACGAATATGTCAGACGGAAACAACAATAATTTGCTGTTCTCCAGTGTTTCGGATATCACATCACACCGTCACTGTCAAAATTACACAATTCCTCACACCCCTCTTACGAGAGCGGAAGTCACCTGATTTCCAACCCTCTGTTGCACCAGAAAGGAAATTCCACAAACTTGTCTCAATTGTGTCATTAAATGAGCAAGAACAGAATTCTCCAGAGACATGCCACATACTTGTGGTTTAATTAATCCACTCAGTAAATAACTAGACGTCAAGGCCTGAAGATGCCTTGGGGCATTTCGTGTGAGTTCTATTCCTACCTAACATTTACCTAAGAGACCGCGTCTAGAACCATAATGACTCTGAATCTGTCCGTGGTCAAAGTTTAAGTGACATACCCCGTCCTTAGGCATCTTTGCGTTTCGCTCTACGACGGACCGTTTCTGAGATATGGCAAACAGGAAGTGCTGAGTCGGCAAAAAAAAATTCGACACCAGAAGTCGTCTCGATGCAAGATACCCTCTAGACTAGTTATTCTAATGCCAGGAGGCCGGAATTGAGCTCCGTTTCGCTCTACGACGCACCATTTCCGAGATACGGCCAAACAGGAAGTGCCGAGTCGGCGAAAATAAATTCGACACTAGGGGTCGTCTCGACCAAAAATACCCACTAGACTAGTTTGTCTAGTGCCATAAGGCCGGAATTGAGCTCCGTTTCGCTCTACGACACACCGTTTCCGAGATACGGCCAAACAGGAAGTGCCGAGTCCGCGAGAAAAAATTCGACACCAGGGGTCGTCTCGACCCAAGATACACACTAGACTAGTTTGTCTAGTGCCAGGAGGCCGAAATTGAGCTCCGTTTCGCTCTACGACACACCGTTTCCGAGATACGGCCAAACAGGAAGTGCCGAGTCGGCGAAAAAAAAAATCGACACCAGGGGTCGTTTCGACCCAAGATACCCCCTAGACTAGTTTGTCTAGTGCCAGAAGGCCGAAATTGAGCCCCGTTTCGCTCTACGATGTACCGTTTCCGAGATACGGCCAAACAGGAAGTGCCGAGTCGGCGAAAAAAAAATTCGACACCAGGGGTCGTTTCGACCCAAGATACACACTAGACTAGTTTGTCTAGTGCCAGGAGGCCGAAATTGAGCTCCGTTTCGCTCTACGACGCACCGTTTCCGAGATACGGCCAAACAGGAAGTGCCGAGTCGGCGAAAAAAAAATTCGACACCTGGGGACGTCTCGACCGAAGATACACACTAGACTAGTTTGTCTAGAGCCAGGAGGCCGAAATTGAGCTCTGTTTCGCTCTACGACATACCGTTTCCGAGATACAGCTAAACAGGAAGTGCCGAGTCGGCGAAAAAAAAAATCGACACCAGGGGTCGTTTCGACCCAAGATACCCTCTAGATAGTTTGTCTAGTGCCAGGAGGCCGAAATTGAGCTCCGTTTCGCTCTACGACGCACCGTTTCCGAGATAAGGCCAAACAGGAAGTGCCGAGTCGGCGAAAAAAAAAATCGACACCAGGGGTCGTTTCGACCCAAGATACCCTCTAGACTAGTTTGTCTAGTGCCAGGAGGCCGAAATTGAGCTCCGTTTCGCTCTACGACGCACCGTTTCCGAGATACGGCCAAACAGGAAGTGCCGAGTCGGCGAAAAAAAAATCGACACCAGGGGTCGATTCGACCCAAGATACCCCCTAGACTAGTTTGTCTAGTGCCAGGAGGCCGAAATTGAGCTCCGTTTCGCTCTACGACGCACCGTTTCCGAGATATGCATGAAAGCCTCAAGGATGAATCAGCAAAAATTCTTCCGAGCTCTAGGTCAAAGGTCGTTCGACGGAGTGATCCCAAAATCAATAGGATTCTTCCTTTGTGGTATATGAACTCCCATGCAGAGAATACTTGCCATTGCATGAATACTTTTTGAGTTATCGATCGGAAACCAAGTCTCGAAATCAACCTTGATTTCATCCTCACGGACCTCACGGACCCCGGAGCCGCCTCAAAAACAATAGGGGTCTTCCATGTAATATTTCTGACCAGTGGTGTAAATTTGGACAAGATCCGTTCAGGCGTTCCCGAGTTATTGATCGGAAACCAAAACGGCGGAAAGTAAAAAAAAAAGAAGGAAAAAAAAAAAAAACCCAGACAAAACCATAAGGGCATTTCGGGCCGAAATGCCCTAATAACATGAGATGGATAAATAAACATAAACACTCCCCATAGCCGCTGGTACGCATGCAGGGCGATCGGGTATGATCCTGGTAGCCCTAAAGACAATTGAGCTCCCTGTGGGCGTTCGCGACACGCCCACTAGCAACCCCAACGTACAATAAGGCCTCGGAAAAATGCACCGGTAAATCCCAGAGCCATACAACGACCACCGGAGCGCGGAAACAATAGATTTAGACGAGATGTCGACAGTTCCATAACCTCAATGGTTAGGGGGCGAACCCTTCATGCCGGCACCCATTCTAGAGATTCCAAACATGGTGAAGTCAATAGCCGACAGTCGTCCGGACCTGCCTGCGGACAGAGACCAGATCTAGCCAATCACCATAACATGGCTTATTGACCTTATCCGATGATATTGATAGGGATTAAAAACCACGAAGTATGCTATGCATCTAGAATACGACCCCCTTCTTAGAAGGAGGCCGGGGTTCTGGTCATTCCGGACGAACCGCGTTGTGTAATATGCGATCCGGACGAAAATGAGCATCCCCCACTGCCGCGGCTGGTCCGCACGTGCGGACCTAACAGCCGATCCATTAAAAATAATGGTTAAATGGTTTCCTGCCATTAGAAACCTCATCCTACTATAAGCAACCTTATAGTAGTGGCTGACGGGTGACAACGCCTCGAAATGCGTCATCTGAAAGCGTCCGGAGCGCCGGACGGGTCACGCAGTCGAACCGCGGACACCAGTCCTCACATCCGGATACTCTCCCCGCATCCATATGCCAGTTCCCCAAATCCGTGGGAAGGCGCTTCTCCCATAGCGGACGTAAATCCCAACCTCAGTCTGGCCATATCAGAGGCTGTTCCGGGACCAAGGGGCGTCCGGCAAATCCACAAAAGTGGTCCGGCCAGCATAGGCATTGGGTTAGCTCAATGGACAGCAGTCCACATGATGCAGATAGGCTCGCCACACATCCTTAGTGCTAGAAACTACGAGAGAGCGGATGTGGAGTGGCGGCCCTACAACGTAAAGATGTCCGGAGACCTCAACTCCGGAAATAACCACAAAGTGACCACTCACAGAGGAAAGTCGTCCAGACCTTCACGGAGCAGCCTAAAATCCATCCTTGGTGTGATAGATGGATACCGCAGATGCATCCGCATGAGTGGAACGTTAGTGCCACCCATATCGGGATGGTGCATGGGGTTTCCAGTGTGGCCGTCCGCCATCCGCAGGTCCGGGAGGTATTGGGGGAACCTGCGGATCACCGGGAACAGGTGTAATTTTGTCTGGACTTCCATCTGACGCATCAGAGAGGTCCGGAAGACCCACCATATGGCGCACACGCTCGTCCGGCGTCCATGGATGCTGACCGGAAGTGTCCAACAGTGCAACATCATCCGGCTCCGCATCCTGTATGAGCGGATCCATGATGAGCGGGCCCTCGTACTTCTTCAGGTTGTCGGTATGCACCACCATTACCCTGTTTGGATCGGAATCCCGACGAATCCGATAGTCCACCTCTGTCACCTGCTTCAGTATGGCGAACGGGCCAATCCACGGCTTTGCAAACTTGTTACCTTGTTTAGCCCGTGGATAGTAATAACTCACCTTGTCCCCTTCCGCAAAAGCGGGCCTACCCTTAGCATGGGCGTCATAGCCACGCTTCTGCCGGATAGCAGACTTGTCCAGGCGCGCTCGTGCAAAGTCATGGGCGTTCACCATGGTGCGGCGAACCCACCCAAGGTACTCCGGACCACACTGGGGTACGGGATCGGTTCCTGCCGTGGTTGGATACATGATATCTACAGGCAAATTAAGCTCCAGGCCATAAAAAAAATCGCGTGCGGAGTTCCCAATCATTCGCACGATCATTTACAAAGGCCGCCAGTATATTCAGCATAGATTGATTAAACCGTTCGACCTGTCAGTCAGACTGGGACCTGTAAGGAGTGGTCCGGACCTTGGTACTCCCTAGCATATGTGCCAGGTTCCAGAACAGGTTGCTCTCAAATTGCTTGCCTGGATCCGGATGTACCTGCTTGGGTACGCCATGGTAAACCACCCACCTATTCACCAGCGACCGAGCTACCTCGTCCGCGGTTTGTCGCCGCAACGGGTAGGCATCGGCTTACTATATGAAATAGTCTGAGATTAACAGGATGTACCGTAACCCATGCGGAGTGACCCAGTGAGTATCCAGTATGTCCAGGGCGATACGGTCAAAAGTCTGAACCGTGGTTAAGGGGTGGCGGCCAGGCACCGGAACTCCTTTGCGAGCCTGACACCGAGGGCAAGCTGCGCACCACCGTTGCATGTACAATCCGCTACCAGACCAGTGAAAGTGCTGTTGTAGCCGATGGACAGTCCTCCGGATTCCCAGGTGACCGGTCACCCGGAGGTCGTGCAACTGATGCGCAGCTCCGCCGGAAGTACCAACTGCCAAATAGGAGGCAGTGGGCTCGGTGGTCATAGCGCCGGTACAAGAGGCCATCCCTCAAGGCGAGCCATTCCCACTGGGAGACTAAGGACTGTGTCTCCGCCCTGTAGGTCTTCCGCTCAGCCTTGGAGGGCTTCTGGCCGGCCTTAAGGGCCTTTATAACTGGTGCCAAAGCACTGTCAGCTCTCTGCTTCGCAGCCAGTTGTGCCAGAGAGTAGCCACCCAAATAGTGCGGCTTCTCATCCGTTACGTCCAGCTAGGACAGGGGGCAAGGACCGCTCGTCCTCAGACACATCCGAGGACGTGGAGGGTACCCACGAGGAGTACAATGCCGGACTCGAGGAAGACTCGCTGGAGCTGAGCCACACCTCCCGTTCAAATGCGGGACATCATCGCCGGTAATGGCGGGTCCTTGCGCGGGGTGGACTCCTGTGGCTCGGGCCGCCATATTCTTAAAGGGGGCGATGGCCTGCGGTCTTCCCGGAAGGTCCAGTTCCGAGTGTGAGGAAGAATCCTCGACGCGCTGGAATGGGGGTCATTCCTGCACAGTCGGGGTTCTTGCACTTATGACAATGGGACAGCCCGTCAGCATTGCTGTGCAACTTTCCGCCGCGGTGCTCAATTTGCATGTCATACTCCTGGAATTTGACGAGCCACCGGGCCACCAAGCAGTCGGCCTCACTATAGTTGAGGAGCCACCGGAGCGAACTGTGATCGGTCCGCAACCGGAAATGCCACCCCAGCAAGTAATGCTGGAACCGCTTGGTCATGGTTACCACCGCAAGGAGCTCGCGGTGAGTCTTGCAGTAGTTCATTTGAGAGCGACTCAGAGCCACACTCGCATAAGTTACTACACGCTCCTGCCTGTCCGCGATCTGTGAGAGGACACCGCCGAGTGCGAAGTTACTCGCGTCAGTGTCCAGGATGAACTTACAGTCCGGACGAGGGTGCCGCAGCATGGGTGCTGCCACCAGGCCTCCCTGGAGATCCGCAAAGGCGATCTCCTGCAGGGGTCCCCAGACGAAATAGATGCCCTTTTCCGTGAGGGAAGTAAGGGGGCGTGCGATATCCGTGAAGACTCGAATAAACCGACGGTGGTAGCTCTCGAAGCCCAAGAGGGACCTCACGTCCGCCATGTTACAAGGCCGAGGCCAGTGCTGTATGACCTCGATTTTCACGGGGTCCGGTCTGACACCTGTGCCTGTTACCATGAAGCCCAAGTACAAGATCTTTTCGGCGGAGAGCTTGCACTTGCTGGGCTTCAACTCAAGGCCCGCGTTGCAGATGCAATTGAGTACCATCTGGAGGTTGGTGAGGGTTTCCTCGAATTACCGGCCATACATGACGATATCGTCGATGTAGACCATACATTGCTTCCAGAGGAAGCCTTTGAGGACCATCTCCGTGAGGCGCTCGAACGTCGCAGGAGCATTGCAGAGCCCGATCGGCATTACCTTAAATTGGTAGAGCTCGTTCTTGGTAACAAAGGCAGTTTTCGCCCTATCACTCTCATCCATCTCGACCTGCCAACACCCGGAGGTCAGATCCAGAGCACAAAAGTAGTGTGATCTGGCCAGGGCATCAAAGATGTCCTCGATGTGTGGGAGAGGATATGAGTCCTTCCGCCTGGCATCGTTAAGCTTACGATAATCCACGCAGAACCTCCACGAGCCGTCCTTCTTCACCATAACCACAGGACTGGCCCGAGGGCTATCACTGGGTTCGATGATATCTAGCTCAAGCATCTTCTGCACCTCCTGGTCAATGACCTCTTGGTGCACGATGGCTGCTTGTCGTAGACGCTGTTTGATCAGAGGCTCATCCAGGAGGTCGATGCGGTGTTTGGCCACGTCTGTCTTGCCAACCGCACCATCAGGACTTATAAACACATCCGCATACTGCCGGAGCAGTTTGCGAAGAGCTTGACGCTGATCTTCATCCACCCATTCCTTCGCAACACAACATTCCAAATGGTCCGGCAGGGTGAACGGATCATCTCCAGCGGCTGCTTGCGCGCAAGCGTCGCGACAAACAGGATCGTCGGGGATAACCCGGTTGGACGCCGCAAGTGTGACAATGGCTGCCACACAACCGCGACGCAGTACAACCGGAGCATCGGTGGGATTCACCATGAGAATAGGCACTGCACGGGCGTTGGACTTGACCAGAGTCCCACCCAGCGCGAGCCCTGTTTCCCGGGCGAAATTACTCACGAGTTGCACTATACACGGACGGCCAACAAGGGGCATGCATGGGTTATGCGGCCTCGCCTCAATGATCATCTCGCTAATAGGCAGCACAGTGGTTGTGCGTGCCGCCCGCAGTTGGAATGAACGAGTCGGACTCGCCCGGAAGAGGAAGTATGTGTCCTCTCCCATCCGGAGTTCGCCGGCACTGAAGTTGGCGATCACCCGGTGGATCCAGAGAAAGTTCATCCCAATGATCCCAGTCAACCCGATATCCGCAACGATTGCCTCTGTCATATACACCTTGTCACCAAGGGTAATAGGCAGATCGATGATACCATGGATACGGATGCTGTTGTTACCAGCCCCGAAGAGCTGGTATCGGCCAGGATCTCGCAACACAAGGTCCGCAGAGAGCGGGCTCCCGGTTAAAAGTCTCTGTAGCCACAAGGGTAACCTCCGAGCCGGAGTCTACAAGGAACCGGACCGGCTCCCGCCCAAAAGACAAGGGCAGGTACCAGCACGGGTCACCAGCGCACACGTCGAATGACCGGAGTCACCCGGAGTCCTCGTTATCTGCCTTGTAGCCACAAGGGTAACCTCCGAGCCGGAGTCTACAAGGAACCGGACCGGCTCCCGCCCAAAAGACAAGGGCAGGTACCAGCACGGGTCACCAGCGCACACGTCGAATGACCGGAGTCACCCGGAGTCCTCGTTATCTGCCTCAGCGGCGGAGGGGCCAGACGGATCCTCAGGGACCACTTCCGGGGAAATTATATCTACCTGAGTATCGTCCGGCTTGTCCGCAGGTGGTGCAGAGACGGGTGTCACAAGACCACTGTTCCCGGACGCAGTGTTGGTCGCCACTACATCCGGCTCCAGTTTCCCTCATGCGGAGGCCGACGTTGCGGTCCCGGAGGACCTGGTCAAAAGGAAGAGTTTCTCCGACGTGGCTCGGGATGGCTCCCCGCTGGCCGCTGGCCCGCAAGCGCTCCAACAACCCCAGACACTGCAACCAAAAGTGGCCCTGTTTTCCGCAGAAGTAGCAGGGCCGGTTGGGTCCGGAGGTGAAAACGCAGCAATCTGCGGGTCCCGGAGACTCAATCCCGGCACAGTGCGCGATCATTTGCGTGGTGCCGAAATCATATTCCTCATAGTCACACTCGTCGGAAGACGGGCATGACGAGGCAGCTGGCGCCACATGCACGAGCATCATTGCGAGTGACATCGGTGTACCAACCCACTGAGGGTTGGGCTCCATCGCAGGCTCCCGGAGGACCGGGGCAGACCACGGGGCCACCTGTGATGCTTTCGCAGGAGAAGGCGTGGACGCCTGCGAGGGGACAGCCAAGGCTGGAGCCGGGGCTGGAGGCATCTGTCTCGAGCGGACAGCTACCTCTATCGCAAACACGGAGTTAATCGCCTCTTCCATCGACCACTTCTCATGAGTGACAAGGCCATAGGAGATATGGTACGGTTGCCCCTCAATGAACTGGTCGACCAGCATCGGCTCAAACCGACCGACCTCCATGTCCAGATAGGCCCTCAGGCCAAGTACGCGCAGGTTAAATGCGTACTCAGTCACGGATTCAGTCGGCAGGTGGAGTCGAGCCTTGAACTCCCTCTCGAACATCTGCCTGTTCGTTGTCGGCGGGAATACCAAGCGAAGTTGCTTAGTAACCTCGCCGAATGTTGAAGTCGCCTCCGGCAAACACTGCATGACACGGACAGCCTTCCCTTCCAGACTCCCCGATAGGATATGCCCAGCTTCCTCCTGGGTCCAACCCTCGTACACGGCAGTTCGCCAGACCTGGAGTAAATAATCCTTCATATCTGCGTTGTCTCTATCGAACCGCTTCCGCCACGATGACTGGGCCCCCTCGGTCGCGCGGGGAGCACTCCCGGTTAGCTGATATGGCACCAGGGTCGGCGGTGTACGACGGCAGTGACCGAGCATCAGCCCTGCCCGCGGCAGAATCCGCAGGTGCGGATCCTTACACCACAGACGTGTGCGCAGGAAAGCTAACAGCCGCCGCCGGGTATGAATCTGCGGACATCCCATCCGGACCAATTGCGGATGGAGCCCCCACCGATCCTAAAGGATAGGACCCAGGCGAGTCAGAGTAGTCGGCGTAGCTCGGGGCCGAGGCCGCCGGTTGCCAGCTAGCTCCTGGAGCACTGTGTGGGGCAGGATAGGTCGACGTGGCCATGGCTCCAGCTGCTGGAGCAGGGGGACCGGTGGCCAATGTGGTCCCTCCAAGCTGCGGACCAGGCGCGGGTCCCATAGCATGGGTTACCGGTGCCTGCAGGCTTGGATAAACCCTAGGGAGGACCGGGGGACCAGTCATCCTTGGGTTGAAAGGCGTCGCAGGAATCACACTCGGTGCGGCAGACTGACAGCGCTCATACTCTTCGAGTGCCGTCTGCACTATGCGCCGCTCCCTCTCCGTCAGCTGCTCTGAGGGTGGCTGGTATCGCGGAGAAGGCGAAGGTGTCCTACGATCAGGTCGCCCACTGTGGGGCGGCCAGCCACGGTCATCGCGGCCTGTGGGGGCCAGCTCATTGAGTGAGTGGGTGAGCATTCTGGACAGACTGCCCGACATCCAGGTTGGGGGCTCTCGAGGGAGTCAACCCGGCCGGCGGTGGCAGGCGGTTCAGCCTGTCTGCTGTCCAGAGCTAACCGTGGTAGCCGGCACTCGATTCCGGACGTCCATAGACATCCCAGGGAAGAGTAGCGGCTGTGACGGACGTCCGAACGAGGGTAGGTGCGGAGTAGAGCCGTTTCCAACTCCGCCCAGAGCACCCAAAACATCGAGGCTCGGCCTCTATGGCAACTGCTGTTGCAGCCCTGCAGGGCTCGACTCTACGTCCGGAGACGGAGCCAAGGACGTCGGGGACGTGTCCGCGGACTGGGATCGGTCCTGCGGATCGTCCGGCTGTCCTCCCGGATGACCGGAGCCATCGCGGATCTGCTCCCGGATGACATGGGAGCGAGTATGTTGGGACACTCTATAGTTTTCATTCATTTTTCTTACTTCTCTCTTTTCTGCAGTGTCCTGGAGGAGCAAGTGGTCCCCAGAGCGAGAGAGCAGAGACACTGCGACGCTAGGCCGCGATGGGATGCCGTCGGACTGATCCTGGTCACGGCACCAATGAAACGCTCGACGCCCACGGAGCACAGAATGCACGCGGCGAGCGTCGGTAATTACTAGAACTACAACCAGGTAACAGTCCGTCCGGACGAGTCCGGCCGTCATACATCACATCATAACACATCACCATCAGCATTATCATCACCAACATCAATAACATCATATACAACATGCATAGTACATAGTTATGGTAATGTAGCCGTGTGCGGAGCCTGAGATGCCATGGGGGCGTCACCACAGAACTCGCGCACGTGGGCATGTTGCTGGCCTGCCTCGCCGACGGCACTGCCGCAGGGATAGAACCCTGGACAGCCCGACGGTCTGCCAGAGCCTGTGTCACACCATTCCAGGTGGGAGACCGGTGATCCAGAGGGCGTACATCCCCGAGTTATCAAGATCTTCCCCACCTGGGCCCTCTATGGAAGTCGTGTCATGCTCAGTCTCTGGACAACTCCAGCCACAAAACATGTGGCCACAGTACTTATAGTCGACTCGTGAGCACGAGAGATGACGTAAATAGCCAGATTTACAGAATTAGAGAGCGTCGCTTCGAACACGAAGGGGCCAGAAACAAGAAAGTGTTTAGAAAGAATCTCTTGCCGCGATCTTTGGGCAAAATTGCCACACTATATTTTTTACACATACACAACGATATATATTTTATGACAGGAAAGGTGATAGAATATTATATATGATATATCACATCAAAATGGTAACTTTCCCTATCTCCCATTTACTACGTAAAAATACAAGTTATAAAAGCAATTATAGGGCGGGTTTTGCTGAAGCTATTTCCGTGTTTTTTGTGTTGATTTAGGATTCCGTGTTTACGCGGGTTTTAAATCGGTACAGCCGTAGGTGCTCAGTATTGCTCAGCTCTCTCGTGTTTAGGTCTCATGTCGTGTATTTTACTCTTGCTCTGTAGCGCACCTTACTCTGTAAATACTACTCACCCACTGAATGTATACCATATTTGATCCGTCTGGCACATTTTAAATCTTCATTGAATTTAGAAGAAATAGTAAGCTGCGCTATACATGGGCCCGGGTTGGACAGAAAACTGGGCCCAAGCATCATACTCTGCGCCTTAATACTACTCGTCCATTAAATGAATGCCAAATAAACCGTCTGTCACCTTTTTAATCCTTATTGAATATAGAGGAAGGCGCAGGATATGATACTTGGGCCGAAAACGGGCACTTGCATGATTGTCCCCGGTCGGGAAACAACTTTAGCAAAACCCGCCCTCCCTCCCAATGGCTTATAAGTTGTATTTTTCACGTAGTATATGGGAGATAGGATCGCCCACGGCTGTACCGATTTGAAACCCGCGTAATTGGGAATCTGCAACGAACGATACCACGGCTCTCAACAATCCACGCTCTGCGAGCGAAAAAAAAAACTCGTTGTACGACAGCGAAAAATGCATATGATTAATGCAGTCAGAAAATAAAGGCATGACAACACCAATGATATTGCGTCATATCCGTTACAGTCAGAGAATTCCCTATTTTGAAAACGGGGGATGCCCTTCATCCCCCGCAGAATGGTGGGGGATATTTTGCTATGACTGGTTGTTGACCCGAGCTGGTTGGCATTGGACACGAATAGTTTCAAGACCACAGCACGCACAGAACGGCTCGGACAACGAACGATATATATGGGTTGTCAGGCATGAAAATCAGTCGTTTTAAGGGGGTACCCTCAGAATTCGATCTGTAGCACAAACAATCCAATTTATCAACATATATTTTCCTTACATCGTGTTGTATAGTAGTAATATACTTGGTCAGTAAAATTATGCTCATCTTAAAAAAATGTACTCGGCTACAACAATGCCAGCCAAAACAAGGAGTTATAGTTCCCGGTTCACCCAACAACAAATACATATGTACATGGAAAACAGAAATAACACACTATATTTATACATGTCAATATGGCTAATCGTTTCATTGAACATTTGAATAATTATGCAAATACCAATGAGAGTGATGACGATGGTGGCGATGATGATGAATCAACAAATATCGGTCTGAAATTAAAAAATAGTTGCCAATATTATGACATCGGTGAATTGAAAAGTTATATTTCTCGTAATGATACGAGTTACAAATACACATGTATTCATTTGAACATCCGCAGTCTTCCAAGCAAATATGACCAATTGACAGCAATGTTGGCCAATCTTTCAGAAAATGGCATCATAATTAACTTTATATTATTGTGTGAAACCTTTCTCACTGACATTAATTGCAATATGTTTCCATTACCAGGATATCAATTTGTATGCAATAATCGGCGGAATGGAAGAGGCGGTGGTGTGGCTCTCTACATAGCAGACGAATTTCAGTTCGATATACGGAGCGATCTCACAATTAATGACAGGGAATTTCAAAACATATTTGTTGAAATCAACCACAATTCTCAGAAATTACTGGTGGGTGAAATATACAGAGTGCCGAATTCCAACGAACAGATGTCCATTCAAAAATACGAAGACACAATTGACAAGTTATCAGACTTCACTGGTGATGTTATAATTGGAACTGACCAAAATTTTAATTACCTGGAAATCGAGAATCATGGAAACACCAAACACTTGTTGAATACCTTTATTGCTGCCGGATACATTCCAACTATAACCAAACCTACCAGAATCACCCAAACAACCGCTACGCTCATTGACAACATATTAAGGCTCTGCGCGGGCCCAAATTGTGCCCCCGCACCGGCACCGCACCGCAAGGCTTTTGTCCACACCCGCACCGCACCGCAGTAGGAGCCAATGCGGGCCCCCGCACCGCACCATACAGAACTTATTGAGGCCCGCACCCGCACCGCACCGCACACACCAAGGCCCGCACCCGCACCGCACCGCACCACAGTATGAATACATATTAGCGGGAATCATGTATGACTTAGCTATGCATAATATACATTACCAAGTATTATCTTAATAAAAACAATACTCATGGGTTCAATAGTATTTATTCAGTGTGAAATGACCGCTAGCAGATCTTTTTTGTCAAGAGTTAATTTGAAGGCATGCTGGGAGGTAATATAAGCAAGTGAATATATTTCATCTTTCATTGGATTGATTATCTGGCTGGTGGTACCAGAAATGTATATCATTTGTAATGATTTGTACCATGAGACAATAATTTGATTAATGATTAGAACAACAGCAACATCCTAGAGTCATCAGTTGACTTCCTGTTTCGAGATCAAAGGTTTGATTGAGACAAGCTCAGTCCGAACTCCAGAGAGGGGAAGGCCATCGAGATGGGAGGGGGCAGCGTTGGGGGTTGGCAGGAGTAGACGGACAATGATAAGTTGTGTTGTTTCAATACTACAGATCACAATGAAAGTCATGGGTATGGCAGTGTGACCTAGCAGCATGTATCCTGGCTTACTTGTAAAGTTTGTATTGTGTTACAGTGATATACATGTACGAATACATTTTCCATGCTACAAGGGTGATTCAAGCAGTGTTTCAAAGGGCTTTATACATGTACCGAGCACACGCATAAGATTAACATTGTTCCCTATAAACAATATTACATAAACCAGTATTATACTGGTATATTGTTATATATTATGCTGTAATGTACTGTAGCTTATAATGTAGTGTAACTTTGGTCGAATATCCCTAGATATAACTTTTAGTGTCGAAAGATATAGCTTCTGAGAATAACAGACTTAGTGCTTTCACAGTATTTATACTCATATGTGATTATAGAAATTTAATTTTTGGAATGTGGGCCGCGGTGCGGTCCTATGCGGTGCGGTCCCATGCGGTCCTTCAACAAAAACTGAACCCGCACCGCACCGCACCGCAGCTGATATCATGAATGCCCACCCGCACCGCACCGCAGTCTCCAAAGATCAGGCCCGCCCCGCACCGCACCGCACTGATTAAGTGAATGTCCGCCCCACACCGCACCGCGGGCTGCGGGACCCTCGGCCCGCGCGGGCAAACCCGCCCCGCGCAGAGCCTTACAACATATACATACGCACTAATTCACTTGAAAACATTCTATCAGGCATATTAACATCGGACATCTCGGATCATCTTCCGGTACTTATGTTCATAGGAAAACCGACATCCGTGAAAAATACATTAAATACAGACCCCAGCCTAAATACATTAAATACAGACCCATGAATGAAACTTCCATACAGAACATGACAAAATATCTAAATTCTTTTGATTGGGCCATCCTGGAAAATGCCAACGTGAATGACGCCTATGATATGATAACAACACTAATACTAAACACACTTGACAAATATGCTCCTGAGAAAACCATCAGGATAACGAACAAAAACATTATTAAACAGCCATGGATGACTCCAGCATTACTAAAGTCCTCTAAAACCAAGGGAAAAATGTATCGCAAAATCATAGGGAAACCTAAAAATAGTAAATCGTATGCTAACTACACTAACTATGTCAATCTGTTCAATAAATTGAAAAAAAAGTCTAAACAATTGTGATAAATATCGTTCGATGGCCGATATTAGGCCGAATGTCTGTGATCGCTGTGCAAATCACAAGGCCGGCAGCTATAGTTCAATAATTTATTCGGCGACAATGTCCAATGACTCAGACAGTCACATCTAAGGCCGCAAACACACCTACGTCCGGTGATTTCCCTGTCGACAAGATATCCTGGATACTTTAGTCCTACAATTTACATATACTTAGTCCACAATTTACTGATATAATCCAATACGAGCACGGCCAAACTTCTGACAATATTTCAACACGTCTGTGCTCGCTGCGGCCATTTACTCAACTCCTAGAAAAACTGCGGGGCCGGCAACATGTGGTGTAGGTTTTCCCGCCAAATGCGTGCGGTGTTGTGATTGGATAGATGTGTGGTGGTATGAGCTGATGTCACCGGGAAAGTGGGTTTCCCCGGCGCGTGTCAAGACTTATTATGCTTGTATCTGTGCACGTGATGTGAGCGGTGGGTGTGTCATGTTCTATGTTTAGAAGTAGGTGCTTGTAAAGGTCAAGGCCGAAACTAACTGGGTCGCATGTACTGTATACTGGGCCGAAAGTGCGCGTGAACTGACCTGTGTTTGTCGATATGGTTCTGGGGTTATTTATGATTGTGATCGTATAGTCTGTACCTGTCCTGTATGTAAGTCATGTAGAATGAATGTTTGTTGTGGGAATATGTATGCGCGGGAGGGACGGGGGTTACAGTCGCTAAAATTACTACACAATGTTATTTCAAGGATAAACTACATGAGTATAAGAATAACATTAAACGCGTATGGAACCTATTAAATAATGTATTTGGAAGAAATGTATCCAAACCCAAGATGTCGGAAATATTCCACATTGACGGCGCAATAGTACAGGACCAAACTAAAATTGCTAATGAATTCTGCCATTATTTCTCTGAAATCGGTAATAGATTTGCATCCCAAATAAAACCCCCAACTACGCCATCCCATCATCACATGAAATCAACAGAAAATACACATTCCTTGCTCTTCACACCCACAGATAATGTAGAAATTGGGAAAATCATATCTTCGCTGAAACCCAAAAGTAGTACTGGTTATGACAGAATAAGCTGTAAACTAATAAAAGCTCTCAAGGAAAGTTTAACAACTCCTATTAGTATTATAGTAAATAAATCACTAGAAACTGGTATCGTCCCGGCTAACATGAAAATAGCTAAGGTTATCCCCATCTATAAGTCCAAGGAAAAAACTAGCATGGGAAATTACCGACCAATATCATTACTACCATCAATTTCTAAAATACTCGAAAAAGTTGTACATCGGCGTCTTTATGATTATTTGAACAGTAAAAATATTCTCTATCAAAACCAATTCGGCTTTCGCCCAAAGCACTCAACCACTGACGCTATTACTAAGTTTCTGGCAGATGTACTAAAAGGCCATGAAAATAAATTGCCCACTTTAGCAGTATTCCTGGACCTCTCCAAAGCATTTGATACTATTGACCATCATATACTCCTGAGAAAACTTGAATTTTATGGCGTACGTGGACTTGCCTTGGAGTGGTTCAGGAGCTACCTCACCAACAGATCGCAATACGTATCTTACCGTGACATTCAGTCAAACCACAAGAACATTACATGTGAGGTGCCACAGGGATCGATTCTGGGCCCACTCCTTTTCATCATCTACACTAATGACCTCCCTAATTGCTTGAAACATTCAAAAAGTATCCTGTTTGCTGATGATACCACCATCTATCACACAAAAACTGAAAATCTGTTCAGCGAAATAGAAACAGACCTACTCTCACTATCTGATTGGTTTGCAGCTAATAAACTCTCGCTAAATGTACTGAAGACTAATTTCATAATATTTCACCCCAAACGTACAGAAAAAAGCCTCTTATCGAACGTAAATACACTAAAAATTGGCGATAACACAATCAATAAAGTAAATGCTACTAAGTTCCTAGGCATTTATATGGATGATGAACTGGAGTGGGGGGAACAAATAAATCATATATCTAAGAAAATATCAAGTGGAGCTTATGCAATTAACAAAGCAAAACGAATCTTATCCACTAGTACTCTCAAATTGCTCTATTATAGTCTTGTTCAGTCCCATCTGGTGTATGGTATTATGTTATGGGGAGTGGCTTATAACTACAAATTGCATAAACTGGAAGTTTTACAAAAGAAATGTATTAGGTATATCTGTAACGCTAAATATAATGATCACACATGTTATCTTTTCAAAACGCTTGGTGTTCTTAAACTATCTGATCTTTTCAATTTACAGCTGTGTAAATTCATGTATTTACATGAAAATAACCACCTACCACCGCCTCTTTTATCCCTCTACCAATCCAATACCGAGGTACATACTCACTATACAAGACGCTGTAATAATCCACATATTAACCATAGATTGTCCGAATACATCGCAAAAACATTTCTTCACAAAGGTCCAAATTTGTGGTTACAAATCCCAAATCAAATTAAGGATGCTTTATCTATTAAATCATTCTCTAACAGGTTAAAAAAATATTACATCAATTCGTATTGATCCACCGTCGTCATCTCTTTGATATTCATGCAAATTACTTTATATTCATCATAAACTACTATAACAGCACTGAAAGGCACAAGTCAATGGGCACTGCTAACCGGTAACCTTCCAATCAATAACATTGCAATAACTCTTCTATGTATCAGAATTATAAGCCGTTTGTGGTTATTATCAATAACTATATAAACTGATCAAAATCATATTTAATTCTCTACACCGGTTCCTCCAACTCACAGATTTATTTTTATCTCTGGAGTAACCCCAAACTATATTTGTATATATATATATGCATTGTAAACAATTACTGTAAATATGATCAACGAGTATAGTTTGAAAATAAATTACCTACCTACCTACCTACTATAGTGAGATGAGGAAATGAATTGGCTAGCTTTATATAAGCTGCTAAGGTTCATCTTGTTCTGGGACGGAGCTATGGAGACTTGAATTTGGGCTTTTTATCATGGTTTTGTATGGCCGAAGGAAATAGTGAAATCTGTCCTGAAGGAAATACATGTATTCTGTAATTTCTACTCTAGATTAAAGTCAACGTTAATGTTGCATTCCCATATGATTCTGGTGCAAAAAGATTAAAATTGGCCTTTCCTCTGTGTTTTTCATGTATTTTTTTTACATAAACCGTGAATTTGGTGAAAATGCGTGATTTTGCAAAACAAAGAGGGGCCTCCCAAGAAATTGCTTCCCATCGCATGGCTTATTTGTGCCTAAGAGAGGCTGTTTCCAATATGCAAAACAAGAAAAACTCTCAGAATATATGTGTTATTGATATAACCACCGTTTTTTTGAGAAAAAAAATGCATATTTGAATTTTCGGCCGAACTAACAGAATTCCAGTTTAGCAGCTCAAATCCCGATATTATGTTATTGAATCCCATAGAAGTGAATTAAATATCATATTTTTGAAGATTTGATACCAGATTGACGATGACTGGCTTATTGTTTGCTTGTGTAGCTGACCCTTTTATGTCATTTCGGTCCAATATTTATGATATAATTAATATTTATAATTCGTGGTTCTTTACAACAAAACTGCATCCTGGTTTTTAAGTACCTCAACCACTGTAGTATGTGATAACGTTAGCACCTGACACCAAAATTTGTAGGATCCACAATGAAATAACGTATTGATAGGCCAATTCCTTCTTTACGATCTTACAATGGAATGAAGTCAGTTAGTGATATAAATTGCACCCCTGAAACTTTGTACACATGTTATCTAAATCATCATTCATCACAATTTATGATCAGATGGTTAATGACACCCGGATCCCCTACTATTTTAAAGCGTAACAAATGGGCTAATATTCCTGCCCCTAAGAAAAAAAAATATTCCAAGGGCTGAGAAAGGTTACCGGAGTAATATGCAGTGTTACATGGAACTTTTTCCAGTAAAAAGGTCAAATTGAAGTTAACCAAAAGAACAACCTGATGTGACTGCCTATATGCTCACAATACAAACCCAGGCTTTATTTACAAGCATTCTGTTTGCATCAGTCAATTTATATTATTTACTTAGAATGTCACCTAGACATTTATTGCCACTCAAAGTGCTCTTATACTCTGATTTTTCTAACTCGTTTACACCGTTTTTTGCTGATATTTTTGCGATGCTAAATCGTATCGTGTTATAACTTGGCATAGCTCACCTTGGGATCAAATGGCAATTTTCTGCAAACTTTCAGACTTCTACCCATCTAACTGATAAAGTTAGTAATCTACTGCAATGATAAAATCCTCCTGAAAACTTTTCGTCTGCAAGCCAACATACATTGTTTATTTTGAGTGCGTGACGGAAGAGTCTATCCGGATGATTTACACAGGGAGCGCGGGTTAGGAATGGGACCGTCCCAGCATGTAATTGGTACATAAACTGCAGTGCACGCCCCCATAGGACCTAACTTGAATTTGTCCACTTGAATTACGTAATGAGCAAGGCAATATGGCAGCGCCCTACAGCAGTGAAAATCCTCGCTTAAATCGAAATTTTGTGTTTTGAAAGAAACATGCATCACTTCGGAAGCCAGGTTTGTGAAAACCTATTGCCGTTTGCATCATAGACATGTAATATTCAGTTGAATAGTTCGCTTGAAGTAATTTGACTAAAACAAAGGCAAAAAAACGGTGTAAAAAATCAAAATCATAGTAAGGTCAAGTTCAAGGTCACCAAAAGATGCTACGAGCCAGACTACCTATAATATTATATTACAAACCTGAGGTCTATGCACAAGAATTTTTTTCCGCATATCATGCTATTTTAGGCCTTTCTGACCTATGTATCAAACCTTATGAGGAATTTAATTAACCTATAAATAATTGCCATATGGTCCAGTAAACTATTGTCGTGGCGTCCATTTGACCGTCCGTCCGTTGTCCACATCTTATCTCTAAAGTTTATGGTAAAGTTTAAGTCCAAAATTGGTCGTTTTTCGTCGAAAATGGCCGCAATTTGGAAAAAATTGCGAAAATCAAAATACTAAAAAAAATTCCCTCTCGAAATATTTCTGGTCATTTTTGTTCAAAATTTCAGAACGATTCGATTGCAAACTTCAAAAATAAAAATGTAGACGGACGGACGACGACGACGACGGACGACGGACGCAACGCCATGGCAATAGGTTATGGTAACCTAAAAATACATTTTGATCCAAACTATGTGTAGCCATTTCCAGCCATATTTTTTTTTTTGCGTTTTTTCGCCATTGAATTTTTTCGGACTTCTGCATCTGCCATTTCGACTTACTTCTGCCCTCCAATTCGAGCTATATAGAGTTACATTGTAACGAGAAGTCATATGTGGCGATTAGAATGGTAACCTTGAATTTTACCTTTAATCACCTTGAAACGTCATAAAATACATGTACAGTATATTGGCACAGTCAAATCGACATTTTTCGAACCCTTGTGTACAAAAGGTTGAACTAGATCACAAGTGGCTGGGTCTTTCAACTACTTGTACTTGTACTTTGGGTTCAGGGGGCGCCATAACTAAATGATATGCCCCCTAGACAGAAACCCGGAATCGGGGAAATCCCCTACTCTTTTCGATAAATCCCAAGGGATCTTTTCGGGGCCAGATACCATAGACAGTTTCTGACACCACCCGGCCTTTTTTACAGCCAGTCGGGCTGCACTGGCGTGGGAGGTTTACAGGCACAAGTGGCGCTGAGCCGACTGTGGATCATGGGCCGAGCGCTCTGCCACTGCACTATCCCGCAACCTATTTCCCCCCCCCCCTCCCCCCCCTCCCCCCCCCCGCCATTCTCCAGTCTGCTGGCTGTCCCTTATTACTACGGAAGACCGTTAGTGCCAGGTGTGAAAATTATCTGCCGGCCGCCACTTAATTATGTGACGGTCGTCATATAATCAAGTGGCGGCCGCCAGATAAGTATATTTTCAGATCTTGCAGTATCTGGCCTCAACGGGCTTCAGAATATTACTAATGGTGGCATGACAATTATAACAAATTCAATTGTGGAACAATTGTAACAATTCAATAATTGTAACAATGGTACAGGAACATCGGTTCTTTACTTCAGATCTCATCTGAGCATCATGTAAATGTATAATAATGCTTGTTGTCATTCTCGAACAGGTTTTTCTCCAACTATGTCAAGGCATTCAAAGCAAATTGGTCGCCCGCGAAGTTCCACAAACAGGTCGAATTATTGCTGGACTTGGCGCACACCTGCCATTCTCGAGATGACCTCCGTGCGTGTGTCTGTCAGAACAGCGGGCGCCTGCACAATCCCAAACTTGCCGTCGAGGTAAATAACAGTGAAATTAATACGTGTCATGACATTTATGTAGCCCTGATTGGTCAGGTAATGATTCCGGTCAAGTATACTTGACTAGCACAAGCGTTATTTACACGAACACTAGTTGTATTTCATCTGCTAGTGGCAGTGCCAGAATCCTTCCGAGGAGATCTGACAGTTTCAAGACGATGATCACTAGTCATTAACACCGGAGCTGTTGTGCTGTGAATTCCCTCGGGCCACCATGTGCATAACCTGACATCTTATCAAGTAGTTCACTGTTGTATGGTATCTAGCTCAAAATCTGGATTCAACATTTTGGCTAACTCCAGTCTTGTTAGCCATTTCCGCCTGGCACCTGCCATCCTGCAATACTCAGACTGGACTGGCCACGTCAGTGGGTAGGAGATTGTGCCTGACACCAAAAGTAACCAGAACGAGTTAGTGACCAACCAAAAACAGAAGATAATCCCAAACAAGAACTTTGGTTGAAATATTTCATGTCAATTTCAATTGATGTACACAAACGAAAATAGACAAGATATGGCCATGTGGAGAGAACTAAACAAGCTGCTCGGCAGGCTTCAGCATGACTAACTGATAACTGACCAGTGAACATTTTGAAGATGGTGTATGATACATACAAAATGTGAGGTATCATATAAAACTTCATCACCTTCGCCGATTTTATAGCTATATCCCTAAATTTTGTTGAGTAGTGTATGTATAATATATAGCACAGTGGTTTGGGCTGGAATTTCTGTTGTTTGTCTTTCCTTTGGATATTGTTGCCACGTTGTGGACATTGAATCACAGGAGTGACACCTTACGTGGTTCAGATTATTGGAGCAGTCGTTTCCCAGCTACCCAGCTTGTTTTGAAACTAAACGTCAAGGCCTAAAGATGCCTTGGAGGCATATCGGTGTCAAGACTAATTTATAATATTTATAATATGTTTACCATGAGCTCTACGACACACGGTTTCCAAGATATCGACGAAAATGAAAAATATCCACTCAGACATGTTTGCCTTAGACATGTTTGTCTAGCGGGACGAATCCGAAAATAATGTCCGTTTCGTTCTAAAGCCGGCTATACACTACACGACGCGACCGCGATGCGACGGCGACGCGACGACCCGTCTTATAGTGTATAGCCACCCACGACGGGTTCACGACGAATGAAAACCGCTTCACGACTACTATATTGTAGAATAAAATGTTCAGGTGTATAATTTTTACATGTACAGATCACATGTCATTTGTGCATTGTTTTGGCTAATGGAGATAAACGACCAAACCCCGATAGGTTAGCAATCAATATTTAAATCACATTGAGCAAAAATGAAACTTCAAAGACGCGACGATTCGTCGTGTAATGTATAGCGATACATCATTGCCGACGGGTTCACGACGATTCGTCGTGAAGCCGTCGGGTCGCCGTCGCGTCGTGGTCGCGTCGTATAGTGTATAGCCGGCTTTAGAAGCACCGTTTCCGAGATATCGCCGGAAACGAAAAATGCCAACTCGGCAAAAAAATTCAGGTGAAGATCAAAGTTCATCCATATTACCCCTTATACATGTTTGTCTAAGAGCGACATGTCCGAAAATAACGTCCGTTTCGCTCTACGTTGCACTGTTTCCGAGATATCGCCGGAAACGAAAAATGCCGACTCGGCAGAAAAATTCAAGGTCGAGGTCAAAGTTCATCTCTAATACCCCTTAGACATGTTTGTCTAGGGCGACGAGTCCGAAAATAATGTCCTTTTCGCTGTTAGACGCACCGCACCGTTTCCGAGGTTATCGACGAAAACGAAAAATGACAACTCGGCAGAAAAATTTTAGATCAAGGTCAAAGGTCGAGGTCTTAATAGGTCCTAATACTCCTTAGACATGTTTGTCTGAAGTGACGAGTCCGAAAATAACGTCCGTTTCGCTCTACGGCGCACCGTTTCCGAGATCCGAGACGAAAACAAAAAATGCCGACTTAGCAAAAAAATTTCGGGTCAAGGTCATAGTTCATCCTTAATACCCCTTAGACATGTTTGTCTAGGGCGATGCGTCCAATCACATCATCCATAATGTGATCCTTAATACTCTAAGACATGTTTGTCTAGGTCGAAACGTCAAGATCAAAGTTCATCCATAATATCATCCATAATACTCTTAAGACATGTTTTTCTAGGTCGACAAGTCCAAAAATAAAGTCCGTTTCGCTCTACGATGCACCGTTTCCGAGATATCGATGGAAACAAAAAGTGCCGATTCGGCAAAAAAATTTCGGGTCAAGGTCAAAGTACGAACTGGACAATGTACTCGATGTGGACTTTTGAGCGCGATTTGAGCATTTGCTTACATTCGGGTTTGATGGTTACACTTCGTTTGTTTATTTACAAAACCGGTACAAAATGGGCACTAAAACGGATGAAAAGAGAACTCGGACGGACTGTAATCGTCAAAATCATTGAGCACACCTTTTGTTATATTGCATTAGATGTGTTTAACAAGAAATTGGTTTTGAAAAAAATATTGCATACATTCGAAGGCAGCAGCTTTAAAACATGTATCACTGAGAAATAACAATTTGTTCAAAATAATAGAAGTTTCCAATAAACTGCAGCATACTATGTAAAGTGATGTAAAGTTATATTATCTTGTTCACTGGTATAGCAATCGGATATTGATATTGGGAATAAAGAAACAAGGGGAGTGGATAAATAAATGAAAATCTCAGTGGCTTATTGCAACTGAACATCAAAATTGAACAATGAAACGTTCTTATGTAAAAATGTCTGGAAAATCGCGTGACGATATGCAGTGATAGTCGCGTGACGATATGCAGTGACAAACGTGTATACACCTTTTGTTTTGAACGATGACTTGAATTATATATGGTATCATGACTGGTTCGATTTATATAGAACAATATGTACCTCTCGCAAAAGACATATTCACCTCGCTTTCGTGGAAATATGTTCCTCTCGCAAAAGACATATTCGCCGAGCTTGCGAGGTACATATTTCCACGTATTCACCGAAACCGAAAGTTAATATTTGTTCTATTATATAAAACATGTGAAAAGTTTGGAAGTTCATGCAAATCCTGAAGCAAAGTTTATGTATGACATGGATGTTATGATATAAACATAATACATCCAAAACTTTCATGTGTTGATTCGAATGAGTACTGCGCCAGTCACGCCTTCAAATTCCAATTTGATGTCAATATTTCAGGAACACAACGAGGATTGGTTCCTGAAACAAGCTTATTCAATTCACCATATCACTATACGCGATACTAGTAACAGAAAAAAAACATTAAGGAGCATTTGATTTGCTCTTTGGTGAGAGGTATATATGTGATATGGACCGATCGGTGAATATCAAAAAATAATTTCACCGGTTGGTCTGGTGAATATACACTTTTATGCATAGACACGTGACCAGCTTTTAACCAATGACAACGCGGGGATTCTTAGTAGTATATAATAATAGTTATTATTTATTCATTTCACCTGTTATTTACGTTATTCATGATTTATTCTCTGATAATGTTCACTTGTCCTGCGTTTATGTACGCATCATCTGATAGGAAAAGCATGTTTGTTTATGAAGAATTATGTGTAGTATTATGTATGAATATACTACACAACACTTAGATCTAGACTTACATTTTACTGATACTTCCAGGTACAAAAATTCGGAATAGAATAAATATATGTTATGTTGACATTAGTACTGAATTGCGAGTTCAGATTAGTGGAGCTATATAGGTAGAAATAACGTAGTTTACATAACGCAAATATTGGATGATGGGGAGTCCAATACAGAGTTTACGGTATTCAGAGTCCGATATAGATTTTCTGATTCCCGTGAACTCTTTATTGGACGACGAGCATCCAATCTTTGCTAGATATTATCAATAGAACCAATCAGTAAGTTAACCTATTTGCATTTTGTGTGCTCTTGATTGGTTTATGAACCCACTGAAAACGAAACTGACAGGATGACTTTGTTTACAATTATCGAGCACGCACCGGCCAAAATAGGCCTACGGAATCCCAATGTCTCGGATCCAGTATACGTTTTTCTGGGAACAAACATACCATTTCGGGATCCAGCATACAGTATTCAGGAGTGACACGTGGTACAAATAGATCAGTCGGGTAGAGGGATTCGTGCCGAATATCTTGTTTATATTGCGTGGTTCTGATTCAAAATATCACCCACTTCCGATTTTAACGGAAGTCACTTGTGTCGGATATGATAATATAAATATGTATGATATTTGCAGTTTTTCATAAGTCATGTATTCTGCATCTACCATTGGTTTATGAACAAAAATTAAGGTACCTGTCACCATCTTGGACTAGGGTAAAGCACTTTACCCTAATCTGTGTCTGCACTGTGAGTAGGCCTATTCGTCCTCATTTTGCCCTCGTATTTCCCCGCTGAGCGTTGTTATCGTACAGGTGTTGTGCGGACAAATAAAATCGCAGGTATATATTAAAGGATTTTTCCCCTTGCCGAATTACATTGAATAATGAAGCAGCAACTCAATGAGATATATAATAATAAAAAAACACCACAAACATATTTCAATGCTCCGTTTCGGAAGTGAACACCTTGGCCTTATATTGTTACATTTATCAATGCGTGAACACATTTCAATTTCTCTCGACTGCTTTTGAGTGAGAGACGGAAGCTATGAGTTCTTCAAATTTTCATTTCAGACATTCTACAGAAGCATATATCACATATTTGGAAAGAAATGGCTGAGCGTCTTCCTACGTGAACAAATGTATTTCGTGGAATGGAGCGAGTTCGTAGCCGACCCCGTACAAGTGCTGAAAGATGTCTTCAAATTCTTGGAACTTGGTATGAATCAGTAAAACAATTTTCAAGCTCCAGCTCAAAGAACGTTCGGCGGATTAATCCCATAAATCAATAGGGTTCCTCTCTGGTGGTATAGATCTGCAGCCATTGCATAAATACCTTTCTAAATTATCGTTCGGAAACCAAGTCTCAAAATCAACCTTGATTTCATCCTCACGGACCACATCTACACAATACGTCTGAGCAGTGGTGAAACTTTCAAGACCATCCGTTCTAGATTTATCGTTGGAACACGAAAACGGCAGAAGAAAAAAACTGCTGAAACCATTTCTGCATTACAGCGTTTAATGCAACCTGATTACTTTTTTTCATCAAAGGAATAAAGTTCAGAAAAAAATGATCTCATCACCAATTCACGCCATGGCAACATAATTGTCATGTTGATTTTGGATCATTTTAATTAGCGCATTTCACCAAACTTGATTACTTTTTGATTGCTTTTTCATCAAATCGATCTTTGATGATCTGTTTGTTCAAGCATATTACTTTGATAGCATTGATCAGATTGCTTGAAACGCCCCCCATGATATATAACGTGTTGTAGTGAATAAGATAGCAATCTTCACATTAGTGATGTGTATTTCACTAGTGAGAATGATGTTCGAATGCGTCAGTTTATGTAATATGTTATATTGTTATACCACTAAGAAGATGTCCGTATCAACTAGCTTGGTGAAATCTGCTATAGTTTGCCTCACAATAAACCCCTAGGGGGTGATATCAGATTAAAGACGGCGTTGATATCACTACTAAATTTGCAGATATGTTCACGGGATTTATGGCAGATAATACACTGATGATACTCGGTGTGATATCACCATCAGATCTCGGCTGCGCCTCGATCTGATAGTGATATCACACCTCTCTCATCAGTGCATTATCTCATACATAATATGTGTGTTTCTTCTTGCTTCAGGTGATGCTCCCTCGTCTTTATACGAGGATGTTCTGGATGACTTCGAGAACTATCATCGGCTCAAATCTACGACACACAAAGCCTCGGCTGCAAGTATTGCCAAGACTGTAAACTTGAGTGAGTGGACTGAGAAGAAATACACCATGTGGAATAGTACAAGGCAAATGCTGGATGAATTCTTCAAACCTCACAACGAGGCGTTGGCTCAGCTACTGGGGGACAAGAAATGGTTGTTTATTTGATTACAAAAGTGCTGGCTGAGGCTGAGGCTGAACATGAGACTGTTCCTTGTGTAGTCTAGTGCAAAAATAGCACAAACATAAAACATTGTTAAAAAATGTTTTTAAAATCTGTAGTACAAACTGTACCTGGATTACCATACTAGTGCGTGTATAGTTTATCATGTGTAGAAATTGTATATATAGTAGATGTGTGCTGTGGACTAAAACACAAGAAAATGCCATACACTCTTTTGTCTTTTTCATGGAGGATATAAATTGGAAAATAAATTTTAGAAAATTTAAATTAAAAAATAATTAAAAAGAAAAAAAACACTTACAAAGAAATAAATAAATAAAAAAAAATAGAAAGATCAATGAAGCAACAAGTGGAGTGATCTGTGGTCAGTCCACATCCGGAACTGCCAACCCAACATTCAATGCCAGAAGCACTTCGTCATAGACTCATAGTCACCACCGCAAGGGTTGGGTGATGCAGTAGTTCTTTTGCGAGCAGCTAAAAGCTGCGCTCTAATAGGCTACTATCATGCACATTCCTGTCTATCGATGAACACACATCAATGTCTAGGAAGAACTCACAGACGTCAAAGCCTTCCAGATGTCCGCAAAGTACTCTGGAAAAGTTTCCCAGACAAAATTGGCTCCCTTTTCTGTGAGGATCTCCGCAACGCCCCTGATGAACTGGCGGTAGCTCACGGAGAACATAAAGGACCTCACTTCGGCCACGTTACATGGCTGAGGCAACCTCTGCAGAGTGTCGAGCTTCACGGGATCCGGGTCAGCGACGATTGTCTCTGTCATATACACCCTACCGCGTAGTGTTTTTGGCAGATCAGTCAGTCCCTTGATAGAGATACAGTTGTTAGGCTACCGTATATTAATTATATTGGCCATTCAACTCAATGTTATATTGATCTTTCTTTGACGGTCCATAACACCTTCCTAAAAAAAATCCCAGCCTAACAACTATGTTAGTTTTATCCCTCAACGTATTGGGCATCGCGTGGTAAGCATGAATATATTTGACGACACATGGGATTTTTCGCTATTCTGCCTTGAATGGACCCGGGGTGAAAATACCCAAAATTATGGGTACTGATGCTTATGCAAAACCCCTTTGATTCCCCAGCTCCTGAGAAGAACGCCAACGAGATACTGCCTTGAAAACCGGGTCATTATTTCCCAGCAGTGCGTTCTTTCAGGTGAATATACACTCGTCCAGAAGTCTGGTCTAAAAAAATATATGAGGCGATGTTAAACAACAGTTTCCCTTTAAATTGCCTAAGTGAGGTGAACGCTCGCTGATTGGCTGAGCGATTACCGTACTATGCCCGTTACCAGCCCCGTGCAGATAATCACTTTGGAAGTCATGCAGCTCAATGCTGTGGAGGATGATGTGCTGCCTACCACGAGTTACCACGAGGGTGATTTTCGACCTGGAGTCCACTAGGAAGTGCTCCGGCTCATCTCCAAAAATCAGAGTTAGGTGACAGCATGCATCCTGGACCTGTATGCAGACCATCTGACACTGCGAAAGATGCTACTTGCACGCAGCTCCGTGTCTGCCTCAGTGGTGGATGAACAAAACCAATCCTCGGAGACCACTCCTGAAGGAGTTATATCACCTGAAGGTCAGCAAGTCCAGCTCATCCGTGGATAATGCAGACTCAATGGGTACAGAGGGCCTGTCCCCAGATGCAGTGTTGGTCGCCATTACGTCCGAAGTCAGTTTCCCTCAGGTTAGGGTCGACGCTTGGTTCCCGGAGGATCTGGCCAAAAAGAGAAGCATCTCCACTGTGGCTCGGGCATGTTTACAAAATAACCACTAGTCCGCAACCTCTCCAACAGGTCCGGACACTGGAGCCAGCAGTGGCCCTGCTTCAAACAATAGAAACAGGGGTGGTCAGCTGCAGGACCAAACGTGAAGGTGCACCAATCAGCCGACCCAGAACTTCAATTCCAGCAAAGTCATACCAAGGTCATACTCCTCCCCACGCTCATCCACAGATTTGTATGGGATAGCGACCAGGGCTGCTTGCAATGCTACCGGGGGTCGATGGACTGGTTCTCTAGCCAGCGGGGCCACAGGTCCTGCCTCATGTTCCCGTTGGTGCATGTTCGGCTGTCTAGTACATGGAGTTTCAGAGCATACTCCATGGATGCCTTGGATGGGAGTCGGAATCAAGCTCAAATTCTTTCTTGCAGGCCAGTGTGTTCACCGTGGGTGCAAACAGAAGCCACAGCTGCTCAGCAACTACATAAATGAAGGGTATACCAGATGCCTCCCTTTTGATTTCGTCCATCCTTCGTAGGAAGCGATTATCCCTAGCTGCCACAAGTAGTTTTCCGGGTCGACGTTCGTGCTATCAAATCAGTTCCTCATCGCAAATTGGACCACCCATATTGGCTCATATTGGCCGGATATAAAATCCGCGGATCTCGGTGTAATGGGCCTAGACCCATACGACCAGTGTGAGGACCCATTAGTCGGTCCTGCCAGAAGGAAGGGGCTGGCCGGTGCTGCAGCCAGTGAGAGGGCTGCCAGATATGGCCTGCCTCCTGGTGGCGTGGAGGGTACTCCCACTTGCCCACCAGGTAGGTGTTGGGCAAAAGGGAGTAGCCAGCTGCCAGCCATACTCTGTTGTTCCTACCAAAGCAACCATATCTGGCAAACTGACCACGGGGATTCCCACGAGATTCGACTCAGACCCAGGCCCCAACTAACGGATAACATGCGTGTACAGAGTCACGGGAACCAGGGGCTGGACAGAAGTCTGGTCAGAGCTATCCCCGAACTAAGGAAAACCGCAGAGTCAATCCTCGTCACTGAGGCCTGTCCACGTGCATACTCAGTGATTGTGCTCTGTATCAGTCTCCATTACTTCTCGGACACCACCGCTGAAGTGGGCTGCCGTAGTGGAGAAGGCGAGCAAGTCATGTGTTCCCTTAACCCCGTCTGAGGCGACTAGCCAAGATCATAGCGGCCAGACGAAGCTAACTTACTGAGAGTTTCACTCAGTCTGTCCACTATGTCCTGAACGGACTGTCTACATCCGTGGCCGGGGTCTATTGAGAAGAACACCCTTGGCTTTGTGAACTGACTGTACTCTCCTGATACCTGCCTATCGCTGAGAAGCAACGCTGATGGGATCTTATCCTAGACAAGACAGATCCTCAGGATTGAACCCAGTTGGCAACCTCAGTTGCCACCCTGGTGAGTTAGACATCGGGTCCGGAGACACAGTCTCAGACGTTGTGGATGTCTTCCCAGACTAGGGCATGTCCTGGTGTACATCCGTGCGGTCTTCAGCAGAGCTGGAGCTCTCGCGGGCCAGCTCTTCACTGGCTTGCGAGCGGCTATGTCTCATGATGCTCATGGTTTTTTTCTATTACTCACAGAGACTAGAAACAGCCTCCCAGGGATGAAGGACAAAATTAGGCATGTGATAGACTGGCCACTTTCACACGTGTCAGGCGGCAATGGGTTCTTCGCCGAACAAACTTTTCCTGGTCATGGCCCCAGAGTAACAGTTGGCGCCAGCACCCTATGGCGCATGCGCCCCGCCGATTGGCACGGTCATTGCCGTCACCTGACCAGGTATCAGTAGAGATGGTCGGACTGGCCTGAATGCGTGGCACATGTTAGTTTACCAAACATGTGACCCGGAATACCCAAGACCAAGAGCCATGGAACAACCCCAGTGCCCGTGAACGTGAGCGTGTTACTCGCTGGTCTGCCAAAGTTCCACCGCAGTTATAGAACCCTGAACGAACTGCTAGAGCCTTACGTACTGTCCCAGTGTTACAAACGGCCAATCCAGGCGCGTGATGCCCTTGCCCTTGATGCGACGATCTGCGCGTGGCAGCCATTTTGAACTGTATGGAGTAAGCTTCTAGAACATCTCAGTACATAGCTTAAATATTGGCACATTGAAAATGAAATGGAAAATCATATATAGGGTTGGAATGCGGAAGTATGATCGGTGATAAATTCCAATGAAATATTCGTTAATAAGGCGTCACCGGGGATAAACCTATTATCGCCCAATTTCTAGCAACGTAAATAACATTTGAAATAGCTTGTCTTGTGTCAAATAACTTTAGCGAATGTGCCAAAATTCGTTAGAATAACAGGCCGTCTGCCGGCATTTTCGCTGGAGGAAGGCTTTATTTGAAGTGCCGTTTTATCTTCGAAGCTTGAATATGCAGTGAAATTGGACACTTTATCTTTTACAACAGTTATTGCATATCTTCATCGTGCATGAATACTATAATACACTAAAGACATCGTTTATATACTTAAAATCCCCATAATAAATGCACCCCCATGTTAAAAGATAGGGAGGCGTCAGGTGCTCATCCCCAGTCCGAATAAATTCATTGGAATTTGTCATCGATCTGGGCTTCCGCTTTCCAGCCCTATTGTAGTAAAATCTAAATGGAATAGAAAATTATTTATCATATGCCAGAATGACAGTCGATGCAAATAGCGTAGTTATTATACAGTAATTTAAATTACTGTCAACAAACTTAGACCTAAACGTGTGTATTTTGTTTTCAAATAGCTGTGCCTATTCTTCCATTAAGATACTTCTTGCCGATGTATCCATTGTATAATGTGTGCGTTATATCAACGAAAGAACGATCACTTGCAAATAAAGTACCCCATGTACAAGCGTTTCGACCTCGCAGAGCAATTTCTGCATTTCAGGTATTTTCGGAATACAAATCTCAAAACTAGGGATGCTTCCTGGGAAACTGGGGAATTAATATTTGAAATCCGGAATTGAATATTAAAACCTGGAAATGAATGTTCAAAACTGGCTGCTTTTGGCTGCAAGAATCCAGATTTCTGACTGTGTTGGTGGTAACAGATTGATACTTACATTCACCCTACTTCAGTTTCTTGTAGGTCATCCGTAGAAAGGACACTGATGTACTGCTCTGTACTGCTAACACCAACAAACAGCAGATGCAGTGTGGATGGGTGCAGGTATAATGAAGAAGCCAAAGTGGATAGGCTACACGTTCATGTAGAACAACATTGTCACATAATGCCATTACAGGATGCGACAGAGAAACCAGTTTCGTGGGTATGGCAAGAAGTGGCAAGATCAGCTCCTGGTCCTCGTACATTAAGCACCAGAATCGCCTGATACCTGCACTGGCAGCAGCATACATGTATTTGTATTCAGTGATGTTTGTTGTCAAGATGTACTGCCCAACTTCGACAATAAGCACTGTGAATGAACTACAAACAGACATATTCCACATAACAATGAACCCAAAGAAGCTCCCCCAACACAAGATGCGGTAATACAACATGTCAAGAGATGTCAGCATCAGATGAACACCATCGAAGATGAAGAACTATCGCTGTTTCGTTTATAACCAAGCCAGTCCCAGCAGTGTGTTTCAAACTTCTCACTTGTAGATGCATGGCTAGGAGATGCTCTTCGACCCGATGAACCTGCTACAAACACAACATGCGATGCTCACTGGGATTTGGATGTGTTCAGGAGTGCTTGAACCCGTACCAGACACGACAAGATGAGAACAGGGATGCTGATGATTCACCTTGACTATATCAAGCACAATTTTCTGGTTTATGTTGAATTATCCACAATAACAAAGCACAAAAAATTGGTGTCATGGAACTTGTGTATTAAATATTTTATATTTGCAAGAATTTATGAACAAATGGTATGATTGAACACTTTTTAGTTTGAGGGATTATGTAAGATTTTTTTAGATGTTTCTTGATTGTGTTACCCGTATTCTGGGATAGTTGGAATTATTTACGTAGTCAGTTAAATCGATTTCCTGGAGTTTCGCACGTGAAATAGTAAAATAATTGTACTTTTGCTATCAAAGAGTAAAGAAATGCATCAAAATGTGATATTTTTTTATGAGTATGTTTTTATTTTCGGAAAATGTTGATACCAAGTCTGACCTTGTATGATGAGTTTTGGCATGGTCACACTGAAATTTCTGAAAAAAATGAGCAGGCCGAAAAGTGCCCCTACCACAATATTTTTAAGTTGCTATATTTTCTTCCTGCACATATTTGATATCCTACAGCCACCCTAAAACGATGTATATGGGACCCCAAAACCCAGAAAACATGGTAGTGGGTATAAGCAAGAGGTGGTGAACGAACTCAGAATTCAGAGGAGATACGATTTTTGGCTGCCAGTCTTACAACCGTGCATAGCTGTGGCTTTGTGGTGTAGCTTATATTCAGGGGCGGGTTTGGGGCCCTCCCACCTTGCGTATGGGGTCCTTGAGCGGGCCCCAGACCCCCGGCCGTCAGGGACTCGCTTCGCTTACCGCCATACCGATCCCCTCCCCCAAAATCCGATACCCGCCCCTGATATTCCTCCAGATAACTGCAGCTATATTGTCTCACATGTATAGGAAACGCTTCTTAGTTCCTTCAACTCGCCCCGAATCCGGCCCACATCAGTACTAGTATCAATTTGCTACAGACTAGAAATTCGTGGAACATCCTTTTATATTCGGTATCGAAGATCCATATGTGGCAGTGCTGTGCAACATATCAAATGTATATTACTATTATCATGATTATAGTACGTATATGTAACATCAACTAAGTAGCCTTCCGGCTTGTGATTAGGTACCTATGTACTTGTCAGATATCTATTCCATCGGGTTTGCTTCAGATTTCTAAATTATTCTCATATGTTGTTGGGCAGTTGTATACTTATTCCATCAGGTGTACAGTAGAAACAACTACATTTAACACACTGTCTGCCCCTGATAACGCAAGTGTGTCTTTGGATAAACTATTTGGTCGGGCTTTGTTTCTATTGCAAATGTTGTATTTTACGTTTGTTATTGGTATCATCAAAATCTGACTATTGGTGGTGAATGCATTAGGAAACACGTGCTAGCAAGTTCGTTCGCATCAACAATGTGGAATTATCGGACGAGACATTAAATTAAATACATGTATGTCAACATTTATAGTAGCCTACATTATAAGACAAACACCTATACAACAAACAATAAATTAGACATTTATACAATAAACAATAAATTAGTGGAAGCAATTAAACAGGGGTCCTGATCGGTGAGTTTCAGTGAGCTTTTCCTGCCCCCACAAACTCAATATGCGTGAACGGTATATATTGTGCCAATTAACAAGAATGCATCTTGGATTGATTCGGTCTCATATTTTGGATGTCCCGTAGAAACGACGACAATAGGTAGGGCCTAATGTTGTTTATTGGTGAAAAAAGTTAGTTTTCATCTAAATAATAGCACTATTTGTCCGGGCCCCGGGCCCGGATATACTAAAAACGCACTAATTTCAGCTGGTTCCGTTTTGCGAGGTCTCCCGCAGTGACGGGCAGGGAGTGATTCCACGGTGGACATACGTTGCGCGCTGTTGTGCGGGCTTCGCCCGTTTACTATGCTGTGAACTGTAGTTCACATGTCTCATGTCAGATGTCAGGGATGTTTGTGTGGTACAGCGGAGGTCGCAAATATTGTCACTCTTTTGCTCAGGCAGTGATTTTTTGCACGCGCTGATATAACGCTGATGTAATAGAATCATATTAGAATCGCACTTAGAATAGGATATAGGCATATGCGCATAAAAAAAACCTGAAGTGAAGACTCGAGCACTGAGGAATAATAAGCGAGATATCAATTTAATTCATAAATTAAAAAAAAAGCAAAACATTTCTTCCGGACATATTCTTAACACTTTCCATTCCTACTGTTCTGTAGCTTGTATCATTGAACTATGCCCCAAAATATAACGACGCCTCTACAGGGGATTTTCTAGATCATAACGCAGCAAATAGAATGGAGCCGAGCATTCGTTGGAACATTTATAACTCTGCCGAAACCTGATCTCTGTCCAAATCGATCCGCTGATCCAGAGCCTCCTGGGGTATACGTATTGGAGAGTAAGGAGACGGAGCTTTGGGATGTTGGCCACAAGTGAGCCGGAAAGATTCTCCAGTAAAGAGAACGTTACTGCTGTGGATATAGGAATCTCTAGCGCAGGTACAGTAGAAAGTACCCGGGTTTTTCATGTTGATAAATTCAACGCGGGTTGTTTCCCGGTTTGTTCCTGGATTTGGGTTAAATTGTAACAAGTTTTGGCATATTCACGTAGGATTTTCAGATATAATACTTTGAAAAGAAGACTATATTATTTCATAATATGCAAAATAATACCAGTAAATGACCAGTATGACTATATTATTGCAATATGTCAGGAACAACCAACCCTCATTACAACAACAAAAATCTTGAGAGAAGGGGATTGGCCAAAAGTGCATTATTTTGCAATAGCTCTGGGCGGCATTAATGTATGTCTATACATGTACACGTACGTGTATGTGATTATAATGGAACTTCATTTAGTTATCCCAAATTTGTCCCAAATAACTTGAAACTGGCGTCCTGTTAAGTCGAACTGGACAATAACAACTACATGAACAGTCCGCGTTGCATGACCACCCATGTCAAGAGGCCATACTATTTGGTTTTAGTGGATTTGCAGTCCCGTGTTTACATTCACTCTCGGTGGAGGCATCCAGGGTCCTGCCAGACTTAGATAACTATGGTAAACAACCAAATCCTCTAAGAAAACGGAGCAGCTAGCATCTAGGTGTTCATTCATCAATACATTTGGTCTGTGTTTCGTGTTTCGATACAGGATTGGCCACAAATCTGGATACTCTTAAAACAACTCGTTAACTGTAAGTTTCCAAGTATTATGTATCACAGAGGGCCTGAAAATCCCCGTGACATGGCATGATTAATATACTTGTAAATGGCACATGTGTTTAAATGCATACGGTAGGGCTTGAAATAAATGCTGACATTTGTAGATATGTTATTTTCTTTATGTTGAAGTTTGTACCGTTTTACTCTCAAAAAGCCCAAAAACATGACGTACGCCTAGGCCTATGGTGGCTATAAATTAATTGGGTTGTCGGTTTTTGATATAACCAATATTATATCTCCGAATATGACCTGCTTTAATTGGTTGGCAGTCTGGGAAATATCAATATAAAACAGACAATCATGCAGAAATTAGGTCATATTTTAGAGCTTTACTCTCAAACCATTCATCCGGTTTACATTCCTCCCCGAAAATGAAATCGACGACAATGGGATTCGAGACCCCAATGTATTAGCTAGCAGTCCATCGCCTTAACCACCCAGCCACCTCGTCCCCAGCCATAGTTTATCAGTCATGATCAATAAATGAACATTTCCCGTGACTTTATAATCATATAAATTATTGATAAACATCATACATGCAATGGCAGCTTGATCAGCGCTATTATTGTATATTTCTACAATTGTACATAGACATTGCAAATTTGAAGACACATTCTGGGAAATTATGAATATGTTAAATTCTTTCTTGGCATCTCCATGGAAGATCATTTTGATTTGATGTGAATGATAAGTCGTTAGTCGTACATAACATATTATTTCATGTCTTGAATTAAACTTGAGATAGTGGAACACATATATCGCATTGTATCAGGACAAATGTCACGGTGTGACAAAAATGACACTATTATGAAGTGATTAGGATGCGCATGTCACACGTGGGCAAGAACGGACTTCCCACCACCACGTAAAAAGTTAATATCCTATTTATTTCAAAACTTTTAACAATTATAAAATGTATGCTGGAAGATTGACAGCCGTTACATGTAATACTGCCTACATAGATGTACATCAGGCCTACTTGCATTCTTTACTTGGACTTATATTGTATTTTATTATGTTATATCACAAGAAAAGCTGCTGTATATACATCGCATTTTAGCCACCTGGCGAAAATATAGTTTTGATCATGCAAATCACTATGATATGTGGGTACCGATGCAAGTGTGCTTAGAAAATATATATTGAATTTCATGTATATATGTGTACTGCGTACATTAAGGCCTGTAATGTATGTCTACTCATCGTATATACTCATTAATGTCATTAATGAGATCGTGAAAGCGCTATTAACGCTATTCACGTGATGCGATGCTGAATACACGGTGCTTCCTGATCCTTGTGTTACCATGGTTACTGGGAATAACTCGTAGAATATTTATAGCGGGTCGTGGAGTCACACGGTTTGATTATACTAATATAGATACCCTTTTTTCAAACCAAAATCGATATCGTTACGTTGATTAAGTCCCAGCTGACGTGAGTCTGTGGATCATGAGGTTTACAACCAACGCAAGGTGTCTGAAGGAATGAGTTGTATGAAAAGGAAAATCATGTTCTCACTACATCACCCGAACTTGTCCAGAAGTATATATTAACTGAACTCTATTATTGGAACTCCTTCCGTACCTTATCAATCATGTGATAACTGCCGCCCCCTCCAAGACCACGGCATCAATCGAACCAAATATGAAGAGCTTAATCCATACACGTATAACTGTAGGCAAAATGCAAATATTTTCCGTTATCTATTTCACTTGGATCCTTGCATAACTTGCTTTTATGTGTATATTTAAGGTCAGATCGGTTGTTCAAAACAGCACAAAACAGCACTAATCAGTTACCACATCACACCTGTGTACTGACAAATCTGACATCCGCTTACTGGGTAGGACCTGAAGAAGAGGAACTTAGGGAAGTACGTATTTTCTGGTACATTTAGTACAGGCAAGTGCGCAGCCTTGCACGTGAATCTCTTAATCATGTGCAATTGACTCGCTCACACTTGAGCACTGATGCTCATTTTGGCCCAAGTATCATACACTGCTCCTTAATACTACTCGTCCACTGAAAACATACCATTTAATCCGTCTCGCACCTTTTTAATCCTTATTGAATATAGAAGAAGGCGCAGGATATGATACTTGGGCCCTCATTTTTAGAGCGTAAAAACTTGATATTCAACGCTGTTTATATATGGTTGAAGTATATATTACTGAGTCAAGTGGCCAAAACACTTAACTAGATCGGTTTTTAGGGTAAATGAGGAGTTTCCTTGTTTGTGATTAAACTAGTTCTGGAGCAACGTCCATGCTACAAAAAGTAAAAAACACTCGGAGACGAAAATAAACCTTGAATCTTACATTGGATCGCAGTATCTTTAAATTAAGGTCGTATCTAAATTGATTATATGCTCGAATGTATAATTTTATTTTTATGTAATCATTTGAAACAATGCCTTGAATAATATTGGCCCTAGTAAACATTTCTGGCCGGCTTCCAGAATTGCTCTGTCGACTCAAAGATGGCATTGTGCGTATTATCAGATTATGGAGCTTTGGTCCACAAACAATCTTGGTCCAGTTTGAGTTACGAAACTCTAAGATTCTCGGGAATACAGCACGGCGTATTCAATATAGATGATGCATGAGTCTGCAAATGATGAACAGGCTCTATGCATTGGATTGCGATATCTTGTCCCTTTGTTTCGTGGAACTGGTTGTGTGCGTTACTCATAACTCATATTGACAAAAGTAGTCTTTTTCGGAAGGCAGTTTCCCTTCAGATTTCCCTCCAGAGTGTGTCCCATGCGTTTATAATCTAGTACCTGACTTCTTTTAATGTCCATGTTGTCAGAAATATTTGCATATAACATGTTTATTTGTGATGTCGCTCACTGAAATCTCAGAACAAAGTAATACCATCAGCGATAAATACATTTGGCAGTCTAAAGGGATTTGTCCGTGTTGCTCTGTACCGGCTATTATTGTGTTCTCTGACATACGCACTAATTACGAGGCGATTGATTTCCCTTTGCACTGATGTTTTAATGCGCTTCTTCTAATGTGATATCCATTCAGTGCACCACGGCTATCTTACCGCTTGAGTTTTGTAAACTGTATTAAATTGGATAAGGGAGGTACACGGAATATAAGGTTTCATATAATTCAAACAAGCATGCGCTTATTTCAGTTCAGAAAGCATTGTATAAAAGCAAAGCAGACTCTCTCTTTGAGCAAAATTGGGAAAGTAAAATACAAAGGAAGAGTTTAGAATTGACAGTGAATCTGCAAGGATTTCTGGGTCCAAAATGCCACAAGGTATTAAAACACACCATTCTTGATATATTAATGCACATATATAGTGCACATCGAGGGTTATTCACTGATTGTGGCCTACAAAACCTCATTTCATTTCATGCAACCTTGTGCACGTACATGTAGTAGGCCTACTGGTTCATGCAAGAACAAGCAGTGTTTTGTGTTTGCCCTAGTGATCTAGTTAGAAGTAAACTGACCAACACTGGACAGTCAGTGACTGGCACGAGAAATAGGCAGAACACTGATGTAAAAATACAAGATGTGATTCTACTCTCCACGAAAGTCGGTCAAGGAAGGTTTCTGATCTGTTCCGAAAAATCAGCTCTAGATGAATTGATGTATGGCATCCATATTGCAGTATGCAGCGCCACGTTCCAGAGATTTATGAATACCTGTCACTCGGCATTACTGTTGTATTTACTTGCACATATCTGTGCAGTATCTGAATTTATAGCAATTATCTGACCTTCAAAACGCCCAAAACCCGAAAGCCAACGTACAGACATGCCATTGCAAACTATTAAATTTGGAATGTATTCACAGTTATATAGCATATCATTGTCTGCATATGAGTCATAAATAACAGCAATCTGTAGTCCGTTTATTTGGAAGGCAGTTTCATTTCATACTTTTATCCAGAAATTTGCGAACGAATTTGGGAAAATGTTAACACACATCAAAACAGGATGATGTTCTTCATGACTTCTCTAAGGGGTAGATCAGCTGCCTTCAGGGCTGGGGTTCAAATCAGGATACCATTATTGTTATTTAACGGTATTGTCTTGATCTGCAGCACGATGGAATAGATCCAGGGCAGACTTGGCTGATCTGTGCAAACACTGGAGTTCACGATGAGTTCACGAGTTGGGAATAAACACCGCGCGACTATCAGTGGCGTGAATCCAACGGGCGTCCATCATCTTCCAGTGCTGCAGGCCTCTTGCACCATGCAGAGAAGCCGTGCTGTATTTGCACTAAGTTCGCTACGCAAGTCATCTTTATAGCATCTTACTCTGGCCTGTATTATGGCTGTTATATTGGCCAGGTGCGTACCGTTTGTGTGTGGGGGTGGTCCGTGGATTTGCAGATAGAACCGTGGGGGATTTGTTCTCACTAAGAGACTGGCAATATTACGGAAAGTTTATATACGTGTGGACGCCTTGTACATAGACGTATGTATCGGGATATGCGTAATCAGAAGGAAACTGTTAACCCTTTATTATCCCGGGAAGCAATAATGTACTGCTTCCAGGAAGAAATGCAGTACGTGTTGTGTCAACAACAGTTGAGTGGAAGCACCGAATTCTAGGAGTATCCAGATCACACTTCCGATAGTGCAACGCGTGAAAAATGAACTGCTAGAGGCGGGATAAATAGCATATTACAGCACGTGTAAAATTGCAATATTTCGGCGTAGGACATTGGAAGTTATCATTGAATATCGTCTGGTGCATGCTTGGGTTGTACGTCTACAGGGATAGTGAATCAGAATAGTCAGGTACGTGTATGTGGAGAGTGTTAGCGCTATATGTATTAGTTAAAGAATGAGACGGAGTGCCATCGCGAAAATAAAGAACGACGGCCGAAGGCCGGAGTTCTCTATTAGCGATGGCACGATGTCGAATTCTTTAACGGACTTAAAATACCTGCGGTATACAGTCAAGTGGTCGAATGCTGTGCTATACACATAATCGCTCCTTATTGCTCACGTGTGCATTACCCGATACAGCTCACGGTACAAAGACGGTATGTTGGGGTTGCAATACAATAACCGTTCTTTATTTGCTTGAGTACACATATACTGAGTACTACTCAATGTCAAAGTATACCACGTTGAGATTCCCACAAAATGCGCTCATTTTGAATGTTGGAAGCCACGAGGTCACAACGTCAAAATGGATAGACTCGTTATTTATGATACAACACACATGCGGAACCAAATCTGGAACGACAATCTCGCTATTTTGCTACTACAACACAGGGAACGAGTGTACGTACGACGAATTGTCTGACGCTATGTTAACACAAGGATAGAAGGGAATGTCGAACGCACTGCTCCTGAACATGTGTCATACAACACATCTACTGAAGAAATTTCGGACGAGGAGCTCACGCACGCCGTTCTTTATTTTTGGTTATGCAGTGCTTTATTTTCGGCCATGCAGTGCTTTATTTTCAGTCATGCAGTGCTTTATTTTAGGTAGTGCAGTGCTTTATTTGCAAGTGAGCGTTCTTTCGTTGATATAACGCACACATTATACAATGGATACATCGACAAGAAGTATTTTAAATCTGAAGAAAGCAGCATACTGAGCATATCCGATTGGTTCTCTGGCTATGTTGTTATTATACATATTAATGTCGTAACAGTTTCAGATTATGATTTTTTTCTTTATTAAACCTGATGTGATATATTCAGTCTGGCGCTTGTCTGAGCTGGAAGTCAGTCGATCAGTAATTGATTTTATCTCGGGTTTTATCCGTCTGGATATTGCACCGATATATCAGTAATATCACACATTAATCTTAATGAACTGCTAACTCCGGAATAAATAGGATATAACTGTAGCACATGTGAAAATTGTATTATTCCGGCGTAGGAACATCGTCTTGTGCATGATTGGGTTGTACGATAGGGATAGTGAATTAGAATAGTCAGGTAAGTGTGTGTGAGTGTTACCAATATGTAAGAAAGCAGCTATTGAGCATGTTCCATTGGTTCTCTGGCTATGTTGTTATTATGCATATATTAATGTTGTAACAGATTTATTAAACCTGTTGTGATATAGTCACTCTGGCGCTCGTCTGAGCTGGAAGTAAGTCGATCAGTTATTGATTTTACCTTGGGTTTTATCCGTCTGGATACTGCACCGATATCGCACATTAATCTCTCAATGGGCGGATATAGTTCTGGCTTCGACGAACTGAATAATGCGCACAAGGTGTGGACAGTATGGATCCAGCACGTTTATTATCGTGTGGGCTATCTGCGAATTATCTGACGCCTGCTAGGATTGTTGTGATTGAACCTGGTACCAAATTTTAGGGCCGAGAGAACATGCAAGCTTACAATCATTCTGGATCGCTGTACACAGCTGTATTTATAGCCAACCTCTAGTAGTACATGTACCATGACATCATATTCATAGCTCTGAGGAAAAAGTCAAGAATGCAGAGACAATAGAAACAACCATTATGTCTTCCGTAACTTCAATGCGTAAGTCAACATGACCGTAACCCACGCATCACGTCTATGATGTTTCACATACTTTTATCTTATTTCCCGACCGATATTTCTCGAGCTAGGCTGTCTTATGCGTCAATGGCCACCATTACGTTGGGGACGTGCCATCCGTAGCCATAGAAAAGTACATATTTTCTGTTACACTTAGTACAAGCAAGTTCGGGGCCTTGCACGTGAATATCTTAATGTGCAAATGACTTGCTCACCTATGAGCACTGATGCTCAGTTTTGGAGCGATGCCAGTAAAAATTGATACTCAAAGCTGTTTATCGTTGAAGTTATATACTAGTAACTAGTAAGTCAAGTGGCCAAAACACTTAGCTGAATTTTTTATGGTGAATGAAGAGTTCCCGTGTTTGTAATTGAACTAGTTCTGGATCATCTCTTTCATGCATTTAACATTGGGTAGTCGTATCTTTAAATTAACCACATACACGATACTCAATGTATAATTTTCAGTCAATTGTTTGAAACACAGTGCATTGAACAATATACGTAGGCGCTAGTAAACTTTTCTGGCAAGGTTTGAAGATTGTTCGATTGACTTGAAGAGGGGATTGTGCGTTATAGAACGTTGGTCCACTAAGCATCTTGAACCAGCTTAAGTTATGAAAATCTATGATTGCCGGGAACACATTACATATTGTATACTGCAGAGATCATAGACAATGCGGCGTATTCAATATAGATGATGCATGCTTCTGCAAATGATCAACAACCTCTACGCATTGTATTGCAGCATCTTACCCATTTGTTTTGTGGATATAATAATGAGAAAGAGCACTCCATAGTATGGAGTAGTATCGTTGTTGTATCGTTGTGTGTGCGCTACTCATATCTTAAGCCTAGTTCATGATATTAACAAAAGTAGTTTCTTTTTGTTGAAGGCAGTTTCTCGTCAGAATTTTCTTCAGGAACATACAGTTCAGTTCAGTTTGTTTATTAAAGTGACATAAGCATATGTATATACAGAAATGTAACACATGAGAAACATAATGCTTCCAGCCTCACAGGGCTTACAGGCCACTATAAATCAAACAATGATACATACAGATGGCAACATATCTCATCAGACAAAAACACACAAAATATATCACAAGCACAGAATCACATAGATAATAACATAAAATCAACAATATAAGTTATTTCTTCTGATTTCATATGAATCAGCAGTTAATTTGGCAACATATCTTTGACGCTTTTGTAAAAGGAGTATGAACAAATTTTCATTGGTAATTTCTGTAATGTTTGGAATACATGATTCGGCCTTATAAAAAAGATTATCTCGTAAATTTGAATATAATGGGCATGACATGATAAAATGGAACTCATCTTCAATTTCTCCAAGTGCACATACATTACATAATCTTTTTTCTACAGGTGTATTTGAATATCTCCCAGTTTCAATATGCAGAGGTAAAATACAAAGTCTGAGTTGAGCAAATAAAGAGCGTTGTGCTTTAGGCATATAATATTTAATATAATTTTCAATACAAAAATCCTCTTTAAAGGTAACATAGGTACGTAACATAGGTTTACCGTATATAGATTCGGACCACCTTTCAACATTTAACTCATTCAATTTATCCGATACACTTTTCATGTCACAAACAATTTTGTCGTGAAATATGCTCTCTAGTTCTAAAATTGAAAATATACGCTTAATATCGTTAGACCAGTTGTTCCGACATTTATGATAGTCATACATGAATATAAATTTGGTTAATCTATTGTCACTCATATTGATCAATCTATTCCAGAATCTTAACATACATATATATCGTCTGAAGTTACTAGATAGCCAGCCCAGTTCACCTTGCATGCCTGAGACTGGTGCAAATTTGTGTACCCCTAGATAATGTCGCATTGCTCTGTTTTGTACATTATTACAAAAACTAAAATTTTTATAACCCCCAATTTCTGCAGCATAATCACTAATAGAAGTAACAATATTAATATACAGTTTTTGAAATGTATCGAATCCTACATCTTTTAGGTGACTATACCTATAGATTATTCCACCAAGTGCCCTACCAGCTGATTCAGATAATACTTGTGCACAATATTCAAAATCAAGATGTTCGTCCAAATATACACCGAGATACTTATATCTATCTACAAGGTCTAATACACAGTCTCCATATTTGAATATAATGTATGTAACTTTAATTCTTTTGGGTCGAAAATGTACAATGTTAGACTTAGATACATTCAACTTTAATCTCCATTTATAGCACCATTCATGCATATTGTCCAGCATTTCTTGTAATTTCACTTCAGAATCTGATAACAATACAATATCATCTGCATATAAGAGTATAGATACATTTTGTCCATTTAAATTAACACCAAGATTGAGTTGCTTTACTTTTTCAGCCATGTCATTGATAAATAATGAAAACAGTGTAGGTGACAGACTGTCACCCTGTCTAACACCACTTTTGGATTGAAACCATTCACCCATTTTGTTATTAAGATTAACACAAGACAGTGTACTATTATAGAGTTGTTTTATACTTTGATATATTTTTCCATCAATATTGTTTAACAACAATCTATAGAATAATAGAAAAAGAGCGTTGTGCTTTAGGCATATAATATTTAATATAATTTTCAATACAAAAATCCTCTTTAAAGGTAACATAGGTACGTAATTTTGGTTTCCTGTATATAGATTCGGACCACCTTTCAACATTTAACTCATTCAATTTATCCGATTCACTTTTCATGTCACAAACAATTTTGTCTTGAAATATGCTCTCTAGTTCTAAAATTGAAAATATACGCTTAATATCGTTAGACCAGTTGTTCCGACATTTATGATAGTCATACATGAATACAAATTTGGTTAATCTATTGTCACTCATATTGATCAATCTATTCCAGAATCTTAACATACATATATATCGTCTGAAGTTACTAGATAGCCAGCCCAGTTCACCTTGCATGCCTGAGACTGGTGCAAATTTGTGTACCCCTAGATAATGTCGCATTGCTCTGTTTTGTACATTATTACAAAAACTAAAATTTTTATAACCCCCAATTTCTGCAGCATAATCACTAATAGAAGTAACAATATTAATATACAGTTTTTGAAATGTATCGAATCCTACATCTTTTAGGTGACTATACCTATAGATTATTCCACCAAGTGCCCTACCAGCTGATTCAGATAATACTTGTGCACAATATTCAAAATCAAGATGTTCGTCCAAATATACACCGAGATACTTATATCTATCTACAAGGTCTAATACACAGTCTCCATATTTGAATATAATGTTTGTAACTTTAATTTTTTTGGGTCGAAAATGTACAATGTTAGACTTAGATACATTCAACTTTAATCTCCATTTATAGCACCATTCATGCATATTGTCCAGCATTTCTTGTAATTTCACTTCAGAATCTGATAACAATACAATATCATCTGCATATAAGAGTATAGATACATTTTGTCCATTTAAATTAACACCAAGATTGAGTTGCTTTACTTTTTCAGCCATGTCATTGATAAATAATGAAAACAGTGTAGGTGACAGACTGTCACCCTGTCTAACACCACTTTTGGATTGAAACCATTCACCCATTTTGTTATTAAGATTATTATAGAGTTGTTTTATACTTTGATATATTTTTCCATCAATATTGTTTAACAACAATCTATAGAATAACAAATTTATATCGAGATAATCGAAAGCTTTCTCCATATCAATAAAAGCACAGTAAATAGATGATTTCTCTGCGATGTTATTTCGAATAATACTCGTCAAAGTGAATAAATGGTCACTACAGGATCTACCTTTACGAAAACCGTTTTGTTCGTCAACAAAAACATTGTTAGATTCACAGAATTGGACAATTCGATGATTCAATAGTGCAGTATAAGTTTGGGAGATACACGATAACAAAAAAATACCTCTATAGTTCAAAGGAACATTTGGATCTTTTCCGGATCTTAGGTTTAACGGTGGCTCTACACCATACAGAAGGTACAACAGATAAGTCAAATACAGTCTTGAATAGCTTATACAAAGCAAAATGTACACCAGAGCATTTAATTATTTCATTTGGTATGAAATCAATAGCCACAGCTTTCTTTTTTTTCAACTTTTTAATAATTTTCACAACTTCTTCATATGTAATACACCTGTTGAGTGGTTGATTAATATTGCTTGCACCATTTACATTCAAATCATGGCTGTTAATAAATGACAGAGCTTTTTCATAGAATTCCATGTCACAGTCAAGAGATGGGGGGTTATACAGATTTTCAAATGCATTTGTCCAAGTATTCAATACTATCTCTCGGTCAATTATCAATTCATTGTCTATTTTAACACTCTCAGTGATCATTGTTTTCTTTTTAGGCCCCAGATTCTTTATATATTCCCAAAACTGCCTGGGATTATCAGAACACACATTTTCAATATCACTCATTCTGTTTTCTATATTGTCTCTGACACTGTCTCAAATATTTATCGAATTGACACCGGGCTCTCACAAAATCTTGTTTCAACAATGTTTTATGTCTTCCAGGACCTTCAATTTTTGTCATATTTTTTTCTTTGGTACACATATTTTTCCACAATTTTGTTAGTTCATCATTCCAGTAAGGTTTACACATTTTCAAGTTTTTACCTGATTTTTTGCCACTGCAATCTCTGTAATTAAGAAAATTATCCATTTCACATAATATTCGGTTACATACTGAGGCATATAAACTATCCATTTCACATTGTTTATTTCTAATATTTTCTATAGACTCAATCAAAATTGCAATATCACTGCCCCATACCGTATTACACATAAAATTTTCAGGGATTTCCGTTACTTTGTATTTCCTATTACCTGTGATATCAGATTCATTCTTGTTCAAAGTTGATTTATCATCAGTCCTTGTATTCTTTTGTTCACATAATATATCACCAGGGCTGAGTTTTACTTTAACAGAAACAATACAATGATCTGGTGGTCTACATTGATCAGACACTAGCTCGTACAAAGACAATTTGTCTATCAATTCACTCACAGTGTCAACCCTGAAATCGAAGTAAGAACTAAAATGTTCATTTGGCACACATATATAGTCAACCACAGATTTTCCTTTAGTTGAGATACAAGTATAGTTATCAGAACCAAATCTTCCATTCAGTGCACATAGTGTTAGTTCTTGCATAAAATCAATAACTTCTTCACCTTGCTGGTTTTTTGTCATGTCCAAAGGACACCTATCAGGAAGGCCTGGATCAACATTCTTTATATAATCACATAAATTCCCTATACGTGCATTCATGTCACCACATATTAGTATATAATCAGCCTCTTCATATTCAGCATATATCTGTGACGACAAAATGAAAAGATAACATTTGACATTCTACCTCTGGTTGAATTTTCACGTGGTATGTAACAACCAAATATAACAATTTTACATTTATTAAATTTATGACATAAAGATATTTTAACAACACCTTCTGTGGTACTATCAACACATGAGACATTATAAATATTTTATATTGCATTTTTAATCAAAAGGCCTACTCCCCCTGAACCCTTACAAGCTTTATTATGCAAATATTTACGATTCTTGCCTATCCAATTATAACCATCTAGACATATTTCATCGTCATATTTGAGGTGTGTCTCACATAAACATATTATATCTATATCGCAATGAACAATCAGCTTTGATCGTAATTCTGAATTATGTACAGTCCAACCATTGAGATTCCAAGTTGCAATCTTCATTACCTCCCTGTGAGGCTGGATTTTGTCCTACGCGGGATAGTTGAGCATGTTGAGCTGTCTTGGCTCTGTTATCCTTCGTGGCATCCTTGGTGTCTGGGACGCGTACAGGTGTTGGGACATCTGCGGCCCTGGAGGCATGTGACATATGTGTTGGCTTGTGTGATCTGGACCTCTGAAGTTTGGCGTCCTCATCTGGGTCGGGTGGGGCCTCTGTGGTACACCTCCGTATGCACCTCCCTGGTCATTCGTCGGTGGACGCGGTGAGCTGTCTGCCTGATCCAAGTGCTGTGTACGGGCCGACAGGTCCTCGCCAGGAGCGTTCAGTTGTGATGACCATTGTGGAGTACCAGCTTGGTTAGGCAGCATCAGGAGGGGTTCAGTCTCCATATGATTGAAGTGGTGTGATGGTCCTTCATCACGGTGGTATCTGTCTGTGTCACTGCTGTTTTTCATCACTAAACGTCCATTGCCTGCAAATTGGTACTTGCCCTTCCACTCCGGATGGTTATCGAGGATGAAACGGAGATTATTTTGGCTGACACGTTCTTCATGGGTTTGCGAAGATCAAACGTACACCCTGGCATATCTGGCTCGAGTTTTCAAGTTGGCTTTTCTTCTCAGAGCTTCAACTTTTTGTTCTTGGGAAGGAAGCTCTACCTTGAGCAGTCCGGGTTTGCCATTGCGTCCTTGCATCCTCTTGGCTCGTATAACCTGTGTGGTCAAACCTAGTCCATCACGGATGAGTTCTTGTGCTTGCTGTTCAGTGTTTTTCCCATGTTCAACACTCAAGTGTGAAGCAACAATAGTCCGAACTGGATTGAAATAGTCCTCTTTCATCAATTTGCCAATGTTTTTCTCTACAGTGTCAATGCGGGCATTTATCACGTTAATTTCAACACCCATGTCCGATTTCAGGTTTACGAGTTTTTTTTATCCATTTCATTAGACAGTTCTGCTTTACACGAGTCAATTTTATTCATGAGTGATTGTTTCAAGGCAGATTGGTCTAGTTGTATTTGTCTGCACAGTAAAGTTAGAGACCTCACATCTCTGCACAGCATCACTATGGGATCTTCTTCTAGTGGTTTCCCAACTTCACATAATGATACGTACATGTGATCTGAGTGTGCCCCATGCATTTATAATCTAGTACCTGGCTCTCTCTTTATGTCCATACTGTAGAAATATATATGAATATAAAAAAAATTTATGTCGCTCACTGAATCTTAGAACAAATTAAAATACTTCTTGCCGATGTATCCATTGTATAATGTGTGCGTTATATCAACGAAAGAACGATCACTTGCAAATAAAGCACTGCATTACCTAAAATAAAGCACTGCATGACCGAAAATAAAGCACTGCATGACTGAAAATAAAGCACCGCATAACCTGAAATAAAGAACGGCGTGCGTAGGCTCCTCGTCCGAAATGTTTCCAGTAGATGTGTTGTATGACAAATGTTCAGGAGCAGTGCATTCGACATTCCCTGCTATATTTGTGTTAACATAGCGTCAGACAATTCATCGTACGTACAATCGTTTTCCCTGCGTTGTAGTAGCAAAACAGCGAGATTTTCGTTCCAAATTTAGTTCCGCATGTGTGTTGTGTCATAAATAACGAGTCTATCCATTTTTACGTTGTGACCTCGTGGCTTCCAACATTCAAAATGAGCGCATTTTCTGGCGTGTGGGAATCTCAATTAACGTGGTATACTTTGACATTGAGTAGTACTCAGTATATGTGTACACAAGCAAATAAAGAACGGTTATTGTATTGCAACATACCGTCTTTGGACCGTGAGCTGTATCCGGTAAATATAACACACACGTGAACAATAAAGAGCGATTATGTGTATAGCACAGCATTCGACCGCTTGACTGTATACCGTAGGTATTTTAAGTCCGTTAAAGAATTCGACATCGTGCCATCGCTAATAAAGAACTCCGGCCTTCGGTCGTCGTTCTTTATATTCGCGATGGCACTCTGTCTCATTCTTTAACTAATACGTAATACCATCATCAATGAATACATTTGGCAGTCTGAAGAGATTTGTCCGTGTTGCCCTGTACCGGGTGATTTTGTGTTCTCTGGTAATCGCACTAATAACGAGGTGATTGGTTTCCCTTTGCACTGATGTTTTATTGCGCTTCTTCTCATGTGATATCCATTCAGTGCACCACGGCTATGTTACCCCTTGAGTTTAATAAAGTGTATTTAATTGGATAAGGGAGGTACACGTAATATAAGGTGCACGTAATTCAAACAAACATGCGCTTATTTCAGTTAAGAAAGCATTGTACAAAAGTAAAAATTGTATACATAAGACAGACTCTCTCTTTTGTATTTTTGATAATAGATTATAACGTTCAATCCTGATCAAAATTGGGAAAGTAAAATACAAAAGAAGAGTTTAGAATTGACAGTGAATCTGCAAGGATTTCTGGGTCCACAATGCCACAAGGTATTAAAACACACCGTTCTTGTTATATTAATGCACATATTTTAGTGCACATCGAGGGTTATTCACTGATTGTGGCCTACAAAACCTCACACCATTCCATGGAACCTTGTACACGTACATGTAGTAGGTCTACCGGTTCAGGCAAGAACAAGCAGTGTTTTGTGTTTGCCCTAGTGATCTGGATAGAAGTAAACTGACCACGATCAACACTAGACGGTCAGTGACTGGCACGAGAAATGGGCAGAACATTGATGTGAAAATGCAAGATGTGCTCCACGAAAGTCGGTCAAGAAGGTTTCTGATCTGTTCCGAATAATCAGCTATAGATGAATTGCTGTATGACATCCATATTGCAGTATGCAGCGCCACGTTCCAAAGATTTATGAATAGCTGTCACTTGGCATTACTGTTGTATTTGCTTGCACATGTATGTGCAGTATCTGAATTTATGGCAATTATATGACCTTCAACGCGCCCAAAACCCGAAAGCCAACGTACAGACATGCCGAAATTGGGAAAATGTTAACACACATCAAAACAGGATGATGTTCTTCATGACTTCTCTAAGGGGTAGATCAGCTGCCTTCAGGGCTGGGGTTCAAGTCCGGATACCATTATTGTTATTCAACGGTATCGTGTTGATCTGCAGCACGATGGAATAGATCCAGGGCAGACTTGGCTGATCCGTGCAAACACTACAGTTCACGATGAGTTCACGAGTTGGGAATAAACACTGCGCGACTATCAGTGGCGTGAATCCAACGGACGTCCATCATCTTCCAGTGCTGCAGGCTTCTTGCACCGTGGAGGGAAGCCGTGCTGTATTTGCACTAAGTTCGCTACGCAAATCGTCTTTATAGCATCTTACTCTGGCCTGTATCATGGTTGTTATACTTGTCAGGTGCGTACATGTACCGTTTGCATGTGGGGTGGTCCAGGGATTTTCAAATAGTACCGTGAGGAGTCGTGCTTACTAACAGTCTGGCAATATTACGGAGAGTTTATATACGTGTGGACGCCTTGTACATATACATACGTATTGGGGTATGCGTAATCAGAAGGAAACTGTTATCCCTTCATGATCCCGGGAAGTAAGCTCGGAACCGCTCAGTTCCAGGAAGAAACACAGTTGAGTGGAATCACCAGATTCTAGGAGTATCCAGATCAACTTTCGATAGTGCAACGCGTTAAAAATGAACTCCTAACTCCGGAATAAATAGGATATATACTGTAGCACGTGTGAAAATTTTATTATTTTGGCGTAGGAACGTTGGAAATAACTATTGAATATCGTCGATTTTGTGCATGCTTGGGTTGTACGATAGGGATAGTGAATTAGAATAGTCAGGTAAGTGTATGTGAATGTTACCAATATGTAAGAAAGCAGCTATTGAGCATGTTCCATTGATTCTCTTGCTACGTTGTTATTATGCATATATTAATGTCGTAACAGTTTCAAATTGTGATTTTTTTATTTATTAAACCTGATGCGATATATTCAGTCTGGCGCTTGTCTTAGCTGGAAGTCAGTCGATCAGTTATTGATTTTACCTCGGGTTTTAACCGTCTGGATACTGCACCGATATATATATATCACACATTATACTATGAATGCTGATATCCGACTCTGGGTTTGGCATATTATAATGTAGAATTACCTTCACAGAGTCCAGTCTTTAAGAGCCATTGTAGCTTTCGACCTCCATAGAGGTCTTCGTCAGCAAATGTGATCAGCAATACATGAACATTGCAATAACGCCGGACATTCAATCGACATCAAGGATGTGAAAATTCTGGAACGGGAAAGCACGTGGTACGAACGCAAGGTCAAGGAGGCAATCCAGATTCGCCGCCATGGACCCACCCTCAACCGAGATGGAGGATACGATCGCCCCGCCATCTACAACCACCTTCTGTCACGTGACTTCGGGTCATGGGACAGGTCTGAGCACTAGACGATCACATTTGCTGACGAGGACCTCTTCGGAGGTCGAAAGCAACAATGGCTCTCAAAGACTGGACTCTGTGAAGGTAATTCTACATTATAATATATCACACATTAATCTCTCAATGGGTGGATATAGTTCTGGCTTCGATGCACTGAATAATGCGCACAAGGTGTAAAAAGTATGGATCCAGCACGTTTATTATCGTGTGGACTAACGGAGCAGAGTTACAGTATAGATGATTGTCAGTCATAAATCTGACGCATGCTAGGATTGTTGTAATTGAACCAGGTACCAAATTGTAGGGCCAAGAGAACACGCAAGCTTACAGGCATTTTGGATCGCTGTGCACAGCTATATTTATAGCCGACCTCTAGTAGTACATGTACCAAGACATCATATTCACAGCTCTGAGGAACCAGTCAAATATGCAGAGACCAAAAGAAACAACCATTGTGTCTTCTGCTGCCTCAATGCGTAAGTCAATATGACCGCAACCCACGCATCACGTCTATGATGTTTCACACACTTTTTCCTTATTTCCTGACCGATATTTCTTGAGCTAGGCTGTCTTACTCGTCCATGGCCACCATCACGTTGGGGACGTGCCATCCGTAGCCATAGGAAAGTACATATTTTCTGTTACACTTAGTACAAGCAAGTGCGGGGCCTTGCACGTGAATATCTTAATGTGCAAATGACTTGCTCACCCATGAGCACTGATGCTCAGTTTTGGAGCGATGTCAATAAAAAATTGATGTTCAAAGCTGTTTGTGGTTGAAGTTATATACTAGTAACTAAGCAAAGTGGCCAAAACACTTAGCTGGATTTTTTTTACAGTAAATGAGTTCCCGTGTTTGTAATTTAGCTAGTTCTGGATCATCTCTTTCATGCATAAACATTGGGTAACCGTATCTTTAAATCAACTACATACACGATGCTCAATTTATAATTTTCAGTCAATTATTTGAAACACAGTGCATTGAACAATATACTGCGTAGGCCCTAGTATACTTTTCTGGCAGGGTTTCAAGATTGTTCTACTGACTTGAAGAGTGTATTGTGCGTTATAGAACGTTGGTCCACAAAGCATCTTGGTCCAGTTTAAGTTATGAAAATCTATGATTGCCAGGAAGACATTACATGTATACAGCAGAGATCATAGACATTGCAGCGTTTTCAATATAGATGATGCATGCGTCTGCAAATGATCAACAGCCTCTACGCATTGCATTGCAGCATCTTACCCATTTGTTTTGTGCATATAATAATGAGAAAGATCACTCCATAATATGGAGTAGTATCGGGTGTGCGTTACTCATATCTTAAGCCTAGTTCATGATATTAACAAAAGTAGTTTCTTTTTGTTGAAGGCAGTTCATCGTCAGAATTTTCTTCAGGAACATACATGTGGTCTGAGTGTGCCTCATGCATTTATAATCTAGTACCTGGCTCCCTCGTTATGTCCATATTGTAGCAATATATGAATATAACATTTTTGGTGTCGCTCACTGAATCTAAGAACAAAGTAATACCATCAGCGATAAATACATTTGGCAGTCTCAAGGGATTTGTCCGTGTTGCTCTGTACCGGGTGGTTCTGTGTTCTCTGGTAATCGCACTAATTACGAGGCGATTGATTTCCCTTTGCACTGATGTTTTAATGCGCTTTTTCTAATGTGATATCCATTCAGTGCACCACGGCTATCTTACCGCTTGAGTTTTGTAAACTGTATTAAATTGGATAAAAGAGATACATGTACAAGTAATGCAAGTGCACGGAATTATTGACCAGCATGTGTTTATTTCATCAAAGAAAGTTTTCTATATGCTTATATAGAATAGAATAAGATAGATAAAAAAAGAATAGTTTTGATCCTTTGGGTCCATATTACAACAATATAAATTGATGTATTGAAACACGTATTTTTTTATATTTATTAGCAATTTTAGTGCACTCCAAAAGTTATTCACTGATTGTGTTCAACAAAAACCTCACACCATTCCATGAAACCTTGTGTAACACGTACATGTAGTAGGTCTACTGGTTCATGCTTGAACAAACAGTGTTTTGTGTTTGCCCTAGTGATCTAGTTAGAAGTAAACTGACCACGACCAATATAACACTGGACGGTCAGGGACTGGCACGAGAAATAGGCAGAACATCTTCTCGATGTAAAAATACAAGCTGCGCTTCTATCCTCCATGAAAGTCGGTCAAGGAAGGTTTCTGATTTGTTCCGAAAAATCAGCTATAGATGAATTGATGTATGGTATCCATATTGCAGTATGCAGCGCCACGTTCCAGAGATTTATGAATATCTGTCACTCGGCATTACTGTTGTATTTGCTCGCACATGTCTGTGCAGTATATGAAATAAATGGCAATCATCTGACCTTCAACACGCCCAAATCCAAAGGCCAAGAGACGTGCCCTTGCAGACTATCGAATTTGAAATGCATTCCCAGTTATATAGCATATCATTATCTGTATATGAATCATAACTAACAACAATCTGTAGTCCATTTATTTGGAAAGCAGTGTTACTTGAGACTTTCTCCAGAAATTTGTAAACGAATTTGGGTAAATGATAACATAGAGTACATCAGAACAGGGCGATCTTCTTCATGATTTCTGTAAGGGGTAGATCAGCTGGCTTTAGGGGTGGGGTTCAAGTCAGGATACCATTATTGTTATTTAACGGTATCGTGTTAATCTGCAGCACGATGGAATAGATCCAGGGTAGACTTGGCTGATCCATGCAAACACTAGAGTTCACGATGAGTTCACGAGTTGGGAATAAACACCGGGCGACTATCAGTGGCGTGAATCCAACGGGCGTCATTTTCCAGGCAGGCCTCTTGCACTGTGCAGAGAAGTCGTGCTGTATTTGCACTAAGTATTATGGCTGTTATACTGGTCAGGTGCGTACCGTTTGCATGTGGGGGTGGTCCAGGGATTTCCAGATAGTACCGTGAGGAGTCGTGCTTATTAACAGTCTGGCAATATTACGGAGAGTTTATATACGTGTGGACGCCTTGTTCATATGCATATATATGTATCGGGATATGCGTTGAAAGAAGGAAAGTGTTAACCCGTTATAATCCTGGGAAGCAATAATGTACGGCTTCCAGGAAGAAACGCAGTACGTGTTTTGTCAACAACAGTTGAGTGGAATCACCGAATTCTAGGAGTGTTCAGATCATACTTTCGATAGTGCAACGCGTGAAACATGAACTGCTGGCTGCGGGATAAATAGGATATAGCACGTGTGAAAATTGTCTCATTTCGGCTTAAGAACATTGAAAATAACTACTGAATATCCTCTTGAGCATGCTTGGGTTGTACGATAGGGATAGTGAATTAGAATAGTCAGGTAAGTGTATGTGATGAGTGTAAGTATCAAACTATTATCACCAATACAGCCAAATTTTGACGATTTCAATAACAAACATAAAATACAGCATTTTGCAATAGAAACAAAGCCCGACCAATTACAGTTTGAGTGTTACACTTACATATGAGTGTTACCAATATGTAAGAAAGCAGCTATTGAGCATGTTCCATTGGTTCTCTGGCTACGTTGTTATTATGCATATATTAATATGATGTGATATATTCAGTCTGACGTTTGTCTGAGCTGGGAGTAAGTCGATCAGGTATTGATTTTACCTCGGGTTTTATCCGTCTGGATGCTGCACCGATATCACACATTAATCTCTCAGTGGGTGGATAGTTCTAGCTTCGATGTGCTGAATAATATGCGCAAGATGGTAACAGTATGGATCTAGCACGTTTATCATCGTGTGGACTAACGGAGCAGAGTTACAGTATAGATGATAGTCAGCCATAAATCTGACGCCTGCTAGGATTGCTGTAATTGAACCAGGTACCAACTTTTAGGGCCACGAGAACATGCAAGCTTACAGGCATAGAAACAACCATTATGTCTTCCGTTACCTCAATGCGTAAGTCAACATGACCGTAACCCTCGCATCACGTCTATGATGTTTCACATACTTTTATCTTATTTCCCGACCGATATTTCTTGAGCTAGTCTCATTTGCGTCCATGGCCACCAGCACGTTGGGGACGTGCAATCCGTAGCCATAGGAAAGTAATATTTTCTGGTACATTTAGTACAGGCAAAATGCGGGGCCTTGCACGTGAATCTTTCAATGTGCAATTGACTTGCTCACCTATGAGCACTGATGCTCATTTTCGGAGCGATGTCAACAAAATTTGATATTCAAAGCTGTTTATAGCTGAAGTTATATACTAGTAACTAAGCCAAGTGGCCAAAACACTTACCTGGATTTTTTTACAGTAAATGAGTTCCCGTGTTTGTAATTTAGCTAGTTCTGGATCATCTCTTTCATGCATAAACATTGGGTGACCGTATCTTTAAATCAACTACATACACGATGCTCAATTTATAATTTTCAGTCAATTGTTTGAAACACAGTGCATTGAACAATATACTACGTAGGCCCTAGTAAACTTTTCTGGCAGGGTTTCAAGATTGTTATATTGACTTGAAGAGTGTATTGTGCGTTATAGAACGTTGGTCCACAAAGCATCTTGGTCCAGTTTAAGTCATGAAAATCTATGATCGCCAGGAACACATTACATGTATACAGCAGAGATCATCGACATTGTGGCGTTTTCAATATAGATGATGCATGCGTCTGCAAATGATCCACAGCCTCTACGCATTGCATTTCAGCATCTTACCCATTTGTTTTGTGGATATAATAATGAGAAAGATCCCTCCATAATATGGAGTAGTATCGTTGTTGTATCATTGTGTGTGCTTTACTCCTATCTTAAGCAGTTTATCGTCAGAATTTTCTTCAGGAACATACATGTGATCTGAGTGTGCCCCATGCATTTATAATCTAGTACCTGGCTCTCTCTTTATGTCCATATTGTAGAAATATATGAATATAACTTTTTGGTGTCCCTAACTGAATCTAAGAACAAAGTAATACCATCAGCAATAAATACGTTTGGCAGTCTCAAGGGATTTGTCCGTGTTGCTCTGTACCGTGTATTATTGTGTTCCCTGATTATCGCACTAATTACGAGGCGATTGGTTCCCCTTTGCACTGATGTTTTAATGCGCTTTTTCTAATGTGCACCACGGCTATCTTACCGCTTGAGTTTTGTAAACTGTATTAAATTGGATAAGAGAGATACATGTACAAGTAATGCAAGTGCACGGAATTATTGACCAGCATGTGTTTATTTCATCAAAGAAAGTTTTCTATATGCTTATATAGAATAGAATAAGATAGATAAAAAAAAAGAATAGTTTTGATCCTTTGGGTCCATATTACAACAAGATAAATTGATGTATTGAAACACGTATTTTTTTATATTAATTAGCAATTTTAGTGCACTCCAAAAGTTATTCACTGATTGTGTTCAACAAAAACCTTACACCATTCCATGGAACCTTGTGTAACACGTACATGTAGTAGGTCTACTGGTTCATGCAAGAACAAGCAGCGTTTTGTGTTTGCCTTAGTGATCTAGTTAGAAGTAAACTGACCACGACCAACACTGGACGGTCATTGACTGGCACGAGAAAAGGGCAGAACACTGATGTGAAAATACAAGATGTGCTTCTATTCTCCACGAAAGTCGGTCAAGGAAGGTTTCTGATCTGTTCCGAAAAATCAGCTATAGATGAATTGATGTATGGTATCCATATTGCAGTATGCAGCGCCAGAGATTAATGAATATCTGTCACTCAGCATTACTGTTGTATTTGCTCGCACATGTCTGTGCAGTATATGAAATAAATGGCAATCATCTGACCTTCAACACGCCCAAACCCCGAAGGCCAAGAGACGTGCCCTTGCAGACTATCGAATTTGAAATGCATTCCCAGTTATATAGCATATCATTATCTGTATATGAATCATAACTAACAACAATCTGTAGTTCATTTTACTTGGGACTTTTCTCCAGAAATTTGCAAACGAATTTGGGTAAATGATAACATAGAGTACATCAGAACAGGGTGATCTTCTTCATGATTTCTGTAAGGGGTAAATCAGCTGGCTTTAGGGGTGGGGTTCAAGTCAGGATACCATTATTGTTATTAAACGATATCGTGTTGATCTGCAGCACGATGAAATAGATCCAGGGCAGACTTGGCTGATGCGGGCAAACACTAGAGTTCACGATGAGTTCACGAGTTGGGAATAAACACCGCGCGACTATCAGTGGCGCGAATCCAACGGGCGTCCATCATCTTCCAGTACTGCAGGCCTCTTGCACCATGGTGCAGAGAAGCCGTGCTGTATTTGCACTAAGTTCTTCAGGCAAGTCATCTTTATAGCATCTTACTCTGGCCTGTATTATGGCTGTTATATTGGCCAGGTGCGTACCGTTTGTGTGTGGGGGATGTCCGTGAATTTCCAGATAGAGCCGTGGGGGATTCGTTCTTACTAAGAGACTGGCAATATTACGGAGAGTTTATATACGTGTGGACGCCTTGTTCATAGACGTATGTATCGGGATATGCGTAATCAGAAGGAAACTGTTAACCTTTTATTATCCCGGGAAGCAATAATGTACTGCTTCCAGGAAGAAATGCAGTACGTGTTGTGTCAACAACAGTTGAGTGGAAGCACCGAATTCTAGGAGTATTCAGATCACACTTCCGATAGTGCAACGCGTGAAAAATGAACTGCTAGAGGCGGGATAAATAGCATATTACAGCACGTGTAAAATTGCAATATTTCGGCGTAGGACATTGGAAGTTATCATTGAATATCGTCTGGTGCATGCTTGGGTTGTACGTCTACAGGGATAGTGAATTAGAATAGTCAGGTAAGTGTACCGGGGTATGTGATGGATGTTATATATCTATATATCTGAAGAAAGCAGCATACTGAGCATATCCCATTGGTTCTCTGGTTATATTGTTATTATACATATATTAATGTCGTAACAGTTTTCAAATTATGATTTTTTATTTCTTAAACCTGTTGTGATATGTTCAGTCTGGCGCTTGTCTGAGCTGGAAGTAAGTCGATCAGGTATTGATTTTACCTCGGGTTTTATCCGTCTGGATACTGCACCGATATCACACATTAATCTCTCAGTGGGTGGATATAGTTCTAGCTTCGACGTGCTGAATAATATACACAAGGTGTGAACAGTATGGACCCAGGACGTTTATTATCGTGTGGACTAACGGAGCCATGTACACGATAGTCGGCAGTAAATCTGACACCTGCTATGATTGCTGTAATTGAACCAGGTACCAGATTTTAGGGTCAAATACTGTGCAAGACAAGGTGCAGGCGCAGGGGCATTTTGGATCGCTCTACACAGCTAACCGACCTCTATTGATACGAGCACCACTACATCATGTATACAGCTCTGATGAATACAATCAAATTTGAAGTTATGGGCAATAGAAGCAACCATTTTCTCTTCTGTTTCCTCAATGCATACAAGTCAACATGACGGTAACCCATGCACGCATCATGTCAATGATGTTTTATACGTTTTTCCTATTTCCCGACAGATATTTCTTGAGCTAGGATGTCGCACGCGTCCACGGCCACCATCACGCTAGGTGGCGTGCCATCCGTAGCTAATGGCGCCCCTGGAGGCCCGGTGGTCCAGCCTTACGGCGCCCAGCCGCACCCTGCCTCTACCATCGTCCAACCCTACGGCGCAACGACTTTGACCCCGCAGCAACAGGCCCAGCAGAACCGAAACCGTCGTCGACAACGACAAACCGTTCCCGAGCACATGCGGCAGGCAGCAGCAGCGCCCCAAGCGAATACAGGAGGTGGCAGCGGTGGAGGAACTATCAACATCGCACCACAACAGACACACGCGGCTACACCTAGGCACCAGAGATCCGCCGTCTCCGGGCCGTCGTCCATCCAACGCGAAGGAGACCTAGGAACTGTATACCAGGCGAGAGGCCCGCTAGTGTCCTCAACTCCGGACCAAGCCTTCCAGACTCAAAGTCTCTTCAAGGAGAGCGTACGGCCCCTTGAGCCCGCCACCAGCGCTCCAGTTCCCATCAAGGGCGGCCTCTCAGCCGACTGCGCCCGGCGGATGCAGCTGGCCAGGCAGAAGCTCGCCCAGTTGAACCTCGCCACGGGCATCATGGATCAGTACAGGAGGAGGTTCAACGTTCTGGACCTCAACAAGGATGGAGTGGTCAACTTGAGAGAGTTCGCGGCTATCAGTCGTGTCCTTGGGTACAAGTTCACTAAGGATGAAATCATGGTATGTGTTTATATATTGTACATGTAGGGTTTTGTTCCTGTGAATATTTTGGCCGTTGTCACAACGTTATGTTGATTGTATCTGTCGGGGAAGGGGCAGAACATTTTAATGTGAGTCTTAATCATTAGAGTTGTGTTTATAGTCTATTTGTACGCGTGTACCGGTACATGTATATTCACATTGTGAGCACTGTAGTGTTCTACACAGGTCATTCTTTTTTAGAATGGTCATCAATGATTCTGCCCATTATCTAGTACATACACGTCATGTTGCGATTACAGGAGATATTCGGTAGAACGGATCTCGACGAGTCTGGTGATATCAGCTTTGAGGAGTTTGCTCTAGCCATGTATGAACGCTCACAGAAAACCAAAGAGTAAGGATCAAATGCTCGTGCAATACATAAACATGTCTATGACAGTCCTACTATAGATAGGCTACAAATTGGATAAAACCACTTACCCTATGAATAACTGAAATACCCCCATCTGCTCCATTACAAGATGGTGATTTTCACAGGGCGCAGCTGAATAAATTGTGTATATCCTACAGTTACATATCAGTTCTACCAAACCAACGAATATACATGTACACAAAATCAATACCAAGACACATAATATTAGGAATCACACATTGTAAATTAATTAATCTAAACCCATTAAAATAAATGTAACCAAACTGAACCCATTGGCTGCATGTGTCGTACAGATTGGCGCCATACCGGGAGAAGTTTCGTCTGTATGACTGGAAGGGGCGGGGCTACATTACGTCTGAGGAGGCTTATCCAATCCTGAAGAAGGAGCTGGGCTTCGACGAGAACAAGACCGAGACGATGATTGATATGTTTGACAGAAACAAGGACTACAGGCTCAGTTTGTTGGAGTTTATCGACTTCTACAAGAAAGTCGAGGAACTGTACGTGGCTCTTCATGAAATTGGAGTTGTCACTGCATTTAGTATTCAGTAGACCTACTACATGTAGTAATATCAGAAAAACCTACAGCTGTGGGACTGCTATTGTCGGTAGCTTATTACATGTGACTCTAATAATGGTGTATATTAAATACTGGTAATCTTGTCAAGGTACAGATGACCATTCGCGTATTAGATCCGGTATATTGAGGTATATCTTGAGTACATGTACTTCTCATGATTTCCTTACAGAAAACTCCAGGTTCAGAACGCGTTTCGGGATTTCGACCGTAACGGTGACGGTTACGTGGACGCGGCCGAGGCGAAGGCGATCCTGATTCCCAAGGGTTTCACGCCGCAACAAGTCGAGGCGCTGATCTTCAAACACGACCTCGACGCTGACGGCAGACTCAGCTTCAAGGAGTTCGCTTCGTTTTGGGACGTACAAGTTGTCTGAGATCGAGCTGAATGGAACTGTGATGTCTGGTGTTTTCTTCCTTATTTTCTTCATCGATGATATCTATCACGTTCGTACTCTTTACGTGACTCATAAAGCGCGGTGTTTCGGCCCATCTATGTCACGTTAACTTACATGTATGTATATTATTTGGACCATCATCCATACTTGTTTATAGATATTGATAATCTAAAATCAAATCTCGAAGCAATGCGTAATAATGAAATTTCCCAATATCATGAATATGCATATCGCAAATTCCTTTTTTTGTGTGATATATATAAACATAATCCCTATCCTCCGTTGTATTTGATTTTCCTAGTAACGGAGTTCGGAATAACGGGATACGATTGTACTGAGTTACAAACTGTCATGCAGTGAAATGCTTGTTGGATTCAAAATATGGTTTTGTTTGAAAAGTTAGCACAGTCTGTTGTTGTATATGGAAAGATGTCGGAAGTTCTTCTGTTTGCAAAAGCGTTTACCTAGTTTGATAATGTAGCTAAATGTTTATGCGACCACTAGTGACCAAATACACTTGGTTACACACTGACATATATATGTATACATACTGTTGAGCGTATAACAGCACATATTTAGAACATTATATCGATGTGATATTATTTGTAAATGGTTTATTTGCTCCCATTTTGGTGTATTTTCCGTTATTCATATTACACATTTATATCAATTTTGCTTCCCTCTTATGTACATGAATTCCTTTCTGTACAACCTCTTGCTGTTGTCCGTAAATGCTGATATTCTTATAAACATTTTGGCAATTATTATCCATCGCCTAAAATACCCATTTTATGTCTACAATTGTTACCCTGCGACTATTTATTATTGATGAAATAAAAGATATACGATCATACACAGGTGGCCTTTGAAGAAATGTTCCAAAGGGATGCATGATCCATGTGCAATTTTTGGTTCATATCTCGGCCGTTTTGTAACAAACTTACATGAAATTTGGAATATATATTCAGCATATATCTATGAAGGTGACAGGAAAAAGCGATTGACGATTTCAGTAGTGAATTAGTATATAAATATAGTTGAATATTGCTCGAACGAACGTTAATTTTGCCTACACGAACGTTGCCTACACGTAGAATTACATGGTGTAGTTTCTTAACTAAAACGAGTGCACATATCCGTGATCAATTACCTACCCTTCAATTTCAAATATCCCATCAATATTCATATCAAATTGATGTGCAAATACGTATATCTATTGCGATTCACTGAAAATGTCTTGTGCCGCTCAGTGAAGCGCTATATAGGTACAGATCAGGGGATTATTCGTATGGGAAATACCGTCAAAGTTCAACTTTCGAGAGTGTTCTACTCCGATGTAAGATTGTTGTGATTTTGGCTCTATACTACGGAAGCTCTGAAAGGACATGGTGAAAAAAATTAATATCTCGTAATTACGACATATTATCTCGTATATACGATTTTTGTATATCTCGTATATACGACATATTATCTCGTATATATGACTTGTTTGTATCTCGTATATACGACTTGTGTATCTCGTATATATGACTTGTATATCTCGTATATACGACATAATTATCAATGAACTGGCAATTCGCATTTCCTCAGTGGTCTTCCATAGATGCCAGCGATGTAGATCCATATACAAGTCGTACCGTATTGACGCGCATACAAGGACATAAGAACACTTCTCATAAACTAAAGAATGGGGACCTAATTAAATCCCTGGCACACTTACTCATAACTGTTTGGGTGCTACACTGTTCCAAGCCTATAACCATGATAACACACACATTTGACATATACAATTTAATTTCATATAATTTCATATTTTTTAAAGGCCACAAGAGTATATGTTTAATGTCCAAATGCTGCACATGTAAAATTGCAATGCTTTTGCCCGAAAGACGTGTAATTTTTCACAATGTGGAATCATTAACATACAAATGTTCTTATATGTGGGTGATGTTTTTATTGCATTTTTGTTTAAAATTCACATATTTCTTTGTCCGAATATGAGGACATTCTCACATATAAGGACATGTGCTTATATGCGCGTCAATACGGTATATACGAGATATACAAATCGTATATAGGCCTACGAGATTATGTCGTATATACGACATAAAGAATCTCGTATATACGAGATAATATGTCGTATATACGAGATATACACAAGTCGTATATATACGAGATCATATGTCGTATATACGAGATATACACAAGTCGTATATACGAGATAATATGTCGTATATACGAGATATTATTTTTTTTCACCTTGTCCTTTCAGAGCTTCCGTACTATACTACTCTTAGAAGTCGCTGAATTCTAGAGTTTTCAGTTGAGTTTACAATGCCAACGGATATACACGTTTTTAATGCGACTGACAATCGCCCAGTGTATTTCCCACGCCGATGATGAATAACATGCTATTTTGAACATCAAACAACCACCAAGTGTCGAGATATTGTTCTATGATAAGCAATCTAATCATAGTCAAGAAACTGCACCCTAAAACGTTGACTGTTTCCTATGTAAGTTATGTTTAATTGGCGATGTATAACGTTCAGGATCTGTGTGACTATTGACTGGGTGTTCAATTTGGTCATTGGTCAAGTTTTGTATATCTGCAGAGATATAGCCCGAATAGAACATACCAGAATTCGGCTGATAAGGCATCGATCCTGACCGTTGAGCAACCTTAACCAGGAAAAAAATTACCATTGCTTCACTGTGAGAGTAAATCGTTATTGTAAACCAGTGTACAGAGTACTGTAATGTTTCAAGACATTGTTACACGTAAATTGCTTGGAAGAGTGTATTTTCATGTGAAATACACGGACATGCATTAATCATGCTTACATGTATGATACACAAGACGTTTCGTACATTCACTTTATTGACAAAGCTGCCATACATTCCCTTTTCTGGAAAATCGTATCAACTACAATCACGGACCGGGACCTAAAAACAAAAAAGAACAAAAAAATATGTATGACGTGACTTTTTAATGTAACTGTCTAGGTTTAATGGGCCTGTATCCAGCAACCGTCATTATATTCGGACGTCTATAGATAGATACTAGTAGACAATTGCTTTTCCTTTCCGAACATGATATAACAGTTTTAAAATGTTTGCAAAAACTGAAGAACGAATGTAAAGATAATGGACCCACATGCAAATGACGGTATTTAAAATGTGAACTTTTGAATAAGTGTGACTGGAAAAAACCCATTGCGAGACAAAATACAAGGTGATAACTTACACAATATGATGTTGATGACGGCCGGATTTGGAACCAGGTCACGTGGTACCAATGGCGGACTTCCATCGTTTGGACAGATCCGGAAGTTCGTATTATCGACGTGGAAGTAGCATTTATGTGAGCCAAAGTCGTAATCGATCCCGAAACAAAGCTGGTCCCCAATATTGACCACAGACGCCGGTATACCTAACATCATCAGAGGCGTGTAGCAGAGGTACCAATCACATCAAATCAAATAATAACCAATATTAACCATGACTGATTAACATAAATATGATATTGCTCAAGCGTGCATAATTCGTTATTTTTGCTCAGAGGAATAAACTGGTTATAAAGCCAGTAAGCGAAAAGATTACACAAAATTGAATGATGCGGCTTGTTCGATTGCCGTTACCTGTTCCAGCAGAGGCGCATTTCTTGAGACAGTCGCTCAAACTCTTGATGCCTTTCTGCTCGATTCCCCTGAAAAGCTGAGCCCCCAGCGTGATCCGGCCTTCTGGAGCCTCGGGTACTTCTGAACAGATAAGAATACCACCAGGTAGTTACATGTTTACAAAAAAACTTTTGCGCCTATTCTATGTAGTAATGCCTTAAAGGCGGAACGTAGGCCTACATGTAAATTCAATTATACATTAGCCTACGTTTGATGGCAGTTTGTTACCGTTTTTAGAACGTTTGAAAACCCAGTTGATGTGTTTTGGAAAATGCTTCCCTGTCAACAAGAACTTACGACATGGAACCTTCTTGAAATGTGTCAGCTTTTTGTGTCCCCTGATGGAGCCACAAGCGGTGAAGTTTGTGTGCAGGTAGCACTTGTGTAGCCAGGGGTTGAAGTCCCCAGCAAAACAACTAGGCGTCGCTGCACACGCCTTCTCGCACTTCTTCAAGCTCTTAAACTTCCCAAATATCTGCGTACCGCCGGCAACGTAGAAACCCGGCATAATGGTCACAATCTTCACTGAAAGGTGTCAATTATAACCAATAATACCTAATATAAACACTTAAATGCAATAAGAAATATCATATACATATAGTTTGCTGGCAAATATCAGTGGTTGCAGTGTAAATCAACTATAACTTTACTTTTCTTCTTTTTCTTTTGAACCCGAACAGGGACGTATATTCTTTCCAATTTCGTTTTCTTCTTTCTTTTGGATTTCCCATATCCCGTTTCATGGTCGTCCTCGTATCCACCATGATCACGTTCGTCGTCATAGTGACCGTGGTCATAATCGTCATCATAATCTTTGTCGTCGTCATAACGTTTCATGGTCTTGCGTCTTTTCTTCTTCATGATCTTTTTAGGAGGTCCGTAGCTAGGACGCAGTGGCGGTTTTCTGTCGTAGCTACGCCCCTGGGTAGGGGCCTGTGGTCGTGCGTGTGGTCTGGGAGGGGATGCGCGTGGGGGCGGTGGCTTAGGCGCCGGTGGACGATAGACGGGTTGCTGTACTGGCATCGGTGGTCGTGGAGGCGGGGCGTAGCTAGGAATCATCGGCTGCGGCTGTGGTTGGTACGCGAATGCTGGTCGATGTTGTGGCTGCTGGTACACCTGCTGCGGCGCTACCACCGGAGCCGGCATCATTAAAGGCTCGTACATTTGCTGTTGGGATGGCCGTTGGTAACTCTGTTGCAAAGCTTGCTGCGCATTGTTGTGCAGACTCGCTTGTACAGTCCCCTGCTGCTGGTAAAGCGCGGGTTGATAATACACAGAAGGTTGACTAAGCACGGATGGTAGCTGGTAGGCGATACTGTGACTCTGAGATGGCTGTATTTGTTGAAGCTGGTTGATATAAGACTGTAGATACTCAGCGTATGTGGCTTTAGCAGATACCGGGGCTGATGTAGGACGGTACACAAATGGAATATTACCTTGCAAATTGAAGAAAAGTGTTTCGAGTTTAGCACCATGAAGCTTAAGAATAAACAACTATTTTCATCATTCCTTCGGTGTTTTGTTGACCTTTCAGCTAAATTTGCTAAATGCAACAAACAACTGTTCATACTTTATATGATTATTATGGATAGGGGTTGCCCTACATCGGATGTCATGTATCATGTGTCATCGGTCTAAGGGTTATTTTTCTCGAAGTTATATTGTTATAATTCATAGTTTGTAGCAATAAATACAATATATCACAAAAGCATGCAGCATACCCACCAATCACCGCTATGCGCTGTCCACAGACGGTGCAAAAACTACAAAATACCATAAATAGGGCTATTGTATCCATGTTTCCAGTACTTTCGTGGTATCATGTCACAAACTCCATCTAAAGCTGTTTGTTTACTATTTATCTAAATATAAGTCTGTAGGTATTTGCGTCCACGTAGGAACTATGACATACATGTATGCAATCTCACGAAAAATAATGGGGATGTTTTGTCGCTGGTTTGTCAATTCCAAATAAAAAGTACATTTTACCAAACAGGGACATACTAATAGTATGCTGCTCCCATATAATGATACCTACGAGTCAATCATTTGTAATGTAAAAAGACAATGCCGAAAATGCAAATAATTCAAGGAGCATGCTATAATTGATAGAGTGTCGCGCTGGCGTGATGCGTGCGCATGCCACTGTTATCGCCCGGAGCTGTATGGCGTCTTCCGGTGACAACAGGCGAGTTAAAATATACTATAAAACACTCCTAAAAGTTGAAAGTTTCTGTCTTCATATACTTTCCCGGAGGCCTGGTGAAATATGTCGTATGTTAAAATATGTCAAGAACAAAGGCATAATTGGTCACCCAATGTGATCTTAGAATTGGTGTGTTAATATGAATTATATATTGAACTGAATCGACATGTATATTCGATGGCATTTTAACTGAACTATTCAACAATTGCTCACGAGCACAAATTGGTCATGTTGAACCCCAATAGATTATATTATCATATTATATTCTGTAAACTGATGCGTGTTTCATGCATTTTTGCATTATGACGATATTGTTGTTGTGAAAATCATCAAATAAACCATTAAAAAATATTCCATATGAATATAGTAAATGTATTGAAAGACGGCTGTCTGCATGATCTTAAAAATGGCCACAATAATGCTTCTCAAAGAAAATGGAATATGTAATATGAGACCATTCGAGGGTACTTTAGTAATATCCTCATAATTATTTGAAATTTGCGTGGTTGTAGATACCTAATTAGTGATTGGGGTTAATCCGTAGTAATGATCATGATGATTATGTCATTATGACTAAGGCTATGGGGTGTATAATGTGCATAAACTTTCAGATTAAGTTGAAAATAGACCAAACTTGAGTCGCAGTGATGTAGAGTTTTAACCCTAATTAGGGATATCCCAATTAGAACGCATACTTAGGAGCTTCATATTCAACAAGTGTCTTTATTCAGACCATCTCAGAAATGAAAAAGTCAATTGGGAAACTCATTGATCTGTATATTGATTATAAACAGATCAATATTCCACACATATTAGATTTGAAGAATCACTGGATAGGTAATTCAATTCATTTTAAATGGTATAATGTAGGGATCTGTGTTATGAAACTGAGTACAATACCAAGTGTATACCCCCCTTATTTCGTATTACCAGAAACCCATAAGAGAGTTTCTGGTATTACGTAAATCGCAAAAATATATGTTCAGCGGAACTCGTTTTTAAAGGGTGTCAGCAATGAAGTTTATCACTATTAATGGGAACACCATTTAATCCATTCAGTAAGCCTCGGTGAATAAAATTATACCAGTGGGTGGAGAATTTGAATGGTACTGCGAGGGAAAATTCACCCCATGTACTATATGTGGAATTCATTAAATTTGTTCAGAGCTGTAAATGAAATTTTTTTATCGACTGGCCATAGAAAGATAAACATTGAAGACATGCAAACTGAAGACATCGCTGGATAGGTAATGCAATTCCATTCCCAATGTTATATAACATGTGGTAGTCTGGAGGAAGTTGGCTAAGTTGTGTTTTGGAGTACATACAATGTTTTATTGGTGATTCTGGTCAATAAAGTCATACAGAACCCCAATCCGCATGATGCCACTTTGTCATCCTTGAGCAATTTTCTATGAGCAAAATTCAAAATGGCCGCCGCCGAAATCGCTCAAACCCTATTTTCACCTGTAACTCTGCCAAAAATTGAGATAGAGACTTGATTTTGGTGTCCAGTCATATGTTTTAGAGGTCTAGGAATTCAATCAAACATATAGCTATGCTCTAACTCCTTCCCTTCATGGGATAAATAAAACATTGTATGTACTCCAAAACACACCTAAGCATCGCATCCACATTCTACCACCAGACTATAGTGATCTGTGAAATGGAAGCGACATAGTAGGCTATTTACCAAGTATACCACCCCCCCCCCCCCCTTGTTTGGAGCATATGATGACGTGTTTAGGGGAACTCTTTTTTAAAAGGTGTCAACAAGTCTATCCCTAAAATTTAGGGGTTCACAGAGGATAACTCATCCCATATAGGGTGCACACCTGGTATCCATCCGCCAATCTCCATGCACCCAATCAAAAATGCTTTAAAAACTTGGATTTCGTCAAAGGCTCGGCGCCAACACAGCCAAATACTGGTGACTTTGTTTATCTGGACATAGCAAAAAAACGAGCGTGTAACGTCTATGACAAATTCACTTTTGTATTACTGCCGAGTCGTATAGCTCTCAGAACAATAAACAACATGTGGATTTCCTTCCCTTTTTGCAGAGATAATAAGGTCTGAATTGGGACAATTTACATTGATTTATAAGGCCTTGAAAAGCAGGTAGGCCTATGTAGTCTGTTCTACTTGAGGGATTCGGGGAATTTGTTTAGAGTTGTCGATGAAGAGTTTGTTTGACTGACCTCAGACAGATAATTATTCAACATAGACAGATAAAACATCACTGGATAAATAATTCAATTACCGTTCTAATGGTATATACCATGTAGTAATACGTGCCATGAATCTGAAAAAAGTAGGCTATTTACAAAGTATCCCTTCACTTTGAATACCGGTATGCGAAAATCGCGAAAATGTGTTTAAGGGTACCATGGAAAGCGGTCTTTTCCACAATGAAAGTTGTTTTTTTCACCTCGGTTAGGGTTAGGAACTACAAAACCTCAACAGCTCAACTGGCCCCTAATTTATTATGGATAGAACCTAAACCATGTATCTACCTGCAATATAACATGAGTTACAGCCCTAAACATGATTTTGGAATTTTCGACAGTGCTCATTTAAGAAAAATGCCCAAAAATCGATTCACGTCAATCATAAAACTAACTTAAAAAGTTGGTTCCGGAGGATAAATTGCTTAGGGGAGTGGGAGGAGTGAAATCACAGCTATTATACATAGCAATCTAGCAAAGTTTTGTCGAGAAGATATATTATTTCCGATGCAAAAGTGATCAACGTTTTTTAGATAAGTTATTTTGGGGAATTCATGTGAGCCAGAGCCAATTTACCTATATAAATAATGTGCATCCGCAAACTCAGACTGTCTTTCTCTGTAACTTTGAGCATCCACCGACGCCTCAAAAACTAAATTGACCGTAAAATACGATCAGTCCGTCTTCGTCCGTCCGTATTTCAAAAATACGCGCAATTCTCATATTATGCCACGCAAGAAACGTGCTCTAATAGTGGCTACTGCACAGCAAAAAAATGGTGTCAGTAATGGCCTACACAATGTGGTGTGCGATCAAATAGTGCCTAAAAAAACCCTTAGACTTCGTCAGAGGCTCGGCGCAGTCAAATACTGGTGCCTTTCTTTATCTGAACATAGCGAAAAAAACGAGCGTGTGACTATATATGACAAATTCACTTTTGTATCACTGCCCAGTCGTATAGCTCTCAGAAACAATAAACAACATGTGGATTTGAAGATTTCCTTCCCTTTAGTAGAGATAATAAGGTCTGAATTGGGACATTAGACATTGATTTAAGGCCTTGAAAAGCAGGTAGGCTTATGTAGTCTGTTCTACCTGAGGGATTCGGGGAATTTGTTGTCGAGGTGTCGATGAAGAGTTTTTTTGACCGATCATAGACAGATAATTATTCAACATTAACAGATAAGACATCACTGGATAGGTAATTAAATTACTGTTCTAATGGTATATAGCATGTAGTGATACGTGCCATAAAACTGAAACAGTAGACTATTTACAAAGTATATCCCTCTGAATACCGGTATGCGAAAATCGCGAAAATGTGTTTAAGGGTACCATGGAAAGCGGCCTTTTCCACAATGAAAGCTGTTTTTTCACCTCGGGTAGGGGTCAAAACTACAAAACCTCAACAGCTCAATTGGCCACTAATTTAATATGTATAGACAACAAACCATGCATCTGCCCGCAATATAACCTTGGTTATAGCCCTAATCATGATTTTGGAATTTTCGACAGTGCCCATTTTAAAAAAATGCCCAAAAATCTATTCTTGCCAATCATAAAACTAACTTAAAAAGTTGGTCTAGGAGGATACATTGCTTAGGGGAGTGGGAGGAGTGAAATCACAGCTATTATACATAGCAATCTAGCAAAGTTTTGTCGAGAAGATACATTATTTCCGATGCAAAAGTGATCGACAGGTTTTAGATAAATTATTTTGGGGAATTCATGTGAGAGAGAGCCAATTTACCCAATAATGTGCATTATGCTCATACACATAGCGCTTGTCCGCAAACTCAGACTGTCTTTCTCTGTAATTTAGAGCATCCACCGACGCCTCAAAAACTAAATTTGACCGTAAAATACGATCAGTCCGTCTTCGTCCGTCCGTATTTCAAAAATACGCGCAATTCTACTACGCAGCAAAAAAATGGTGTCAGTAATGGCCTACACAATGTGGTGTGCGATCAAATAGTGCCTAAAACCCTTAGACTTCGTCAGAGGCTCGGCGCAGTCAAATACTGGTGCCTTTCTTTATCTGGACATAGCGAGAAAAACGAGCGTGTGACTATATATGACAAATTCACTTTTGTATTACTGCCCAGTCATATAGCTCTCAGAACAATGAAAAACGCGTGGATATCCTTCCCCTTTGTAGAGATAATAAGGTCTGAATTGGGACAATTTACATTGATTTAAGGCCTTGAAAAGCAGGTAGGCCTATGTAGTCTATTCTACCTGAGGGATTCGGGGAATTTGTTGTCGAGGTGTCGATGAAGAGTTTATTTGACTGATCTTAGACAGATAATTATTCAACATTAACAGATAAGACATCACTGGATAGATAATTCAATTACTGTTCTAATGGTATATACCATGTAGTGATACGTGCCATAAAACTGAAACAGTAGGCTATTTACAAGTATATCCCTTTGAATACCGGTATGCGAAAATCGCGAGAATGTGTTTAAGGTACCATGGAAAGCGGCCTTTTCCACAATGAAAGCTGTTTCTTCACCTCGGGTAGGGGTCGAAACTACAAAACCTTAACAGCTCAATTGGCCACTAATTTAATATGTATAGACACCAAACCATGCATCTGCCCGCAATAGAACCTGAGTTATAGCCCTAAATATTGTAAAGTTATTGACTATCGTCCGCTCTTCGGGATCCTCGAGGATAGTCCTCTCACCACGAGTCCTTGCGGACGCGCATCCGCTATTCCGGATCCTTGCGGCGGCGCCGCTCACCGGAGGTCACTGCGGACACGGTGACCACTCTAGCATTTGACGGTAACCAGGTAACAGCCCACCCGACACTCCCAGGCCTACGGACACCGTTCAGAAACTGGTTCATCACCTCGGTGTTAGCTGGAGGGGCCTGGCGAGCCGCGGTCTGCCTCGGGGACGGAACCCCGTACAGTCCAACATGCTGGCCAGAGCCTATGTCACATGTCACACGTCCCGGGAAGGGAGAGAACTGGCGATCCACAGGGCTTGCGCCCCCGAGTCAGCAACTTGTCTCTCCCAGCCCGGGCCTCCCCATGGAAATCGTCCCCAGGGCTCTAGGAGCCCACTACTCCCGAACAGGGAACTCAAAGCTCATGGCGAGCTCCGAGTGCATCCTGTCACTCGATCTTGGACAATCTCCTCGACCGAGCAGCCTCCAGTGTATATATAATACACCAGAAACTAAAGGCTGCACGCGAAGTATAATCAAACCATTGTTATAGTTTACTGGAGCGTAAATTACAATGCGTTGCCGTGGCAACGCACGCTCGAACGGAGCGTGTCAAAACAAGGCCAAGAATGAAAAGGCCACATAAATGGCATGTATGTTTACAATCACCTGCCGCGTGCTTAGGGCAAAATCGCCACATTACCCCCTTCTTACAATGTTGGTCCCCAACATGTTCCGCCCGCGCCCAAAATGCTCGAAACCCGACGAAGGCTTCGCATGGCGGGGGCTGGAAGAAGGCAAGATGGCAACGCCCGGAAGTCACGGCGCAAAACTAGGACTTTAAGAGTCCCTTTTGGAAGAATGGGGAACTACCCCCGGACTTACGGAGTAAACTATAACGCGCTTTGTAATTTTGACTAAACCCTCATAAACAAGCTAAAATTTTGACCGAGGTGGTCCAAAACCGTGTGATGACCTTAGAAGGTCATCCATTATAAAAGGACGGTGTGTCGAGTCTTTGAAATATCTTTAAGGTTAAACTTTAAATTTAGAAATTTTGTAAAACAACACACCGAGTGATCAAAAGTGGTAGTACCTCTAAAAAGTGTTGCCGACCGCCCTGCCAGCCGGCTCCTCAGATCCGCAGAACGGGTCTGAGGCGGGGCGGAGCCGCGGGAGCGACTCCGGCATGCCCGCATGACATATGTACATCTAACAGACACACATACACCTGCGGACAGCTGTCGCAGACAGCTATCAAAGCCAACGCGGCAAGCCGCATCGACTGCCAGTATCTGTATACTACAACCCGCACAGGCCTGTGTAAAGACACGCAGATGGACGGACGTCTGCACTTACATGCAGCCGCCCGCCCGCCCGCACGCCTCCAGCACGGCCGGCATGGGGAATTTACAACTGGCGAAATCACCCACATCTCGAACACCGGCCACGCGGATCCCGCGGGATCCAGCGCTGCAACAGCGGACGAAATGCGAGTGGCACAAAACACATGTGCTACACATCTGGAGATTAATAAATAATCCGGGTACGACATTTTTACATATATATACATGTAACAAATGATGACAGCTATACTACACGTGCAGCAATGCACGCGGTGTCGCTGCAAAACTCTGTCCCCGGTCATACCGACACACTGCCAGACCAACATACAAACACCATAAAACTCATGCGGAGGCAGTCATTTCCCTCCGGTGACTCCAAATCAAACCATGTATACGGGTAGAAAATACATTTCTATCCCGGGGGACCTTGCAAATATCATACAGTAATTAAGATTAGTCAAAATTAATCACCCCAGCAAGGTAGAAATTGGGCATAAAATTGACAGTAACCACTAACTTGTGGTTGTTACGAATATGTCAGACGAAAACAACAATAAATTGTCATTCTCCAGTCTTTTCGGATATCACAGCAATCCGTCACTGTCAAAATTAGCGCAATCCCTTACACCCCTCTAGCGAAAGCAGAAATCTCCCGATTTCTTACTCTCTATTGCACCGGAAAGGAAATTTCACATACTTGTCTCACTTTGTGTCATTAAATGAGCAAGAACAGAATTCTCCAGAGACATGCCGCACACTTGTGGCTTATAATCCTCCCATAAATAATACATGAGATGGAATATAAACAAAATCACTCCCCATAGCCGCTGGTACGCTTACAAGGCGATCGAGCAAGCCCATGACAGGCGGACAGACAATTGGGCGCCCTGTAGGCGTTCATGACGTGCCCACTAGCATCCCCAACGTACAGCCCGGCCGCGGAGCAAGCCCGGTCAAACCTAGAGCCCAAACAAACGACTACCGGAGCCTCAATGATTAGGGGGCGAACCCTTCATACCGGCACCCAATCTAGAGGCGCCCAAAGATGGTGAAAGCAATAGCCGGCGGACGTCCGGAGCTGCCCGCGGACGGAGTCCAGGCCGGACGCCTACCATAGAACGGCGTATTGCCCTTATCCAATGAATATGAAATTGGAATTAAAAGCCACCACAAGTGTTGCACATGTAACATACGACCCCCTTCTTAGAAGGAGGCCGGGGTTCCGGTCATTCCGGCCGGACCGCGTATTGTAAGGTACGATCCGGACGAAGTGCGTCATCACACCGAAGTGCGTCATCTTAAAGCGTCGCGAACGCCGGACGAGTCACGCGGACGAACCGCGGACGTCAGTCCTCACGTGCGGACACTATCCCCGCGTCCAGAGCCAGTTCCCCAAATCCGTGGGAAGGCGCTTCTCCCGTAGCGGACGTAAATCCCAACCTCAGTCTGGCCACTTAAGAGGCTGTTCCGGGACCAGGGCGTCCGGCAGATCCACAAAAGTTGTCCGGCCAGCGTAGCCGCTGTGTTAACTACGCCGGACTACAGGCAAACTGATGCGGATAGGGTTGCCGCACGTCCCTAGCGCTGAAAACTACGGGAGGGCGGATGCGGAGTGGCGGCGTTACGACATGAAAGTATCCACGGACCTCAACTTTTGCACCTCCTGGTCTATGACCTCTTGGTGCACTATCGCTGCCCGACGAAGACGCTGCTTGAGAGGACGCTCGTCCACGAGGTCGATGCAGTGTTTGGCGACATCAGTCTTGCCAACCGCACAATCAGGACCCATGAACACATCCGCGTACTGCCGCAGCAGTTTGCCGAGCGCTTGGCGCTGCTCTTCATCCAGCCGGTCCTTCGGAACCCGAGATTCCAAATGGTCCGGCAGGGTGAACGGGTCATCTCCGGCGGCCGCCGCCGCGCACGCAGCGTGGCAGACAGGATCGTCGGGGAGGACACGACTCGATGACGCGGGAGTAGCAGTAGCTGCTATGCATCCGCGCCGCAGCACAATCGGAGCATCCGTAGGATTCACCACAAGGATGGGCATCGCGCGGGGGTTGGACATGACCAGGGCCCCACCCAGCACGAGTCCAGTTCCTTCGGCGAAACTGCTCACGGGTTGCACTATACATGGTCGACCATCGAGGGGCATGCGGGGACGACGCGGCCTCGCCTCAATGATCATCTCACTCATTGGCGGCACTACCACAGTGCGCGCTGCCCGCATTTGAAATGAATGCATCGGGCCCGAGCGGAAGAGAAAGTGTATGTGTAAGTGTAAGTGTATTCCATCCGGAATTCGCCAGCACTGAAGTTGGCGGTCACCCGGTGGACCCGTAGAAAATTCATTCCAATAATCCCGGCCGCTCCGATATACACAACGATTGCCTCTGTCAGATACACCTTGTCCCCAAGGGTAATAGGCAGATCGATGATGCCGTGGATACGGATGCAGTTGTCACCCGCTCCGTAGAGCTTGTAGGGTCCGGGATCCCGCAACTCAAGGTTGCGGAGCGCGGGCTCCTTCCTGAACGTTCCTGCGGCAATGAGGGTCACCTCCGGGCCAGAGTCCACGAGGAACCGGACCGGCTCCCGTCCGAAGGACAGGGGCAGGTACCAGCAGGGGTCCCTCACCAGCGCGCAGGTAGGGCGATACCGTTCGCACACGCTGGGCTCATCTACGGAGTCCTCACCATCCGCCTCAGCCGCGGAGGAGCCAGACTGATCCCCAAGGACTACTTCCGGAGAAGTCATATCAACTTGAGGTTCGTCCTGCCCATCAGCGGGTGGGGCGGCATCTGATGCCACGGAACAACTATCCCCGGACATAGTGTTGGTCGCCACCACGTCCGGATCTAGTTTCCCTGCCGTGGGTTCCGACCTTGCTGTCCCGGAGGACCAGACCAGAAGGAATTCCTCCGTTGCGGGCCAGGGAGGGCTCCCTGGTATCCGCGCGACCGCAGGCGTTCCAACAACTCCGGACACTTCAGCCAAAAGTGTCCCTGCTTTCCCCAGAAGTAACAGGGACGGTTCTGGGCTGGTCCGGAGGTGAACGCGCAACATTCTGCGGGTCCCAGAGCTTCGATCCCGGCGCAATGCGCAATCATCTGCGCGGCGCCGAAATCGTATTCCTCCATGTCGCACTCGTCCGAGGACGAGCACGGCGCGGCTGGTGCCGCATGTGCGGGCATCCCTGTGGAGGGTGCCGGCACACTAACCCACTGCGGGGTAGGTTCCCTGGCGGGTTCCCGGACGACCGGGTCTTGCCACGGGGTTAACTGCGACGCTTTGGCCGGAGGAGGGGTCGCCGCCTGCGCGGGAACAGCCGAGGCCGGAGCCGGGGCCGGAGGCAACTGTCTAGGGCGGACAGCTACCTCGAGCGCAAGTGCGGAGTCTATCGCCTCCTCCATCGATCGCTTTTCATGGGTGGCCAGCCCGTATGCTAAGTGGTAAGGCTGGCCATCGATGAACTGATCGATCAGCATCGTCTCAAACCGTCTGGAGTCCATGTCTGGATAAGCTCTCCGGCCGAGTATGCTCAGGTTAAACGCATAGTCGGTCACGGACTCAGTCGGTTGGCGGGTACGCGCTTTGAACTCTCGTTCAAACTGCCGCCGGTTGGTCGTCGGCGTGAACAGCAGGCGAAGTTGACGGGCAACCTCGCCGAAGGTCACTATTCCCACCGGCAAACACGGCATTACGCGGAGAGCTTTTCCTTCCAAGCTCCCCGCGAGGACATGCCCAGCTTCCTGCTGGGTCCATCCTTCGTACACGGCGGTACGCCACACTTGGAGTAAGTAGTCCTCCAAGTCGGCGTTATCCCCGTTGAACCGTTTCCGCCACGAGGACGGATCGACGCTCGGAGGCGGCTGATTCCGCTTGAACTGTACAAGCGCCTCGGATATCAGCCACCTCTCTCTCTCCGTCAAAGGCCCCGAGTTGCCTTGTGACAGCGGAGAGGGTGAACGGTTCCGCCGGTCTGATCGTCCCTGGTGGGGCGACCGGGCGCGGTCATAGCGCCCCAAAGGAGCGAGCGCACTAAGAGTGTTAGTGAGCTGGTCCATTCCGCCTGATGTGGACCGCCTGGAATCCCCGCCGGGAGCCCTCGCAAGAGCTCCTCCGGCCGGAGGTGGCATCCAGTAACGCTGGTCCGCTTGCCCGGAGGTGCTCGCGCCGGCGTCCACTCGATCCCGGACATCCGGAGATGTCCCCTGAAAGAGTGTCGCCTGCCACGACCCCCGCCCGGACTTAGGCGGGCGCGGTGTAAAGCCGTTGCCAGCTCCACCTACCGTGCCTAACGGATCAGGGCGAGGCCCTGATCGCAACCTCGGTTGCGGCCCTGCGGGGCGCGACTCTACGTCCGGAGACGGAGCCAGGGACGCCGGAGTCGACTCTGTAGACGGGGTTTTGTCCACGGAGGTCTCCGCACGTACCTTACTACCGCCAGAGTCATCCGAAGATGTCTCACGGCGGTCGTCGCTCGACCGGGTGCGGTCCGCGACGTTTCCCCCCCCCCTTGGGTTCATTACTCTTGTCTTTGTCTTTATCCTTTGTCACTTTCCTGAGTCGTCCTTGAGGAGCGGGCGATCCCCAGGGACGAAGGAGGCTACAACACTGTGACGGTAGGCTGCGATGGAACACTGTCGGACTGATCCTGGTCACGGCACCAATGTAAAGTTATTGACTATCGTCCGCTCTTCGGGATCCTCGAGGATAGTCCTCTCACCACGAGTCCTTGCGGACGCGCATCCGCTATTCCGGATCCTTGCGGCGGCGCCGCTCACCGGAGGTCACTGCGGACACGGTAACCACTCTAGCATTAACGGTAACCAGGTAACAGCCCACCCGACACTCCCAGGCCTACGGACACCGTTCAGAAACTGGTTCATCACCACGGTGTTAGCTGGAGGGGCCTGGCGAGCCGCGGTCTGCCTCGGGGACGGAACCCCGTACAGTCCGACATGCTGGCCAGAGCCTATGTCACATGTCCCGGGAAGGGAGAGAACTGGTGATCCACAGGGCTTGCGCCCCCGAGTCAGCAACTTGTCTCTCCCAGCCCGGGCCTCCCCATGGAAATCGTCCCCAGGGCTCTAGGAGCCCACTACTCCCGAACAGGGAACTCAAAGCTCATGGCGAGCTCCGAGTGCATCCTGTCACTCAATCTTGGACAATCTCCTCGACCGAGCAGCCTCCAGTGTATATATAATACACCAGAAACTAAAGGCTGCACGCGAAGTATAATCAAACCATTGTTATAGTTTACTGGAGCGTAAATTACAATGCGTTGCCATGGCAACGCACGCTCGAACGGAGCGTGTCAAAACAAGGCCAAGAACGAAAAGGCCACATAAATGGCATGTATGTTTACAATCACCTGCCGCGTGCTTAGGGCAAAATCGCCACAATATGATTTTGGAATTTTCGACAGCGCCCATTTTTTTTTAGAAAAAGGCACAAAAACGATTCTTGCCAATTATAAAACTAACTTAAAAAGTTGGTTCCGGAGGATAAATTGCTTAGGGGAGGGGAAGGGGCGCAGTCCCACCTATTATACATAGCAAACTAGCAAAGTTTTGTCGAGAAAATATATTTCCGATGCAAAAGTGAGCAACATTTTCTAAATAAATTATTTTGGGGAATTCATGTGCATGAGGCAGAGCCAATTTCCTCAACAATCTGCATTAAAATCAACAATCTCAACAATCTGCATTATATTAATGCTGTGTTCATTAGAACATGTGAATATCGTGAGTTCACGAGTTGTAACTTGTGAACACAACTAGTGACCAAGTGACACATGTCCGAACTAGAAAAAATACAGACTACATACCTTATAGCTTCCACCAACTTTGATTTTGTAGTCCATAACTTCATAAGAAATAAGTTGGAAGAAACAATTTGTCATATATAGATTTAAGGTTCCGCAGTTCCCCGATACATTTGAAATTTGATGCTCCTGACCGTCCGCAGGAGCACATGTCATTACAACCAGGAGCTTAGTCAAGTACAGCGCAAATCCGAACAGCAGGAGCAGTTGGAAAATTTCCATTGGACGAAAACTTATAATTATCACGCATTTGAAGAATGGTTTGCACTGCACGTGTACGGTTGATAATATTAACCTGTTCAAGGGCGTAGCTCTAATTACGCAAATTACGCAATTGCGTACTGAATTTTTTGCGTAACGTCAGCTGGTTTTTGCGTAATGATCATAAATAGAGGGTTTTAAATGAGTGCCCACATATCCAATAGCCAATATCAAATTTATTAAACAACCCAGAGCTTTTTGCGAGCATTGGTGAGCAAACACAACAGTTCTTGGCGACTTTGTTGTCCGTTGGTAATTCATTCCGTCTACATTTCCCCAAAAAACACATGTCCGCCAACACGTGCAAATGGAAGGAAAAAGCACTGGGGACTGAGCGGGGAGTGTTAACCTACGCCACTTTCTGGTAGTCCTTGTACTTTTGGGGGCTACTTTTTTCTACTTTCTTTTCCATTTCTTCTCTGAGTTATCCCTAAGCTGTTCTGAAGCCAACCCCGTGTTTTAAATAATTTACGTGACTGGATTCCCTGTCAAAAAGTTTCCTCATAATACTCGATAATGACCTGTGCTTGGGCACGTGAGCAATATTGTGAACAATCCGTATTGTTCACACATACATACATATGCGAGGCATAATTTCTCCTTAAAACTGTGAGATGTATCCATTTTTTATTTCCAATGGTTTCCAGTGATATTGCCAAATTATCCCAGCTATTGCATCTGTTACATAGCTCTTGAAATATTCGAACGCAAAGAAGTAACGCAAAAGGAAGTGTAAAATTGATCAGCAGGTTTTAGTCTCACTCGTAATTATCGCAATATTGGTAGTCAGTTTTTGATGGAGTATTTCGTTTTTGCTTCCTTGTATTGTGAGTGATGTTAGGCAGACGCACTCAATCAAGTTGTTTACAAAGGTACATATCATAGAGTCTTGGCATCAATTTCGAAAAATCAATGGATATATTGTATTATGACCATACTATGTTTGGCGTTTAGGCCTACATCAAAATGTGCGCCCATAATCACCATAATCACTGCAAATATACGACCAGCTTCTGGGGCCCTTGAGCAGGCCCCCGGCCGGAAGTGCTTTGCGCCTTCTGCGCTCGCAATACTCTTTCTCATGCTTCTAACAATTTCCAACGATTTTGCGTACTCTTAAAACTATCTCAGCTACGCCCCTGCTGTTCATTGACCAACATATTCGATAAAATTGAAGTATAATGTTCATTTATTGAAAAAATTTCATGCAATATTTCAATAAAGTATACAGGTATTGCATGGTTATAATTTTATAATTATAGTCATGTTAACTACTTATATAGGCCTAGCTTGACAGGTGTATACTTTTTTGCCATTGATGCTAATTTAAATTGTGAACATTATGACTAGTTTTCAAGCAATCATTTTCGTCACGCACACGGCTGTTCTAATCGCTTCAAGCTCATAAAAGGTTCTCCTGGCTTGCCGCCAACTTGTTCACGACTTGTGAAGATCGAGACAGAAATTCATACCCAAGTTCACAAGTTGTGATTACGATGAAAATGGCAGAGTGAACGCAAATCACAGCTTGTGAACTGGGAATCATGATATTCACATGTTCTAATGAACGCAGCATTGTACACATAACAATAATTCATCACTGTGTGCTATGGCCTAATGCTCTGCAATGCGCTTGTCCGCAAACTCAGACAATCTTCCTCTGTATCTCTGAGCGTCCACCGACGCTTCAAAAACTAAATTTGACCGTAAAATACGATCAGTCCGTCTTCGTCCGTCCGTATTTCAAAAATACGCGCAAATCTCGTACTTTGCCACCCAAGAAACGTACTCTAATAGTGGCTACTACACAGCAAAAAAATGGTGTCAGTAAATGGCCTACACAATATGGTGTGCGTTATGATTGCATTGTTGGTAAGCTGTTGACACCTGGCGAATACTTCGGTAGGCAAATCCCCCCAAAAAAACTGGCATATAGGTATTCAGGCGCACAGTAATAGCTCCAATCGACACAAAAACTCACAGATGCTTTGAAAAAATGCCTATGTTATAACTATGCAATCTAAAAGAGAGACATTTTAAAGCATTATATGTGCATTTGGAGGAGAAACTGTGAGTTTTTAAATAATGGAGTACCTTGCTTCATTTTTGACCATATGAGGAAATTAATTAACCTAATCATGTGATCAGGTATGGAGCTCCGCGTGAAAGCGGTGAAATAGAGTCTTTATCAAATCATTTTTTAGGGGTGAGGGCTCGTTTCCTCACATCAGCTGTAGCCTATCATCAGCTACATAGGCCTATTAAATAACTTACTCACATCAAATGTGATGACTGCAACCAGTGCTTTGCAAAGTTTCCCTCATCTGAACGGACGGTTCATACGTAAATTAAATAGTACACAGGAACTGTATCCATCACATGCATGTAAAGAAACATAGATTCGAAAAGTGCAAGATGGACTGACAAATAAGCGCACACCACCGTATATCACTTTCTCATAACTACACTATATATACAGAGACAAACTGGAAAATGTACTCGATGTGGACTTTTAAGGGCAATTCGGGCATTTCGGGTTTGATGGATGTAGTTCGTTTGTTTATATACAAAACTGACATAAAATGTAAAGTAAAGTTAACGTTCAGCGCTCCTTTATAGAACGTATTTCTAATCAAAAGCGCTGTACACTTTACCCCAACACGTATGTCGTTTTACGATCGATCTTTCTCTGGCGTCGATGGACGCTGCAGAACTGTTGTGGTGTGGTTAAAAACGTGTCAAACAATAATGGCTTCATGGGGAGCGTGGTTCAGCCCCACACGAATTCGCCAATAAAAATGTTGCGGCACTGCATACTCAGATATTATAAGGCGGTTTCAGTAGTGACCTTGAATTGAATTTTCAATGACATTGAACTATACATTTCTCTGATAACTTTTCTTAGATACTTCATAATCAACTAATAAAGAGTACCATTATGAAATTTATTTCATGAGAAAATCAGTTTTTCATACACTTGCGTAAATAAACGTGCATATACATGTATAGGCTACCACACTGAATTGTAGCAGTCACTGAATGATACCAATAGCTTATGTGATGATGCAGTATATTTTGTGCTTGGAGGTAGAAAATATACATGGCAAAAAAAATGCCAAATCATGTCTAATTGTGAAGGCTACAACCCTACAGTAGGCTACTGTACTAAATTGTAACTGCGCTTTTCGGTGATATTTTGTGTCCACGTAGCGCCATTTTGAACTCCCGCTCTCTGGTCCTGCGCATGCGCTCTTCTTCCATCTGCCTGCGCGTGTATTTCAGTCTATCCAATTTCCTCTTCATCAGCTCCAACTTCTCCCTGCTGATGGCACAGTGTGCAGTCGATAGCTGATATGTGATGCGTATGTTGGAGTAGTACCTGTCGAAAATAGTTCGGGGCTCATTAGATATCATGCATCACACATCCAGATCGCTATACCTAGCTACTTTCAAAGCCTTTTTTCTTAACTAATTGTCTAGTTGTATGCGCAGTACCGCTGATTGAATACTACAAAGATAAGCCTGGTAATAGAAAATATACCATATTCATAACTAGTCACCATGACAACCATACTCTACATACGGCCTGTGGTAAATTAATTTTAAGCTCTCGTAAAATATTTTTCTTAAAAGCTCTGGTAAAATCGATATTTTTTTGAAAAGATTTTCACCATTTTTTTCGGCGCTTAATTGTGGCGTTTTCAAGCAATGTCACAGTTCTTGGTAACCAATGCTGGTTATTCAACACTGATTATATCTCATGTCAAACAAAGTAGGCATACTAGCCAAATAATGAACAGATTGCCGTCATGGTTGGTTAAAATGAAAATGGAAATTCCATTAGCATAATCAACTTGTTTTACACTTATGACGTCACGGATACTCTTTATAATGGTTGGGTAGGTAAAGAAATAGCACGAACCAAATTTCCACTAAAAGTATCATGTCTTCAGAGGAAGGCTTATTAATATATTGACATTCTGAATAGTTTTAGACACATCGAAAATGTTTAAGATAATTCGCAAAATTAAATTGCTAATTTGGAAAACTTAAATATGGCAACAATCAGCCACCGTAGCATCAAAAATCAACTTCGTTTTAGACGCATCAGAAATGTTTCAGATGCATCGGAAATGTAACTATCTTTCTCTTTGGGCGTCTGAAATATTTCCGACGCATCGGAAAGTGTTGTATTTTATAAATGTAACTTCGTGTTAAAGCTTCTGCTCGGGAGCAGAACTCAAAAATTTGGCAGATAAGAGACACAGCAAGACTGTAATATACTCATATTCCAAGTTTGTATATTCTTTCTCTTTGGGTGTTACATTTGATGTGGTGAAAAAAACAGTTATAGACCTACATAAATATTATGTTAGCAGCATTCACAGGTCCATTTGCTTAAGCCTAACTCTATTTATGGTGGAAGTTTTCATTAAACTTCATCAGAATTCTTTTTATGAATCGTGATGAATGATTTATTCAGATGTACTCCATATAACTATTTTTCTGAGAGCATGTCAGAGGGGCGCGGTAAAGGGGGGGGGGGGTCTTGCCTCCGGGCGCCAGAGATGATAATTAGCCCTAGGCGTAGGGTTTTATGATGTCAGCATACCGCATAATCGTCATTTTTCAAATGAATTTATTGGTTTGTTCGATTGTTGTATTTCTTTATTCGTTATCATTTCAATCCATCATCTCCATTACAGTATCTGTTCAGTTAATTCGAGTGTTTAGGCTTAGTTGTAGGCTAAGTTAGTTTTATCAGGAGCACGCCGGTCCCACTAACTGTATGCCGTGTAAGTTAATTAAAGTAAAAGTATAGGAGGGTACATCATTGAAAGTACTGTATTATGATGGGACAAATAATGTATATGAAGGGTGATAGCAATAGCCTTCATTTTTATCACCGAGGCGATAATTGTAAAGTATGTTATATTCAAATCACGCGAAAATATCCACTGCTACAGTATTAGAATCAATACCGCTGTGTGTAATATCACTGTAGTACTGACACCACTTTTGTTGAATGGCATATTCTTGATGTATTCACACTTGCAGAGTGATCCGTTACCCTTCAGATTTAGTTATTAAAGGTTTTTCGCCTACAGGCGAACAAACAGACAGACCTAAATGCAATAATTTATATTTTTGTCGCGTCATGCAGACGCCGTGTGTACTATGAGAGTATCATCTTCAAATTACCACCAATAGTCTCATGGCGAAAGACAATGTGGCCTATGTTTTCAGTTACATAACCTGAATATCTGTTTTCTTGTCTGTTTTTGTGTGATTTTTAAGCTGGTTTACACAATCTAACTATTTTCTAATTCAAACTACTCCTAAAATTGAGTTTGATGTAGTTTGATGATGGGTGTTTACACGATCAAAATCGTCACGTCAAACTGCTCATGGAAATATTTCCATGAACTGCTAAAACCCTTTCAAATTCCGGTTTTCACGGTCAAACATCTCACTTCAAACTCCATGAAATTACATCGAAGTTTTCATTTCGCGTTATTTTTTTCTGATGCTCCTATGTTGAAGTATGCATTAAATAACTGTACTGTTATACACTTCAATGTCGCGAGTCTCAAAGTGAAAATCGTGTTTTCCTTTGAATGCATAATAGTTTGAAATAGTTTAACTGAGTTTGATCAAACTTTGTGGTGGAATTATAAATTGAACTAGTTTGAAGTACTTTGGAGTAGTTTGAAGTCTCGGTTTACACGATCGAACTTGCAAAGTCAAATTCTAAAGTTTTGTTAGCTTTATGAATTTGTTTAACCGTAGTGAGGTCACAAATACTAATTTGATAGGAAGGCTAATTAGGTGGGAAATGACACAAAATATTAACTCAAACTGCCATCTTTATAACTAGTTGAGATATTGATATAATGTAAACTAAAGTAATCAAATAAGGTTTACCTAGTAAGTGTTCAAGTATCCCTAGTTCGATCCCGACCCCTGGACAAACCAGGCCACCCCATCCTCCTGACACCCATCCCCTCTGTACCAGTATATACTCACGACTGTTCCCGCCCCAGACCCTCGGGCACCATGGAAACCCGTTTACGGGACTTGGCCTCAGCTGCCTCTTTCGCCTGTCGCACTATGTCGCGAGCCCCTAGACTCCTGAACGATGCGCGATCCTGTCCAGCCACCAGATTTATCGAATAAATATAATCAAGGATTTATTATGAAGTAGTGTGGAACTTGGATGCTGATATGACATACACACTTAGGCATCAGACCTTTAGGACATACACATGAGATCACCAAATTACCGTGGGGTTGGCCTCGTCTTCCAGTTTTGGTTTCTCTTCGTGAGACGTGACGTCACTTTCGGTGAGCGTGACAGGATCCGGGGTAACGAGACGCAAGGAGCGCAGACACGGGGCACTCTATCAGCAAAACAACCATGTATTAGGTGAGTCATTCTAGCAGAGCTACGTCGGGACAGTTGAATTAGCCACGATACCCACCCCCCAGGTAAATCCCCCCCCCCCCCCCCTCCAAAGAAAAAGTATGTATTGCACTGATAGTGAGCAATTCCTGCACTACAATTGGCACATGAGCCGCTCGTGTAGGCCTATTGCACTTATTGGAATACCGTACTTTCTAAGCCTTCACTTTTCCGTTATTGGTACGGCATTAGTTAATTGCACGTGTTGTTAAAAAAATATTTCTGACAGAACTTCTCGTGCCGTATTCAAGAATTTCGTGAAAATTTATACATAAAATTTCAGAATTTATTGAATAATTGTGACTGATCAGAAGAAGACATACCTTACGCTGTTGCATAAGTCGGGTCATGTGACCTGGATCTCGCGAACCTATCAATAACAACGGGATTTTTTAACAAAGGGAATTTTCCTTGCAGTGGATTTTTGTGATGAAACTAAACTTTCTCTGCTAGTATATGTACTAGTTACCATGTTTCGCAGAGTGTGGTTTGATTGATATTCTGTGACGCTGCAATGTTCCATTTTCCGCCGATTCCAAGGACGCATGCGCACTTGCGCACCGTTGTGGTCGTTTGGGTTCCGGCGCCTTTCCTTGTAAGAACTCCATGAAGAGATTTCTTCTCACTTCTCTGAGAAATTCAGTACCCAGTATTAAATGTTAATTATTTAGATTGATAGTGTACCATTTTTGATAAACTTGTTTTAAACGAAAATGATTGAATGTGAGAGAGATCCGCTCCTTTGTTGTCTAAACCCTGTATCTCACTCTTCAGTGGTTGTTCCCCATTTGCTATCAACTGGGAGTAGTAGAGGCGGCACTTCTTGGTTTTTGCTTGTTGCCAGGGACACCTGATGGTCCTTGAAGCGTTTCCAACTTGTTGTTTTGTAGCCTTTGGACATGAGTTTGACGTCATCCATTTCCTCCACTTGGTGTTGCTCTATGACCATTTCCATGTGTTTCTTACTCAGTGCCTCCAAATCATGTCTTTTTGGAGAACAAATGTGAATAATCAAGAATAATCAAATAATCAATGACTTTTGTAAATTTTAATACTGTATGAAACTGACAACATAGGCAGGCCTCTACTACTCGTGGCCTATTTCACTCCTATTATTGCAAACCCCACCTGTGGAATCGGAAGCACGTGGTTGGCCTGGTGGTAAACACAGTTGACACGTAAAATTTCAGTGGATTATCGATGATTTCGAAGCCTGCGATATCCCCTGTTACGCCAAATACAATTTTTAAAACATATAATATAGTTTACGGTACATCGATTAACTTTCATTCGCAGATGATAATTAGTAAACAAGATTATGCCTTCCGTGCGTGATATATATAAGCCTACTAAGTAATTCTGATCATATCCACTACATGTATTTCATTTAAATCTGAACTACTGCTACAAGTTGTATTGAAAACCTGAATCGTGTCTCTCAGATCCCCGCAATTTTAGTTTATAATATTCTTATAATAACACTACGTAATTACCACTCCCCATTGCTGACCTGAGTGGAGTAAGCCTGTCTGTATCACACAATACTCCTTAGCATCTTCGAGGTACAGTTGGCGAACACATTTACACTGGCCTAGTTGAGGAATCGACAAGGGAATCAATATTTATAAATGTCGATGTAAACTTTATTTGTTTTAGGAAGATTCCCCACAGCCGTAGCCACGAGGGGGGTCTCATCCGTACAACAAGTGCAGGAACACATACAATAATGAACAGATTAACTTTTTACTTAATCAGTATTTATTTAATCAAATATGGTTTACAGCATGTACGCAAATTCCATTTCCAGTTGATAATGCCGAGGATCTAGATATAGTCTAAAAGACAAACCTCCGAGAATTATGAACAAAACGTCAGATCTGTCGTCTTGTCTGAGTAGAACTTTATTAGGTCCGAATTCCTGCAAATAATGTGTATACATTTGAGTCCAGTTTGTTGATTGGTCTAAATACATTGTATTCAGCACGTGTAGAATTAACGAATGCATGATTCGTCAGCAGTAATGACATAATTGACATTAATTCGAGGGTCAATTTAGTTTTGATAATATCTAGTTTGATCAAACTAATTTTTATTGCTTGTAACCAACCTAAAGACTTACCACTTTTGTGAAGGCAGCAGCCATCTTCGATTTCTCCGTGTGGTGAAGGAAGGAAAAGGGTCCATTCTCTTCACCAATGAAGGCCCATTTTTCTTCCTCTAGCTGATTTCTCGTCTTTCCAAGATGATTATGGAACGCCTCCCTATCCACCCTCACAAACATAGTATGTTCCTTAGTGTAGATTGACGTTGGTGACGTCATGTCGTTGCTTTTGCCATCCACCGAAACCAAGCCGACATATTCCCCCGTGGCGTTGGTGTAAATGATGTTGGGTTCAAACACTTGGACGGCCGAATTACTACACGTGACTGCATCGTATGTCACTTCAACCGCTCCATAGATGATGTAGTAACAAGACATTGAGTCCTCGTGGTCTTTTTCCGTGACATAACTGAAGGGTTCGTAGGTTTCTATGGTAACCACGTGGGAGAGGACATCCTTAACGTGGTCGAGACCACGGTGAATCAGTTTCAAACCTTCGGCAACATTGCGCATGACCGAGAGCTCGTGTTTGCTCAATGAATATTCGGCAGTTTTCGTGAAGTTTTCGGCATTTTTAGCCATGATGTCACGTGATGCCTGGGTGATGACGACACTTCCTTTTGCGGAGAAATGCCGCTTATTGAATACAGGCGGGATATCGCTGTTCTCGAGAACTGCTATTTCCTCCTTCCTTCGTCGAAGTGTCTCCTCCTCAAAGTTTTGTCTCTCTTTTAACTTTTTAACCAGCGAGTGCATTTTTGCCTCTGTTCGCAGCTAGTGTAATTCCACGTGTATCTAGATGTTGTACCTGTAGTGGATCTGCAGAGAGCAATCCTTCTTCTAATTAACGATTATTTTGAACTTCAATTGTCATAGTAACTGTAAAAATCCACGAACGACGACATGATTGATTTATCTGAGGTTCTTATCGAAGTTATTCTGTTCCACAATGACTGTGATGATTTAACCCAGCGCAGGGTTTAAGGGTAATTGGGGAAACCGTCAGATCCGTCATCGACTTTTCCCTGTCACGAAAGGCTCTCTCTATCTTGACCTGGAAGATTAAGGACAATCGTGTGAAATCTAGCACGGATAACCGGGAAATATAGAGGACATGTCAATACGAACTTGGAAACACTGGAGTGATTATTTGGGTTGGTGCTTGATTGAAGACGTGGGAGTATCCGACACTTTTCCCAGTTTTCAACATATTATTACACATGTTCTGATTTATAAATAGCAATCGGCATACAATATGTTTCTGGTATCTTTACGAGGCATGGATATTGTACTAGATTTGCCTACCGTATGCGTTAATTTATTCCTTTCATCCAGTAAAACTAACAGATCATGACATTTCAAACATCTTTCAGCTCATAAAAACGTGTCGGTGTTTAATGCGCTTTTGGTTCATTGCTTTGAAATATAAAACTTTTAGGTTTACGGTTCAAGATGGCGAACGTACATGAGTGGAGATGATCTTTCGAGTTTTTATTTTGACACGAGATCACCAAGCGACATCTCAGTAGATAATAGATCCTCGACCTCGGCGAAGAGAGAGCTTCACAATAGAAACCGTCGATGACATTCGAGAAAACAAATTTTACAACTGCCATAATGTCAATGTTTATTTGCGGCCAATATAATGGGTTTTCGGTTAAAGGGTCGACCAGTGCCGACGCTTCAATAAATAGTGGCTGAGAGGGGTTTTTTTTACATTGTAGCTTGAGGACATATGTAATAAAAATCTATAAATAAAATATTTGCGCTTGAATTTAAGCCCAGTGTCTCGGCCTTGATTAAACAAAAAGTTTTTCTTCGGATTGAAGAAAAAGTTGTAATCTTTGGCCTGTAAGGCAATTGATACTCCATGTTTGAACATTAATGTTTCAATAATTGTATACTGGAATTTCTTGTTCTCTGGCTAAAATATACAATTCGTGGAAGATTTTCGGTGGGGATTACATTGGACCATGTTGTGTCCATACAGAATTGTCACAATACTTGATTGGGATATGGCTCACATGTATGGGGAATAAATATTAGTTCTGATGTATTTCTGTCACTGAATGCTTCGGAATAGAATCAATTCGGTATTGTTCTTATTTGGTATTAATGGTGAAAAAAATAATCAATTTGGATTTTATAACAATTGCTTGATTAAAAAAAGGTGACTTTAGTGATTTTGTGTGAAATTTATACTCAGGAGAGGCCAAGAAGCCACCACAGAACATAAAAAGGGCTCTGTCTTCTAGGCCCTACATCGGTCCCCAGACCCCCGGCCACGAGCCTCAGGTGGTTGTCATGCTCACGTTGGTCCACTCCCCTAAATCCTGGATTTTCCCTGGATTCACTACTCTCTTCATTTAGTCTGATATACATTCATACTACTTCAATTACTAAAGTTACTTGCAGTCATATTTTCGGTCACATTCATAAATTCGCATTTGATATAAGCGTCGTTCAAGAACCTCATGGTTCGAATTTGAGTCATACTTTGTAATCCAATAGTATTCGAAATAAAATTGAGGAAATGGGGCATGAAATACATATTTTCGAATAGTATATACAAAATTCACAAAATACAGAGTTCACAAAATCACAAAATTTTTCTCGAGGGGCTTACGGCGCCTCCCGTGCCCCCAGACCGAATTCGGACTTCGCCTTGCTGTTTTTCAAACCCCCCTTTCCGAACCTCTATCTAGGCCCATGGTTCATGATGTGAGGGCAAGTGAAGTATATTGATTGAATGCGTGGATATGCGTGGATATGTGAGTATTGATCGTGCATTTATCAGGTATGGTGTGTTGTGTCATGTAAGAGCATGAGTGTTGTCATGGAAAACATGTGTGCGGGGAGGGACGGGCAGTAACAGTCGCTAAATATTCTACATAGGCCTATCAATTTCCTGTTAAATGCAATGAATTTGATAAAACTTGTACGTTTCATCATTCACACATATTATTTGTCATTAATCCATTATTTTAATTCATAACGTAGCCTACACCGTATATGAGAGAGTCTTACCTTTCCAACGACACCAAAAAATGTTGGGCCCTTCTGGGGTGCAACGAAATCACAATTTTCTATATTGGGCTCATGGACTATAATGTGAGGGAATAGTCCCTCACCCCAAAAAAATCATTTGAGGTAAGTAACGTTTACAAACCTCCATAAAAAAGTCGGTTGAGCGAGCATGGAAATATTTCATATGCCTCCGTGTAGAAAGCATATCCGTGGTGACTTTACTAAACACTTCGATTTATCATAACGTGGCAAACTTTTGTGCGTTTAACGCCACCTAGTGAATAGGGAATTACTTCAAGCCGCAAATTCTCAGCGTCCACATTCCTTGACAATGGCCGCCTTGTCGTCGTGATTTTGTGATTTCCTCCCAAATATTGTCTATTATTCGTGAAGTTTCCATGATATCGTGAGACAAAAATGTTTATTTATTTGAGTAAGAAGGTGAGATTGTTTTCATAAGAATTTATTGCTCTGTCAGTGTGGCATTGTTCCGTTGCTATGTTAAACAACTTTGACAGCATGTTTGACAGATCTAAAATTGACTGAGTGTCTGAGTGAGTGAGTCTGTCACATTACTTTAGTAGAGCTACTGTTACATTGCAAGCCTGCCCTGTACCCACTGGGCCATTAGATATATGCCTACTAATAGATCTATAGTAGATCTGTAGATTGTTTAGCAATTTCAAGGTGCCAATATAAGCTGACAATTGACATAGCACAAAACGTTTCCTATCCTTCCCATTGAATGAAGAAAATTCCTTGCGGCCGTCTCAAAAGCACTGAGGAACCGTCTGTATTCACTGCCAAAGCTAAGAAAATCCCCTCAGGGAATGATAAACAAGAAAATACAGCTAACTGTGAGAGTCGACATTAGAGCTCGAGCACACCATCGATCAGCTGGTCAACGTAACCCCCCCCCCCCCCCCCCTCCAAATAAAAATGCTACCATAATGAAATCCTCCCTTAAATGATTCCAATTCATTCCCGTATATTATGATTGAAGCATAGGCCTACTTCATTCATATTTTTCTAATAAGTAAACATTCATTTTGAACTCAATGAAACAGATACTCCTGTTAAAATGGTATTGAACCTTAATGAAATATCCTTAAAAATATTTTAAACTATGAGGAATATCTGCATCTGATATCATGATAATTAACATATGCCCACTGGGCTAATGAAAAGACCAGTTTAAAATATAAAGGATTTTCTGAAGGCTTCGCAAACCAAACACCTTGACATATAAAATACGTCAAATTATGGTAAATGTAGCCGTGGCATCGCAGACGAATCATTGTGTTCGCTTCATAAGACCGAGGAATGCCACACGGCACACGAAAGCATACATGGATGCTTCACAGGAGATTGTGTGCTCCAAAATACGCGTCATTGCGGTAAAATTTGCTTTGCATTCTGGGAACGTCAATTTCCATCGGCTCCGCCATTTTGACGTTTTCCAAACAATCTCAGCATTTTGCGTAATTTTCTCAAACCTAACACATCGATTTATGCATTATACATGTGTGGAATATTCAAAGTTTACCATCAATTCGAGAGATTTCATGTCAAGGACAAAGAAAATTCTCATCTGAAGTAGGTTTCTAAACGTTTACATGCATGAAACCTCCATGAAAAAGTCAGCACATAGACATGTAGAGGGTTGGGGGCTTCGCCCCCAACGCTCTAATGTCAAAAAATATTACTGCCATTGAGAAGAAATTTAAAGTAGCTTTATCACGCAGATCGGGTTTTTTAAAAGATAATTTCGTAAATGTTTTTATAATCCAGTGGAATTTTGAAGGGAATGTAATCATCTGGAGGATTCTTCTCCCTCAAAAGTTTGTTTTTGCTATTAATAGATCTGTATATACAAAAATTAATATGACCATGGCAATATTGAAAATTTGATAGATTTATTATCGCCTTAGATCTATTGTTTTTCCCTTAACATGACCATGACATTGCTCAATTGAGCATTGTCGAGACAACTCAAATATGGTCTTTTTGCTGCGTAATACTACTCATCTACTGAGAGTTTGTGTTCTCACATTTTAAGCCTTTTTGAAAATAGAAGCCAGAGTCACATAACAAAGGTGTTCGATCCCTGAGTGGCCTACTGTTAGCGTTTAAAATTTTCAACATCTCAACATGCTCGCGTGGATTTAAGTTTGTGACTGTTGTGAATGGTCGGCCCCCCGATTGAATAACCGTCTATTCGCGTGTATTTATTTTCGCCTTTTTTTTTTTTCAAACGCGAAATTTTGTTGAGTAGCTGAAATGAGTAGAGAGTTATCTCAGTGGCATTTTGAGCAATGTCAAGGTCATGTTAGGGGAAAAACAACAGGGCAATAATACCGAATTTCCAATAGTGCAATGGGTGTATATAGATGTAGAACACATGTATTATAGAATCTTTATATGTTTTTTTGTTCACCACACAAGTGATATGAGACATTTAATCTGAATCACAATTCGTTCGCAGATTGCCATCCCAAACAGCACCAAGCTGAGATGCGTGTCATGGAATCGAGAACAAGGTTACATCGCCTGTGGAGGCGAGGATGGACTGCTCAAAGTCCTCAAACTGGAAACGCAAGCAGGTCGTAGAGTTACCATGGTTACTCTATGATACATGTAGTAATAATACTATGACTCAGATATATTAGATGTTGCTTTCCTTGCATGGTTATAGCATTTTTAGTATCCTAACTATATTGCACATTGAATTAATAATTATCAGTGCATCTCCAAATTTTATTCATTTCATATATTCACATATGACTTGCATACCTAGAGTATCTGTTTTATTTTCGATAATATTCGCCATTTCTTGCAGGAAAGGATGCAAAAGTCAAGGGTTTAGCTGCACCCAGCAACCTCTCCATGAATCAGACGCTCGAGGGCCACAGTGGTAAGTTCAACCAAAGTTATTCTTCGACAGTTAGAAAAGGATAATGCAAAATATCATGAATATTAATAATGATAAATTCGTATTTCAGGGGCAGTACAGGTCGTAACTTGGAATGAGCTTCATCAGAAACTGACCACAAGTGACCAGTATGGACTGATTATTGTGTGGATGCTTTACAAAGGTAAACTGTTTATTGTCCCCTACACCGCATTTGATATCGATTGGAACTGCTTTAAAACAAGAAGTTACCCAGATGTTAAAATCGCTAGGCTCATGGTACGAAGAGATGATCAACAACAGGAACAAATCAGTGGTACGAGGGATGAAATGGAATGCTGAAGGGCTGAAAATCTGCATTGTTTACGAGGATGGTATGTATGCCGAATCTGATGTGTTCTAGACTTTTTTTGGTAAATGTTGTGAAAGATATTCGGAATAAAATATAGATTTCATGAATAAAGTAAATGAATCTTGTGAGAATCGTCCAGAATCGCTCCTTTATGAACCCCTTCTATTAACAACAGATGCTGCATATTTCATGTACAGTACTGTGCAAAGAGCACTGTCCATTAACAATATATATGATTATGTAATGTGTATATTTAATGTCGTCGCCTACAGGTGCAGTGATCGTGGGTTCAGTGGATGGTAATCGTATCTGGGGCAAGGAGTTGAAAGGTTTACAGTTGGCACATGTCGAGTGGTCTCCTGACGGGAAACTCCTTCTCTTTGGCATGATGAACGGCGATATTCAAATCTACGACAACAGCGGGAATCTCATTGTAAGTGTTTGTCAATCTGTCAGCGATATTGGATACGTATACAGCTATAATTGTATTTTGGGCATTGCCAATGGCTTTTTTGGACAAATAACAATTTGTTGAAATACATCGATTTTTTCCTGAAACTGCTCTGATGTTTGGTTGTTCACCAAACTAATACTCCTCCTTTATTCATGCCATAACTATATCTAAAATTTCAGACCAAGTTGCAGGTTTACTGCCTAGCCAATGCCATGGGAAGCATAGCAATCGCCTCAATAGAGTGGTACAACGGTATCCATGGATACGTGGAAGCCAACTGTCCCTGCCTAGCAATCTGCTTCGAAAACGGACGCTGTCAAATCATGAGGACGGAAGCTGATGAGAGTATGAAAATGTTTTTTCTATCCAAATATGCATTTTATTGTCATTTTGGAAAGGTACCTCATTGGTAATACATTTTAACCATATTTACTTTGAAAGTTTCCACAGAGAAAATGTATGAATAGAAATTTTTGTTTGGGAATTAATTTCTAGACCCAATTTGTTGGCAAATGGTCATTCTTCATAACAAGTATGTGATAAAAAAAGTCAAGTCAATACATTAACAATTTTTTCGCAATTATGTGAATAACTTTTATCTTTGCCCATGTCTGCCAGATCCGGTGCTGATAGACACAGGGATGCAGGTGGTCAAGGCTCAGTGGAACCACACCGGGTCAGTCCTAGCCGTGGCAGGGTCCCAGCGGCCAACTGGTCAGGACAAGGATGTCAACGTTGTTCAGTTCTACAACCCCTTCGGAGAGGTGTGTGCGTGGGGATAAGTTGGTCGGTTGGTGGGAGAAGGGGGGTGGGGGGGGGGGGAATCGAAGGAAATAGGGTTTATATTCCGGAGTTCGGAGTCATGTTTGGTTCAAATGAACTTGGGTTATGAATTCCATTTCATAGTACTGGTACAGACTCGGGAAGAATTATTTCTGCATCATATAGCAATTGAACTGGCACAGCTCAGTTCATTTACACAAGTGAAAAGTTTTATAAAAAAAATCAGCTCATTTCCACTAATGACAGCAACAACACAAAATTGCTCATGTTCAATGATTCTTTCTGTGTATTTTCCTGCCCCACACACAGCACCTGAGGACACTGAAGGTCCCGGGCAAGCAGGTATGTGGCTGTAGCTGGGAAGGCGGTAGTCTCCGAATCGCGCTCGCTGTGGATTCCTTCATCTACTTCGCAAATATTCGTCCTGATTACAAGGTAAAAGTGTGAATTATTTGTAGCCATTGACATGCAACAAAATTGGCTATCAATATTTATTGCCATCTACTTTCATGATAGAAATTTCTGGGTAACCTCTTGAAAATCAAGACAGAGAGGAATTTAATGTTATATTTATTGCTATACTTCTGCCACTATAATAGACACTTTTGGGTTATCTTACCTGGCAATTAAGGAAGATTTGTACGTCCTTCCATTGTCGATATACTAAAATTTCAATGACAGTAAGAGAAGCTACATGTACATGCATCAAAGTTGAAATTTTGACATCAACTATTATTTTTGCCCGTTGATTGAATTTAACTCATTGGAGATGTTATGAATTTATCTCTGTTATTTCAGTGGGCCCACTTTTCAAACACAGTGGTCTATGCATTCACTAAACCAGACAGGGCGGAGCATTGTGTGATCTTCTGGAATACTAAGAACAACGAGGTAACATGCTTGAGTAATTTGTAATAATAATAATATAATTTTATAGAGCGCATAATGACGTGTTTTTATGCGCATTAAATTGGTCAGTTTAACATTTGATTTGTGAAATCAAACAGTCAAAGCTTTTTTGTTGTGGAGCAACACTTCTCAATATCCCTGCAATTCATATGAAATATCAATCATTATCAAGATTTCTTCAAATTTTTTCTAACAATGCTTTCGTTCACTTTTCACACAGAAATATGTCAAGTATGTCAAGAATTTGCTGACCATTGCCGCCTGTGGGGACTACTGTTGCTTAGCAACAAAAGCTGATGACACGGCTGGCCAGGTATTCGTCCATTTCTGGGCAATAACAACTCTGACGATGCACGAGTTTTCCAATTAATAACTACTAATTGCATTAAATAGCAGTGTTGCCATGACAAAATAGTAATACTAATTCATGAAGTTATTTTCTAATTTTCAATTCCTGGGTTTTTTTCCTGTTTAGAACATCTATGAACCTTACAGTCAGTATTTGCGAAAAATTTAGCTAATGCTCATTTCAGCATGTTCAGAACAATATACACATATATGTTGTGCAAATTATAATCATCAGGATATCAAAAAATATTTGCATATTCAATATATTAGAATGAGGCTGAAGGCGAAGGGGCGGTGAGAGACCAATGTTTTTTGTTGTTTGCAAATGTTGCTTCTGGGAATGTTCTTTCACACGATTTCCTGAAGAAATACATTTTCTGACATTCTAATCAGAAAGCGTTTGTTTGTTCCTAGTTTCTAAAAATTTTCTCAGTTTGTCAGTTGAGAGAGCATATTTTACTCTCAACAAAATATAATTGAGTTCGTTAAAATTGTTATATGAAATATTCAATTCTTATTTTGCTAATGAGTACATATACATATATATTCACGATATTGTTTGGCTTCAAAAACTGGTTTACAAATAGAATTTACATTCAAAGCTTAAGACATCAATGTTCTCAGGCCTTCACTGAATTTCATCATTTTGATGTTTTCTTTCACTTTCTTCTAGGATTTCATCACTTCAAATGTTAGGGAGTGTTATTTTTGCTATCTGCATGCTTTGTAAATTTATTTGCCTTCGCAGATATTTATGACCATTACTGTCCTGAAATGTGTATCAAATTCTGTCCATGTGTCTTTAATTAATGATATCTCGTTTATTTGTTTTTGGTGAATGTCAGTATTGTTGCTATGTGGAAAAGCATGTCTTGTTTACAAGTAGCAACTTTGACATTTCACGCCACGTTGACAAATTATTAGATATTCATCATTCACTCTTGGTAGCGCTCTTTTCTATTGTGTAAATATTGTAGCTGCCTTTTTTCACTGACATCATTCTTCATCATGTTCATGGTGTGATAACGAAGGGTATGATATTTGATCAATCAGTGAAAAATTTCAATATCTGATTCCCAGAAATTGAGCATTTATTGATGAATTACGGCAGGTGTTAATATTCCATGGTTTAGATTACATTTATTTGATCAAATTTATTATATCAAATTATTCATGAATCTTTATCCTGATTGTTTCGGTTGCCTTGATAACAATTTCTTCAGTTGAAGTCATAGAGCTACAACCTCTCTATGTTGTAACTAGCGATTGAAATCACTTGAATTGTCTCAAGACCAAATCTTTAGGATGTGAAGGACGGGAGCATACATTGAAGCAGTGCATAGTTAATTATCTGCATGTTATAATTTAGCGTTGTTACACTCCCCTACATGCTTAGTCATACTTTTAGGATGATAAATATATTGTTGTAATCTAGTGACAGAAGCTTGTGCAATTCTAATTTGATATTTACTGCCATCATATATTTACAAGATCGTGTGTCTCTCTATGTTAAACAGTAGTAGCCCTATCGCTTGAGATATTAAAAATCACGATATATACCACATGTAGTGAATAATCAAGTATTGATAAATGTATCCAATATAAAAAAATAACTTTAATCTTACGAATATTTGACTCAAACACCTTGCATTTCCCTGCAGTATGTGCTGGTTCTCTGTAACTCGATCGGAACGCCAATGGACTCCAAATACGTGGACATTGACCCAGCGTACATCACCATGACGAAGACACACATTATCGCGGCATCGAAGGAGGCCTTCTACATGTGGCAGTTCAAGAACGTTAAAAAACTGGCGGCCATGGAAATGTCCGGAAAACGAAAGGCTGGCAGTGAAAAGTATGTCGAGGATATCGCTAGGGAATTTCAGAACGAAAGACGTGAATTTTCATAGCGTTATGATGTCATGTTTGTAGTTTCCCAATGAAACTAACCATGCTAACCCATTACACATGTTACATGTACATGTACCTCTTGAACTGAAAAAAAAATTAAACAGTGTTATTGTGTATAGGTTTGACCATCTTCATCATCTCCCTATATTGACGAAACACTGATATGTTATACATTGCACATTGTATAATTATAATGATAATGGAATAATAATATGTTCTTTCTTGCAGACTGTATCACATCGATGATGTTCCATCGGGAGCTGGGGGTGAAACCATAGATTTCAACAAGGCATATGCTGTAAGATATGCCTTGATGTGATATCTCTTTGTCCCCTGTTCATTTGCAGCAAGTACACACTCGATTAGAACTTCTGCTTAGAAATAAAAGCAGTATTGTTTCGTGTATAATGATTTTAGCAACTACTCCTGAGCTATTATTAATATTGAATAAATAAATGTTTTTTTTTCTAGCCGACCAGCGACCCGATCTGTTGTGTGACAGCCTCAGACAAGGTCCTTATTGTGGTGGGTACAGGAAATAAATCTTTGAAAAACGATTCAGAATTATGACTGATGATCATCAATATGTATGTGGAATGACGGTGATTAGACAGTCCATGTCTGATGTTGTCCTTGTTCACTTCAGGGTCGAGAGTCAGGTACCTTGAACAGATACGCTATGCCACAGCTGTCCTTGACACACAAGCACACGCTGTCGTGTCGACCACACCAGATCGCTCTAAACTCAACATCAACGTACGTATTATACCAAGTTATGAATATGTAAAATAAAAATGTCGCATTTACTGATAACTATACTCTGATTTTTCTAACTCGTTTACACCGTTTTTTGCTGATATTTTCGCGATGCCAAATGGTATCGTATTATAACTTGGTATACTTCATATGGGTGTCAAACGGCAATTTTATACCAGATTTCAGAGGTCTATCGCCAAAAGTGAAAAAGTTGGCAATCTACTCCAATGTTAAATTCCAGCCCAAAACGAGATATCGAGAATCTGTGCATATGCGGAGATTTGGTCCTGTTTACATCCATCAGGATTTGAAGTATTGTTATAATTTTGGACCAAAACACACATTGGACTGTATTCTGCAGAAACATATTGAGTTGGAAAGATTGCCCCGTTACAAAAGCGACAAAATGAACAGAGTCGTGTGAGTACCCAGAAAGTGAATGGTTTGGCTAAATTTAACATTGCAGTAGATTGCCAACTTTTTCAATTTTCGTAATAGAAGTCTGAAATTCGGTAGAAAGTTGCCGTTTGACTCCCTGATGGAGTACGCCAAGTTATAATACGATACCATTTAGCGTTGCAAAAATATCAGCCTAAAACGGTGTAAACGAGTTAGAAAAATCAGAGTATACATCCAACCAGATGTAGAGCTGATCAGATTATAAATAAAACATAATGCAAATACATCTGAAATAGTCCTCCATAGAAAACTGGCTGATTGAGAATGTACATTGGAAATAATTGACATTTTTCGATCTTGACACGTATAACGCAGGCGTCTGTCGATCATTGATATTGCGGGAGTTTTGACCTTCTTTGACCTTGACACAAGGGTCACTGACCCCAGCGGTGCTGAGGTCATCGGGGAACAACTCAAGTTTGAGAGGAAAGACGTCTGGGACATGAGATGGGCTGAGGTCAGTTGGGATTTTGTGATGATAAAAAAATGTAAAAATTTCTGAAAAATAAAACTCATGAAAAAATTGCTGAAATTCATAAACACAAAGCAAAAACTGTTGACAAACTCATCATAGTATTTTGAGTCTTTTGAGAATTGTTGATTTTTATTGCTACATACTTGCATTAGTTCCCTGGGTTTGCCTAATGTTTATTTTATTGATGTTTCAGGATAACGCAGAGTTGTTTGCTATGATGGAGAAGACCAGGATGTACATCTTCCGTAATCTTGATCCCGAGGTAAATTTTACTTGTTAAATGAGAGAATATTTTTCGCCGAGCTTCTGCTTGCTCCTGTGCTCAGTGTACAAGTTTGTCATTGTTTTTGAAGATCAGAGATAAAGGAAATCCTATGGTAAGACAGAACATGTTTTTGTTGATAATATATTTTTTGTTTACTTTGCTTGTTTATTAGTTATATAGGTAAATAAGGATGTTTTTGAAAACAATAAATAGCAGCTATTTATCCCACACGCATCAAAGCTAACCAAAGTTGCTGTAATATTTTTTATTGATAACTATGGAACTTTTACATGTCGAAAACAATACTGGCTGGACAATGAGCTAGGTTATACATGTGAATACGACAAGAACACAACTCAAGATTATGATTTACCGAAGGTACAAAGACCCATTATTGGTACATGGTGTGAAGTAGTGGAGAAAACTTCCTACCCACTTGAGCAATAAGTGATTGGACAGAACATACAATGCCCTGGGATAAGAGTACACTGAACACATAGATGTGGAATACAATATATACATTTGGATGCGGTGGATAAACATCCCCATCGAGATGGGCATTTATATCACTACTATGTCACTGAACCATTGAACAATTATTAAATATGTCACCGTGAGACTGATTTATGAACTGAGCTGTCAATCGAAATATTATACATTGTAACATAAAAATTCAGATTCTGCTATATTTCAAGATATATAGGCTTTTCAATTTATCTTTAAAGAAAAACATAAACAATTATTTCTCTTATGCAGGAGCCGATGCTGAGCAGTGGTTATATCTGTGAGTTCAGCGACTTGCAAATCAAGTCCGTCCTGCTGGATGAGATAATGAAGGATCCCGACGCCCCCGCCAAGGACAATATCGTTGAGATGGAAGTCAAGGTTAGAAAGTTTGGTACAAACCGATTTTGACATATTTATACTCCATTGGATGAGCCAGAGTCAACTGGTTCAGGCCCAACTATCATATCTTGCACTCTCCTCTTTATTCAATAAGGATTGAAAAGATGATGCACGAATTGAATGGCATCCATTTAGAGGGTGAGTAGTGTATGATAGTTGGGCCACTGGTTCTGTCTTGGTCTACTACTACTTGTAAATATTGATGAGCCGTGTTGATAACCAGCTGCTCAAGATGCATTAGCATATTGACGATAACAAATCTGGAACACATCAGACATGTGAAGATTTACCATGTTCTCAATTGATTGAGTTTGTGGAAGAGGTGCTTAAAAAAACCCTCAAAATTCGCATGTATGCAAAATGAGCCCGTTGAGAACCAGTCTGGAAATCTCATGATTTTGTAAAGTGTGTCAGGCGAGCATATCAGGTAGCAGTTGATAGGGGGGGTTCCAGAACTGGGGATGGTCGATCACCCAGCTCAACAGAATTTGCAGTACGTAGCCCTAATAATGGAGCTATTTTATTGCTATGTCTTCACCCAGTCGCTGCGGGACACACGAGAGCTACTGGAGAAGGTGGGACTGGAGGAAACTCAGGCCTTTGTGGAGGAAAACCCACACCCAAGACTCTGGTAGGTTGTCATGTTAACTTGTGTAAAGGTTTCAAGAGGAGGTTTAGCATTTTAGGATTCATGGAAATTCATTCAACTTCAATTTGAAAACCAATTTTGAACAATATGATCTGATTTTGTGTTTCTAAACATGACCGAAATTTAAATATATTCTGTTATTAATGAGTTCAGAAAGTGAAAATAGATGTATACCAATTCGATTGTCTAAATCTTTAAATTGTGTTGCACCCAGGCGACTGTTGGCAGAAGCAGCCTTAGAACAACTGTCTCTGAAGATTGCTGATCATGCTTTTGTGCGCTGCAAGGACTACCAGGGGATAGAATTTGTGAAACGTTTGGGAAACTTGCAGGTTCGTTGCCTTAATATGGAATACACATGTAGGCATTTGTTGAAATTTGATGTATCTTCGAATAAATAAGTATACGAAACAGCAATTATTTGTGGAATTGAAGTGGAATTGAGGCACTAAAATACTTCAACTATAGAAAAATTGTCACATGAAAATCAGTAATATCTTCAGATGACATTGTACAAATTTCACTAAAATCTCAACATGAAGTTCAATCATCTTATCCTAACGAAAAAAAATCACTTAAATTTTGCCCTGATCTACCAGAGTGAGACCATGAAGCAGGCAGAAGTCGCTGCGTACTTCCAGCGGTTTGACGAAGCGGAGCGGATGTATTTGGACATGGATCGTGGGTAAGTCACTTGAGACAGTCACTTTGCATAACGCCTGGACTACAGATTTTCCTACATGTAAAAAATACTGTACTCTTGTCTTTCGCAACTGTGATCGTATTTCCCAATAATAGGGAAGTTTCCAATTAATAGAAAAGTTCAGATGAATGTCAACAAATCATTTATTTCGCTATATTATCCAGTGATGAGCTATTGAAACAAACCTCAAATTTCAAGAAAACGAAAATAAACAAATTACCCCCATACAGAGACCTTGCAATTGCGTTGCGGAAGAAGCTTGGGGACTGGTTTCGGGTGGTCCAGCTGCTGAAGACCGGTTCTACCGGGGATGACCAGCAGATGGAAGAGGCTTGGAATGCCATCGGAGACTACTACGCGGACAGACAGATGTGGTCCGACGCTGTCACCCATTATGTGCAAGGTCAGGGTGGTAACATTCTTGTATACGAGGTGTTTTAATGAATACAGCTGGCAACAGCTTTGAGACGAATATGCGGCATTAGTATGTACAGATGTTTTTTTTGTGTAAAAATATGTATGCATGTAGATATTTTCTAGTTTATGTGAAAAGTTTCAAGTATCCTCAGTGATAGTATGTAAGCGTCACATGTACTCCCCATTGAATTTCAATACCGCATATTCATGTTCCCAATTTGATCAAATATGAAAACTATTGTCAAATTCAATAATGTTTTCAAATCACTGTGATACTTCAATAAAAGTAATTTAGATTAATACTTCACAACTTATATGCAACTTTTAATCATGCTCCCGCTGTTGTCAGAGATGAAAATCATAGTAAAATTTATGTGTTCGCATCATTGCAAATATAAGTTTCACCCACACAGGTCGTAACCAGGAGCGCCTTGCGGAGTGTTTCTACGTGTTGGAGGACTACATCGGCCTGAAGAAGATGATGGAGGGACTGCCAGAGAACCACAAACTGCTTCCCGACATCGCACAGATGTTCGTCTCCGTAGGGATGTGTGCCGAGGCCGTGGAAGCTTTCTCAAAGGTCTGGGCTCGGGGAATAAATCTGGAATTCTTTCATTGCCGAGTGTTGATAAATTGAATGCAGTCAAATCAGTTATCACTTTGAAAAATGTCAACTTTTAGATCTGTCGATTTCTGCAATTGTGTTTTCTTGCATTGTATGTAGATATCATTGAGAGCTTTGCTGTAGCCACATTCGTCTCTCCACAGTGTAACTTAGTAAAGAAGGCCATCGATTGCTGTGTGGAGTTAAATCAATGGAACACGGCCATTGAGCTGGCAAAGACCCACAACGTGCGAGAAATCGACACACTTCTCGCCAAATACGCGAAGTATCTTCTCGAGAAAAATAAGATCGTTAGCGCCGTGGAGTTATACAGAAAAGCCAACCACTATCTGGAAGGGGCTAAACTGCTCTTCAAGGTGGGAGTTACCTCTCTGAGTAATTCTACATAAATGTACTATATCTTGTTTCACGGAAAGCAAATATTTATGTCCACACTTTGACCTCTATAATAAACACTTTTGGGTAATCTTACCTGGCTTTCAAATAAGAGGGAAATTAATGCCAATAAAAAAATTATTGGCACATTCTCTTAAACTGGTCGTTCTATGCCCCTCAGACTCGGTCGTTCATAAGGGTTTCTTGACGAAACCTGAGCGAGTCAGTGGTCACTGAGAAATCTTTCCTGACGAAACTGTTCCCCCAGAACCGCCTTTACGTTTGTCCCTGCTTTGTTGGAAGGACAAGCTTCTTACTCCTTGGCTTTCAATTGGAGTTTTCTCATCACTTTCTCGGATCTTTGGATCTCAGGATTATTTTACTGCTTTATTGTACTGTTTACAGTAGTTTAGAGTAGTGTAGTTTAGTGTTTTTGGGAGGAACTGGTAAATCCTCTTAGGTTACTGTTTCTTCCCCTATTATCGCCCATCGCACATTGGTTTGTGCTATCTTTCCAGATGAAGTGCGCTGGGTGCCAGCAGTTTCTCCCCAAGTGGGAACTACATCCCAAGTGGGAACTACATCATAATTAGGCATCCCGATTGAAAATCGGGAGGCCTTATGTTTTTGTCTGTTTTTTTTTTTTTTTTTTTCTTTTTTTTTTTTTTTTTTTTTTTTTTTTTTTTTTTTCTTCCGCCGTTCGGTTTCCGGATCATAACTCTTGAACGCCTTAATCTATCTTTCCGAAATTTTCACAGCTCATCCGAAATACTTTGCTCCTAACCCCTATTGTTTTTCGTCGAGACCCGAAATCCAAGATGGCCGCCAGCAGCCATTTTTGAAAAAAAAATCGGGCGATTCCTGTCAATGTCATAATTTGATTCAGGCAATTTCCAGGGGGAAAAAATTTTTTGGGTGTATTTTTTTTTGGACTTAGAATTTTTCCCTCACCTGCCCCCATGCAGATGTAATACTGTGACTGAGCCATGCTACTGTATTCACTGACTGCAGCCTGCATGTCCAGCATGAGGCTAGGCTCTGCCCTCTCAGCCAGTGCAGTATATGAGAGCCCTGCTCAGTAATGCCTGTGATAAGGCAATACCCCCCCCCCCCCTCTCCCTCCCCCACCTCCACTGTCAGCCAGTCTAATCTGCATATGAATGTAGCAATGTATCAGTGACTTGTATGCACTGCCCCTCTTCCCCCCCCCCCCCCTCTCCTGTCCCCTCACCCCAGTTTACTATACTAACACCAACAAGTTGGAACAATGCCCTCCTTCCCTTTCTAAAGAAAACAATAGGTGGTTATATAATGATGACCCAAACTGAAGATAACAGCTTTGAAGGTCTGCCTGGGCCTTGCTTGCCGGTCAATTGTTCATTGTATTCAGTTAAAACAGCACTGTGTTTATCTGGATGAAACTACATGCATTGTTTTGTTTTCTAGCTGTATTTCACATGCAGTGACCAAATTATCATTGTTTTACTTAGTCAGAACCCAGAATAATTTCCTTTTTGCTTGTATTATGAATGTCTGTCATGTCTGTACATTTAATACCTATTGAGATTAAAACAAATATCTGATGGACATTTGTCTAGTGAGCAACTGCTATAATTTGAACTCTCACTCCCACCTGTGTTCAATAATCCTGGTATATGTATTATAATAACAGTCAAGTTTCACCATTAGAAAAGAAAAGAAAAATTGGGGGATGCCACAAAGCCTATAGGCTTTTATGTCTAGTTGCTGGATGTGTAGAGAGTTGTGCCGACCTACTGCCTGTTGCGGGATGTGCGCTTCGTGGGGAGTAGACGATTGGTCAGATTATCTCAACGGTCTGCGCCAGGTGCAACTAGAACGGTTGGCTAAACCTATCCCCCCTCTCAGTCCCTCAGCTACTTCTAGTAAAAAGTCGAGGTACAAGCAGAGCGCGCAGAGGCGCGAGGAGCAGGATTTACGTCTACTACGTACCATTTCTGCTGTAAGTTTAGACATGTGTGACGTTTGGTAATGACTTGTTTTCGGTGTGGCCCAAAAAACCTGGTTTCTCTGATCGTATAGACTTTATGTAACTCCCGCTCGTTGTGATTCGAGAGCCGTCACTAAATTGGTGTCCCCCAACGCTGGTGTATCATCACTCCGTAGCTCACCGGCTTCACTTAGGCAAGAAGCAACTCAGATGTAAATAAATTGAAGATTTATATACATCAAATCAACTTACAATTGTATGGCTGGTCACCCACGTGACGTACAAATATGAAGTTCAGACATGGAGCACTGTATGATCACATTTCAAAAATAAATAGTGCACGAGGGCACAACTAAAAAGAGTTCTTAGCCGGCGGCGTCTCTCTGTCCCTTCCCGTTGAAGTTTCCCGTCCCGCTTAGTCGAATGGTTTCTCCAGGTAGTCGGTCTAAATCCCGGTTGACTCTAAGGCCCTGAAGAAGGAGTCGTCCGCACGGAGTTCGTCGAGTCCCTTGGCTGTGGCGGTGACGATCTCCCCACGGTCGATGTCGCTGTTGCAGTGCTCTCAGAGCGGCCGTCCGCTCTCCCTTATATAGCCAGGGTGGCTGCGCGCGCATCTTCGTCCGCGAACGTATCTTCCGCACTCTTCTCCACGTGGTGAAGACTGCGTCCGCGAACGGTTCTTCCGCGAAGGCTCCTCTTCCGCGAACGGTGCTTCCGCGACTGATGCTTCCGCTGACGATGCTTCCGCAATCGTGCTTCCGCGAACGGTTCTTCCGCGAACGATGCTTCCGCTGATGATGCTTCCGCAATCGTGCTTCCGCGAACGGTTCTTCCGCGAACGGTGTCTTCGCAAGTGGACTTTGTAGATCACGTGACCGTTCCTAACGAACGTTTCAGCGCGGCAGTTGCATGGTTTTGTTACAACTCCACCCTTTCTGGAGATCAACGTCCCCGTTGATCCTTTCTCTCTCTTCTTTTCTCTTCTTCCTCCTTCTTCGTCTTTTCCTGCCTGTCTGATGTTTACAGGGCTCTCTCCCTCCACTTCACTGGCGATCCACCTCGCTTTCGGACGTCTCCGCCAGCCTGTCTCGAGTGTCTGTATATGCTCGGAGCTGTTCCCGGAGCAGCTTGGTCTCTCGGACGTGGGCTCGCAGCTCCTTCCGGTGGCTCTTCTCTCGTTGAGAGGCCTCCCCTCGCAGCTGCAGCACCTCGGCCTCGAGCTGTCTCTGCTCCTCCTTGGCTTGGAGCCGAGCCTCCGCTTGGGTGAGGTGGCGTCGTCCCATGGCTATCGTGGATGCCAGGTCCTCCAGGGCCTTCTCTCCGGCAGTGACCGCTCTGCCCAGGCCCTCCACATACGGTCGCAGTTGGTCCTCCTCCTCCGGAACGGGCTTGAGGTACCAACTCAGGTCTAGGGGCTTGTAGGTAGGGGCCGAGTCTCTGGGAACGGGGGGTCCGTCGTCCTCGGGGGTGGGGGCCTCCGGGGATTCCGCCTCTCTCCGCTCCTGCTGAGACTCCGGTTCCTCTTCGCTATTCGGGGGGTCGTCCTCGGGGTCTGGGGCGTCCTCTGACCTGGGGGCGTCCTCCCGGGGGCTTGACGGCGTGGAGCTGGTCGTCCCGCTGGCCGCAAAGCTGACAGTCTTCAGCTCAGGGGCAGACACAGTAGTCGGACCATCTCGGGGGTCGGACACGGGCGTGTCGGTCGTCGTCCTCCTCCGTCCTGGCTTGAGGGTGTTGCCGCTGGCATGCGACGTCTCATGCCGGTCTCTGTCAGCTCGGCGGGCGAATCGCTGGCTGCACATCTTGCAGAGGTGCCGCCCCTCCTTCTGCGTGTGTTTGGTCGCCACGTGTCGGCTAAAGTTGGATGCCGTCACGTGGATCCGGCAGGGGCTGCACCAGCGTCGCCCTCTCTCGGTGGACAACTTCCGGGCAGGGGACCGTCGACCTCCTCGGGGCTCCTCACGACGCTCCCGGCTCCTCGAGCGCTCCCGCTTCCGGTCAGGCTTGGTAGGTGGGTCGCTCATCTTGTCGACTTCAAGGGGCAGAAAGTCAGCCAAGTCGAAATCTGGAACGTCCCCGAAATCTTCGTCTGCAAATGCGGGTATCTCAATGATCTGCAGAGTTGGTGTGTTCATGGTTGAAGTGATGACGGAATCGTAGGCCGGCCTGCTTATATAGAAAAGGCGCGGACCAGGGATCTGGGGGAAAAAGCATTGTCGTGGAACGAAATAACGTTTTTCGCTTGCTTCCGCGAACGGTTCTTCCGCGAACGCTGCTTCCGCGAACGTGCTTCCGCGAACGGTACTTCCGCGAACGCTGCTTCCGCGAACGCTGCTTCCGCGAACGGTTCTTCCGCGAACGCTCCCGTCATCGTTTACATCGTTTGGACTGCATTCCCGCTGTTTTCCACTCGTCCCTCGTCATCACTGGGGGTCCGGACTGGGGTCACATCGTCCGGATTGGGTATCCAGGCGTCGGTTTCAGGGGTGAACCAGCACCTTTTTATATTGTCAATGTGGACATCTTTAATCTTGCCACCGGGTCGATCTTGTATGGACACCATCCATCCGAGATGAGACTTCACAACGAGATAAGGTCCCGTCCACCCTAGTCCTAGTTTTGGTCTAGCCTTTGGAGGGTACCAATACATCACCCAGGTGCCCACCGGAAAATGTCGAGCGGCTGATTTTATGTCATGATGGCGCTTTTGTCGCACCGTAGCCGTCTTCAGGCACTCTCGGGCAGTCTCGTGAGCTTGTATGGTGGCTTCCTTCACCCATTCGACGTATTCGGACGCACACTCGGGGACTGGTCCTCCCAAATCGTCCGGTTTCGTCCGGTACCTCAGGTCCAATGGGGTGGTTGCCTCCCGTCCCATCATCATTCGAAATGGTGTACACCCGGTGCTTTCGTGTACTGATGTTCTATAAGTCGCCATCACGTAGGGCAGATGGTCGTCCCAGTCGTCATGGTTCTCGTCCACGACCACGGCCAGAAGGTTCAGCAGGGTCCGGTTGAATCGCTCGACCATCCCGTCTGATTTGGCGTGATAAGGGGTCGTCCGAGTCTTCTCCCCTCCTAGGATCTTGATCATCTCAAGGAAAAGCTTACTCTCGAACTCTCGTCCCTGGTCGGTGTGTATCTTGGCTGGCATTCCCAGGCGGCACACGAACTCAGTCACAAAGACGTCCGCCACCGTCTGAGCCTCATGGTTGGGTAGAGCGTAGGCCTCAGTCCACTTGGTGAAATAATCACCCACGACCAGTATATACCGGTTCCCAGAATTGGTGATCGTTCCAGGCTCCAAAATGTCCATGGCCACCCTTTCTAGCCGATCGCCTACCGGTAGATTTCCCATGGGGTGGTACTTGGGCCCCGGTCGCGGCTTTCTCCCACTACACTTCAGGCACTCCCGGCACCAACGCTCCACGTCCTTCGTCATACCCGGCCAGTACATTCTCGCTTTTAGTCGGTGGACTGTTTTGGTGATTCCCTGGTGGCTCATCAGCTTGCCGGTGTGGACCTCCTTCATGACGGCGCGTCTCAGGACCTGTGGAACGACCAGTTGATGGATTGGTGCGTTCTGGCAAGCCGCTTGGTACCGCCGGTACAGAAGCCCATCACGTAGCTCCAGCTGGTCCCACTGTTGCCACAGAGTCTTCATTTGCTGACTTTTTGTTCTGACTTCGGGCCATGCAGGTCTCTCAGTGAAAATATTCTTCCACCCGAGGATGCCTCCAACTTCAGGGTCGGCTCGTTGAAGGGTCACTAGGTCCTCCTGGGAATAACCATTCAGGACCTGGGCCTCCGGGGCTCCCTCCATCGGATTCCGGCGTCCTCCCGTAGCCATAGCCCGCGTGACAGCTAGCATTTGTTTGTCTGGATCTCGGAGCACAGGGTTGGGGCATGGGTCCAGGAAGGGCTCCTCTCGGCAGCGCATCCACACGTCGGCCGTCGCGCCGATCGCTGCTCCGGCCACAACCTCCGGTCCCAAACCATGCAGTGCGAGGAGCATCATCAGGAGAAACCAAACCCAGGCAGAGGGGCGGAGCTGATGCAGGGTTCTGCAGACGCTCCTGGCTCCTTCCTCCGTCTGTGGGGGGCTCCGGTCAGGCAGGCATTCCTCGGTCGGCTGGGTAGTCGTCCTCGGGTCCTCCTGGCAGCGCACCTCCCAGATCTGGAATATCCCGACTCCATCTCCGCAATAGTAGTCCTCCGTCCAGGGCTCCACAGGGACCTCCCGCAAGATGTTAACTTGAGGTCCTCCGGGGCTCCATCCTTCTCCGCTGATCGGTGGAAGCAGATCCTCGTCAGAGAGGTCCTACAGGGGTAGGGGACACTCCTCCTGAGTCGGACAGGCCTCCTCTTCTCCTTCGGGTCTTGTGGTGTGGCGAGGGGCGGGACAATCCGGTCTCCGGCACTGTCGGCATCTGGACATCCCGTCTGCATTCCCGTGTTGTACTCCCGGTCGGACCTCACACCTGAAGGCGTAGCTGGCGATGCGAGCTGCCCATCTAGCGATCATTCCTTCCGCATCCCGAAAGTTCAGTAGCCACTTGAGAGAGGCGTGGTCGGTTCGTAGTAAGAACGCTCTCCCCCACAAGAAATGTCTGAAATGGTGTATCATACTGACGACGGCCAGGAGCTCCCGCTTGGTGGTGCAGTAATTCCGCTGGGTGTCCCTCAGGGTTCTGGAAGCATAGGCGATCACCCGCTCTCGTCCGTCCTGCACTTGGGATAAGACGCCTCCCACTCCGTAGCCGCTAGCATCAGTATCTAAAATAAATTCTTGGTCCATGTCAGGGTACACCAGCAGGGGGCGCTCGGTCAGGGGTTGACGCAGCGCCTCGAACGCCTGCTGATGAGCCTCGCTCCAATGGTAGTTGACTTCCTTCTTTAACAGGTGGTTGAGGGGTCCCGCTCGGGTGGCAAAGTCAGGGATGAATCTGCGGTAGTACCCCACGAACCCAAGGAAGCTCCTTAGTTCTGTCAAGGTGGTCGGAGGAACCATTTTTGTTACAGCTTCGACCTTGGCAGGGTCGCACTGGATGCCTCGGTCGGACACGACATGGCCCAGGAAGTTGACCTGTTGTCGAAACAGCTCACACTTGGCGGGTTTCAGCTTCAGCCCGGCAGCCTGCAGTCTCCGGAACACGTCCTCGAGGTTGTCCACGGCTTCTTGGAAAGTCTTTCCAAGACAGACGACATCGTCCAAATAAATTAGACAACGCTTCCATTGGAGTCCCCTCAGTGCCAGCTCCATTAGACGTTCAAAAGTAGCCGGGGCCGTCGCCAATCCAAACGGCATCACTTTAAATTGATAGAGTCCACTACGGGTAGTGAACGCCGTCTTCTCCTTGTCCCTGTCGTCCATCTCGACCTGCCAGTAACCACTAGCCAAGTCTAGCGTCGAAAAATATCGTCCTCCTGACAAGGTATCAAAACTCTCGTCGACTCGAGGCAGGGGGTACGCATCCTTCCGGGTGACATCATTTAGACGGCGGTAGTCGACGCAAAATCTCAGTGCACCATCCTTCTTTTTCACTAGCACGATGGGAGACGACCATGGACTGTCGCTTGGCTCCACAACGTCAGCTTTCAACATCTTGTCGACCTCGTCCTCGATCAGCTCTTGTTGGTAGTACGGGGCTCTCCTCAGAGGCTGCTTGATCGGGGGGTGATCTCCCGTGTCGATGACGTGTTTCGCCAGGGACGTCCGGCCCAACCTCCCATCTGGTCCCATAAAGACCTGCTGGTGGCGTCGAAGGAGATCGCTGACGACCTCCACCTCCTTTTCCGTCAAGTTCGGATGCATTCCCTCCAGGAGCGGTTCTAAATGCTCCGGGCACTCTGGTGTCTTCGTCGACGATTCTGCGTGCATGGCGTGCACTCTGGTTTCGGGCTGCTCAGGCGTCCGGTTCCGCCACTTGGTGGAGTTTGGTGTAAGGGGCTCATGCTCCCTCCCGCTCTCCTCCCGGTACCACTGTTCCCTTTTAGGTTCATTCTGGGTTGTTTTCCCTCCATCGGGACGAAATCCCAGGTCGATCACGGCCTCTATTCCGTGAAGCTCGGCTAGGATGGTCCCCATCAGCACAGTGCAAGCTCCAGCGCCGGCGTTCAGAAGTACCACCGGTACCAGGCGTCCTCGGGGTCGTACCAGGGCTCGTCCCACTACGAGGGGGTCGTCCTCCAACGGCTCTCTTGCGGACTGCACGAGGCCGGCCTTCGGAACTCCTCCCTCACTTCCTGTCAGCTTGAGGTCCACCATCATCTCTGAAAAGGGTGGCAAGACGACCGTCTCCTCCGTCACCAGTGTGTAGACGGCGCCCTCGTGGCCCGAGCTCATCACTACGGTAGTGTCGCCCACCTGCCACTCGCCCTTACGCAGATCCAGCTGTCCCCCAATCTGTTGAAGTACATCAAGCCCCAACACTCCCGGGATCCCTAGTTTGGCTACCAGTACATCTGCCGACACGAGTCGTGTGCCCAGTAGAAGTTGAACTGTCATCTCTCCTTGAACCTGTAAGTAGTCTCCGGTTGCTGCCCGTAACCTTATTCTCGTCTGCCTTATCATTGCTTTATGTTCGTCATCCATTTGGTCGAAGAGACACTCGTCCAGAACGGTGGAAGAGGCACCCGTGTCCACCAACATACGAGTCGCCTTCCCCATAACGTGGCACGCCGCATACCACGCCAATGTGCCTCGGGCACCGGCTGACAGCGACACCACCTGGCCATTTCTGTCAATCTTAAGAGAGCTGCCACTCTCCTCAGGGACGCCGCCCTGGATAAGTACTGAGTCGTCCACCCACAGTGATGCACCACCCTGGTCCTCTCTGTCAGTCTTAAGGGAATCACTCCCCTCGGAACCGCCGCTCCGGATAAGTAATGAGTCGTCCACCAGCAATAGCTGCTGCGCTGGCCCCTTGGTCATTCCGCTCCACCGGCCCTCCGTCTCCTCTTTCACGGCCGCTTGTGGTTCAGTTGCATAGGGGGGTCCCTGCTGTTTCGCAGCCTCCAGCCTCAAGGTTGTAACCTGTTGGTTCTCCTTGCTGCTAGCAGAAACCTCGTTGATGTCTCCGTGGGTCCCCAGACGCTCCACGGCTCCATCGGTCTGCATTTCGTCGACGTCTCCGCGGGTCATTAGACGCTCCACGGCTCCATCGGTCTGCATTTCCTTGACGTCTCCGCGGGGCATTAGACGCTCCACGGCTCCATCGGTTTGCTGTACATTGGCACTCCCGTCTGTGTTGACAGGCTTGCCCTCCAAATAGTCGAGAATTCGATCCTCGAGCTCCTCCTGCGCCCATCCAGTTACTTCGGATGCACACCGGAAAAACCTATTAAAAATCTGTGAAACTAAAAATTCCCCCCTGGCAATGTGTTCTTCACGTCTTCGTCGAGCTTCTCGCCTGTGAAGCCGTGCACACACCTGCCAATGGCCCATACGGTTGGGGGCTGGTATGAGCCCTACTGGTTTTCCGACACCTCGTCTGTCAAACTGTTCCGCTCACCAATCTCCTCGATTAGTCGACTCAAGCGCTCCTCCTTGGTCCGAGGTGGCGGCCGATCTGGACACTGGTACTTCCGATGACCCGGCTTCCCACAGTACCAACAGTCATCTGGTCCCGGCCTAGCGCTTGGTCCCTTGTTCTCAGCAGTGGCGGCCCTCGGCTTGATGGATAGCACCTGCTCACACAGCTCGATTAGTCGATCCAGCTTCCTGTCTTGGCTCTCAAAGAGCCCCTTGAAGTAGGGAAGTCTGGGTAGACCCGCTACGTTCGGCTGGTTGCTCTGCTGCCCACTGGTGGTAATCTCGCCTCCCTGCTGGTTCTTCAACAGCTGTAGGACCCGTCCTAGAGCTGGCTCGGAGTCCTCCGACTCTATGGACATCACCGGCTTCCCAGGCTTGGGTTTGACACATTCGTACTGGGTCACGAACGCTATGGCCTCCTCCATGGTCTTCATCTTCCTCATGAGCGCCATCACCTTCATGTCCCCATCTGGATGGCCCTTCCAGAAGTGGTCTAAGGCGATAGCCTCCTGAGCTGCGGAGTTCAGATCCGGATAACCACGGCCGGCCAGTCGCTGCAACTCATAGCCGTACTGCTGGGGTGTCTCTGCCTTCCTGCGGGTTCTCTGTCCCAAGGTCGCCTTGTAGGACTCCTCCTGACAGTCAGGGTCGAATCGTAGGGTCAGCTTGTCGGTCAGAACGTCGATGTCCCTCCGGTCTGCAGGACTCAGGCTGGTCAGCATTCGTCGCGCCTCTCCTGTCAAGCTCCCGGCTAAGTAGACGCCCTGTTCCCGCTTGCTCCATCCGTTGACCTCTGCGATGACGTCAAAGTGGGCCCGGTACACCGGCCACTCTATGGAAGTCCCATCGAACTTGTCAGGGGTCAGCATCTTCCGGTTCCTTCTGCCGTTCTGATTCCAGGCTGTGCTGTCCTCGGACGACGAGTCCTCCTGCCTCCGTCTCGGCCTAGGGCTTCGTCGGTGCAGCGGCGGTCCCCGCCTCGGTGGTCTCCTCCCCCGTCCTGGGTAACCATGGCTGCTGTCGGTCCCTCCATCAGATGAAGGCCCCTCATCGCCCGATGATGAGAAAGGGTGCTGTCTCCGGCCTCCCTGGGTGACTGAAATAGAAGCTGGATTTCTCCAGGAGGCTGGCTGTCTCGGTTGTCGACTGGGTGAAGACCTCCCTCTTCCGCGAACGCTGTCTTCCGCGAACCCTCCGCGAACACTGTCTTCCGCGAACCTTCCGCGAACGGACTCCTCCGCCAACAGCTCCCGAAGAAGTTCTTCCGCGAACAGGCCTCTTCCGCGAACGCCGTCTTCCGCGAGTCTTCCGCGAACGGGCTCGTCCGCCAAGATGTCTCGGAGACGTCCCTCCACAAAAGATGTACGTCCGCGAACGCCATCTTCCGCGAGTCTTCCGCGAACCGGCTCATCCGCGAATGGTCTTCCCCGTCTATTCTGAAAAACTGGAAAGGAAGATTGGTCGCCTGGATCACTCCTTTCGTCGAGCCGCCGTCTGGGTGAAGACTCCTCTCTTCCGCGAACACTCTCTTCCGCGAGTCGTCCTCGTCCGCGAACGTGGTCGTCCGCGAAGGGCCCTCCCCGGTCACAAGCGTCCTCGTCACCAAAGACTCCCCCTCGCCCACGAGCCCGTTCATCCACGAAGGATCCCCGGCTGCAAGCGTCCCTGTCGCCGAAGAATGCCTCTCGTCCGCGAATGTTCTCTTCCGCGAAAAGTCCTCTCCCTCTCGAGCTGCTCTCTTGGGTCGGAGCCCAAGTAACCCGTCCTCCAGTCACTCCCGTTTGTCGACTCATCACACCAGACCGCTTCCCTGTTGCACCAGACTGCTGCTGGGACTGGTCCCAAAGCCGTCTCAATGCTGCATTCTCTGGAGGTGCCACACTTGGACTCTGCTCCGGTAGCTGTAGCCGATCCCTCCTCGCCCAGATTTCGCCGTCCTCCCCGTCCAGATTGACGTACTCCGGTCCCAGCACTCGTCGGAACTCGGGGCCCCTCCTAACGCTCTCAAGGTAGGTTGACCTCTCCCTGTCTCGATCGTGCTGCCACCCAGAGTCGTGTCTGAAAAGAAAACGGTTGTCGGGTGTCTGGCTCCGGGGTCTCTGTTGACTCGTCGACTGGCCCATGGAAGGTCTCGACCTCCCTGGTTGCTCCTCACTCGTCGAAACGTCCCGTCTACCCCTGGCTGTGAAGCTGCTCTTCCGCGAACGGTCGTCTTCCGCGAACGTTGTCTTCCGCGAACGGTCGTCGGCCTCTTCCGCCAAGGTCGTCTTCCGCGAACGGTTGTCGTCCGCGAACGTCTTCCGCGAACGGTCGTCTTCCGCGAACGTCTTCCGCGAACGGTCGTCTCCCTCTTCCGCAAAGGTCGGCTTCCGCGAACCGCTGTCTTCCTCGTCCGCAAGTGAGGCCGTCCGCGAAGAGTCTTCCTCTTCACCTCCTGTCTTCCCTGGGGCAGTTTCGTCGTTTTCGCCGGACATGAGTGATGCTGAGGTTCGTTCCCTGGCAGTAGACCCTCGGGGATCCTGGTCACGGCACCAAGTTGTGACGTTTGGTAATGACTTGTTTTCGGTGTGGCCCAAAAAACCTGGTTTCTCTGATCGTATAGACTTTATGTAACTCCCGCTCGTTGTGATTCGAGAGCCGTCACTAAATTGGTGTCCCCCAACGCTGGTGTATCATCACTCCGTAGCTCACCGGCTTCACTTAGGCAAGAAGCAACTCAGATGTAAATAAATTGAAGATTTATATACATCAAATCAACTTACAATTGTATGGCTGGTCACCCACGTGACGTACAAATATGAAGTTCAGACATGGAGCACTGTATGATCACATTTCAAAAATAAATAGTGCACGAGGGCACAACTAAAAAGAGTTCTTAGCCGGCGGCGTCTCTCTGTCCCTTCCCGTTGAAGTTTCCCGTCCCGCTTAGTCGAATGGTTTCTCCAGGTAGTCGGTCTAAATCCCGGTTGACTCTAAGGCCCTGAAGAAGGAGTCGTCCGCACGGAGTTCGTCGAGTCCCTTGGCTGTGGCGGTGACGATCTCCCCACGGTCGATGTCGCTGTTGCAGTGCTCTCAGAGCGGCCGTCCGCTCTCCCTTATATAGCCAGGGTGGCTGCGCGCGCATCTTCGTCCGCGAACGTATCTTCCGCACTCTTCTCCACGTGGTGAAGACTGCGTCCGCGAACGGTTCTTCCGCGAAGGCTCCTCTTCCGCGAACGGTGCTTCCGCGACTGATGCTTCCGCTGACGATGCTTCCGCAATCGTGCTTCCGCGAACGGTTCTTCCGCGAACGATGCTTCCGCTGATGATGCTTCCGCAATCGTGCTTCCGCGAACGGTTCTTCCGCGAACGGTGTCTTCGCAAGTGGACTTTGTAGATCACGTGACCGTTCCTAACGAACGTTTCAGCGCGGCAGTTGCATGGTTTTGTTACACATGTTTTTGTCTTTCAGCTTGCCGTTTTCGCGGTTCCCGGGACCCGGTTTGCCGGTTCCCGGGAACCAGGGTTGTACTGTTAGTACCGTGAGTTTTTTACATCAGCCACCGGGTTTGATGTCGTCTTCCTTTAGCCCTGTTCCGCCATTGGTTTCCAAGGTCTCACGCTGCAACATGCCTCTGATTCCTCGGTTTCCGGCTTTGAGCTCCGTTCGGATGCGGCTCCCGGGGTCCTTTAACCGGGAGTTCAACTCTGTTAACGTCTCAAATTGTGAACAGCTGCCTTCCGATGCCACAGGCTCCGAGGACCCTGTGGATCGTGCAGGTGGCACGGGTATGGGCTTTTCGGCTCCTGGGTTTCCGTCAGCCTTTTCCTTTGGGGTTCTGACGGTTCCCGGGAACCGTGGGCCGGTTTCCGGGAACCAATTGTCGGTTCCCGGGACCCGTTTTCCGGTTCCCGGGAGCCCTCCAGTGCTTGCTGGAACCCGGGATTCGCAGCCCGTACGGAGTTCAAAGTTGGGAGTGGGATCAGGGCCACGCTATCCTTTATCTCCTACTGTTATTGTGAAACAACCGTTTCCTGGTGGCTTGTCAAAAACTGACGGCACTTCTTCAGAATCTGTTTCATGGAAGAAGTCTGTTTCATTTTCCTTAACGCCTACCTTTTTTCCGCAGGTTGCGGAGGATTTTGAGCAGGGCGAAGTCCCGGCGGACCCCGGCCTCATTTTTGACTCCTTGCCTACGTCTTCGAGTGCGGGTTCGGTTGCTCCGACGATTTCCAAGCCTCCGCCGTTGCCTACGGTTTCCAAGCCTCCGCCGGCACCAGTCTCTAAGCCTTCTCCGGCTTCCACAGTGTACCATTCTGTAGCTGAATCCCCACCTTCGTATATCTCTAAGGAGGAGTTCAGGACGGAGATGGCTACTATGCGGGAGGACTTCTTGGGCAGGCTGGAGAGCCTTTTGTCACGGCCTCCTAGGGTCCCAGAGGTTCAGCGTTGTCAGCCGCCAGCTTTTGCTACGTCTTCTCCTTCGGAGGGTTCTGAGGTGGTTCCCGTTTCGGTGCAGCAGGATGGCATTGTTCCTTTACAGGGACCTCAGCCGAGCACTTCTCGTTTACTGGTACCTAAGCGCCAGCGCGAGGAAGACTCGCAGTCGGCGGATGAGGAGGATCCTACTAATCCCTTCAAGCGCCCATGGGCCGACAAGTTGGATTTTGTGCGTCGGTTGTCTGGAGAGGAGTGGCCTCAACCACGTTCTGATTCCCCTCCTCCAGCGAAGAAGGCGAAGTCCTTCACTGAGCGGGACCTACAGCAGCCCAGGGTTCCTAGAGATGCCCTTAGGTTTCCCCTGGCTCCTGGGGTTCGGAACTCGTTTTCTTCGCGGATCGAGGACACGGTTAAGAAGAACCGCACACATGTCGGCGCGTATCCCTCAAGGCCCAGAGTGACGGATTTCTACACTTCCTCTTTGCTTGATGTCGAGCCTTCGCGGCTTCAGGAGCAGGATGTGTTCGCTGTCCCGAAGTCGATTTCCCTTCCGTGGGCGCAGATTTCGGATCTGCAGGCGTCGCTGCGTTTGGGAGTTGCCGTAGACTCAGCTATGGATTGGCTGGTGCATGGCTCTACGTTGGCCCTCACGGCCTGTCATGACCAGGTATTGAACAATGAACAGCTGGATAGGTCCGACCTCGCTGAGGCCCTCCATGGATCTATCAGCCTCATTCAATCGATAGGCCGAGCCGTGGCTGACAAGGTGGCTCTCGATACCCACATGTGGTGGGTCTCCGAGTTATGGCGCAGAGATGCCATTTTGCAGAAGGCGGACTTCAAGATCTCGGACCAGTTGGTTCAGTCCCTGAGACTCCATCCTGTACTTCCGCCGGAAGGGCCTGCTTCTCCCTTCCTCTTTCCGGAGGGGGTCCATCGGGAGTTGGAGGAAGTCAAGACTCGGCAGGAGGATAGGGCGCGAGCGAAGGCCTCCTCTGATGCTTCGGTCCGTCAATCCCAGGCGCTGGAGCGTTGGGCGCGTATGCTTGCGCAGCAGCAGCAACGGAAACCCGCCCAGCAGCAGCAACCATCTCACCAGAGTCGTGGGGCTTCCTCGGCAGGTCGTGGCCGGGGTAAGGCTCTGGGGCAGCCCTTTCGTGGGGCCCCTGCAGGCGCGCAGCGAGGGGGGCAACGTGGTCGGGGTGGCCGAGGTCGAGGCCGTCCCTCCAGCCCAGCCAAGCCGGCAGGGGAGAAGAAATCAGGTAGGTGCCTCGCTGTTGTCTCCGGACCTTCCACGCATGGTCGGGTCACCAGGCGCGATAGGCTCCGTAAATATCGTGAGTACGGACGAGCCTGTAGGCGCGCGTCTCAGCAATTTCTGGCTTCGTTGGCGAGATCTGGGAGCCAGCCCCTGGATAGTCACGACCTTGCGTCGGGGGTTCGGCCTCAAGTTTGTTCAGTTTCCCCCATTGACGCTTTCTCCAAGGGTTTTTTCCCTTCCGCACGATCCCGAAAGGCGTCAAGCGCTCGTCAGCGAAATTTCCGCCATGATAGACAAAAGAGCGGTAGAACCGGTGTCAGATCATTCCCCCGGATTTTACAGTATTCTGTTTGTGGTACCCAAAGCTTCCGGCGGTTGGAGGCCGGTGATCGACCTTTCGGCCCTCAACCGTTACCTTCACATACCCACCTTCACGATGGAGACACCCGAGGTTGTTCGCTCGGCGATGCCCCTCAATGCGTGGGTGGTAACTATAGATCTGAAGGATGCGTACTTCCATGTTCCGATGAGGCGGTCCATTCGGAGGTACCTCAGATTCTTCTATCGGGGCCAAGTTTGGCAGTTTCGGGCGTTGCCTTTCGGTCTGTCCACGGCCCCTTGGATTTTCACCATGTGCGTGAGGGAGCTTCAGGTACTAGCTCATCGCAATGGTATCGTCCTGTATCAGTATCTGGACGATTGGCTAATCAGGCATCACTGCCCTCGGACTCTTGTTCGGCAGGCTCAGTGGGTGGTCGATCTTTGCCATTCCATGGGTTTCAAAATCAACCCCAAAAAGTCCGACTTATCTCCTCGGCAAGACTTCGTCTTTCTGGGCTATCGATTTCGGACTATCTCCGGATCTGTTATCCCGACCGAGGAGCGTCGGTTAAAGTTATCAGAGCAGTGCCGCGGGTTTTTGGATCGGGTCCCTCAGCCAGCGTCTCGGTGGCAGTCCCTGATAGGCACCCTGGCTTCAACCGAGAAAATGGTGCCATTAGGGCGCCTACACATGAGGTCTCTTCAGCACCAGTTGCATTCTCAATGGTCCCAGGCGACCGGGGACATGTCTCAGTTGGTCCCGGTGTCAGCGGGAGTGGTTCGAGATTTGCGTTGGTGGCTGGATCCAGTCAACCTGTTCCGAGGGGCGCCGTTCCGCCAGCCGCCTCCATCCAGGCATCTCTTTACGGATGCCAGTTTGGAGGGCTGGGGGGCGCACTGGGACTCTCACGAGGTCTCAGGTCTGTGGTCTCGTTCGCAGCAGGACGAGCATATCAATATCCTCGAGTTAAAAGCTGTCTTTCTGGCGCTACAGCATTGGGAACGTCAGTTTTCTCAGCAAGTTGTGCTGTTGGCCACCGACAATTCCACAGTCGTGGCCTACATAAACAAGCAAGGGGGTACAAAGTCGGTTTCTCTGTGCCGGCTCGCAATAGACCTCCTTCTCTGGTGTCACGAGCGTCGAATTCTGCTCAGGGCTCGTCACATTCCAGGCCATATGAATGTTCTAGCCGATCGCTTGTCCAGGAGGGGACAGGTGCAGCCAACAGAATGGTCCCTGTCTCCAGTGGTGTTTCGGGCCTTGTGCGACCTCTGGGGTTCGCCTACGGTCGATCTGTTTGCCACGAGGTGGAACACAAAGCTTCCAATGTTTGTTTCCCCCATCCCCGACGAGCGGTGTCTCGAGGTGGATGCTCTGTCGGCGGATTGGGACGCCATGTTCGCCTATGCGTACCCTCCGGCAGTGCTCCTGGAGAAGGTTCTGGCCAAGTTCCGATCGCATTGCGCCAGAATGATCCTGATTGCCCCGCTGCTTCCCCAGAAGCCGTGGTTCCCGGACCTTCTGGAGTTGTTAGCAGCCGACCCAGTTCCGTTGCCGGACCGTTGGGATCTACTCAAGCAGCCTCGGTCCGACATCTTCCATCAAGCTCCGAGCACGCTGAAACTTCACGCGTGGCTCTTGTCGAGCGATGTTTTCGAAAGAAGGGCTTTTCTAGAGAAGTGTCCGCGAGGATCGCCAGAACAAATAGACGATCTTCTTTGGCAGTCTACGAATCCAAGTGGACGCGATTCTGTGCTTGGTGTCGTGGCAGGAAGGTTAGTCCTTTCAAGGCCACTGCCCCTCTGATCTCGGAGTTCCTCCTGGAAAAGTTCAATGAGGGAAGGGCTCCGTCCACTCTTGCTGGGTACCGGACCGCTATCGCGAAGACCCTTAAGCCTAAAACGGGGGTCGATTTCGGTCAGGATGCGAGTTTGTCCGCGTTATTAAACAGTTTTGCTGTCGACAGACCTAGAACGCGAAATCCAGTCCCGGACTGGGATTTATCGCTAGTCTTGAATTGCTTACTTTCCGAACCTTTCGAACCGTTGGAGAAAGCGTCGTTGAAGTTTTTGACCTTTAAAACGGTCTTCCTCCTGGCCCTTGCTTCAGGGAAGAGGCGAAGTGAGCTGCATGCTCTCGACTTTTCCAAAGTGCACTGGAAGGAGGATGGCTCCGCGGTTAAGCTCGGGGTCATCCCTTCCTTTTTGGCTAAAACTCAGCTAGCCCAGACCCCGTCTATGACTTTTACCATCCCGTCCCTTACCTCTTCCCTAGGCCCGGGTTTGGAGGAGGATGCTAAATTGTGTCCCGTCAGAGCTCTGCGCATCTACGTCAATCGCACGAGGGAGCTTCATGTTGGGAAACGGTTACTTTTCGTTGCGTTCAAGAAGGGGTTTCAGAAAGATATCAGGGCTGCAACGATCTCTTCCTGGGTAAAGAAATGTGTTTTGTTCTGTTACGACAGATCCAACACCAGAACTTCGGGCTCCTTTCGAGTGAAGGCGCATGATGTGCGAGCTCTGGCGTCATCACTCGCGTTCATGAATAATGTTGCCCTTGCCGATGTCATGAAGGCCTGTACATGGGCCTCTAACAATACTTTCGTCTCTTTCTATTGTAGGGAATTGACGTGGTTTGACGGCGACCACTACCACCTCGGACCCGTGGTAGCGGCGCAAAGCAAGGTCTGCCTGTAGATACTGTTCGATTGGGGAGCACATGTACATACGCACAGATCGCCAGACGGATGTCGGCTCGGGGGACGGGTTTGTCCCTCTTATTTGGTGGTAGAAGTTTTTGGTTCGCCCGCCGTCAGCAAGCGACTGCCGGGGGTCCCTCCTTCGCCGACGACCTTCTCTTACCCAGGTACTATTCAGTTCTTGTTGATGAATATTTGTCGTGAATAGAATTAAACCTTCTCATTAATTCTCGTCCACTTTAATTACTTGCAAGTAGGTTTTACTCGCAACCCTAAATTCATTAAACATCTGAAATAGTGCGTTCTATGCCTCTGTGATGACATTGTGAGGGAAGGGTTAGCCCACCTCCTGTGGTTATTCTGAGATAACCCAAAAGTGTTTATTATAGAGGTCAAAGTGTGGACATAAATAGGAAGTTTTAACCTGTTAAAACCAGTATTTATTACACACTTACCTCTATAATAAACACGCTGATTTCCCTCCCGCCTCCCCTGCCTAACTATCAGGGACAAAGTAATGGCGGTTCTGGGGGAACAGTTTCGTCAGGAAAGATTTCTCAGTGACCACTGACTCGCTCAGGTTTCGTCAAGAAACCCTTATGAACGACCGAGTCTGAGGGGCATAGAACGACCAGTTTAAGAGAATGTGCCAATAATTTTTTTATTGGCATTAATTTCCCTCTTATTTGAAAGCCAGGTAAGATTACCCAAAAGTGTTTATTATAGAGGTAAGTGTGTAATAAATACTGGTTTTAACAGGTTAAAACTTCCTTTCTGATTACCATAAAGTAGCATGAAGTAAATTTAGTCATAAGTCAAATGGTACATGAAATGTCAAATACGTGTATCCGCTTGTAATCACTGCAATTACATGTATGTACATAAGTTCAAGTTCAAGTTTATTGATTTATATAGCACCATATTTATATGAACATATATTCTATGGTGCTTTACAAGAGTAATTTATACGGGCCGACACCCAAAACAAAACAAGGTAAAAATAAGAGGAAACAGGATTGTAAAAGAATGTAGAGATCATAATACAAAAGGACGATAAGACATACGTGTACATATACATGTGACTGTAAAAATGACTAGCAGTTATATGCAATACCAAAGTAGTGAGTTTTGAGTTTACGTTCTCAGAGCGGAGGCCATATCTCGACTGAAGTACACGATATGAAGTCAGTTCGTTTACTTTCCACAGCTGGCAGAAGAGGAGACCAAGAAGCGAAGCAAGCCGCTAAGGATCAAGAAGATCTACGTCCTGGCCGCTCAGCTCGTCGAGCAGTACCACGATCAGATGAAACAGACCTCGAGGTCAAAGGTCAAGGCCAAACGGGGAGCCGACGTACGTAGCTCATTTTTTGTGTCATGAGATTTTGTCTATGCTTGCGTTTTTTTTTGTGCAGTTTTTGATATTACATTGCTGGTAATGCTGACAGTCATGGATTTCATTATATGCATAGGAAGTTATCAATTACATGTTGAAGAATTTTGGTTCTGACAAAATGTTTCACATGTAGTAAATAATGCAGTTTTATCTGCATCTACAAAACTTCAGGAAATAGACATGGCAGCATTTCATATGTTATCCCCTGAAGAGCAAGTGAGACAGAGGAAAGATTTAACAAAACAGAAGGTCATCTTTACATACAAGAATCTGATCTGTATACTCAACCTGTTCAATGTTTCAGTTTGTGTTTGCTGTTTATAATTAGGACTTGAAATTCTAGCTATAATATTAGATCATATTATCATGTAATAGCTATCAGTATGTTGATAATTTAAGCAGTTTTCTCTGTTTATGTGGCAATAGAGGGTGAATTTCTGTATCCAGTTAATTAAGTTCTCAGGGATATATGTGATTGATAGAGGGCAAAATCTTTTGTGTCCTGAAATGCACTGAATATATTTGAACTTGGTATACACTTAATGTTCTGCTCAGAATGGTGCAGTACAATAATCCATGTGGTATTAAATATGAAAGTACAAAAAATGAGCGCACAAGTTTGACAATGACGATAATAAATCTGTGATCCAGGCGACTTCTGCGCTTGCGGGACTGCTGGAGGAAGACGCCGGGTCAATGTCAGATACAAAGTTTGTGGACAATGCATGGCGAGGAGCCGAGGCCTATCACTTCTATCTACTCGCGCAGAAACAGATCTACACAGGTAAACGTCCATCTCTGTCGTTACATGTAGACAACAAGCCATAAAGTCAGGGGTATCTCTCAACGATTTATTGATGTTAATACTTGTACCAAAAAGTTAAGAAGACCCAAACTTACTGGTATTCTTGTTGTTTTAACAAATTGGGAATATATCCTTAACCTTCTGATTATGGTGTACATGTAGGTCCAAACATAATTTTGTTCTTGAAGAAAATATGTACTCATCATTTGTCTTAAAGAGACACTGAACTTCACATTTATCCAAGCGGAAATCAGCGACTTGATTCAATGAAATAATTTGGAGAATGTTATCCTCAGGTTATGTCGAGGCTGCCATGAAAACGACCCTACATGTTCGGGAGTATGATGACATCATCGATCCTGTCGACATTTATTCACTTCTAGGTTTGTGCAGCAATCTCCAGCCAGTGCTAACTAGAAAATGTATTCCCCAGAACATTCAACCCATTCTCCATAGTTCAATAATACTTTTCCTTCCAAACTTCACTGCACTGAAGATGGTCTCCTATATCACATTATGAGTGTCAGTTAGAGCTCATACAACTAACATTCATTCCAAGCTTGAGGGTATCTGATATGGGAAGATATTACTAATACTGTCAGTTAAACTTTCCTTGCCCCCCAGGTCTGGCAGCAAGTGCCTGCCGAGCGTTCGGGACATGTTCCAAGGCATTTATCAAGCTGGAGTCGCTAGAAAACATCAGCCTGGAACAAAAACAACAGTATGAGGAACTGGCCCTGGACATCTTCACAAAGTACGTCAACGACTATGTCATGACTATGTTTTTGATTGTAGTCAAGGTGATCCTCTTAAACGATGAAAAACATATGTATGCAATATCAATGTATGATCTCAAGTACCTGTGGTACGATACATGTGTGATAATATTATACCAGTATAATTACCACCAGTAGCATGATTCATCACAAGTAAGCGATTGCATTTATTGTGTGGCGTGTTTTCAGACATAGCCCAAAGGATGCAAGAACCAACCGAGCCGAGTGTACAAACTGCGAGACCATGATTCCTGACTGGTCAGTTCTCGCTCATTGTCCATTTGATTCTGATAGCCCACACAATGACGAATCATTCTTAATATAAATCATTGCTTATAAGATAATGATGTTTCATTTTAAAAGCGATTTGAAAGTGACTTCGAAGAATTTTGAAGCTGAAAATATTTTTGTACAAATCAATGAACTATTAGTGAACATGTAATGATCTAACATTGGTGAAATGACGGCAAACTGAGTGGGTCATTGTTTTTTCATAGCAACGACCTAATATGTATTTTGATGCCCCCCCCCCCCCCCCCCCCCACATATAACATATACAGGTGTGCAATCTGTCCGAGCTGTGACACAAAGTTCCCAACGTGTATCGTCAGCGGTCGCCCGATGATGGACTACCAGTTCTGGACGTGTCAAATGTGCAAACATGTCGCTTACGAGAGCGAAATCACAGCCAAACAGACCTGCCCCCTGTGTCATCACCGTATCTAAAGATCTCAACCAGTTGAAAATTTTTGTGGGGATAGGGGGTATTATTATTATAATGATTGTGAAATAGATGAGCTGGGTTTGATTTCAACGTATTCTCTTCGTATTCAAATTGTGTGAAGATTTTGGCTTTGGATCATATGGAAATAATCTCAAGCGATGTTGTCTCGTTCTATGTATGTTGAACAATCCATACCCCAACTAGTCTTGGTCACCGTAGGTGATCATCAATTTGTTTATCATACTTCAATTATTTCCGAGGACCTGTGATGATATGCAGTTAACTTTTGCATGAAGATTTCATAACTTGTTATATATTTTCCGCACTATCTGTTAAGAAATCCGTCCATAAATATACGTTTGTTGTGCAAGACACTTTCGTACTTGTATGTTATTTATGATTATTACTTATCAAGTGTTTGTTCCTCTGTGAAATTGAAGCCGCAGGCCTACTCCACAAGGAATTTAATTTTCCATTGTGTATATTCCAAGAATATGATTTTCTTGGGTGAAATGGCCCTTGGTGTTCTGGCAATAAAGTTGAAGTCATCCAGCTTTTGAAAATTTATTGTGTTGTTCTAACCATAGATCTAATTGTAGCAACAGGAACAAGTTAAACTTAACATTTTTTACCGGACATGCCTGAATGGTTGATTTCCTAGCTGAAAACAATAGGCATAAAGACAAATACAGTTGCTTTGTTGAAGAAATATAAACAGTTAATCATCGATAACCTAGGTCTACATTTGTATTATGCAATTGAATGTAGATTTCACTTTTTGTGGGTTTGATAAAGTCAACAACAATCAAAATACATCTCTGTTACAAAAATATACGCAACATCTTCAATACTAGGTTTGGACCAGTGGGCAAAAAAAGCAGGATATCAAAACTTGTCCATTGATACCGTGGTAAGGTGTTTTCAATCAATATTGTGAAAAAAAAATTCAAAATTTCCAAAACTACAGATAATTTGTAAACATAAAAGACCTTACAAAAACGCACAAGTGCTCACGGAATGTGTACCTACCGGTATTCGTCCTTAAACTAATATTGCGATACAAAACACCCACAAATCCTACACTTCCAAACAATATTCGTCATTGTGATCCAATATTTAAGAACTTGAATTCAGTAGGAATCCCTTGTGATTATTGCATGCTGTGCTGTTGTGAATTACCCTCTTGCATACTGAAACGTATATTACATCTTAGTCGAGAAGCATTTTGGACCAAAATTTTCAGGTACAAAATATCAAACAATACTTATAACTATACCAATTGTAATTAACTTGCAAAATATAAGCACCAATTTGACTCGATATTGGCATACCTGTAATTATTTTACAGACATGAAATGCAGATAGTTAACCTGAATGGATAGATAATCAAATTCATACTAATATACGTGAACATCAATGCATGATTATTAAGTAAAATATGAACTGGCACTAAACAAAACGGATATCAACCTGCCCCTCAAACAACCAGACAAACTCTGGAGAAATATTCGGAAAACTGCCAAGCAATGTATCAGGAGCCTTGACCTAGTTAGTGGCATGCGCCATTTCCCAAAATACCTGAGGCCAAAACTATGCGTCGATGTCTTTAAACACAACTGCTGAAATACTAATAGCAAAGCGTACCAATACCTCTAATTTGATTCGATCATGATTGATGAATGAATCGTTATATTTGAGATCCGAATCGACCATGCAGTGGCAAAAAGCTCAATCACCTTCATAAATATTTAGATCTTGCATATTTTAAAGCATAGCTCAGCTGTAAAGAAAAGCAGTTGTAGTTCAAAACAAAACGTGGTATGGTCTATTTCAATATTACATTGTATACATGCATATACTGGTACACAATTATATTAACAATACATACATCTGTATTTTGCAGGTGAAAACATGAAATAAATTTAGATATGTATTTTTCTATGCAAATGCATACAAGCAGTTTCTCATTCATTCAAACTGTTCGCTTATGTTTCAATTTGTCCACTTTGGAGATTTTCAGATCATTACAAAACTTCCCAACAACATTTTTGTAATACTGTTTCACACATACATGAATTGTTATCACATTAATAACTGGTGGGATGAACAACAGAATCAAGAACAACTTTTTTATCTAATCTAAACCTTTGATTTTGTGATTGGTTGGACTTGGTTGAAAAATTGAGCAAAACAAGCACGCTCACGGCCAAAGATATCCATCAAAAATACATTGTGTACAAAAAACATCCACTCATTTCTCACATATTCTAACTGTTCATACTTACAAATCATTGCACGATGAGGATAAGTTTTGTAATACCTGCTAACTTAGGAAGACTAATATATCACTACTACATACAAATCAAAATGAAATCGAGAACAAAACTACAAGATTATGGCTTGCTCAATGCCCTGCAGAACATAGTATTCTCATGAATGATTAATCTATACAGGTGTGGCTCAGGCATTGAAATGTTTCTAAACTGGTTTAAACTATGGAAAGCCGGTGTGACATGTGTGAAGTGACGATCAACATGTGACATGCAAGCTATAAACTGCGACCTGCGAGTTAACATGACAAACTGCAACCTGCGGGGCAGTGCACATTTTCCTATTACACCATGGTTTACTACGGAATAAGTCATAGTTTATAACTCGCATGTCGCTTCTCACTTCTCACATGTCACTTCTCGCATATCGCTTCTCGCATGTCGCACCGGCTTTCCATATTAAACTTTTAACTGTTGTGAAACTTTCAGGATAATCACAAAAATTCTGGATTTTTTCCAAGAAGTTGCACAAGCCATGTATATTCAGTGTGGTATATTCATATCCACAAAATGAACATGAATTGTTATATGCAGACATGTAGAAGTATATACACACTAATGCAAAGCGAAAATGTGGGTAGTTTTGAACCAAAAGTTGTTGAATTTCTGTTTGTATATTTTGAAGTACCCGGTATATCTGTCCAATCTGGTCATGGCAAAATCACTGGCTAAATTTTTTGCTGAACTTGAAAACACAAGATTTATTTTACCCAAAAATTGAAACTTGCCATGAAACTCATCCATTCGAAAATATGGTAAGTTCGTAGGGAATAGCCATATTGCTGGCCATATCAATCTGATAATACTTTATGCTTCACCCACTGATAAAACAATCAGCTTGGTCACACAAAATTGTCACAAAATTTATATCTATACAAACCATCGACAACAAGAATCCAAATATTTCTAAGTGTACAAATCTATACAACTTACATCTTCACATAGTTACACATTACACATTACTGGCTGTAGCACAGAGAGCGCGCTACACTGAGCACACACAGTGGGTCTGTATCGGTAGAACGTCCGGGCGTCGAGAAAAAGGGCATCACAAATCATCGTCACCGATTCCTTCGAAAGCGTAGTTTTCTGACAGCGACATTTTATTTGCGGCCCCTCTTCCTCCTAACAGTCTAGTGGGCAAGTTATTCTGTGAAAAAAGCAATCGTCCAGTTTTGGTATATCACATTTGAACTAAATAGGCTACAGGTACCACTCAGACCAGATATGGAACAATAATTATTTTTCGGACGGAACTCATGTTCATCATTGCAGAGACAAATAGCAGATTCAGAACTTACACTTTCAGCAGCTGAGGGTGAATTCATCCTGGACCTCCTCTGTGATGAAGCACCTACAGCCTGTCAGTAAAATATCAAAATAGACCACAATACATAATGCCTCTGATTGTAACTTCATTCCACCAGTCCTGAACAAACTCAAGTCCTGCTATACTCAATGGCCAAAATTAACAATGAACCACTTTCTACATAAGTCTGTGATACCAACACATTCAATATGACTTGTGGTAACATAATGTTCCATACCATCTTTGATTTACATGCTCAGATTCATTGCAGAAAATGATGAGTCCAAGGAACCAAGTTAACTACTGAAACCTCCCACTTTCAGCCCCACTGACCTCTACGGACGGTGATGGCAGACTCAAGGGTCGCTGTGAACCCGGACTGCTCTCCTTCTTGACGTTAGAGAGTGAAGTGCTCTTCTTCACTCGGTCCTGTGGCTAAAACAATGAAGGTGATAGTGATAGAGCTGGATTTTATACCAAAAATTAGGCCAAGGGCCAAAGATAGGTTACCGGACAATGTTTAATATTTTAGATGTTAGCCAGGTCACTGGTTAAATTCAAGGTCAAGAGAATATTCAGCATATATAATATTAAGCATATATCATGTCCACAGTTGATTGCTAAGCTGTAAGTTCAATAATCAGAGAGATATTAGCAATTTTATGCTGTAGCCTTGAAAATGAAGGGGCAAAGGTCAAATTCAAGGTCATCAAAATATTCAGTGTATATCATTTTCTATATCATGTATATCATGTCCACAATTGATTCCCAAGCCATACAGTCAATAGAGGAGCAAGATATGAGCCAGTTTGTCCTTGGACCTTGGAAATGAGGTCAGAGGTCAAATTCAAGGTCACGAGAATATTCAGCATATATCATTTCCTATATGTCCACAATTGATTCCTAAGCTGTAAAATCGATAATAAGTGAGATATTAGCCATTTTGTCCTGTGACCTTGAAAATGAGGTCAAAGGTCAAATTCAAGGTCATGACAATAATCTGCATATATCATTTCCTATATGTTCATAATTGATTGCTAAGCTGTAAAGTCGATAACAAGCGAGATATTAACCATTTTGTCCTGTGACCTTGAAAATGAGGTCGAAGGTCAAATCCAAGGTCATCAGAATATTCAGCATATATCATTTCCTATATGTCCACAATTGATTCCTAAGCTGTAGAGTCGATAATAAGCGAGATATAAGCCATTTTGTGCTCTGACCTTGAAACTGAGGTCAGAGGTCAAATTCAAGGTCACGAGAATATTCAGCATATATCATTTCCTATATGTCCACAATTGATCCCTAAGCTGTAAAATCGATAATAAGTGAGATATTAGCCATTTTGTCCTGTGACCTTGAAAATGAGGTCAAAGGTCAAATTCAAGGTCATCAGAATATTCGGCATTTATCATTTCCTATATGTCCACAATTGATTCCTAAGCTGTAAAGTCGATAATAAGCAAGATATTAGACATTTTGTGCTCTGACCTTGAAACCGAGGTCAGAGGTCAAATTCAAGGTCATGAGAATATTCAGCATATATCATTTCCTATATGTCCACAATTGATTCCTAAGCTGTAGAGTCGATAATAAGCGAGATATAAGCCATTTTGTGCTCTGACCTTGAAACTGAGGTCAGAGGTCAAATTCAAGGTCACGAGAATATTCAGCATATATCATTTCCTATATGTCCACAATTGATCCCTAAGCTGTAAAATCGATAATAAGTGAGATATTAGCCATTTTGTCCTGTGACCTTGAAAATGAGGTCAAAGGTCAAATTCAAGGTCATCAGAATATTCGGCATTTATCATTTCCTATATGTCCACAATTGATTCCTAAGCTGTAAAGTCGATAATAAGCAAGATATTAGACATTTTGTGCTCTGACCTTGAAACCGAGGTCAGAGGTCAAATTCAAGGTCATGAGAATATTCAGCATACATCATTTCCTATATGTCCACAATTGATTCCTAGTCTCTAATCTAAATATTAAGTGAGATATTAGGCTTAATTTGTCCCATTATAAAGCATAGGAGAATTTAACATGGGAAAGTCCCCTTTGGGCCGAGTTTGGGCCAAAATGGCCCACTTCGAGCGATTCAAGCGCAACGAAATTTATACATGTCACAGGGGTACATATGAGGAGTGTTATGTATCAAAAAGAAAAAAAGTTACTGAACAGATTTTGAGAGAATGGCCGCCAAAGTCCAAAATCAGGCATTTTTCGTCGAAAATGGCCGCCATTTTGAAAAAAATGCGGAAATCAGAAAACTAAAAAAAACCTTTCCTGGAAATATTTTTAGGTATTTTTGTGCAAAATTTCAGAAAGATCGGACCATATACTTTAAAGATAAAAATGTGAACGGACGGACGACGGACGGACGGACGACGGACGACGGACGACGGACGCAACGCCATGCCAATAGGTTATCGGACCATAGGTCCGGTAACCTAAAAATTAGCCCAAAGGCTAAGATAGGTTACCGGACAATTTTGGTTTGGCCATGGCAGCATTGGCAGGTAACAGACCTTGAGATTTACCAATCAAGGTTCGCAGTGTAAACATATGACCTTGGGATTTACCAATCAAGGTCATCCGTATGAACTTCGATGTAACCATTACATGTATGTGTGCGGCATTTGATATTCTATATGTTGGGTGGAATCGTTTAGGCCGCTCAGGTCAATTTACACATTCCAAGTCAGACATTTGGCACTCAAGGTCATCTGACGTCAAGTTCAAGGTCATCATTAGTTGTGCCATATATGTCTTCCCATATGTTCATAATGCAAACATGAGCTCTATCTGCAAGCATTTCATCTACAAAGGCAAATCTGGGCATTTTTTGACCCCAAAATGGCTGTTTTGACCTTTCAAGGTCATCCAAGGTCAAATTCAAGGTCACCACACAAGTCGCCATATATGACTTCCCATTTGAAAGTGCCAATTTCTAAGCTCTATCTTCAAGCGTTCTATGAGTACAGTCCTGACAGCTCCCATTATGAAGGAAAAAAGTGCCGAAAATTTTCTAAGTCCAAAATTTTTTTCAAAGGGTGAAAATTTTTTTTTGCCTAGAAATGGCCCAAAATGGATAGTAATGTTATTTGGGGCGAAAAAAAATTTTTTCGCGGACTCGTCAAAAATTCAAAATAGCCGCCACACTGAGATCGGCGATTCAAGGGCAACAAAACTTATACACGTCACAGAGGTATATAAGAGGAATCTTTTTAAGCAAAAATCTCAAAACTGATCAGAGAGTTTTTGAGAAAATACAGACCAGGTGCAAATTTGAGCGTTTTTCGACCCAAAAATGGCTGTTTTGACCTTTCAAGGTCATCCAAGGTCAAATTCAAGGTCACCACACAAGTCGCCATATATGACTTCCCATTTGAAAGTGCCAATTTCTAAGCTCTATCTTCAAGCGTTCTATGAGTACAGTCCGGACAGCTCCCATTATGAAGGGAAAAAGTGCCGAAAATTTTCCAAGTCCAAAATTTTTTTCAAAGGGTGAAAATTTTTTTTTGCTCTAGAAATGGCCCAAAATGGATAGTAATGCGATCTGGGGCGAAAAAAATTTTTTTCGCCGACCCGCTAAAAATTCAAAATGGCCGCCACACGGAAACCGGCAGATTTAGGGCAACCAAACTTATACATATCACAGAGGTATATGAGGGGAATCTTTTGAAACCAAAAACTCAAAACTGATCAGACAGTTTTTGAGAAAATGGCCGTCAAAGTCCAAAATTGAGCGTTTTTCGACAAAAACGGCCGCCATTTTGAAAAAAATGCGAAAATCAAAAAACAAAAAAATACCTCCTTCTCAAAATATTTTTAGGCATTTTTGTGCAAAATTTCAGAAAGATTCAATCGTTAACTTTAAAGATAAAAATGTTAACGCCGGACGGACGGACGGACGGACGGACGGACGGACGGACGGACGGACGGACGCAACGCCATGCCAATAGGTTATCGGACCAAAGGTCCGGTAACCTAAAAAGTTAGGGACATTGACGCAAAAGTATTAGTTACGAAGTGGCTAGCTAAATTTTAAAGGCAAAGTTAGCAAATGTATTGAATATCGGCAGACATTGAACGCTTTAACCCCAGTCATTGTTACATATCATGGCATTTTTCCATGACCTTATATTTACAAAGTCACAGACAAATCTTTTGAAGGGATTCCTCAATTGCATTTCACCTGGGCACTTAGATATATTCTAAAATGTACGCGGAAACAAACATCAATCTATCCACTATGGAGTTCAGTCGCTCAGCCATACCTTCTTAAACTTGCGTCCCTCTTTCTTCATGACCAACTCATCAACCATTCCCTGCAGACACATGCTGATCACAATCGCCTGGACAAAAGTAATATAAAGAAATCACCGAGAGAACATCATTCAGTTCTTTAATTTTGATTTGAGATATATGAAGCTCAGGACGTTATTGGAGGGTTGCATTACACATCGCATGAATTTTACAAGACGAATTTGTAATACGTGTTTCACCTGATTGCTGAAAATTGTGATCCACTGCATCGTGTCCCTCGCGATGAGATACTCGAAAGCCAACTCCAGCTGCGCATGATCAATACCATTTTGACTGTTCTCATCGCCATTTGATTCAGGTATCTATGACAACAATGACGTAAACTTTGTACAGCTCAAAATTAGCCAGTTTATGGCAATATATTCACGAGCAAATTACCCAGAGATCTATCACTGTTTACTAAAGTTCTTACTGTTGTTGTGATACGCCAACACCGCATCCTAGTGACCCGAAAACTGACTTCCTTCATAACGTCCTACATGAACAGTACACAGTACAGTATAGTAAATGAATAGCTCATTATGATCTGATAAATATTGGTTGAAATCATTCTCTACAAGATGACACTGGTTTTGATATTGATCAAAACTCGAAAGCGCTGATGCGTATCATTTATTATATCATCCAAGACGATGTTTACATGTGTGTGATAATCTTCAGATACATGTAATACTCACAGGTTCCACTTGTATTCTGAAGTTGAGTTCCTTGTTGCCCGCAGATATTATCGCCTTGCAACCATTGTGAGGGTAATCAACAATGCAGGGTGGGAACTGTACGTAACCGTAGTACTTCAGTGTACGGACAAACCGGAGATACTATGTAGAGTGAAGGACAACATATATATCGCACGAATTACATATACATTCGTCAGAAATCTGGAATGATTTGTGTATCGAATTACCTCCTTCTTTGAGCCCTTTTCCTGCAGAGATTGAAGCTGTTTGTGTTCTTCTTTTGTGGCAAGAATCCAAGAACGTTCAACATCATTCAAAGCCTGAAAAGTCACAAAAATACACTGCATATACCATCAAAAATGGCCCAAAACCAACATAGCAGCTTTTAAGGACAGATAAAATGTGATGAGAGTTCCATGTAATCAACAAATTTGAAGGACTGTGCTCACTTGTACATATAGAAGATTCATCGCCACTCTATGGTGAATGAGGTCATCATCATGGGCTGGATCCCAATAACTGTCAATGATAATACATTTCACTCTATATTTGATCTAATATGATTGATAAATTAGCATTAGGGAACAATGTTCATTTCTCACCATATTTTACCCATATTTTATTGTGAAAACAGACTAATAATCATACATTGTTCACACAAATTATCACAAAACACTACTATCTTCAATGACTTGTCAATTTTGAAAGTACCACTCACCTCTTTCTAAGTATAATCTGATGAGACCCTATTTGGTTTGCGGCTTTTAGTGATATATATGGTGATTCAAATTCTTGCAATTTCCGGACAACTGCACCAACCATCATGAAAGATAAAAATTTGTGAGTAATATTTTGTGACTCAAATGTAGATAGAGACAGTTTCCAAATAGTAGATGCAATAGACACTGGAGAATTGAATCAGACTCACTTGATTGTTCATTATCTTCGTCCAAGCTCACCAAATACAACCCGAAATAGTAGACTACATCATCTGGCAACTCAATTTTCGATGCCACAGTCTGCAAGAATCAGAAAACAACGTGTTCGAACGCATTCAATCATACATTTATATATAATACAAGCATACATGTACATTTAAGGATTGATTGCACGTACCATACCAGTGACTGCAGTGAGATACTTTCCCATTGACTTATAATGTGAAAGTAAAGGTAGCGAAATCACCAAGACAATACTATCCCCTGACCCAAAACTTGGCTTGCACACACACATATACTCATGGATGATGAACCGAGACATAGTTTCATAAATAATATCGCGGAAGCTCTGCAATTTGATGATTAGATAAATCATTTTATACGTTTCACCAAAATGAACATTCGTGTGTTCTGCTTGACGAACACTGGTTGCTGCGTATATGTATACTTTGTTGTGGTCAAAATAATGAGAATATCTAAGGCTATACTTTCTGTGAGATGAATACAATGAGCTGAACATTCATAATCCCAAACACCTCTGTGCACCCGAGTGCATATCACCCGTGAGTTTTACTAGCATCACTAGCTATTTGCTGTACAACATAATCCTTTCACTCGCCCTGTTGTGAATGTACTTTATCTACGGAGAAATAGGTCGGAAAATGACATATGAAAACGATGATTTTAACAGATTTAACATTGTTTAGTAAGGAAAGGCAAAGTTTCACTTTGATTGGAAGTATGTAAATGTATGAATTTGTTACCTTTATATTTACATAAGTGAATGGACAGCTGGTCAATTCCAGTATCATGATAATCACATGCGATCAATCCTTAAGTATACTACACAATACACAGTTTGCACATACGAGCAATTATTGAACAACACAGAAGTATTTACATGTGGAATAAAAAATATCAGGGATTTAACAAAACTGAAGATTTTATTTTAGTTATGAATTATAATTCATTTTATACCTCTAACACAGTATCTGTTTGATCGGTTGACGTGATGTCAATGTTGAACTTGTGACCATCAACAAGATGAATGTCCAACTTAGCCGGCTCTGGATCTGCTTTCTGACTCTCCTAGAATAGATTAAAACCCGACTGAAATAGAATATTTCCACTATCATGGTTAAATCCACGAAGGTTTTATAGAACTGAAATAGTCTTTGCCTGTTGAGCTTGCAGGAGGAAGCAGTTGAAAGATTCACTTGTAGCCACCTGGGGGTTCTGGCTCACTGAAATATACAATTAGACAATGATCAAATGTAAATGCCAGCATGTATTTTCAAATCATTGCAAGCTTATACTGGTTGAAACTGGTATCCACACTGTACAATAGTACAGTGTGTTGGTACACAGATAGACTGATTTGGAATGTGAATGTGTACATTTACATACATGTACAAGTGTTCACAAAGCAATACAAAGTAGCTTACAGATCTGGATGTATCGTTCCAAACATGCCCTTCGTTCTTCCAACTGAGTCGGAGAGAGTGACAACAGTTTCTTGGGTGGGAAGCTTGGGAGGTTCTGAACACCAAACTCTTTCTTCAACTGGAAGGAAATATCATTTAATCATTCTGTTGACTTACATGTTATCCTTCTTTTACCAGATATATATCAGTCCCACGATTTTTTAAAATACATATCACGATGTTTTTATACTTGTGGATTTTCTGTTTATGAAAATTACCTTATTTACTTTATACTCTGATTTTTTTAGCTCGTTTATACCGTTTTTCGTTTATATTTCTGCGATGCTAAACGGCATCATGTTGCAACTTGGCATACTCCACCTCAGAGCCAAATGCCAATTATGTACCAAATTTCAGACTTCTATCATTGTCTATGGCAAAAATTGAAGAAGTTAGTGATCTACCCGGATAAAAATTTCCGGCCAAAACGGCATCTCAGGAATCTGTGTCTATTCCAGTTTTGGCCGTGTTTACATCCACCAGGAATGAAAATATTGTTGTAGTTTTGGACCAGAAGACATACTTTCCCTACAAACTGACAAAAGTAAGCAATTGCTCAAATCCATATGCATTCCAAGAAATTCAATGATAGGGCTGAATTTAACATTGGGGTAGATAGCCAACTTTTTTAAATTTTTGCAATACAAGTCTGAAATTTGGTATAAAATTGCCGATTGACCCTGAGGTGAAGTATGCCAAGCTAGAATACAATACCATTTAGCATCACAAAAATATCGGCTAAAAATGATGTGAGTGAGTTAGAAAAAATTAGCCCAAGGGCTAAGATAGGTTACCGCACAATTTTGGCTTTAAAGTGATATTGGCAGTAAGTTATGGATTTTTCCATATCTTTCTGATCGAACGAAGAAAACATAACAGTTATATATCTGCACTTGTATGCCCAAACAGACGCCCCTTTCTAATAGATTTCGTTTCGAGTTTCTGGTGGAGATATTTTGAGTTTGTTTACATTACCGCCATTCTCGGTGCTTTGTATACCGTGACACAGTGCGATTCCAGCTTACTCGTGTATGTTCGAGCCAATCGAGCGTGAACTAAGTTAAGTCAGAGGTAACTCTGAGTGGCGCACAAAACAAAAAAAGCGGCTGCTAGTACTGTCATATGCTTGATTTATCCATTTGATCAAGCAAAGTTTGTTTTGTAACCTATTATTCTGAGACCACAGGCATATATGTAATTGATTTGGAAAAAATAGTTTTCCTGCCAACATCACTTAAGCATTGCAAGTGACATATGACTTTGAGATTTTCCAATCAAGGTCATCTTTGTGAACTGCAATATCACCATTAGGTATGCTGCATATGACTTCATATATGTTCATAATACAAACATATAAGCTCTATCGACAAGTATTTTGTCTGTAGAGGCCAATTTACACATGTCAGGTCAGGCAAGGTTGTGAGATTTGGATTTCAAGGTCATAAATAAAGTCAAATTCAAGGTCTCCAAGAGATGTGCTATAAATACATGACTTCTTGTAAGCTTATACACAATCCTAACCTGTATGTGCAAGTGTTTAAAGCCTCGGTGGCTTATTTACACATTTCACATCGGACATTTAGCACTCAAGGTCATCTGAGGTCAAGGTCACGGTCATCATCAGTTGTTCCATATATGACTTCCTATATGCTCATAATGCAAACTTAAGCTCTATCTACAAGCATTTCATGTGTAGAGGCAAATCTGGGCATTTTTTGACCCCAAAATGGCTTTTTTTGACCTTTCAAGGTCATCAAAGGTCAAATTCAAGGTCACCACACAAGTCGCCATATATGACTTCCCATTCGAAAGTGCCAATTTCTAAGCTCTATCTTCCAGCGTTCTATGAGTACAGTCATGGCAGCTCCCATTATGAAGGAAAAAAGTGACGAAAATTTTCTAAGTCCAAAATTTTTTTCAAAGGGTGAAAATTTTTTTTTGTCTAGAAGTGGCCCAAAATGGATAGTAATGCGATTTGGGCCGAAAAATTTTTTTTTCGTCGGCCCGTCGAAAATTCAAAATGGCCGCCATACGCAGACCGGCGATTCAAGGGCAACCAAACTTATACACATCACAGAGGTACATAAGGAGAATCTTTTGAAACAAAAATCTCAAATCTGATCAGACAGTTTTTGAGAAAACGACCGTCAAAGTCCAAAATTAACTGTTTTTCGTCAAAAAATGGCCGCCATTTTGAAAATAATTCGAAAATAAAAAAACTAAAAAATACTTCATTCTCGAAATATTTTTGAGCATTTTTGTGCAAAATTTCAGGAAGATTCGATCGTAAGCTTTAAAGATATGAATGTTGACGGACGCCGGACGCCGGACGCCGGACGACGACGACGGACGCAACGCCACGGCAATAGGTTATCGGACCAAAGGTCCGGTAACCTAAAATCAGAGAATAGTCTAGATATTACCTGTTCATGGAAACTGTGGAAGAGTCTGTACCGTACAGAACAGTGGTAAGCACCGTTGATGTGAAGATTGAAAACCTGTAGAAAGTGGGAAGAATATCCATAGCGGTATCAGTTTACAACTTTCCAGCATGGTTCATATCACTCCAGATTACTAGCTGATTAGAACTCAGATGGAATTGGACAAATCATTTAGATTAGTTCTGATAGTAAGTTCAAGGAAGGTTCATATGAACAATCATTGATTATGATCAAGCATTGTTTTCATGTGCACTCAAATATGAACTTCTTGCAGTGCCCTTGCTTTGTACAATTCGTTTCGTTTTTGTTATGTGGCATTTTGATTGATTTGCTTTTTTTAGTGCTGTATTGAATACAGCCTGAGCCACGTCGCTCAGGCTGCATTCAATATATCAGTATCATATTGGTATCTACTTGTTCACAAATTACAATGGGGTATGCGACCCGGTGGCCTGTAATTTGCAAATAATCCATTACATGCATGATGGCTTGTTCTATTATTCGTCAACAGGCTGAGGTTTTGTCGTATTAAAAGAGGTGTAATATCAATAACAACTCTTAAATTCCATTATTTCAATACCAGACCCCTGCAATGCAGTGCCTGACTCCTGACTGTTGTTACCACGCGAACAGGCTGAATATATACTATATGTCATAACACTCATTCATCACTTGAACCGCAGTTTCACTCTGGCGATACTGGATGCACTAACAATCGTTAGTGCATATCGCAATGGCGGACAGTAAACACGGTCAGTTTGGTTTTTAACCGTAGTTTATCAAATGACAGGTCCATTTGTGATAAATGGATACTCTGAAGGTAGCTTAGTGTTTTGGTCAAAGACATGCGTAGTTATTTCAAGCAGATCACGCTTCTTTGTTTAGATATGTTGAGGAAAAGAATTAGCGATGAGATTCACCAACGACAAAAGTGAGATTCCTAACGATATAGGCCTAATACGTGTATATTGTGATAGGTCAATATCATACACCATTGTGAATTCGTTGATTTATGCGACATAAATTAGCGAATATCACATTAAAAATAGGAAATCTGTACTAGAAGATCATCTGTACACATCAATACATGTCAATTGGTACTTTATTTGAGTGTTCACGTTTAAAGTACTAGTATAGTGAAAATATGATGTGAATTTATATGAAAGATCTCATTGATCTGAGCAAAATGGTTTTTACGGCATGTAAATATCACAATCCGTTCAAAAGTTATAGCACTTTGAAAACTGAAATCGGCAAATTTGCTTTTTCAAAACAATTTAGCTAATTAGTATGCAAATGAGATATTCATGACGTCATCGGGGGAAGTTGTTTCAATTAGGTACATGTACTTTGATATGTATTTTTCATTCATTTATTGTTATGATTATTCATCAAAACTTATTCTATACATATTTTAATATGAATAATCAGTGTTTTCACTTTTTCTGTTGTTGTCAAGGTAACCAGTGACCTGGTATGACCCATAGCAACCATGGTTGCTAGGGCCAGAAACCCACTTAGAACAGGGTATGCACAAATAAAAATGGTGCCAACTTGAGATCTATAATAATTTATTTCATAAATAATCGACAGAAAGTCTGTGGATAGACTGACTTGGCAGTTAATGGCCATGGCAACCATGGGTAACTACGGCTATAGGGAACGACTGGTAACCATAGCAACAGTACAGTTTGTGTGGATATTGACTATGTATGGTACATAATAATATGCACTAGTCAGATCGTCAGAACCTTCAATAAGAATCATTATATCATGGCTTGAAATACCCTAATTAAAATTTGTTCCCCTCGTGACGTCATGAATTCTCATTAGCATCTAATTTACATGTTAATGAGTGCTAGAACTTTTCAAGTGGCTTCAGTAATGTAGTGCCGGAATGGCAGTTTCAAATGGCTGTAACTTTTGAACGGATAGGGATATTGATATACCGTAAAGACCATTTTGCTCAGATCAATGAGATCTTTCATATAACAAAACATCATATTTTCACTTTACTAGTACTTTAACATTTAAATAACGTAGATTTGAATTAATAAAGAAAAGATTGTTAGGGAATCTTCACATGTTCGTTAGGGAATCTTCGATTTTACAAAAACAATCGTTAGGGAATCTTTCGGTTTTTTTTCAGACAAGTTTTTCATGCTCAAACCAACATAAATCGCCATGTATTTGCAACAAACGGTTTTTTCGTGCGCATAAGAATCAGCAGATGTATGGGTGTATCGATCACAATCGTAATTTATCGGGGAAAATGAAGAAAATTCAAACGAACCGCGAGTGGGTTCGCCATTGCGGATGCACTAACGATCGTTAGTGCATCCTGTCTCGCCACAGTGAGATTGCTATTCTCAATGGTGGCCTGATCACTTTGACGGCCTTATTTCCTGTACGGGGTACCCCCTCCCCTGTCCCTGTCACACAGAGACACAGTCAGACTCAGTGACACACACTGAGTCTGAGTAATTCCGCAGCGTAACAGAGTTACGCGTAAGGCCATGCATAAAATTCCCTACGAGATTCCCGCTATAACCGGCTATAACGGTTGTTGTTTTTTCCTCCAAAGTTTGCATTATATGCTGAAATAAACTTGATTTCCACTTACTGTGTGTTGTTGTCCTTCTATAAACGCAATTAGGTGTCTGACATATGGCGACATTATCAAATAATCTATCATAAGCCACCCGCTACATCTCGCGGTTTTTTTGTGTTTACAATTTAATGGCGCCTCCCCCCGCTTTCAGCTGACTGTCAAACGCTCAGCCAATCAGGTGAGGGCAAGGTTTCTTGGTGAATGCAAACTAGAACAAGATTTAAAAAAGGCGTAAACACATTGAATATCACACACATAGACTGGACAGGAGATGTACATGTATGAGGTGACACTTGACCTTTGACATCAACAGAAGTATTTTAATTTTTTGCCGACAATGTTTTCCAAAGAAGAAATCAGTGGAATATACAAGAACCACTATGAAGAAAGATTCAAGATACAGTTAAAGCAGGAACAACTGGACATAATCTGGCACATATGCAACAGAAAAAATGTTTTAGGAAAAATGTTTTAGGAAAAAGTTTTGTGTACACAGTTGCACCCCTCATCATGGACAAGGTATACCCCTTTACTATTTGAAAAAAAGTCTTTGGTAGTTCATTGAGAATAGGCATGATGTACACCTAATGTACATTGATGTAAAAACAATCAGAATCTTGCTGGAGAAGACACATATTATTGACTTGGACATTAGTGGTATGTAAATACAAATTATTGTAGAGAATTAGTCTATATGATCCTAGAAGTGAATGAAATAAACACAACAATAATTTTGGCCTATTCCAGGACAATAGCGAAATGATTATTGAGATAAATAAGCGATATGGTCAAATGTATAATATGCAGTCAAATAGTGCTAGATTAAATTAGATAGATTTATCATATACTCCCACATATATGTTTTAAACACCTCCCCCACAGTCTGATAAGAAAGTGAAGATAACTTGAGATGTATTCATGTTAATCAGATTGAACCGGATACTAGTAATGCTCCACACATCGTGCTGGTTGTGTCGCCACTAATAGCACTAATGGCGATCAGAACGCTACATTTGATGCCTACGGTATACAGAACGGTATACCATTCTTTGACTTTGACTTTGCTTTTCAATTTCGAAAAAAAAAAAAAATATATGAATATGTGCATGTGTTTGCGCGTAATCTTCGGATATTTCTCTGAGGTTTTTTTTTCCTGGTATATCATGACTTGTATGCATGCAAAGAATACTGAGTTAAACCCGAACAGGAACAAAGTAATTGCTATCTTTTCATTCAGAAAACACTCCCATACATTGCTCCATTACGTGTCGAATATTGTTATTGCTGTTGATCTACGGCAATGGGGCAATATTTTCTTCAATTACATTTTAGTCTGTGTATTCCAATCAGATAATCACCTTTTTGATTGCAATTCATTAAAAATATCTCCTTAATTTGTAAAATTATTAAGATTTTAGCAAGTAATATTATATGTGACCACGGCTCATTCTCAAACATTCATTATAACCACAATTGTCAGGATTTGGCTAATACGTTTTGTTCTCATTATCTCACAAATACAAAGTGACCTGTATGCAAATGTAGCATCATCTACTGGCTAATAAACACGAGAAGACTGCGGTCAGTCACAGCGGGGCTAATGCATACATGTACGTATGTACTATAATTGTACATACTTGGCTACTTCCTATGCCGTTCATCTACAACAGGCTTATTCACCTTCTAAAATCCATATACTATTTGAGTACATAGATATTTATATATTTTCTGGCCTTGAATTCGGATTATTTGCATGAGCTGTGTCAGCTATATCGGGAAATCTTTCTCTGCGTTCATTGTATCGTGTGAGTTATCAAAACATATAGGCTCCGCCTAAAATAAAAATCCAAATTAAAGGGATTCTTCGCAAAGCATCCTGGGAAGGCGAACATCCTGGGAAGGCGGTGATTTGCGCTCATCTGACGTTAATTCAATGTTCTTTGAAATATATCGCTTAACAGCTTATTCGAACATAGCAAATTGAGTACATTTATCACCCTCATCATGATTCACATGTTGTTTTAAGGGTAAATCGTTCTATTCGTCGAATATAACCCGATGTTCGTTGGCGCGGGAATTCCCCACTCCGTCGGTAAATTCTTGTCATTGCTTACATAGGACTCTGTCTCAGAGATAGGACTAGAGTCTGAGTGACCATGCCATGGACTTACTGTGAATGTGTTGCCTTTATCGGAACATTCAGATGTGTCGGGAATTGAGAAATGCATATTTTCTGTTGATTGGCGTCCGTTACGCCTTCAATCATCCAGAGAATTGTGTTTTCCAAACAGGGTCAATAATTGTAACATTTTCACTCCCATCTCAATCCATCTTTGATCATGTGATCAAAATACCGAATAGTTTGTAAAATGTGAACTGCTCAGTAGGCACAATGAAACGTTCCATTGAATTTACCTATCCCTTGCCACAGTGTTAAGAGATAGCATGCTGTCCAATCGCCAATTTTCAAAGTGTGATAAAGCTACTTCAAATTTCTTCTCAATGGATGTGATATTTTGTTATCGTTCCCTGAGGGGATTTTCTTTGCTTTGGCAGTGATTACAGATGGTTCCTCAGTGCTGTTGAGCCGGCCGCGAGGAAGTTTCTTCATTCAATGGGGAGGATAGGAAACGTTTCATTGTGGTAGGCTAGTCGTTGTGAACATTCGAGTGTTGTTGTTTTTTAATTCAATGGTTGCGACCAAGAAAGAAAAACCCCTTTAGGTGCAAATAAAATCCCTGCAATATTATGTCTGATTGGGAAGCTTATAAAAAACATTCAACTTTCTTTTTATTTAGGCATTAGCTGTTGAATGTCCTTAAACAAGCATCACTATAGCACGTACAGGAGCAACAAGCACAAAACTCAGAAACGTCCTTTTTTGTTCTTCGTATGAATAGGGCTGGCAAGTCACGTGCCGACGTGGTGTGATTTAGGTGACAAACAAACGTACACATTTTGTGTTACTTGATTAAAGCAACTGCCTTCGAAAACAGGCAATATTATTTGAAAAATATATTCCCTATTAAACATGTGAAATTACTTGAATGAGGTGTACTCAGATCAAATGTATTGACTACAACCGATCCTGTAGGAAATTTTGCTCATTTGAACATGCGGATCAAACGTAAATACATGAACTGTATCCATCATGTACGCAGATGTAAACAAAGCATAAAAATGCAAGATGATCTGACAATTTCACGCACATCACAGTATATCATTGATTATTATCTCATAACTACACTATATGCGCAGATACAAGGTGGAAAATGTATCCGACGTGGACTTTCCAGCGCAATTTGGGCGTTTGTTTACATTCGAGTCTGGTGGATACGCTTTGTTTGTTTATATACAAAACTGACTTAAGACATGTGTTAAAACGGATGGAAAGACAACTCAGACGGACTGTAATCGTCAAAATCAATGTACCGATGCTTTGTTTTCTTGTGTTATATGTGTTGTAGGCTACTAAAATAGTTTTGAAAAAAATATTGCATATAGGCAGTTGCTTTAATGTGAGTTCTGAATGGAGTTCTACTCAAAATAAACAAAAGTGTTTGTTCGTCATTAAAATCACACCATTATGGTTGGCAAAACCGGTCATAAGTAAATTTTGTTGCGCGGAATGAATATGCAATTATATCGTGCAATAAATTAACCAATCATGAACGGTGTTTTATGGCAAGATCAAAATATATTGATATCATGATTAATTCAACGATTCATATATCGTCTTTTCATGCGCGACACATTTAAGGGTACTTATTGTGCGCATTATATCAGGAATTGTATCGCGCAGTAAACCAGCCAATCACGTAAGGTGTTTGATGTCGCGGCGCAATTTTTTTTTTTTTCAGATCGCGGAGTGACTCATCCAATGACAACCTGTGATTTCATGCCCGCAATAAAGATCGTTTAAAATGCATCACGTACTGTAAAACTACTAATTTCGGCAGACGATTTATTTGGCGGATTTGGCGGTAGGGGCAAAACCGCCAAATTAAATCGTCCGCCTAATTAACTAGATATATGTTAAGAAATTATGTGGTTTAGAACCGCCAAATTAAATCTCCTCCAAATAATGTGGAACTCAAACCCGCCAAATTTAATAGCCGCCAAAACTTGTCTTTTACAGTATTAAAAGACAGGTTATGAATGGTTAACATATAGCGCAACATAACTATATTTTGATCACGATATAAATCATCTCACGTCATTGGTTGAGTAACTGGCGACATCCACATTTATTGCGCGCAAAAAAGTTTAGTTCTGACCAGTTTGGCCAACCATACACCATGATGTGAATGTAGCGCACATAACTTTCCAAAAATAAAGCACTCCTCAACTGCTGAATTATGTCGGAGACGAACGCAACATCCTTCAAAAACGTCATCAGACAACTGTTCAATCTATATAATCTTGATTATGTACAGCATCTACCGACGCCTCAAAAATTATCGTCCGTTATCTTTTTGATAACGCGTCGTCGTCCAGCGATTTGATCGCATAAATAAGTTATGTAATTACCGGTCTGAACCATAAAAATGGTGTTATTCTGTGCACCATGGGAAATTACAACTTGACACCTATATTCAATCGACAGATGGCGCACTAGTCTAAAGTTGCACCAGTTGTCAGTGTACCTCGGAATATTTTCGCATCCCTTAATTTTTAGGTTACCGAACCTATGGTCCGATAACCTATTGACATGGCGTTGCGTCCGTCGTCCGTCTACATGTAAAAATATTCTGGTTTCAATTGCGATATGTATAGGTGTCGTTGCCTTTGAGGAGTGTGGCGACCATTGCAAATTATTCGTTTGGAGTGATTCCAGGTAAACAAATTTTGCCCCTCTGAGGAGTGTGGCGACCATTGCAAATTATTCGTTTGGGGTGATTCCAGGCAAACAAATTTTGCCCCTCTGAAATTATTTTTTGTTTTCAAAAATTTCAATAAATTTTACCGTCATGGTGGGAGCTATGGAGTAAACTCTTAGAAAAACTCAAGATAGTGCATAAATATTGGCACATTCAAATGAGAAATTGCAATTTCAGTGGTGACCTTCAAAATAGCCTTTTATGTGAAAAAAAAAAAAAAAAAAAACGGCTAATTTCTGACCTGGCGGCCATTTCCTAAAAAACTTTTCAGACAGTTTTAGGATTTTTGTTCCAAAAGATTCCCCTCATGTATCTTCACAACATGTATAAGTGTTGTTGCCCTTGACTCTCTGGTTACGTGGCGGCCATTTTGATTTTTCAACATGTCAGCGAACAAAAGTTTTGGTCCAAATTCAAGTCATTATTCGTTTTGAGTGATTTTTTAGTGATGCCAAAAAAACCAGTTTCCCCTTTGACAACTTTTTTTTTGGACTTGGAAAATTTCACCCAATTTTTCCTTCATAATGGAATCTGTATGGAGTAAACTCTTAGAAAACTTCACCTTCAAGATAGAGCTTTAATATTGGCACATTTATCTGGGAAGTCATATATTGCGAATTTACAGGTGACCTTGAATTTGACGTTCAATGACAAAACAGCAATTTTGTTGGAAAAAGTTGTGGTTTAAACACTAAACATTTCTCCGGTTACCTTTCTTAGTCTTTGGGCTAATTATTCTGTAAGGTTTAATAAGATTACGAAGGAAGAAAACGATCTCAGAAATATCATGCATTTTGTGATTTTTATTCTGAAATTGTTGCGATTTCATTGTATGTGTGTGCGTTTGTGTTGTAACTGCATCACTTACAAGAAAGCCGTTAGCCATACGTACATTCGTTGCAGCCGTTAGCCATACGTACATTCGTTCCCAGCCATCTTGGATTTTTTTTTCCAAATGTGATGGTAATCTGAATATTATTCATCTCCGCTATTCCTAATGGGCGCTTCTCTTTCACCACTGAATATCGAACTATGGTGATGGTTTAATTAGGCTGATTGGGTTTCTTCAATCACACGACAACACAAACCTGCCCATTTGCGAGAGATCGCATTAGAGGGAAACATATAGTAATGTAATATATGGAATAATATATAGCCTATGTTTACTCGTAATGCGATCTCTGGCAAATCTTGGTTGAGGACCATTGCTACAACCTCTTTTTTGAAAGGACTAGCCCTATATGTGTGTTTTCTTTTTGACACCTGCTAATTTTTTTCTCAGTGAAGAGATACAAGAATACTAAAGTTGTATTTTGTGAATAAAATTATTCAATATATTAGAGTGAACTAAGACACAATGTTCAACTTCTCCCAATGTGTATTTTCAAGCAAAATGCCTACATAACAACAAGCACTTCATTTCATTTGTGCAACTGCCAACTGGGACAAGACTCTGAGGGGACATATGGATTTTGTTAGCATTCCATCGCAATTTTATTGCATTTCCTCCGACTCGAATGTACCGAGTATTCCCTCGCTTCCACATTGTCACACGGCTAAACAAATCTTTGGTCCGAAATCAAATTGGCACATTCAAATGGTATGCTGTTGTTTCAGTGGGGACTTTGAATTTGACCTTTAATGACCTTGAAAAACGATGATTTGGCGGCAATTTCCCGTTTAGGTAATTGTTTCCGAATTCATGCATATAGTATGATAGGAGTCCCCATAAGTACCCCCTGTAAATGTGTATGAGATACATTGCCTTTGAAATACCAGTCCGTGTTTGGTGACCATTCAGATTTCCCGACGGGTCGGCGAAAATAAAGTTCGGTCCGAAATTAAGTCACTAGATCTATTTGTTATCCGCCATTTGAAGCCATAATTTTTCTTCAAGGTCAATGATGATCAAATTCAAAGGTACCACTAAAATCGCCATGAATCAATATTTCAATATTTTATTTCATACAGCTTCCACGATGAGCTGTTATCATGGGAAATAGAAGAAATTCCAGAAATATACAGGTCCCACGATGAGCTGTTTATGGGAAATGGAAAACTCCAACCATACATTTTTCCGTTCATTATGCTCGTCTACGAATTACGTATACATGAGCACTCCTTTTTCATCTGATCGTTCTAAACAGAAAATTCGGCTGAACACGTGAGTAGGAAATAATGGAGTAACAATGGAAAAATATAATGGAAATAATTTTTTAAAAAGTCATACAAAAAACTCAGTCTAAGGACTAAAAGTCGAAGAACATCCGTTTCTCATACTCACTGATACTGCACAATTATAAATATTGTCATATCACTTCCATCGTTTTCATAATATTCAGTAATACGGCGTCCACCGACGCCTCAAAAATAATCGTCCGTTATCTTTTGATAACGCCGTCGTCCAACGAGTATATGGCACTTGAAATTTATGTAATCACTAGTCCCACCAATAAGAATGGTGTCATACCTGTGCATCTTAGGAATGATAGCACACCAGGGTCTTTGGTCTAAAGTGCATATCCACTCGATAGATGGCGCACTAGTCTTACGTTGCCACAACTTACTGTATCCTTGTTGGCGAAAAAAAAGTGGGTCACAAAATGTTTTCCAAACATCTAATAAATATCATTAAAAAATTCATGAACATTTCAATAGAGACATTTTGAAAACAACCGCAGATTATTTTCAATAAATATGCATCAAACATTGAAGTTAATAGACACATTTTGAAACTATTCAGAAACATTTCAATAACACACATGAAACATCATGAATATGTTGTCATAAAAACATTTCGATGGTACCATTTTGGAAACACTCAGGAAGTATTTCCCAAACAGGCATGGAACATCGTGAATATGTTGCCATGAAAACATCTTGTCATGATAGAAACAATTTGAAAACATCCAGAAGACATTTCTTTATGAGGCTTCACCTCAAACATTGTGAATGTGTCTTGAAGTGATTTTATAGAATAAAAGTGAAAATATTCAGAAAACATGAACTCATATTTTTAGATACTATCAAAATAGTGTGTATAGTGTACAGTGTAAGGCATCCCTATAGAATATCTGTGCTACAATTGATTAGATTTGGAGGCTACCAGTAATATTCGCATCCCCGAGCGTTATTACTAGTAGCAAGAAGCAAACGATTTGTTTGTAGAATATAGAGTCAAAATATTATAACTCATTAAGCAAACAAACTTTCATCTATAGAAACATAGATCAAAGTGATTTCTGATATGAATTCATAAAAAAAAAGTTAAGTCCAACATAAAACCTCGAACTGGTTTGAGGTCAGAAATAACTTCGTTTTTAGTTGTCGATCAATTCGAAATTTTATATCCATTCCACTTTTATTTCATAGTTTAATCTATATTTTAACCCATACAACTTCCACGATGAGCTGTTATCATAGGAAATGTAAGAAATTCAAAAAAATATCAACCTAATTTCCTCGTTCATTGCCATACTTCTCTCCAAATTAAGTAAACATGCTCCTTTTCCATTAACCACTGAAAGCGCCATGACTCCACACTTGAATGTGACAATACTTTGAGCTTTACCGTCAGTATCTCATAATTAAAATCCATATAAAGGTCCCACGATGAGCTGTTTTATGGGAAATGGAAAAATTCAACCATAAATTTTCCTGTTTATTATACTCGTCTACAAATTATGTATATATGCTCCTTTTTCATGAGATCGTTCTAAATAAAACAAAATTCGGCTGAAAACATGAGTAGGAAATAATGGAATAATATTGCAAAAATATAATGAAGATAATAAAAAAAAAGAAAAACTCAATCCAAGGACTGGAAGTCAAAGAACATCCATTTCTCATAATAGTGCACATCTAAAAATGTTGTCATATGACTTCCATTATTTTAATAATATTCAGTGATACGGCGTCCACCGACGCCTCAAAAATAATCGTCCGTTATCTTTTGATAACGCCGTCGTCCAACGAGTCTATGGCATTTGAAAATTATGTAATCACTAGACCCACCAATAAGAATGGTGTCATACCTGTGTACCATGGGAATGATAGCACACCAGGGGCTTTGGTCTAACGTGCATACCCACTCGATAGATGGCGTGCTAGTCTTACGTTGTCACAACTTACCTTATCCCTGTTGGCGAAATAAAAGTGGGTCACAAAATGTTTTCCAAACATCTAATGAATATCATTAAAAAAATTCATGAACATTTCAATAGAGACATTCTGAAAAGCGCACATTATTTTCATATAAATATGTATCAAACATTGAAGTTAATAGACACATTTTGAAACTATTCAGAAACATTTCAATAACACACATGAAACATCATGGATATATGTTGTCATGAAATCATTCCGATAGTAACATTTTGGAAACACTCAGGAAGCATTTCCCAAACAGGCATGGAACATCATGAATATGTTGCCATGAAAACATCTTGTTAGAAACAATTTGAAAACATCCAGAAGACATTTCTTCATGTGGCTTCACCCCAAACATTGTGAATGTGTCTTGAAGCAATTTTATAGAATAAAAGTGAAAATATTCATAAAACATGGACTCATGTGATTAGATACTATCAAACCGCTGTAGAGTGTGTAGGGCATGCTTCTCTATAGAATATCTGTGCTACAATTGATTAAATTTGGAGGCTGATGTACGCATCCCCGGGCGTTCTTACTAGTAGCCTGAAGCAAACGACCTGTTTATAGAATTAAAAAGTCGAAATATTATAACTCATTAAGCAAACAAACTTTCATTTATAGAAAGATAGATCAAAATGATTTCCGAAATGAATTCCTGAAAAAGTTGAGTTCAACATAAAACCTCGAACCAGTTTGAGATCATAAATAACTTCGTTTTTGGTTGTCGATCAATTCGAAAGTTCACATCCATTCCAATTTTATCCATATTTTATACAGCTTCCACGATGAGCTGCTATGATGGGAAATGGAAGAAATTCTAGAAATTTCAACATAAGTTTCCCGCTCATTGCTTTACTCCTAATTACGTACATACGAGTTCCTTAGGCATGTGTTGAAAGTGACCACAATAGAAATAATAATACAAAAAATCAAAGGAAAAAAGATAGCCCAAGGACTAAACGTAAAAGAACATCCATTCTTTACACTGTAATTCAAACTTTATATATGATATATGTCATATGATTTCCACGTTGTAATAACTAAACAACTCGTCCCCACTAGCTCACTCTAACAAACAAATTTAATCTATTTTGTGATACGGCGTCCACCGACGCCTCAAAAATAATCGTCCGTTATCTTTTGATAACGCCGTCGTCCAACGAGACTCAGGCACTTGAACTTTGAGTATTCGCCAGTCCTACCAATAAAAATGGTGTCATACCTGTGTACCATCGCGAATGATAGCACACTAGGGTTTTTGGTCTAACATGCAATCACTCGATAGATGGCGCGCTAGTCTAACGTTGTCACAATTTATCCTTGTTAGCAATTAAAATCGGATCGCGCAATTAAGACACTATATCCAGCCAACATAAAATGTTCTCAAAACATCTAATATATGTCATAAAACAATTTTTCATGAGCATTTCAATAGAGACATTTTGAAAACACCCGTAAATTATTTTCATAATATGCATGAAACATTGAAGTAAATAACGTGCCGTCACGGTGTGGTTCTGGTGGCCAACAAACATACATTTTTGTGTTATCTAAGTAATTTGAGTCCTAAATGGAGTACTGCTTATATTAAATAAAAGGTATAATGTTTGTTGGTCACCAGAATATCACACCGTGACTTACAAGCCCCATACAAAACATTGATGGAAACATTTTGAAAATTTTCAGAAACATTTCACTAACAGGCATGAAACATCATAAATATGTTGCCATGAAACATTTTGAAAGAAATATTTCGAAAATATTCAGTAAACATTCCCAAAACAGACATGGAACATCCTGATTATATTGCTATGAAAACATTTTGATAGAAACATTTTCGAAACACGCAGAAAACATTTCACTAACAGGCATGAAACATCATGATTATGGTGCCATGAAACATTTTCATAGAAACATTTTGAAACATCCAGAAAACGCATTTCCTAACCAGGCATGAAACATCGTGAAATGTGAATACGTTGTCATGAAAACTTTTCAACAGTAACATTTTGAAAACATTCAGGAAACATTTACAAAACAGGCATTGGACATTGTGAATACGTTGCCAAGAAAACATGTTGATAGAAACAATTTTGAAAACATCCAGAAGACATTCCTTTGTGAGCTTCACCCAAACATTGTGAATATGTCTTGAAGCCATTTTATAGAATAAAAGTGAAAATATTCAGGAGACATAAAATCAAACAGCTGAAGAGTGTGTAAGGCATGTTTCACTTCAGAATATCCGTGCTGTAATTGATTAGACTTGGAGGCTAATATTCGCATCTTCGGGTGTTCTTATTTACTAGTAGCCGGAAGCAATTAAACGATTTGTTAATAGAGTAATAAAGTTGAAATATCTAACTCCTTAAACAAACAACTTCGATTGAATTGAAATACAGAAACATATAGATCAAAATGTTTTCTTAAATGGATTTTTTTAAAAGTCAAGTTCAACACAAAACCTCGAAACGGTTTGAGGCCATTGGCGGCCTATTTGGTTGTCAAATTTCTATCCATCCACTTCTAGTTCTACTTATAAAATTGATCTGCAAAAGTTGACAATTAACCTTAATCTCCAAAAGCAAGAACACCATTGATTCCGTTTTTTCGTCGCACACACCAAAGTTTACAGTCCGTGATTTAGACGAAGTGTGAGGGGTCAAGGTCATTCAACACGTTGACTGGTTTCCGGCGACTTGATTGACCGTCAAAAACAAACAGAAACGTGTACCGGCATTTGGATTTGGGCGGTCGACCACGAAAACTCCGAAGATGCCTGCCTTCACTGTAAAAAAGGATGACAAATCCGGAATCAATGCGATTCTCCTGGGACCTCCTGGTGCAGGAAAAGGAACACAGGTGAGGTGAAATTGATAGTCACTCAGCTGCTCAGTCACCAGTGCCAAGCAGTGGTCGCCACTCAGTTCACTGCAATGCATGGATGACAGCCTGAGCGACGCAGACAGGCTGCATGACCCTGATGACAGTGATGTCATTTCTGCAGGCATAATGGCCGCATCATATTGTATTTATTTAGACTAGCTAGTGAGTGAAACTAATTTTTTTGAAGAATTGTGTCCCTTGCTGTTTTCAGGCTCCAATGCTCGCGGAAAAATACTGCGCCTGTCATCTTTCAACAGGTATGGCCAATACGAATCATTATTAAGTGCAATCTTTATATATAATCATTATGAAATAACAATTGCTCTTCGCGCAGGTGTCATGCGACATGTTGCATCCCTTTCAAGCAATTTTTCTCATATGATGAGATATCTGCATAGAATACAGGAATATTTTACAATGAGATGAAGCTTGCTCTATGTGTAGGTGACATGTTGCGAGCCGTGGTGTCCTCTGGATCTGAGTTGGGCAAACGAGTGAAAAAAGTAATGGACGATGGTAAACTGGTCAGTGACGAACTTGTCGTAGAACTTATCAACGACAACCTCAACAAACCAGAGTGTAAGAATGGATTTCTTCTCGACGGCTTCCCTCGGACACAAGTCCAGGCAGAAAAGGTGCGGTCTCTAAAAATATATGGCTGTGTTTAGGTAATAGGGTACTGCTTCATTTCTGAGAACTTTGAACATGTTGAATGTGATTAAGTCTGAATCTTCTGAATTAGAAACTTTTTGTGATTTTTTCACCTGGCTAAAATTCTGGGAGGCACATTTGTCTGTGAATTCGCAGAAAAAAAAGTAGGATTGTGAAGAATATTTGTGTATGCAAATCGTTGGTATCTTTTTATATACTAACACATCCTACACATGTACATACAACAGAATTCACCTTTCCCGTCCTGTGTTACTTATGCATATACTATGTATATGCTATTTGTGTAAGAATTTATTGTCAAAGTTGGGAAAATAAAGTCATTCAGTCATTCATTATATTCTTTCAGCTTGACGACCTGTTGGATAAACGTCAGCAGAAATTGGACTCGGTTGTGGAGTTTGCCATTGATGACAATTTGTTGGTCAGTCGGATTGTGGGCCGTTTGATCCACAAAGCCAGTGGTCGGTCCTACCACACGGAGTTCAACCCACCCAAAATACCCATGACAGATGACGTAAGTTGCTGTGACATTGGAGTTTATGGAGTTTCATTGGAATTTCTTACAGTGAAATATATTGTAAAATGAATGTTGTCAACCATTCCTCATCATTAGGTAACTGGAGAGCCCTTGATTAGACGTTCAGATGACAACCCAGAAGCGTTGAAGAAGCGATTGGAAGCGTACCATCAGCAAACTAAACCACTAGTTGACTACTATAGCAAGCGTGGAATCCACACCGCAATTGATGCTTCAAAGTCCCCAGACACGGTCTTTGGAATGATTGTCAAGGCATTTAGTCGTGCGAAGTCTAGAGATCGGGTTTTCTTTAGCGGCAAGCAGGGATAAGTTTTGTACGCTTCCCTAACTGGTATAAAAGAATGCTGTGTCAATTTATCTCGAAAGTTGATTTTTTTTCTTTTGTACAACAAAAGGGGCCGTTATTTTTGCAAATCAGCCTCGAGGCTGTGATATTGTTACTTTATAGCATGAATTGGTAGTTTATTAGGGGAAAAGAATTAGCTGGTCAGAAGTGAAACAAAATGTAGAAATACTCTTGTTGTTCTTGTTAAATTGGTTACCGTAATATTTTTGCAGCAGCTCATTTGGAAACACCAAAGATCAACATAGGGTGAATTACAATAAGCATTATTTATTGTACATTCACATGAAATCCAAGTACTATGGTCATAATTTGTATGAATTTGCATGTATTAATTTGTATGAACCATCAAATGGATGTTAAGATTGTTTGCTGAACTGAAGTTTCCTGATAATAAAAAAAGATGTAAAGATATGTGGAAACACACTAAAAAGTGACAGGAAATGTCAAGTTGAAACAATGGTGTGTTCATTGAGAGGGTGGTATTGATTGTTGCGTGGCAACTAGCATGTGGATGGTCAAGTTTGACATTACACCAATTTTGATACAATGATCCAACTGTCATTGAAAATATCCCAATATTATAATGTATTACATGCATGAATGTATATTTTCACCGAGCATATCGGCACTAGCATCACCTCCATTTTTCAGCACTTGAAGTATTAAAACCTAGTTGAATATTACATATTCTCACCATACTTCTTTTGAGTACTGGATGGACCATTTCATGGGTTGTTACGGCATGGTGAAAAATAACATGTTTTGGTACTATTATGAATAAGTATATATTAGATGCGCGAACTAGACGTTAATAATGATATATTTATTACTCATAATCATGTGCAATGATGTGAGGAAAATGTTTGTGTTGACTTGAAACATTCTCAAAATGTTTTGTTTCAAAAATGATCATGGCAAAATTCCAAATTGGCTTGCCTAGCTATATGGTTGTGTAGGAATTTGATAATGGAAGTGTTCATGTCAATAACACTGTTCATGTGCATAATAATGGTCTATACCGGTAATAAAAGATATAGCCTACAATGTCTTGTTTTGTAGCCTTTGATACGATTCCATGAAGATATATGGTGGCTTATGGTGCACATATTCAGCTACGACGAACAGATCATGCAGTTGTGTTTACATCAGCACTTTGTCGATATATAGGTGACAATACAAGTACACTGTAGTAAATATAATGGGTCCTCCATGACAAAAACATTTATTTTGCATAACATTCATTTCATATTCATTTCCAATCTCTCTTCAACCCAACCACATAGTCAAACAACTGGGGATTGTGAAACACTCCATCCTGTTTGTCCATGAGAAAATACATCCACTTGCCCTTGACCTTCAGTGAAACCTGTGGAGCTGTGGTCAAGCGACTTTGCTGTGAACTGATGTGGTCTGTCGGGATCACGAAGCTTCGAGTTTTACCAAAGTGTGTGTAAGTTGTCAGTCGAACATCATTGCCTCCTCTCAAGAGCACGATTTTTGTGATGGTTCGTAGTGGGTAGATGAAAGTGAAGCCCAAGACGACATGACCTTAAAACATGACAAAATAACATTCATATAGTATACTACCGGTAGTATTCACAATGAATGAGTTTCATTTCTCAAAAGCTGTGAGTTACAACAGATACAAATGTATATCTACATGTAAAACATCATCATGCTTACCGGTATCTATGAAAAGCAGTGTAATGAATGAGTACATTTAGATCTTATGGATATGCTACATTTTTGTTAACCATAAGGAAATTAGTTGTTACCTCACCTAGTAGTGCACAGACGGCTGCTATCTTGTAGTTATACCTGGACAGAACCTGCACCACTTGTCCATAGAAAGACCCTTCTTTGAAATTATGCTCAGCGCCTTTGAAACTCTTCAAACTTGAGTAGGCAAACACAGCCAAATTTCCCCAGAAAAAGAACTGAACAATTCCAAAGATTGTCATCATTCGGTAAATTTTGTCATTTGAGTACGAGAATATTGGAGTGTCTTTCTTTACATTGGAATTCACTTCAAATGGAAGCTGATTGGTTCGTTTTGTTGCTGAAGTAGTGAACTGTCTTGAAACTATTCGAGGGAAGTTCCCTTGAATATATTGAATGGACATAAGCTTCTGTAATCTTGTGTGAAGGTCTGGTGATCTACTGAACGGTTGTTTGCAAGCTGAAATCCCTTGTCTTGAAAGCATGTGTATGCTGGAGTACATCGTCATTGGACTGAAGAAGGTCTTTATTCTGTGGTGGACCAAGCATTGAAGGGCAGAAGACATTTTGCGGTTTGTTTGTTAACTCTGTTGGCTAAACCTGGGAAGAAAAGAGCCACATAATTAAAGAGAAACTAGATGTCAAGGCCTAAAGATGCCTTGGAGGCATTTTGGTGTAAATGTTATGTACCCAGTAACCTATAACATTTGTAATGCTTGCTACGAATGACATCCGTTTTGTTCTATGACACACCGTACTGAGATATCAAACAAACAAACAAAATGCTAACTCAAAAGAAAAAAATTCGGGTCAGGGTTTATTTCGCTCAATGATGCACCGCTTTCAAGATATAAAAAAAATTTAAGGTCAAGGTCAAAGGTCATCCCTAATACACCTTTATACATGATTGTCTAGGGCGACAAGTCCGAAAATAACGTCCATTTCCGAGATAACAATGAAAACGAAAAATGTTGAATTAGCGAACAAATTCAAGGTCAAGGTCAAAGGTCATCCCTAATACCCATCAGACATGTTTGTCCAGGGTGACGAGTCCGAAAATAACGTCCGTTTCGCTCTACGACACACTATTTCCTAAATATGCAAAAAAACCTCAAGGACTTGGCAAAAATTCTTCCGACCTCTAGGTCAAAGGTCGTTTGACAGATTGATCCCAAAATTTTGATCCCAAAATTCCCTGGTGGTATATATGAACCTCCATGTAAAGTTCCGCAGCTATTGCCTGTATACTTTTGAGTTATCGAGTGGAAACCAAGTCCAGAAATCGACATGGATTGGGATATTTTTCTCGTAACACTATTCTATGATGACTTGGTGCATGTATTGTTCATTTAAGATGATTTATGAGTCAGTATCCATAATAACATTATTCTAATGTTGTAACAAAGTGGTTCTACATTACCCAATGAATAGACCCAATACACAAATATGGGAGTGCAGTACATGTTTTGTTCACTGCAGATCTTGTTCTAATTTTTTTGCATGGTTAAAGCAGAATCAGGCCAATTTGATCTATTGTGAATAAAACATACATAAACATTGTATTATATTTCAGTCCACAAACCCTGCATGGGTATTTTGTGTTCGAGTTGCAGTCCCTGACGTGTATCATATTACAGCCAGCTCCACAAACAATATTGTCCCGACTCAACACCGTGAACTTTGCCGGGGGAACAAAATCGCTAAGGTCACTCGCGAAATAACAATACAAACACAAGTTACTGCTCTTGATGGAAGTTAAATTAAAGATGTCGATTTTGCCCACCTTTTCTTCATGCAAACAACGGTTTAGCATAAACGGTAGCTTTTTCTCAGCGAACCTTCACAGAAAGTTCATTTTTCGCTAAAACACGCAGCCGTTTGCACCGTGAGCGTTGTAACTGTTCACGGTGTCGATACAATCTTCCTACAAGCAAATAAATTCTAGTACAGGCGGCTTAGTCGAATCTCGTGGCCAATTCCTCGACAATTGTAAATGACAATGGGTTATGGTTGTTCAGTATTCCATTTCACAACATTTCTGTTGCATGTTCAACAGCTATTTATAGAACATTATTATTTCTTCTCAACTCATGAATAAGTGTTGGTTGATTTTTGTGCCAGAACACTTGGATAGCATTCATGTGATTGCAATTTCAACGGATCAGTCGGATTGTTTGCATATTTTGCAATATAATGACTACAATCATCGTTTCTGAGAGTTTTCAATGTGTTATGCTTCACTTGGCATGCTTTATTCAATTTATACTCATAACTATATTGAAATCCGTGAAAAAAAATGGTATATTACATTCATGCATCCAATCATTTTCATTGAATCACCCATATTGAGCCATTTCGATATTGCCCCAAAATGGCCACTGGAAAGGCACCATGTTCTGAAGGCTAGCTAAACACAACTGAATTAAGGCACCCTGTTCTGAAGGCTAGCTAAACCCTAGGTTCATAATATATGCATTTAGGAATTTATATGTGGTGCAATTTTTGGTGACCTCGAACTGGACTCCAGGTGTCCTTGATCGTTTAAACACAAGGTTTTGGCTATATCAAGTTGTGTAAATTAGACCAGAAAAATTGCAGATGAAAGTTGTCAGTATTATGAGTATATAAAGAGTCATGCATTTGACGTTGATCTTCCACTGACCTTGGACTTGAAATCAAATGACTCGAATTAAAGGCTGTTGCTACCTCAAGATATGTATATTGGTCACTGGAGATAAAACTGTTGAAGATGGTGCTCTAGTCTCTGAGTACGGTTACATCAAGTCCCCTCAAGATATGTAAACTGGTCATAGAGACAGAACGCTTGCAAATAAAGCTTATGAACATATACGACGTTGTACCGATATGTGTTGCATCTTCTGGCAACCTTGAACTTGACCTCAGATGACCTCGAGAGCTCAAACTCAAGGTTATGGCTACCTTAAATCTGCAGATTGGCTATTAGAATGCAGATGATGTTCAAAACCAAGTGGCTATAGTACTTTTGACTTGTGGACTGATAGAAAATATTCAACAAACATACTCGGTGTAAATATATTGATGTTTATTCTCCTGCTGTTCGTGTAGAAGATATTTAGTAACACAGTAGAATTCCAAACAACAGAGTTACCGTATTCTCAATAATCCGTAAACACTCATTCCACGCAATCCGTATAAATTTACATACACTATTATAAAGCACACATGGGCATGTTTTCAGTGGTGTATTCCAGTCCATTTACACCCGATTGAATATGATTTCTTTATATGATTCAAGAAATCAATAGTAACAGTATACATTATCAACAAAATTATAACAAGTGGGAGCAGTTACTACCGGTATGTTTCCATAACATAAGACAGATGGCCAATACAGAATGTCTCAGGAGATGAAAACTATGAAGAGGAAATTTCAGTGAAGTCACACATCCGTAAATGCAATAGGTTCCAGTCCACACAAAGTTCTGTATCACACTAACATCCACAAACTATTAATCATTCACTCATCAACATACTAGTATATCACCGACCAAAACATAATGCAATGAACTCACATGATTTCTGGCTAAATACAAGTACTAAACTTCATTCAAACACATTCACACATATACAGAAAACATATTGGTTATTTTCCCCGGCCTTTGCCTTTCCCTCTACTTGATTTCCCTCTGGTTGAAGCCTTGCCCTTGTCTTTTGAAGCGGCTGATGCTTTGCTGGTTTTGGGTTTCTTAGCCTGGAAGTACAATAAACTTAACTTCTATTATATAAAGGCAAGACACAGCACCACAAGTTGCAATGAAAACAGAAATATAGTCAGGATCAACATCCCATCAGGACAGTCAATATTACTGAATAAACTTCCCAAATTTTAATTGTAAATTTGCCGTTTATTGTTATTACTCACCTCTAAACTACTACATGCTCCTTTTCGATCCTTTGGATCGTTCTGGATAGAAATTCGCGTACTGAAAGCAAGGCACGATCGTCTGCCTGCATGACTCGAGCGCTCCTTTTGCCGCCAAAACTGCCGCGCATATGCGCGCGCAGCTGCGCAGAAGCTTCACTTTTCTGTCCAAAAAACGACAAAAGGAAGCCCCTAGCACACAACTGGCGGGGATGGATGGGAGGGCCTTTACTGTAGTAGTTTAGAGGTGAGTAATAACAATAAACGGCAAATTTACAATTAAAATTTGGGAAGTTTATTTTATACATCACCAATCTAAACTACTACATGCTCCTTAGAATCAAAGGATAGGCGGTGGAGCAGTAGTGCTAGAGAGTCATGAAAACAGACGATAGTCTTGATTTCAAGCGAATCGCTAAAATGCTACATTTTCGATATATCTTTAGTAAAATAATAAAGATACTCACCTAGCGGTGCGATCGCTTGCCTCCGACATGCACGAATTTCTTCTTCACCCATCGGTGGAAAACGGAACTCTACTTGAGACCGTAACATAAAGAATTCAAACACAAACACAAAGTGTTGCTTATATACACGTGCACGTTAAAACCAAGACTTTTCTGTCCAGCTGGTTCAAACAACAGCTTGCGCTACGACCAGCGGACCCAGTCTAAATCTGGACGACTGGTCCTGAAGTTCGGCAGCATTGGACAGATAGAACCCGATGAATGTCGTAGAATTAGTCCACATTCCAGCCCTCACGATATATTCCAACGGAATATTCGACCTGGCCGCCAAAGACATCGAGATGTGTCGGATTTGGTGGGACGATATTTTGTAAGTGACTCGATCGTCAGCACCTGATTCCGCATAGACAGTCCTCACTACAACCTTCACCCATCGGGATAGTGTAGCTGTGGAGATATCCGTAGCCCTATTAGGCTGATAGGAAATAAATAATCGCTTGCGATCTTTCCTGATCGATGTGGTACGATCGATGTAGATTTTCAGCGCTCTTACCGGGCACAATAGAGCGTCCGGCTCATTCCGTCCCACGTAACCGCCCAGTGACGGAATTACGATAGGGGAGAACGCTTTCCCGCCCTCAACTGCAGCACGTGTTTTAGGCATAAAATCACGTACTGGGTATAAGGAAACGGACCCATCCGCGCCAAATGCGACTCGCGATACGTCGATCGCCGCGACATCTGAGCGTCTTCGACCACTTGCTAGCATAACTAGCAAGAAAGTCTTAAGAGTTAACCTCTGCAAGGAAACTTCCTTGAGAGGCTCCCAAGGTGCTTTAGTAAGACAATATAGCACAAAAGCCATGTCCCAATCCGGTAGAGTAGGAACTCCGCGTGGCCTTTGCGTCCTAAAGGACGCCAAGAGATCAGCAAGGATACGATTATTAGTTAAATCGATCCCCCTAGCACGGAATACAGGGCCCAGCATGGACCTGTATCCCTCGATCGTAGTAGGCTTCAAATTAAGCCTATCAAAGAGATAGCAGAGAAAGTCTAGCACTGCATTCAGAGGGGCAGAGAGCGGATCAATGCGCCTTCCGTTACACCAACGTACGAATACTCTCCATTTAGCCTCATAAGTTTTAGAGGAGGATCTCCTATTCTTTCTCGCGAGATGTACGGACACCTGCTGAGAAAATCCTGCCTCCTGGAAGGATCGCTCGATAGCCTCCAGACGTGTAATTTGAGCACGTGGACGGAATCGTGAAATATATCCCGCCCCGGTTGCTTCAGCAACCTGTCCTCGATCGGGAGAACACGTGGTACATCGATCAGGAGGGACAGTAGCAGGGGGAACCACGCCTGCATCGGCCAGCATGGCGCCACCAACAGAATCTCGCACTGAGACCTGGCTACTTTGTGCAGCACTTCTGTTAGGAACCGAGTTGGCGGGTACGCATACCCGAACATCCCGTCCCACGACTGAGACATCGCGTCCACAGCCAGTGCCTCGCTCTCTGGCAGAGGTGAGAAGTAGACCGGGAGCTTGTGATTCCGAGAGGTTGCGAACAGGTCTATGTTCGGTGTCCCGAACGCCTGACAAACGCGCCGAAACACCCCCGGATGCAGACTCCACTCCGTGCCTATGATCTTGTCCGGTCTCGACAGAGCGTCCGCTAGGACATTCCTGTAACCCGGCAGGTGCCTCGCCCTGATAAACAGACGGTACTTGAAGGCAAACCTGATCAGACACTCGGCCTCCAAACAAAGCTGACTCGACCGAGTTCCACCTTGTTTGTTTATGTGCGCCACTACTGTGCTGTTGTCTGTGAAGACCAACCACTTCGTCCCTGGGGGACTCTGAGGCCCCCAGATCTCGAACGCACGTCTCACCGCTCGCAGCTCTAGGACATTGATGTGCAACGCCCTCTCGCTCGTGTTCCACACAGCAGAGAGTTCGTGCTCGTCCATATGAGCTCCCCAAGCCAATTCTGACGCATCGGTGAAGAAGGTCCGATCGGGCAGATACTCCGCGAGTGGCATCCCTCGGAAAAGATTCCGATGGTCCCGCCACCAATGCATTGCTTCCCGAGCACGATCGTCCACCGATACGACTTGGTCTAGTCGATCGGTGAGGATCCGCCATTGCAACGCTAGACACCATTGAATGGGTCTGAGGAAGCACCTGCCGAACGGCACCTGTTTCTCCATCGACGCCAACAGACCGATGATGGACAGAAACTGTCGAGCTGTGATCGACGACTGCGTCAGCGCGACCTCCATCGCCGCAATCGCCTTGAGAACTCTCTTCCGCGGAGGAAGAGCTACTCCTCGCTCTAGATCGTAATCTACCCCGACATACTCGAACCTCTGTGTCGGGGCCAGATGAGACTTCGCCCAATTGGGGATCCAGCCGAGGCTGGTCGCCAACCTGAGGACGAACCCGGATTGCTCTATAGCCTGAGACGGGGAGTCGGCTATGATTAACCAATCGTCGATATAATGGTGGAATTGAATTCCAACCGATCGAAACCTGGCTGCCATCGTCCTTACGATACGGGTGAACACGTAAGGGGCGGTGGCTACTCCAAAAGGAAGTACCCTGAACTGATACACCGAACCTTCGAAGGCGAACTTGAGGTATCGCCGATCGGCTGGGTGTATTGGCACATGTAAGTACGCGTCCTTGACGTCGATACTGACTGCCCACTTCCCCTTGGACAGAGCTTTCTGGACGGAAAGCGCCGACTCCATCTTGAACCTGGGTATGATCAGGAATTTGTTGAGGTTTGACAGATCGAAAACGGGACGCCACCCGCCTGTCTTTTTCGGCACTAGGAAGATGAGAGAATAGAATCCTCTCTCGTCCTTGACCACCTCGATCGCACGTTTCTCTAGCAACTGCTGCACCTCGTGCTGCAGAAGCTGAAACTTTTCCCGATCGCCGGGCACAGGGAAGAACCACGCTTTGGGTCTGATCGGTGGTTTTCCAGCCTCCCATCTGAAGGTGAGACCGAACTTCACCCATGCCACGACTGAATTGTCTGACGACGCCAGATCGCTCCAGTTCTGGATGAACTGAGCCAGGCGTCCCCCGACTGGACCAGGTTGTGGAAGATCGAATTCCGACAGAACTGAACCTTCCACAGAGCCTACGCTTTCCCGCAACGAGTCACTTCTTACCAGAAGCTTTCCCTTTGCCCTTGAAGCGTCCACCCCCTTTGCCTCCGCGCTTGCCATCCCCCTGGGGAGGGGGAGGCTGCGCCCCCCGAAAGGGCGGCTGCGTAGAAGCGGGTGCATGTGGTGCCTGAGGTTGGGCAGGCTTCTGACCCTTGGTCTTCTTGCCTGTCCCAGACCCCGCCGACTTCCCAAGCAAAGCCTTGGCCATAGCCTCATCCCGGAGATGTTCCCGCATGACGGAAATATCCGATCGAGAGAGGTTGGCGTAGGTATAGCCTGAGAAAAGCGGCCTCCCACGTAGCTCAGCGACGTCCGTAGCGGACACGTCAAGCAGACGGAGATCGGCATCACGCATGGTGAGATCCAATTGTGCGCCCAGGTGCGCACTGTCACGCTCAGCAGCATGGACCACTCCGGCCAAGACGCCGAGTGCTGCATGAATGTTGGCGCGACTCCCCTCCTCCAGATCCGCCTCGTCCACAAACTCCTGAACCAAAGTGGTCAGGTGATCTGTCAACGAGAGCTGCCCCATCAATTGATGAGACAGCGTCTGCCAGTGAGAAAGGCGAGCCTTTTTCACATAAGCTGACCAGACCGTACCCTGCTTCCGGGAAAGCAGGTGAAGGTTAGGGTCTTCGACCGGGACGGAAGTCTGATGTCCACCCTCGGACTCTACAGTCCGATAGGTGTCGATCGACTCAGGTCGAACACGGCTAGTCGGGAATGTCGACTCCGTACGAGCCACATCCTTCTTAGCCGTAACTCCCTTGTTGATCTTGTCGAAGGACTTGACCAACGCGGGAGCCACAGGGAGCCGGATCGGCCGACGAACTGGCGCCGACGCGAACCTACCGGTTCCCCGTGAGGGCCCTGGAGCATCGATCGGCAAGTCCATTCGCCTTGCGACCGACTCCAAAGCCCACCGGAAGTTAGAACCCCCGGCCTGATCGGAAGTCTCATCCTCCGAGGAGGACGACTCCTGATCAGCTTCCACTCGACCCCCCCGATCGTTGGACCTCACAGGTCCGATCGAAGACCTCGATGACCCCAAGGGTACATCAAAGGACGGGCGAGGGAATGCCTGCTCAGCGATCGCGCCCGTCCGGCGACTTACATCCGCGTACACAGGACTTGAGTGGCCCTGAGGAACGACCCCAGCACCACCCGCCCGATCGTGCCCTGATCGAGGACCAGGAGCACGACCGCCAAGTGAAGACTCCCGATCGCACGAACGATCGAGAGCCTCACCCCCAAACAAAGGGAACTCTCCCCCCTCGAACCTCGAGACCGAGGACCCGAATGAGCCATCCAAGCTGCCCCGCCGATCGAAGCCCGAAGCCTGATCGTCGCCCACCGAGAGGTCGGACGAAGCCTGAGCCACATCGAAAATCGATGTGGTCTCAGCACCACGGCGCTTAGAGGAAGCACGCTTCCTCTTCTTGGAAGGCCCCGGGGAAGAGACTACGGACCCCTCCACCTCGATCGGCCCCGACTGAGGGACGACGAAGGTGGAGTGCGGTTCCTTGGCTGCTTTCGCCTTGGCAAGAACTGAAACCTTCTTCTTAGAAGATTTCGACTTCTTGCCAGCAGGGGGAGCAAGCTCTCCCTGCGACGAAGGGGCAGCTGAAGAACCGGCCGGGACTCCCTGTCCAAGCAGGGAAGAGAGACCCGGCAGGAGGGGACCCTGAAGGGACGATAACGACTGTGCAAAGAAAGATTGCACAGCCGCGTTGACCATGTCCTGTGTTAGCCCCAGGGGCTGGCTAACACCGGACGCAATCTGTGCCGTCACAGGCGGAGTCTCCACCTCCATGGGCGACTGGCGGACTTGCGGAGCCGAAGCTTCCGCAAGCCTCAAAGCATCCCGACGAGCCAACGAGGCTTCGGAATACTTTGCAGTCGCCTGCACGAAGGAAGAGGGACGCCAGAAACGACACAGATCACACCTCAAATCCTCCATAGATACCGGGCCATGGTCTAAACAGTCGAAACACAAACTGTGTTTCTCCCCTCCTCGGAGGGTATTGACCAGACACTTCGGGCATGGACGTTCGTCCATGGCACCGGTACCAAGGGAGGATTGTGAAGTCATGATCACACAAGGGAACTAACCACACACAGTAACAGGGCGGGCAAAATATGCAAACCTGAGACCGCGCTGAAAAAAGAACCCTAAGAGGACTACGAATATATGAACTACAGTATACGTATACACAATATATACAGTAGAAAATTAACGTAGAACTATTGATAGATGTAAACAACAAGTACACTATCAAGTACGACGGATGGACGATAATAGGGTGAACTGGCTATACAAATCGCTGACGATCTAGCAAGTAACAAACTATCGACCGATACTTATCCAAATAGACACAAAACGATGTCTATGAACGTGGCAGGTGAAATTCCGTAAGAATATATCGCAAAAGTCTAGTTTGCAGACTAAATTCTACGAATTCACTGGGAACCAAAATCCAAAGCTGCCAAGCAAAAATGGCGGTGGACAGAAAAGTGAAGCTTCTGCGCAGCTGCGCGCGCATATGCGCGGCGGTTTTGGCGGCAAAAGGAGCGCTCGAGTCATGCAGGCAGACGATCGTGCCTTGCTTTCAGTACGCGAATTTCTATCCAGAACGATCCAAAGGATCGAAAAGGAGCATGTAGTAGTTTAGATTGGTGATGTATAAAATAAACTTTATCAGATTTCTCCTGAAAATTCCCCGACCTTGATCATGGAATCCAAGTCAAGGTCATCATCTTTCTCGTCTTCACTCTCCGCAACTGCGCCTTCGCCTTCAGGGTCCAGTTCATTCAAATCGTCCCCACCGCCGCCACGTTTGCGTCCTTTCTTGGCCACTGTGCCAGTCGCATACGGGGTCAAGTGGGACTCCTTGTTATAGGTCCTAGTCAGAGCTGATTTCACCTGATGAATGGAATGACTGAAATGACTTTTCACGAAGATTTCACATATTTCATTGCATCTATAGAGCCATGGCAAAGTGAATACACAAATTTGTTCGAATACAATTATAGTGTTTTATTTCCCTCATTCTCTGCTTTTTTTTTGTAATTTTACCTTGGTTTCAACTTTGCTCATCAAATCTGTTGAGTTGGGCCATTGAGTTACTTCCAGGATGCTGTCAAAATCTTCCTTTAACAGATCATAATCGTCAAGTTGTTGAATGGTGGTAGGTACACCGTCCACACCTTCTTTGATAAGTGATCGTGTCAGAGAATGTCGGAAATGTGGTAAGTAATCCATGTTCAGACCTCGTTTGTCACAGGAAATTCTGCAAGAGTCAGAGATACTTCCAAACTACAGAGGAATACTCATGATTTCAAGCATCACTTGATAACTATGATATTAAACTGAATCAACTCCCATGGAAAATATGGAACACTGTTAATATTGTTCTTCTGAACTGAACGCTTCTAATTCTGAAATTCATCAACAATACATACACAACATTTTTGTTCCCCATAGCAATGACTACCACACAGAAACAGTTACTCACTGTAGCTTCATGTGAGCTTTCAAGTCTTGCAGGATGCGGTCATTTTTGTTTCTAGTTGAGTTTTTGCCGAGCCACTGTGGAAACTGTATCTGTCCGCCAAGGTTCCCACGTAAAGTATCTCCAGGAATGACGCTTGCAAACATCGCCTAGAGTAAGATTCAAAAGGTTCTGTCAAAAGACACTGAAACGCCAATTGACTAATGTTCATCTTTATTTTTCAGCAATTATTATTTCATTGATATGAATGGCTATCTCTGAATATCATACATGTTTTACAGTAAATATCGGAGCCAGTTCCACATTGAGTCTTCACTGTGCACACAGATTCTTTTCCGCAGCAACTTGTATTTGACGCACAACACAAACCTGCAGCGGCAGTAGACTCCAGGCTTGCTTGCCTCTGACCAGTCGATCGACAGTGTCCCCGACGGCTAGACTGTCAGCAGTGCGACTCAACAAATCCAGGTGCTTTTTGACATCACCCCTACGTTTACAGAGGACATCATGAGGATGCACAACAATTTTGTTAGCTCAGAATATGACTATTTCATATTGGACTGATGACTGCCAGGAAGCGGATACAAACCTGGCGGCATACGGATTTACACTAATATAGTTCTCCTGCACAAACAGGGGCCCAAAACTGTAGTCGTGGAAGAACAGATCGGATTTGTCGTGGATTGTCATGCCTGCAGTCTCCTCACCCCCAGTGAACACTTTCCGCACAACGTCAAACGGACCCTAAATGTATTTTTATGAAAAAGCCTCATACATTCAAGGATCCTTCTGTTGGTACAAGTGTATTTCATCAAACTACAATAAACACATCCTTACTATTTGACAAAACTAATGTATTCTGCACGGATATAAAATACACTTGCCAGACTGATAACCTACCAGGTGCATGTCTTTCTTCGCTTTTGAAGCATCTTTTTTCACTTGGTCGTAACTGAGGTTCTTATCGTCAGCAGACCACATGCTCATGTTATGGATAATCTGTAAAAGGGCAGGAAATTCTAAATAGGAGAAAAGTCGTGACCATACACAATAATGATGAAGCTTGAGATTAATACTTCATAAATCCCAAATATCCTTCATGAAGATTTTGACTTGTTATCACTTGATCGATACAGCTAACGACGGGACATAAATTGTCAAAATGGGAAGATATTATGGTCTTGAATTTCACTGACCTGTCTGACGTCTTGGTTTGAAGCAAGGATAATCTCATTGAGGGCTGGTGGAGGGATTTTGATACCTTCCTTGAAGGCTATCGACATCATCGCTGACTGCAGACCACAAAACATGATACACTCAATAATCTACAACTAAAAGTAGCGTTGACTATTTAGTGTTCTCACAAAATCAAACATATTCAACCAATCACAGACCTTGATCTGTTCTACTCTGGGTCTCTGAAACCGAAGGTCGAAGCAGTGATTGGAGAGCGACCGAATCTTTTGGTTGTTTCTATCGTTGCACATGCAGATTATGGGTATCTTGGTATTCTTGATTAACGCTATCAGCTCCTGCGAAAAACAAAAGGAGATCAGATTTCCAAGAAGAGCACATTTCAATTTTTGGGTTGCTTATCAATCACAATTTTGAACTACAACAAAACTGACAAACCCAAGCACGAAAATCCTTAACATCCTGAATAGAACACTATTTAGTCAGTCAATATCAAGCATCAGCATTTCACTATAAAGGCATCATTCATCCTCACAGAAATGTTGTAAACATGAGCTACCTGCATTCCACCTCGGTCTTCATTTCCCGCCATGCCATCGACTTCGTCCATGACCAGACAGTGGTTTTGGGTGTCCGTAGTGTTGCTCGGAGCACCACCGGCTAGACATGTGGATATTTGATACATATAGATAACTTATGGGTTTCTCACAGCATCAAGATCACAGCTTTTTCTTCTGTAAATTGACTGCTAAAATTTGCAGCCAAGTCGTAAAAGTGAATGACAAGATTCATGGTCCAGTTACATTAATGCAGTGGTACCCCTCAGATAAGACCTACCCTTCTGCCACAAAACAAAGTTTTAAAGATCTCGCTTATTAGATTAGTCCATTTACATGATAAAGTCATCCTAGCTCCACAAGGAAAAGTCTTTACCATGTTTACAAAGGGGGGAATTCTTTATTGAGGAGGGGGGGGGGGGGGGGTCTTATCTCAGGGGGACTGTACAAAGAAATTCTACTCACTGAAGTAGCCAGCCAGTGATTGGTTGTTCAGAGATTCTGCCACCTGTTCTTTCAAACTCCGTTTGGATCTTGTGTCGGAGGCGTTCAGCTCAACGAAACTAAATCCTGCTTCCTAGCCACAAAATTAAAGATTTTTATCCCATGTATCTCTGTATTGAATATGGTGTTCAACTGAATAAAGTGGAGGTTTACTGTAAGTAATGAGATTTGAAGTGTAACTATCAAAATATCATCTCAAATCTACACAACAAAACAAAGATGAAGATCTAAAACACTATACAGAATCTCTACCATGTACCCATTTTACATATCATTTTTTTTGTATGAATGTCATCAAATATTTAGAATGAGCTCTTATCTTCAAGTATACTGACCTTGCAGACAATGTGCGCTGTTGTTGTTTTGCCCACTCCCGGTGGCCCTGATAAAAGCGCTGCCCGACAGCCGGAACCGTCGTCATTGAATCTGTTGACTGTAAAGTCACAGCCTCACATTACACTTCTTCAATTCATGAACTTCAATTAACCATATTCATTCACTACAGTAGTCTTAAACATACTTCTGTATAATACTACAGAATACATCCATATTATATGGTACATGACGTTTTATAACATACTCCCAAGATGATACCAATGAAATCATCTGTATCCTGACAATTGATATGTACAATTTCTACACATGTATATTCAGAACACATATTCATGAGTAGTATCTTTACTTACATGCTGGCTTTTTTCCTGCAGCGATATTCCTATGCCACATTTTGAGCCATGCAAGCAGTTTTTTTGCATTGCTCTTGTCTCCAGACTGGCCAATAATCTGTTTAAGCGCAGTCGGCTTATACTTATCGACCCAAAGCAAGGTCTCACCCCCCACGCTGACCCTCTGGGTTGGTGTTTTGGGGGTCTGGGGGCTTGCAGTAGGCCGCATCGTGGGTTTCTGAGGGCTCGCACCAGGACGGTCCGTGAACTTGGGTGTGGTTGGGAGGCTCGATGATGTTTTTGGTGTAGACGGGTGTGATCCATAGAACCTAGAAGATTCAAGACAAGAACGTAAGTTTTTTCAGGAATTTCTCAAGTAGCTATTCACTGAACTGCGACCGCACAACAAAATGTATTATATAAATCGCATAGCAAGCACACTGTTCACTTACGACTTAGATTTGGGTGTATGGATGTCTTGAGGCTGGACTTTTGGTTTTTTGGCTGGAGGTTCCCCATTGACTGTCGGAGAGTCCTTCTTCTTTGCAGGAGTCAGTTTACTTGCCTAATTAGGACAAAGGCTAAAGATGGTCTCTTGGTCAGGTGAACGAAAGGTCAGTTGTGGCACTACCCCTGATATGGGGTTCAACCCTGGTTCAGTTGTTTACAGAGTCACTCATGTATGAAAGAATCTGATGGATTATTTATTGCACTAGCCATAGCGGTACATGTACTAAAACTTTTCACACATAAGTGAGGTCATACTTGTTTGGAATGAACACACATGTGTACTGCCAGTTAAATGTTGAATGCTGATTGCAGCAAACAATTACCTCTTTCTCTGCAGCGATTTCATACTTTGACTTTTTGCCAGGTAACGTTCTAATGAGGTCTAACACGCCGTCCTCATCAATTTGCTTTGTACCCAGTTGGTTGGCCTGGAAAGTATACAATAATTTATACCTTCACAGCTGATTTAGAATATACAACAGACATTAATTAATCAGTTGTTGATGAATTGCAACAAACATCAGCCAATATTTACAACTAATGTCTACCTTTGCAAGTTTGCTTTCGCCCGCATCACGACCAACAACGATGTAGCTGGTTTTCTTACTGATCGAGCCAGTAACTTTTCCGCCATATCGCTCCACTAAACTCTTAGCTTCGTCACGCTCCATTGATTCCAGAATACCAGTAATCACAAAGGTTAGTCCTTCCAGACAATTGTCAGCTCCCTGTCGGTATATTGTGCAATGATATATTATCTACATTTGTATATAAAGTAGCAGCATTCAGTCATGTAATCAGTAAAAGTACTGTAAATCAGTGTATATTGAATGCACTGGAAGCTTGCATTGTATTTTTGGCTGTAGAGTTATATATGTTGGTCAGTGGGAAAAATTGGCTTAAACTTTTCTCACGCATTGAGAATTGACAGTGGTTTTGACATGTATTCATTATAAACATACTTTAAAATCAGAACAACATACTGACATGAAATTCAAGCGAAATTTTCACCTGAACACTGACAATGAAGAATGCCATTACCTGAGGGATTTCCTTGGATCCCAGTGCCCGGGGTCCCTCCCTAGTGAGGTAGGATTTGTATCCTGACGGTTTCTTCTCAAGTGGTGTCTGGGGGTTCGCGGGTGGCGTCTGGAAATATGAGCTTCTACATTTAGCGAATGTACGATTGTGTACATATGAATGCAATGGCATTGTTTTCAAATGAAGTCAATTAAAAAGTCTACAATTGTGTGCATATATATGCATTGGGCCTGTTAGGAATTAATGAAAACCAATTAAAAATTCATATCTCTCTGTGTGCAATAGTTCAATTTTGTTTGCGGCTGGACTACCTTCGATTCTGCTTTTTCTGGCTCAGAAGATTTTGGTGAAACTTTCTCGGGAGAATTCTGTCAGAAAAGTCATATGATTCAATATACTGGGTATTTATATTGGTAGGCAAAATACCCTTCCCACTGCATGTAAAATTCATCAATTCTCTCAATATGTACAAGCTATTCACCTTTGGCATGGCCTTCCCCGGTGTAGCTTTTCCTGGAGATATTTTCTTCGATGATTGTTTCTTTTCTGGTGTGTCCTCGATGACAAAGCCAGCTTTGACTTTCTCCGCTAACTTTGACGACAGGCTCATCTTTGGGGCTTCATCTTCTTCCAATTTTTGCTGTGAATTATTTGTTCAATCCTCATGATTAGAGCAAAATTTTTAATTTCATGATTATAATATATCGTTGATAGTTTTACATTCTTATTTCTCGACTGCAACACAAACGATTTTACTAATATCATCATTCGAATGACTCTGCACATTGGCAAAAAAAGAATCTGAATATATCTGATAATCAACAAACAGCAAGACAGTGTACTTCCATGTCGAACAAAAATTTCCACAACTGATGAGGCGTTTTTTTTCAAATTCTACCTTTTTATGCTGATGTGCTTCTTCCTTGTCCAGAAGTTTGAGTGTTTCCTCGAAATCATCATCATCGTGAATTTCCATTTCCGGATCATTTTCTACAGCTGGGCTTGCTTCCTGTAGGGAGGTAGTTTTCAACTTTACTCAGTTTTGATATACCATACAGAACAGTGTATTTTTTCCTATTTCTGCTCAGTAATGCCTGTAATCGAAATAATTTGTTCATGTTTTTGAAGCAACAATTCTTCCTGACCTCATTACAAATAGATATTTATTCGATCTCACCGCCTTTCTCTTCGGTGCTGGTAATTTCCGCTCTGTTCTGTGGACTGCCGCTGTACCAAAGAAATCTGTGACACTGATCTGTTTTTTAGGAGATGGTTGCTTTGATTCAGGTGTCTTCGCTTTCTGGGGAGCCTTTGATGCAGACTTCTGAAAGACATCTTCAATTCTCGTTTGTCGACAGTCTTCATCTGAAGATGAAATGAAGTCATGACACTGGAGAAAAGAACATGAAGTTCTTGGAATAATCTGATCTGATAATCTGAATAGACTATCCTTACATACCAATCATCATGACTATTTTTGTACATCATCTCACTGTTCATACCGTATTGGTCCTAATAGAACACTGGCTTTCTTATCAGTCTAATCCAAGACTTTCAAGATTACCGCGAGTAATAAATATGCAAAATTTGAGAGACATTATGTGGGAAATCATTGATATCATATGGTTACAGTGTTTATTATGTGTACAATTGATTGAAATGAGCTAAATATGATGTTTGGAACAATCAAAGAATTTGCTATCAGAAAATAAGCACAGTTATAAATTGAGGAATTTTGTTTTTCTGTAAAAGAGGGCTGATCTTCTATTAGGGCATGTGCTTCTATCAGGATCAATACGGTGCTCATACAACTATCTTCAACCATACCAGAATCTGAGAACAACTCCTTTTTCTTTCTCGGCTGTCGTTTCTTCGTACTTTTAGGCAGCAGATCTTCGTCTTCATCTTCTGAAACAGATGATAGAAAAAATATGGCACAAACATGAGAGGGAAACAAAAATATACTTTTCCTGTCAGAATTTTTCTCATGTATTCACTCGAAAGGAAGCTCCGCTTACCTGAATCAAAAATGACACCTTTTTTGGAATTCTTTGAACTTTTCTTTGATTTCTTCGTCGATATCACCTCCTCATCATCGCTTGATTCCTGAAGTGTTAACGTGAAAAGTTTAACATGTTGAAGCACAGGAACAACTAATTTGAATTCAGCCCATAACAGGGCACAAAATTGCCCCTTGTGCGTAGCCATAGGCTCCCAAATTTTCAGATTTGCTCCCAGGCAATAGAGCTCACGAGCCAATTGGATAATGAAAATCTGTAAACTAACATTGTAATGTGCTACTAGGAGCCAATTGGCTCCTAAAAATTGCAGAATAGGAGCTGAATAGGAGCCCTTTGGCTCCTGGAAAAAAATTCTAATTTTGTGCCCTGGCCCATAAATCTACGCATGTAAAGTTACTCACCAAAACTTCAGATGATTTTTGTACACTTGCAGATAAGTGAATAGTACTTACTAAGACCATCGACTTCTTTGCTTTCCTGGACACAACAGCTTCAGGGGATGACAAAGAACTGTTTTTCTCTATGTTGCCATTTTTGTCTTTGCTGTTTTTCTTGGGCTTCGAGCTGCTAGTTTCCTTCGCTTTTGTCTTTTTCTCGAAAGCATCATCAGAATCGGGACATATTATTTCATTTTCATCATCTGATGCAATCCTTGACTTGCTCGATGATTTCTTTGTGGTTTTCTCCTGTCTCTTGTTTTCAGGTTCTGAGGAAGACTTTCGTTTTGATTTTCCTGAATCTTTCTTCTGTTCATGCTTTTCTTTCCTTGGGGCAGGGTCATGTTTCTGCTTCTTCGGTGTCGGGTCTGACTTTTTACGGCTGACGTTTTTGGTTGGCGTAGGCTTTGCTTTGCCAGGACTTGGTCCTTTGGTTCTCTTCGATGCTGCACTTGACTTTGGAATTGGATCTTCTTCACCGGCTTTGGGTTTGGGGACTTTTCCACCAAAAAAGTTCCGGATATCCTGTACAACAAAGACAATTTTACAGCTGTGAATTGTGTGAAGCGACACAACCATTTACATTAATCCAGGTGGTGTTACAGTTACAGTAAAATAACGTTATTTTAAAGTCGGATACTGTAAAGCCCTTAATATTTCGCAGCCATTAAAGGAGGACTTCCTATCAATGTTTATCAGATAGAAATCAAGGCTGAATAAATTGGTGATTGGTGCATTGCAGGTTGTGATTTTAGTTGTCGGCTGTCTGCGTGCGTCACTGGTCGATTGCAATCAGGTAGGCTAAGTTGTTTCATGATAATTATAGTTACAGTCTTTGTTCCACATGATGCCGAGAACATTTTGTCATATTGAGTAGATTCTGTACTTAGAATGTTGATCACGTTTTACAGGGCGGACAGTATGCATAGAGTAAATTTATCAAAAGTCATCATGGCTACCGAACGATAAAATGTATCCATTGAACCACAAAAAGTAACTAATTTTTCTTTTCTATTTTGACAGAAACCAAATGGAAAAACGAATGAGGAGCAACATTAAATGTGTGACTTCTTTTATAACGAAGTACTCACATGGGTCCCATCGACTTTGTTATAACGGGAGTTTACTGAAGTTGTATACAGTTTTCAACTCGATAATAACGTCTTTGGACATGGATGGATCAGAATAATCATGTAATGTAATGTGAGGAATAAGTCCTCAGACAGGAATACAATTTCATGTATTTCTACATTTTGAATACAATATTTCGTATTTCTGCAGGAATATGGAAGGAGGTATTTCTGCAGAAATATGCTTTTGCAATTTTGTTCGGTCATGAATACAGTTGACAAACTTACAGATATGGCATTTGAACTGAGTTAGTGATATTGAGTCCATAAAGCATCTCGTACAACTATCATTCATCATTACATGGTGTAGCCTGACTGTGACGGCATCAACAGATCAGTAACACATTAAAACGTGAATTTATAGGCAGGTGCTGTACGTATTACCTAAGTTACTGCACAGCTGTATTCCCAAATTAAGGTGTTGCTCTAGTGCTTTCAATCAGACTTTATTGGCATGTTGAAGATATTTAGGCTGTCATAGATGTAGGCCTATGTATTGTGGATCTATGCAATATGTCTCTATTATGTGAAATACGCCAAAGATTTTCTATACCAAGATAGTCCACTCAGGCCAAAACGGATGCGAAAAATTGAACAGTGTCGATCCTGGCGGTGAGACTGAAAGTTGGACGTATTTCCAATAGTGACAGCGTTTTTTTCCAATCATAAAACGACGTTTTGGTCACAGAAATTCATTCATAAAAACGCAATTATAGTTATTCCTCAGTCTGACAGGCAGGGGGAATTTTCGGTTGCCAAGCGATAAAGGCCGCCAATGCGATCAGGCCGCATATTATCATACCCGTATGCACGAGTGTCATAACACTCGTCATCCATCATTTAACCTGTAGTTTGATAGTTTTCAATGGCGGCCTGATCACTTTGGCAGCATTGTCACCTGTACCCCGAATTTTCGCTTCATTTTGTCCTGAGTGGGCTATCTTGGTATAGAAAATCTTTGATAGCTCAAGGGGATTAAAACAGGTTCGGATTATTTTGACATTAATGAACACTTAACATACGTTGTGATGTCATTTGACCAAGCCTTTAATGGCACTGAGATTGAGCAGTTGAGCATGGGGGGGGGGGGGGGGGGGGGCAGAGGGGGGTGTGGTTTCGATGATCACAACCAGAGCCGTCTATTAAGAGAGTTGTGACAATGACCGTTCGAGATTTCAGCGTGATTCGCCTTTTTTGGTCCAAAAGAAGCTTTGCATCGGCTGAAATGACCTTTCAGCCCGAGGTATTCATGATATCATCATATCAATGCAGCTTTGTGTGGGGTATTGTTGTTTTCCGTCAAACTTGATTTGGACAAAAAAATGGCGCCTAGATCTATCACGTCATTGTCGTAGCGTTGCTCGACCCCTGCAAAAGGCTGGGCAAAACTTGAATAAACTAAAATGTGAAATGTCCTGAAATGTGTATTAAAAGTACTTTCAGTGTGTTTTTTGTCAGATGTCTGTTTTGCACAGCTGTTTGGCAGTGTTTTCAGGGGTCGATGATTAAGGACAGGGTCGATGATTAGGTACCCTGACGCTAACTCTCTTACTATACGGCTCTGATCACAACCTGACCCATGCCATACAGTATTACAGGGTCAGGGGTCGATGAAAGTGCATGCGACTATACTTAACAAAACATTGCAACCCTTGAAGAATGGACATATTTCAGGTCAAATGTTTCACTTTTGCTAATCATTATTAAATTCTTTGCAATCATGAAGGTAAAAAGGTGAAAATTTACCATTTTCATAAAAGCTTTTCTCAGCACATTCGCGCCATCGTCGGATGTTCACGTACTCACTTTTGGCAGCACCTATAAAAATTCGCTAATTTGCGACTCAGTTTTTTTAACAGCAAAGCCTATCACATTCCGGATCGCGTTCCCTCGTCATCTAATGCGTTCAGGGGCAGGTATAGAATTTTGGGAGGGGGGAGGGGGCAAAACCTTTGATCGACAGACCGGCGAGCGAAGCGAGCCCATGTCGGCCGGGGGTCTGGGTTGGGCTGAACTAGTCTGGGGTTCGCTCAAGGGCCCCAGACGCTGAAGGTTTATTCATCCCCAATGGTGTGTTCTAGGGCTCTCCTTGGACCAATTTTATGGCCTTGGAGAGTTTATGAATGCCTTATCTGGGTTGGATCGAGGGTTCTGAAGGAGGGCCAAGATATGAAATATTGGCGAGTTGGCGAAGGCCGAGGGTCTGAGGCCTGCTCAAGGGCCCCAGAAGCTAGAAGGATATGCATGCCCAGTGGTGTTTTTTTTATAGGTTTCCTTTAGTCCATTCCTCATTCCCCTACGAGTTTTTGCATGGCTAATTCAGAGCAAATCTGGCATTTGAGGAAAGGCCCATTTGTGAAATGTTACTAAGCCAGGTTAAGCAAGCCCCTGTCGGTCAGGGGACTGGGTCCCGCTGAAGGGCCCCAGACGCTGAAGGTTTATTCATCCCCAATGGTGTGTTCTAGGGCTCTCCTCGGACCAATTTTATGGCCTTGGAGAGTTTATAAATGCCTGATCTGGGTTGGATCGAGGGTTCTGAAGGAGGGCCAAGATATGAAATATTTGCGAGTTGGCGAAGGCCGAGGGTCTGAGGCCTGCTTAAGGGCCCCAGAAGCTAGAAGGATATGCATGCCCAGTGGTGTTTTTTTATAGGTTTCCTTTAGTCCATTCCCCATTCCCTAAGAGTTTTTGCATGGCTCAGGGCAGATCTGGCATTTGAGGGAAGGCCCATTTGTGAAATGTTACTAAGCCAGGTGAAGCAAGTCCCTGTCGGCCAGGGGACTGGGTCCCGCTCAAGGGCCCCAAACGCTGAAGGTTTATGCATCCTCAATAATGTGTTCTAGGGCTCTCCTTGGTCCAATATCCATGGCCTTGGAGAGTTTATGAATACCTGATCTTGGGTGAATCCAGGGTTCTGATGGAAGACCAAGATATGAAATGTCGTGAAGCGAGGTGGTGAAGACCGAGGGTCTGGGACCCACTTGAGGGCCCCAGAAGCTGAAGGTTTTTGCAGTAGTGTGTTTTATAGGTTTTCTTTGGTCCATTTCCCATCCCCCCACCCCCCCCCCCCCCCAAAGAGTGTTTGCATGGCTGATTCAGGCAAATCTAGGGTTTTGAGGGAAAGCCTAGTTCTGAAATGTTGTTCAACAAGTTGAAACAAGCCCCTATCGGCCGGGGGTCTGGGGCCCGCTCAAGGGCCCCAGAAGCTGGGGGTATTCGTGTGCCTAATACAGCATCCCAGCGCTCTCCTGAGTCTAACTATCAAGCATTACTTAACACCCATAAATGCATGCTCACTGTAGTTGAAACAAAATATGACATAAAATATTACTTGGTTTTGGACCTCATCAAAGGATTAAGTGCATTTGGTCATTCAATGCTCTCAAATCATTTATGGAAGGTGAAGGGCATAAAGTGCTTTCACTGAGAACAGGTGGGTTGGCTATAAAGTGAATATACTGCTCGCCACATGGGGTCCCAGAATTTAAAGCTACTTCCTGGTGTAATTTATCTTGGAAACACTTCCTCCCCTCTCTTTTTCCCCTTTTCCTTCTTTTTTCTTCTCTTTTTCCTTCTTTTTTTATTGGATGGAGAGGGGAGGGGCAAGGCCCGCCTCTGGCGTTCCATCGCATTCTGCATTGTGTTCGTGATGGGCTTCCTTATGCAGACGCCCATGTCCATGACTCCTGAGACAGATTCACTATAATATCGCGAGGGTACACGATCCTATGGAGCCACTGAGTGGAATAAATAATTTTGACACATTGCTACGGTGCTCTCGCAACCCGGACAGCGTTTCCTTGCGATCTTGTAGCAAAACCTTCTCAGACGTCATGCACTGTGGCCAGACGGTACGCGTTATTCAGGGAGTGTCACGTATAATCGTGAGTATTACACTATTTCGTGAGGAAATAGCGTCGGAAACGACACCGGCCCCCACCTCAAATGAAGGAAACTAATGAAAAGGTTCATTTTCTTCCTAAAATTTTGTTTCCACAAAACATCCCAATAAGCAAACAACACGTATGCTACTATAAATTGCTTAGAAACATAGTTATATTTACGAAAATGGATACACAGATCGTGACAACACCAGCATGCTTGCGACTCGTTCGTGAAATATCATCGGTTATCAATTGAAATCAACGAAGTGCATGTTGGTAAATCATAGAATGCTCGGAGAAATCGTTCTTCATTGTAACCCCCATTACACCAGTTGTTTTAATTGAGTATTTTATGAACTAAGAAGTTTATTGTGATTTACGCATATCAGCCTGAGGAATTCCTCAGGTACTGACGGAATTCCTCATTTATCATCATCATCAAAGTGTTCCTCCCAATCTTCATAAATCTAAATTGGCAATACTAAGAATTTCTCATGTCTTTCACACAGAAGCTCACCAAATGAAAACATTATCTCTTGAACTTGAATCAATTGAGGAGTAAAAACTGGAGAAAGATTTGCACTAGAAATGAAATATCCCAACCTCAACAAAATATTTACTCATGTGTGTAAGTGTAATGCCCTCATGCAAATCACGTAAAGTATAGAAAAAAAACAAATGATACATGTGGCGATTTTGCCCTAAGCACGCGGCAGGTGATTGTAAACATACATGCCATTTATGTGGCCTTTTCGTACTTGGCCTTGTTTTGACACGCTCCGTTCGAGCGTGCGTTGCCACGGCGACGCATTGTAATTTACGCTCCAGTAAACTATAACAATGGATCGATTAGACCTCGCGTGCGTCCTACATCTTGTGGTGTATATACACTGGAAGCGACTCGATCGAGGAGATTGTCCGAGAGAGAGTGAACAGGACGCACGCAAGGCTCGCCATGAGCTTTGCGTTCCCTGGTCAGGAGTAGTGGGCTCTTAGAGCCCTGGGGACAATTTCCATGGGGAGGCCCGGGCTGGGAGAGACAAGTTGCTGACTCGGGGGCGTAAGCCCTGTGGATTGCCAGTTCTCTCCCTTCCCGGGACGTGTGACATAGGCTCTGGCCAGCATGTCGGACTGTACGGGGTTCCGTCCCCGAGGCAGACCGCGGCTCGCCAGGCCCCGCCAGTTAACACCGTGGTGATGAACCAGTTTCTGAACGGTGTCCGTAGGCCTGGGAGTGTCGGGTGGGCTGTTACCTGGTTACCGTTAATGCTGAAGTAGTTACCATGTCCGCAGTGACCTCCGGTGAGTGGCGCCGCCGCAAGGATCCGGAATAGCGGATGCGCGTCCGCAAGGACTCGTGGTGAGAGGACTATCCTCGAGGATCCCGAAGAGCGGACGGTAGTCAATAACTTTACAATACATTCGACCTAAATTTGTGCTGCCTGCAATCGATGTGAAACATTTTGAAGTCAGGCATATATGAAGCCCATACTAATACCATCATAAATCTCGCATTCTTTCCACATCAATGCCGATACATAACATTTTCAACAACAAAACCGAGGAGAACGGCTATTGAAGCATATTTAACAGATATTGTGCAGCCAAATGTATTGCTACACTGGCTTATTTCTCTAATTTAAAATATCAACAACAACCATGAATATGTGTAATGTTCCGTGCAAACTCAAATCCTACATTTCAAGATGGTAAAATTAGTGAAATTGTATGTATTTCCTGCTAACGGTCCTCAGAGGCTACCATTATTCTCACGAATAATGTGCAATACTCATGATCTAACGCCTAGCCACCATGTCCTGGGTGTCAGCACAACGAAGGCTTCCCAGAATGTAAGGAAATGTAAGATCGCGAAGGAATGCGATCCGGATTGCGAGGGAACATGATCCGGAATATGTGGGAATGTAAGATCACGAAAGAATGCTGTAATATTGCGAGGGAACACAATAATAATGAGCCGTTAGGGCACATGGAAGAAATATTTGAATCCCTCGGATTGCAAAAATATCCCTCTGATTGCGAGGGAATGCAATCCGTAATGCAAGGTAATGCAATATGATTGTGAGGCAATGCAATAATATTGCAAGGGAGCGCAATAACAATGTGCCAAAAATATCACCTTTTTCATGTCCCCTTAGCGGCTCCGTAAAAAGAGGAGAGAGAGGGATAAACAGAAGCACATAAAGGACAGAAGTACATGTTTCAGGTTCACCGAGACAGTGGAAACTATCTCTGCAATGTGTGACTTAGAAATCATCACATACTTTTGTTTATCTTCCAACTTTACTTTTTATTCCTGGGCTCTCCAATCTGGCTTGATTGAAATTTTACTGAAACATGTCGACTAACTCAGTCATGATCATGATTTGAATAACTTCAGGATAAAATCACATCAGACAAAGTGCATGAAAGAATATTGGTTCTAAAAAAATTAGAATTTCTAAAATTACAGTGATTCGAAGCAAGATTTAGCATACTAGCTTGAACATGTTTGGATTTTAAAAAAGGAAACTTATCAGTATGCAAATGAGGTATCCATGACGTAGCGATTCCCATCCTATATACTATTGTTCTTGTTAGAATCGAGGCGACCTTATACTTTACACATTGACAGATAATATCTATAACATGTGTGGCGATTTTGCCCTAAGCACGCGGCAGGTGATTGTAAACATAAATGCCATTTATGTGGCCTTTCCGTACTTGGCCTTGTTTTGACACGCTCGGTTCGAGCGTGCGTTGCCACGGCGACGCATTGTAATTTACGCTCCAGTAAACTATAACAATGGATCGATTAGACCTCGGGTGCGCCCTACAGCTTGTGGTGTATTATATATACACTGGAAGCGACTCGATCGAGGAGATTGTCCGAGAGATCGAGACTAGGACGCACACGAGGCTCGCCATGAGCTTTGTGTTCCCTGGGTCTGAGTAGAGGGCTCCTAGAGCCCTGGGGACGATTTCCATGGGGAGGCCCGGGCTGGGAGAGACAAGTTGCTGACTCGGGGGCGTAAGCCCTGTGGATCGCCAGTTCTCTCCCTTCCCGGGACGGGTGACAGAGGCTCTGGCCAGCATGTCGGACTGTACGGGGTTCCGTCCCCGAGGCAGACCGCGGCTCGCCAGGCCCCGCCAGTTAACACCGTAGGGATGAACTAGTTTCTGAACGGTGTCCGTAGGCCTGGGAGTGTCGGGTGGGCTGTTACCTGGTTACCGTTAATGCTGAAGTAGTTACCGTGTCCGCAGCGACCTCCGGTGAGCGGCCCTGCCGCAAGGATCCGGAATAGCGGATGCGCGTCTGCAAGGACTCGGATGAGAGAGGACTATCCTCGAGGATCCCGAAGAGCGGACGGTAGTCAATAACTTTACACATGCTTAATTGAGTTTTCTTGCCGTTCACCTGCTAGACTCCTGTAGCAATCCCTGAGGTCTCTAACTACCTGGGACAGGTGTTTGAATGTTTGAACAGATTCTGGATTTTGTACATTGAATAAATGTATATGTTGATCCTTTTTCAACTTTGGTTTTGTTTATTCATTCACATCGACTGTAGAATTTTGTCATAGCAACCATGTTCATGGTAGTGATTCGATCACAGGCGTCTAATCGTGTCATCATGATACAGGACACAATTCTTAGTGTAGCGATTTTATGCTGTGTTCTGTGCCGTGAGAGATGTTGTTCATTTTTTGCTCACCGTTGGTGAGCTCATGTCATGGTCGGTGTATGTGTGTATGGATAGATGTTTTTTTTCTTGCTGTTGCCGAATTTTCAGACGGAAGTAACAACCAGCTGAGTGGTATTTGGTGATTTTGGCATGAAAGCAGATACTTTTTGCCTCTTGCCAGCCTCAGGGGTGTTGCGGAATTCCCCGAAAGGAAAGAGCTGGAGACGCTTGACTGATCTGAAAATGACTCGCATAAGTTCCGCTCATCGCAATCAATATCCAGGTGCCGATATTTTGTGATTAAACCGTTAATTTGATGCATTTCGTTCGAATAATCACGTAACTTATATGTGTGGAATGATGGGGCACTTCGCTGAAGAAAATTAGTGGACTACGTAACTTTAATTCGACAGCGCTATGCGAGACAGGGATCATATGTGAGGTAATGGACAAGTTTATTTGGGAATTGACGGGGATGTCTTCGCTTCTGTATCGATCTATAACCTATGATTTGTTCGAGGAAAATTGAAGATGAGAGCTATTTTCTTATTTCTGTTCAACTGGATATATCCATATCTCTAGCATGATGCAGGCATGTAAACACCGGAATTGATAAATGGATAGCATGCAGAATGACTATCCCGAACACCCCTTATTGTTGCGAGGAAAATGTTCACTTATTTGAGTGTGACATTTGCATGCTGTGAATCACGGTCTGTCGCTTTGTTCAATCGTTAATGCTAATGATTAAAAATCATAGAAAACATTCTCCTAAAACAGGAACATTGATATGATATGGGCATCAGAACCAATGCATCTAATAAATATTTCTGTAGGCATCCAATACTCACATCAGGGATGTATGCATATTGAGAAGTTTTTAGTCAAGTACAATACCGATACTTGGGCATATTTGTTCAAGGTCGCAACTGCATTTAGTATAAACTGAAATACATAACGAGATCAAGGACATGTTCAAGTTCAAATATTTTGGTATTGGCGGAGGTGTCTTTGCTTCGGTATCAGTCTATAACGAACTCCTGAAACCACCGGCCTCCTCTGCATAACCACCTGCGGAGGAATGATCACGTTCTTGCGGAGGATCGACCACGTGCATGCGGAGGATCCACCACATGCATGCGGAAGACTGGGAAGAACAACTTCCGGTGGAGAGCAATAAAAGGATGCAGCCACAGCTCTCTGGGAGCTCAATCAGGGCAAGACACCATGGAAGACACATCTCCCTGAGACAGTTCTGTCTTCCTGGGACAGGGGAGGGAAGGACTTTAACCTTCTGCACCTCCGCACGATCTGACCTCCGCAGTGCTGAGCGCCAGAGACTGATACTCCATGTCAGGAAATCTTAATGGGGAAGGGTGTAGGTCCCAGATGATGACAATCCAATGAATCCGGTCCAACGGCCCTTCAATATATGAACCCCGGCCCTCTTGACTTACAGATGATGGCAAGGCGGCATTCTCTTCTTGCACAGCAGTGCAAACGTGAGGGAAGACTGGTGAACCTCCACAACCCACGGACCAGTGAGGGACGTCCCCTGATGTGCAGAGACACTCTGTCTCCACAGTAGACGTACCTCCGCACCCACGGACTTGTGAGGGAAGTCCTTGACAATACTCTGCACCACGAAGTTACGAAGGAAGTCCACTGACGTGTGGTGATACCCTGTCTCCGCAGGCGACGAACCTCTGCACCCGCGGAAGAGGGAGGTGAAGCAGACATGCGGAGGATCCTCCGCAAGGACGAGGGAGCTCTGAGGAGCCACGGAACCTCCGCAGTGCTGAGTCAATGCGGAGTCAACCTTGCCGTCCTCTGGGGATGTGTAGTCTCTGCAAAGGTCTTCACTTCTGCAAAGGTCCTTCCACTGCAGAAGTCCTCGTCCCGCAAAGGGTCTTTCTCACTGTGGAGGGTCTTCCTCACTGCAGAGGGTCTCGTCCTGCAGAGTTCCTCGTCACTGTGGAGGGTCCTCTGCACGTCTACTACACCTCCCTCGTCTGTGGACGCCAGGAAATCGTCACATGCAGAGACTGGAGGGTCTCCACATATTAGTAACTTCCCTCACTACTCCTCAAGTGCAGAGTCTCCGTCGGGGTCTTCCTCCACACTCGCTTGCACCACTGTGTAAAAAGAGATAGTCGCATTGCTGTAAGCTGTAAGACAAGAGCCTCAGGGCTGGGGCTCATAAATTGTGGGGCATTGGACCGGGTTCATCGGATTGCCATCACTGGGACCCACACCCTTCCCATTTACATTTTCGTACATGGAGTCTCAGTTACAACGGCTCCACACTGCGCAGGTCATCTAGTTCGGAGGTAGCAGAGGTAAAAATCGTCTAAATCCCTCACACGTCCGTCCTAAAAGGACAGAGCTCAGCCATCTCAGGGTGATCCATCGTCCGTGGCCTCTCGTCCAGACTGAGCTCTCAGAGAGCTGTGGTCGCCTGCTTTATATACTCACCAAAACCGGAATTGGTTCTTCACACAAACATGCTCGGTCTTCCGCATGCACATGATCACAGCTCCGCACGCACATGGCAAGGCTCCGCATTTTGGTGATCGCTCCTCCGCAGGTAGTTTTGCGGAGGTTGGTGGTTTTAGCAGTTCGTTATAGTAGTAATGAGAGTTAGTCTCAGGTTATAAGTCAAAGTTTATTGGATTTTCAGTTATAAGAATAACTGTTTCAAAGGCCTCACTGCAAAAACTATGGTTCTGGTGAGTGGTCAATATTTTGGACATAGGCCTAGATCCCTACATGTAGGCCACTGGCGTTGGCATAAACTCAACTCTACATTGGTGCTATCATTCCAAACATACACGAACAGTTTGTAATTAAGAGATAAAACTGATCAACGGATGTCTCAAATACAACGAAGATCCCGAGGGATTTTCGTTAGTCACAGACATCGATCCAAACACAGTTTTATTCCAATTATAACATGGCATCCCAACGTGTTGGTTTTTACCAAACTACAATGAAAATGATCATCAAACATGGTTTATTCTCCATGTCAACGATTTTCCATTGGTGTTGCAGTCAGTCTGCTTGGCTGAGTGGCGCCAGGGTTCATTTGCATATCGATCGATCAAATACGTGCATCGGTTGGTTACTTTTAATTTACGTTTTCCACCTGGATCTCTGTTCTCAATGGACCATTTCACAGGGACTCCCGCCAAATATTTCGGAAGTCTGAAAACGTAAACATTTTTGGACCAATAAGAAGCGAGGGGCTTTGAATCAATTTCAACCGTTTTGTGCATAACTTCAAACGACAAATGTGCACATATATACATCGCATTTAGATAAAGTAAGCCTTTGCCTCGACTTGTATTGTGTGACAATTAGGTCTCTGGGGGTAGGCACTTTGCCTGAGATTTAACCAATTTTCGTGGGAGGGCAGTCATATCCACACTTGGGGTATGTTGTTGATAGAAATCAACACAAGTTTATTACGATGGTAAATCATTAATTTGAGCGTAGTTGATGCAGTTTATACAGTTTTTCCCGTGATTTAGTTTGTTTATGTTTTGCCGGCTGCCGGCCGTATCCCATGCGGTTTTATTACGCCAGGGGGCGCGACGGTCGATTTGTTTACATATTGACCGGCCGCTCCGTGAGTGATTTTAATGCCTGGGGGGCATAATTATCTCAACATATACATTTATTTACGGGGCAGGGTGTGGGAATTCATTGGGGAAACATAATTTAGGGGATGTTAGGGCATATTTCTTCAGTTATTTAGATTTTACCGTGAGCAATTCTAGCGTGGATGAACCGGAAGTGGAGGGGCTATTAACGCCCAGCACTCTGGGAATTCTGGCCTCAATCTGAGCCAGAATCCGGCTTGCTTGACCCCTGAACCTGATCTGGGTCACCGTGACCTGGTTCTGGAGCCAGTCTATTCAAGCAGCGCTCCCAGGGGAGATTTTCAGTCTGCAGCCCAGCGGGGCAAGGAGCAACACCTGAAGACAGGAACCCATCAGGGTTAGGAGCAACATCTAACTAGGAGCTACATACAAGATCTGGAGCTACACTTTGATACGGAGCAACACTTTACCTTGGAGCTACACCTAGATACATGGGGAACCACAAACATAATATTTTAGGCCAAGTTAGGCGGATGACATACAGGATATTGGACACAACATTTTAGACGGAAGTTTAGGAACACACATTTTGGACATATTTTTTTCTGGGCAATATTTAGGCAGTTTTAGGCTGAGCTAGGCCTGGAATATATATTTATATTCTGGATACACATTGAGGCCACATTTAGGCAGAGTATTTTGGGAGTTCTGTTTTATGTCCATTGATGAATGGTTCATTTGGATTATATTATAAACATATTTTGTGTCATTTGGAAACTATATATATTTCATGTCTGGTGTGAATAAAAGCATGTAAATTGCACATGGTGTTGTGTGTGTGAGTCATCATCTTGCTGCTGCTCTGGTGCAAGATTTGAAGGAGAAGACAGATGCTCGCTCGGTTAATCGTTACAATTGCCTGAATATATTATACAAACACAAATGTATCTGAAAAAAGGCCTCATTTTATTGGTATATGCCCATTCTTCCATTCTCAATGGTCTTTTTGCGTATTACCATATCGCGTGACTGCGGCTTGAGCGTGCACGCGGCTAAGCGCGCGGATGCTGCTTGAGACAACTTCGGAATCTCGTGTGTGGTTTTATCTGCCATGGAAGCGCATATTCTGCCCTCAGTAGCCATTGGTCTGTTTGAACTACGGAAATTGCCGAGTAATGCCAGATATTCATGAGGTCCAAGTGGGCTCTGTGAGATGGTCCATTAGAAAACGCTGTTGGCCGTTTCAGATTAAGGAAAGACGTTTCTGTCAGAGCAGTGCCATGTTGTATTAATAAATTAGTAAATACAATAAGTGTTAAGTGGCACTATATGGGATTCTGTTTTAAGGGGATTTCCAAATTTTTTCCCCCGACGTCAAATGACGTTTTTGACCTAGGATGTCTGCCCAGCCGACCTGGCTGATCTGACAATTGGCTTGGCAGAGATCCTGGGTCAAAAGTGTAAGCTCACATTTCGTTCTACAGTGTACTCTAGGTCGATATATCTATATAAATTCATTGCAGAACATTCAAGTAAATAATTTGAATCCATTGATTACTAATTGTAGGTTTTCTATCGACATCATTATAATCTTGTGCTATTAGCACATCTTAAAACTGATCGCAAAATATACATAGTGAGACAAGATTGTATGATGTCATATAATTGTTGTCTGAGCACTATGATAGCATGCGCTGATTAATAATCACTTTGAACAATGCGTGTCACCCCCGTGATGAGCTCGCAGTGATTCACTCGAGTAATCATGTCAGGTAAATGTAACGTTTGAAGCCCGCTACTTAGGGCGCAAGCGCCCCACGCTGAGGCACGGTCACTGTAGGCGCCGTGATTACTAGAACTACAACCAGGTAACAGTCCGTTCGGACGAATCCGGCCGTCATACATCACATCATAACACATCATAGACATACAAAATACATTATACATCAGTTATGGTAATGTAGCCGGGTGTGGAGCCTGAGATGCCATGGGAGTGGCACCACAGAACTTACGCACGTGGGCATGTTGCTGGCCGGCCCCGCCGACGGCACTGCCGCAGGGATAGAACCCTGGACAGCCCGATGGTCTGCCAGAGCCTGTGTCGCACCATTCCAGGGCAAGAGATCGGTGATCATAGGGACGAGCCCTGAATCAGCACAGTACCCCTCCTGTGCCCCCGATTGGAAATCGTCCCCCAGGCCTTACAGCTCAATTCTAGCTGGACGAAAGGGACGTGGAGCTCATGGCCGAGCTCACCCATCATTCTCTCGCTTTGCTAGCTCTGAGACAACTCTGAACACACAAAGCGGCTTGGTAGTATTTATACCACCAAGCACGAGACACAAGGGATGATGTAAGACCACAGTTCAGTATAGTGGATAGAGATAAAGACGGTGAGTCGCCATGACAACTGACGAGCTTCGAACAGAAGCGGCCAAAACAAGAATAACAAATCTCCTGCCGCGATCTTTGGGCAAAATCGCCACATAAATAATGCATTCACAGTCTTCAAACGACCCTTACTGACGAAGTTTAGTTGGTGTTAAATACAATTTATGAGCATCATGTTCTTGATGCTGTTGTGTGTACGAAGACGTGTGACTAATTCACAGCCTTTGACATCTATTCTTTGTTCCGATGAAGCATGGCTGATTGCAATTTATACGCCACGGTTTGGAATTATTGGGGTAACGCCAGTTTGCACAATACGATATGGCCGGTTGGGTCACAGGAATAGGGCCGGTTTTCAGAATGGACAGCATCCGGTATATCGAGAGTTGCTTACTGTAGAAACAAAGGGGAAGAAATCAGGACCTAAGAGGAATGCTGGTATGGACAAAATTCCGGTATACTAGTAAACAAGAGCTGGTTTTGGCATAGTACACTGTATAAATAGAAGCGTCGGGAGACAAATCTTGGAAAACCGAATCCCATATACATAGTGCCCCTTTAAATAATGTAAATCATGGTCATAACTCAAATTCAGGAAAATCTTGAAGATACTTATTAATTGAACAGATAAAAATATTTGGGAGGGGGCTGGATGCGATATTAGTGCACATCATTACTCACTCCACTGAGGTAGTGAATAATATCCGATTGCCAACTTTTTCATTTCTTGAGATAAAAATTATGAAATTCGGTGAAAAATTACGACATGATACCCAATTAAGACACACAAAATTTCAAGTTGATTCGATCATCCAAAACAAAACCACGGCCAAAAAGCGTGTTTCGTTGACAGATGAACTTGAGTTTAGTCTATACGGGGCCTTGTTATGAATTTTCCAGTCAGTGATTTCCAGTAGTCTATAGGTGCCTTGAAATTATCTGTCAGATACATTTGTGATTGCAATTCAGTCATATTGCCCTGTCTCATTGAACACCTATGTCACCCCGGCCCCGCATCCCGCCCGAAAGTTGTGGCCGAGTTGTCCCTGAGCCGAGTTGTCCAGCCCCCTCAAAGTACTTTTCTAGATACGAACTTGTTTTTTTACTGACGCTTTGTAGCATCTGGTTTTATGACTTTATCTTTCTTCTTGTTATTTTTATTTTTCAAAAAGATATCATTTCGTATTAATCTTTCAAAGCTCCTGACGCCTTATTATTGTTTCTTGCAAGAAATAATATCAAAAGAAACATTTCTGAATTTTCCATGAGAAACGTTTGTTTATTTTACGACTTTGGAGTGCGCGCAAAACAAACTGATCTTTCTGAGTTTTGATTTGTCAAATGTCAGTGAAATGGAAATGGTGGAGGAATTGAATCAGTAAGTGTAAACCAACACATGCCTATCGTGAATAAGTTACATCACATGTGGGGGAAACTGAAATTCATGGAATAGAGAACTACACTAGATCTAGGCCTAGATCTAGATCAAGAAAAAAGAGAGCACATCATTGTCATCATCATCATCGGTCAATAAGAATAGGGAAACGGGCCCGAAATGCAGAAACGGAGCGGAGAATGTAGAAACGGGCCAGCCGGGTGTAGAAACAGGCCGTTTCATGGGTTCAAAACAAGTTTTTTAAATACAGTACTTATTTAACAATGATGGAAAAATGATTCCCAGTAGTAATGAAAATAAATCAGTGTTACGTTAATGTCTGTGTTCTTTACCATTCCTCATTCACATAGTATGTGATAACATATAGGCCTTTATCATCGGATTGCTGAAAACGCGCGAACCTGAATGGTCAATTCCCCGACAATACCACGCCCGAATCGTGGGACCACTAGTTAAGAATGTCTGTTCGACCAGCCCAAGCGACGCGGAGTGCGTCCAAGATGACCTACATTGGTGCTCGGGACCGTTCCGTTAAGAATAGTGGTCCCACGAGTAGATGATCAACCGTCTGCGGTTAGGTTAATGCTATTAATCGGTTACAAAATCTGTAATCGATTACTTGACCGTAAATTTATTCAGCATAATAATCATTATATTTCCATTTTATATCATGTAAGGCCGCAAAATCAAGCTGAAACTAAGTACTAATTCGGTGTGTCTTGATTTAGACTTGTGCAGAACACGATGCCTCAAACTCATCGTCAGTATAGTAGCTGGTCAACCTGTCAATTTAGCACTGTTTAGACTTCATCAATCAGTCAGTATCTGACTTTTAACAAAAATTGGCATCAGTAACGATTACTAGTAATCGGTTTCCGTTCGGTTAGAAGGCAACGATTAATTTCGCTAATCGTGGGACCACTAGTTAAGAATGTCTGTTCGACCAGCCCAAGCGACGCGGAGTGCGTCCAAGATGACCTACATTGGTGCTCGGGACGAAAACAAGCAAATCACGATTATGACCGATTTACGGGCTGACACACAAACTGTTAGTAAATGTATATATGATAATACACAAGAGGACCCAAATTACATATGATAATCTTTTGGTCATAGTGCCTACTAGGTGTGGACAAGTATTGAACATGACAAGATAACTCAACTAAATACCTCGATATTTTGCTCAAATTTCCCTCTAAACATCGCCAATCCTTCCTGGTAAAATTTGTGGTCGCTGACTGCCAAGGCTAAAATCAATGTTTGGAGGGGATTTTCAACAATATTTCGGGGTATTTAAGTCGTTGTGACGTGTCATACATAATTTGGGTCCTCTCGTGTGTCTGAGTGAATACAAAAAGAAAATTTGGTTGGTAAGCCCAGATAACTGTCATAATCTTGATTTGTTTGTTTTCGTCCCGAGCACCAATATGGGCCATCTTGGATGCGCTACGCGTCACTGGGGCTGCCGTTTGACATGAGTGAAACCTGACTTGTCATCCCGGTAACATGATCATTTGGTGACTGGTCTTTGAGCTTTTTTGTAAGATTTCATCGCAATTTCACCGAGTAACAAACATAATTTGAATGACAACCCACATTGTTTCTTCTTCCAGTTCGAAATACGGACCATTTATCACATGATCAACGATCTAGTGCACTTGTACTAGGGCCCGGACGAGTCGAGGGGTACCCGAATTCGGGGCAGGTCAATCAATTACCCGAGTCGGAATTTCATTACCCGTATCCGAGAACGAAAAATGATGTAGTTTTTGTCTTGAAAATTTCCGATAAATGCTCGTAAATTCACAAGAATGACAAGAAATTCATCAGGAAAAAATCGGTAGTAGTTTTATGAGATCATGTGCTCTCTTTCAAACTTGAAAATAAGCACTGACGAAACAAATAATATATGTCAAAGATTGATGACTGGCGTTTAGGTGTTACAAATTGCTCGTATTTGCTCCAAAGATTTCCGTTCAAATTTTGATCTAGATATTTGGACGGGTTGCCCGGGGCGGGTCGGGTCAGACCACACGGGTACCCAGGTCGGGAATTTTCGACCCGACCAGGCCCTAACTTGTACCCTGGCGGTTATTGGTCCTAATGTCTGTGAGGGCAGGTGGCATAGACAGTTGAGGCGCTCGTCTCGTGACCAGCAGGTTGCTGTTTCGAGCCGTGGCACTGGCGCTGCTGTGTTGACTGTCTAACACCTTTGGACAAAGTGTGTATCACAATTGTGTCTCGGTTCACTCAGTCATACAAATGAGTACCCGATTGGCAGTGTTTGCTAATGTACGTGTGACTTACTAAGTAGTAATGTACGTCATCCACAAATATTCAATAGTATGATGAATGAAATTGGCTATGGCTAGAAAGTATATTGTTTGATTCAGTTGCCATGGCAATTTGCCCAAATCTGTTTGGAAAACTGAACCATATATTGTATTTCGCATGATCATGATGATAAGGATTTGCCTGAATGTGGTCAAAATAACTCCGTAAGTAGTGATGGGCCGATGATCGATTATTTTCGAAAGTCAGTTGGTTAGTCAAACCGATTTCGATGATCGATTAATTATGGAATCCTATGAAGGATTATCTCAGTGGCAAAATTTCTTCGTAATCTATGAAAAGTCCACAAAGAGCCTCTATATCATAAGTTTATACCAATTATTAATTGCAAATATGTGACATATGAAGTTGTAAACTCAATTATATATACACCACTTAAACACATAGCATAATGTTCTGCCAATCAAGACTCTGCACCACTTGATTATGATATCACGGTTAAACCGATTAATAATCGAAAGTCCATTGGTTTGTCAAAACGATTATGAACCAATGGTTGATTGTCAAATTCAAACCGACTCCCATCACTATCCATAAGGCATTGTGCTGCGGAAAAAAATCAACTAATGAAATTTGTTCAAATCTCGTGCACAACTACAACACCTTGATTCAGATGCTAATAAACAAATAAACATTTTATCAATGGAAATTTCCATAAACATTTCAATATAAAGTATAAAGTATTCCTCACTTTCACCTCAATAGATTAGCGTGTATTCATCATAATATATTGCTCCCGAATCTAGGTTGACCCATTGCATTGTTTGCAATGAACAATTACTCTTGTGCTGTTATTGCAGTCGCGTGTTTGGCCACTTTTCCCTGACACAAATGAATCAATAAGTTCCGTCCCTATTTGTATGGTCCAAGACTCCAGGCTGCTGTTGGCTCAGTGGGAGCTATTGTCAAACACAGACTTGACTGTATCTACCGGTAATATTGGTATCTACCTATCACTGCTGCAGTTAAGTGTCTGCCTGTGACTTTGAGCTTTTCAAGTGAAGTTAAAATTCAAATTATTTGTGGATATTGATCCTGGGATGTGATACAATTTTTTTGAAAAGGAATATATGTGGTAATGTGTTGGTATTAAATTATGAAGTATTTGGATTTGGAAGATTTTTCACAATGTGAAAAACATAAAAAAATGTGAGTATTGGTATGGAATTTTCCTTGACAAAATTGCATTTATTTTACCATGTTTACCACAGTTTTAAAGTGTAATGTTCAGTAGCATAATTACAATGCTATTCTTCAATGAAACTTAGAATATTTACTGTCAGTGCTCATTTGGGGTACTAGTACATCACATATCAAGTGGAAAGTTGAATTTAAAAAAATGTACTGTTGGATCTACATGTATTATCTTCGAGCAATATTTTGTAATTATTGTAAAAATAAAGAAAACAGTCCTTGCGAATGTGCCAAAGAGTGCCTGTGTTACACCTGTCATGGTGTCGCAAATCTCACTCGATCGCAGTCGCACCTGAGCGAAAAGATGTGTAATATTGATTAGGCGTCACATGGCGCAATATCGGCGAGAACAATGCCTCATGAATATATTACAGTCCAGTCTGCGGAGATAATGCACTTAAATGCAGTAAGCTGGGGAGCATGCTATTGATGTTGTAATGCATTTGGCATCTTTCCGCATGATCAATGACAGTATTTGTTACAGTTCTGATAGAATACAATTGTACATGTACAATAGAGAACGGGAATTGTGATTCTGTCGATTGCGCAAGACCCCATTGTCCAAGTCAAAACTAAATGTAGTACCAACACAAATTCCATGGAATGTTATCCTTATGTTATTGTAATACTCTGGATCAGTCATGTACATTTAACTTTGGTTGATGTCAGGGGTTATTTTTTAAAATGTACACAATTATCTTGAGATCAGTAGGGAAATAATAATTCAGCAATGTTATGTTATAATATATATTCCCAGCAATGTTTATGTTATAATATATATTCCCAATCAAAACACCATATTAGGTTACCGGACCTATGGTCCGATAACCTATTGGCATGGCGTTGCGTCCGTCGTCCGTCGGCGTCCGTCGTCGTCCGTCGTCGTCCGTCGTCGTCGTCGTCCACATTTTTATCTTTTTTGTTTACAGGCGAATATTTCTGAAATTTTGCACAAAAATACTTTAAAATAATTCAAGGAGGAGGTATTTTTTAGTTTTTTGATTTTCGCATTTTTCTCAAAATGGTGGCCGTTTTCGACGAAAATGCCTGATTTTGGACTTTGGCGGCCATTTTCTCAAAATCTGTTCAGTAACTTTTTTTCTTTTTGATAAATAACACTCCACATATGTATTCCTATGATGTCTATAAATTTTGTTGCGCTTGAATCGCTCGAAGTGGGCCATTTTGGCCCAAACTCGGCTCAAATGGGACTTTCCCATGTTAAATTCTCCTATGCTTTATAATGGGACACATTATGCCTAATATCTCACTTGATATTGAGATTAGAGACTAGGAGTCAATTGTGGACCTATAGGAAATGATATACGCTGAATATTCTCGTGACCTTGAATTTGACCTCTGACCTCACTTTCAAGGTCAGAGCACAAAATGGCTTATATCTCGCTTATTATCGACTCTACAGCTTAGGAATCAATTGTGGACATATAGGAAATGATATATTCTGAATATTCTCGTGACCTTGAATTTGACCTCTGACCTCAGTTTCAAGGTCAGAGCACAAAATGGCTTATATCTCGCTTATTATCGACTCTACAGCTTAGGAATCAATTGTGGACATATAGGAAATGATATATGCTGAATATTCTGATGACCTTGAATTTGACCTTCGACCTCATTTTCAAGGTCACAGGACAAAATGGCTAATATCTCGCTTGTTATCGACTTTACAGCTTAGCAATCAATTATGAACATATAGGAAATGATATATGCAGATTATTGTCATGACCTTGAATTTGACCTTTGACCTCATTTTCAAGGTCACGGGACAAAATGGCTAATATCTCACTTATTATCGATTTTACAGCTTAGGAATCAATTGTGGACATATAGGAAATGATATATGCTGAATATTCTCGTGACCTTGAATTTGACCTCTGACCTCATTTCTAAGGTCCAAGGACAAACTGGCTCATATCTTGCTCCTCTATTGACTGTATGGCTTGGGAATCAATTGTGGACATGATATACATGATATAGAAAATGATATACACTGAATATTTTAATGACCTTGAATTTGACCTTTGCCTCTTCATTTTCAAGGCTACAGCATAAAATTGCTAATCTCTCTCTGATTATTGAACTTACAGCTTAGCAATCAACTGTGGACATGATATATGCTTAATGTTATATATGCTGAATATTCTCTTGACCTTGAATTCAACCAGTGACCTGGCTAATACCTAAAATATTAAACATTGTCCGGTAACCTATCTTTGGCCCTTGGCCTAATTTTTTCATAGTGGTCAATTATAGATGCCCCAAATGAAAATTTGACGATTTTCCCGCGTATGCCCCACAGTCGAGATGACACGAGTCGCAAGAAGAGGGCGTCGGACATCGGACCGCTCCTCGGCTGCAGTATGACGGAGGATTGTGGAGACCGACTGATGCAGACCTACCCCGCCCCGCGCTGTATGTCGGCCATGGGATCTCTAGGGGTGAGTGTGCAGCCAGGGAAACTTCTGGTTCTTGGTCATCGATGGAAACTCATCATTTACTAAAAAAGTAGGGATTTTGAGTCCAAGGTCAAATATTGGAATATATATACAATTTTGACTGGCTGTTGGACTTGACAAAATCAAACCTAAGACATTTTGCATAGTATTCTGAATTTGCTGTACCCTTGCTGTGTGTGTACTTGTCTTTAGAATCTATCTTCACCTCTCAGGGTCATGGCCGGACCTATGGAGGCTTCACAAGGCAAGTGTTCGGCTCACCTTCCTACCCGTCCCCTCTTGATCGAATCCGCACGGGACGCCGAGACCGCGCCAAACAGCTGGGACTACCCCACCTCAAGCACGACTCCTTCGAGGCGAACCAGTCGTTTCCCAAGGCAAGGCCACGTGCCGCAGATGAAGTGGACTGCACCCCCAACATCAAGAAAGGCCTCGCCGTGCCAAAGAAAAGTAGGGGAGGTGAGCTCAATGTGTCGTAGGTTTCTCTGTTCACCAAAGGTAGTTGGTGGAGTCATGTAAGCATCATACTGAGTACACAAATGTGTCTCAAATTGACCTATCGCCGTACCAATTTGTCCGAGTCTTTTTACGCCATTTACAACGCATTCTGCAAAACGATATTATTGGCCAAAGAGAAGTTTGCTGACGTAATTTGTGAAACTCGGACAATTTTTGGGGGCTTTGTCGACAGGTCAATTGACTTATTGCTTATTATTTGCCGATGTAGCTGCAATATCTATGTCTCCACATCTACAATATCTGCAAACAGTTAGATTACAGTGGAACATCTGCGAAAACTTAAATTATATACTATGTACTACATGTATGGGATAAATAATAACATATACCAGGTAGTCGCCAAAAGTGGAACTTTTTTTGATATGAATATTTGACATTCACCTATGTTCATGGCATGAAGATTGAAGATCATGTCTGACCAGGTCCGGGCGGTGATGGCCTAAATGACGTGAGTTTTGCCCCGGGGCTATCCCGAGGCAGTTTCACTCCGACCTCGTCTGCCGTGGACAGCTCAATGAACCTGGGCGAGAGTTGGTCCTACTACAACTACATCGGGGGCGGACAGAGCGGCGTTACCTTCCCCACGACCGTGCGGAACCCAAACAAGGCTCTCGTCACCATAGACGCCAGGACCTCTGAGGTCAGTGGCATGTAGACGGGATGATGATTCAAATTGACTCCTTCATGATCAGGGTATTGCACAAATGTGATATGATTTGGTCATACATGTATATATGATAGATTCAACATAAACAAACTGATAACATGTTTGTTAGTAAATCATGTTCATCAGTAGCATGTTCAACGCGACGAAACGTTCTGGAATGTTCGCTAAATTATGAGATATGTATGACTAGAATCAGTGGAGATGACTGAGCGAACGTTTGCCTAACAAACGGTCTTGAACGCGCTGTAGATGTATGGACACATCTCGGTGGTATTGTGTATTTTGTGTCCATTTTCAGATTTTAATTGCCAATGAAATGGCATCTGAGCTGTTTGGATTTTCTCAAGAGGAACTCCTCGGCCTTGAACTCAATGACCTTGTGACCTTGAGGTCAAGGACACAGGAAACAATAGCGGAGTGCCACCTGGAGGCTTCTGGGGAAATCATTGAAGTTTCCGGAAAAGTGGTTCGTATGGATTCTGTTGGCCTTGATAAATTCAGCTTTGCATTGAGTGCCTTTAGATTATCATGTCAAACTTTTGCTATTTCTTCAACTTAATATCATCATCTTTCTGTACTATTGATTAGTTCCCTCTCTGTTGCTAGGTCGAGGCTGTTGATTACTCAGGCCTGGTGATCCCTGTGTCGCTATGGATACGGCGCCTGGACACAGACACTCCACGATGTTTGGTCGTCATGGAACCTGTTGAAAGAACTACTGCCACAGTCACATTTGACAGCAATGTAAGATTGGGTGCTGCATGTAATGTATTACTGTTTTTATGATGTTTCAATTGATGTTTGTGGCAAGTATTACCTGCATGTTTGTGGCAAGTTCATGGTGTGAAAAGTTATATCAAATCTTGTCCCAATAGCTGGATTGTCTGAAATTTGTGTAAATAAATTGACAGGACAAGGCAATTATCCTAAATGATCAGCTTTGCAGAACCCTATCAAGTGCTCTGGTCTTGACTGATATCTTCTCATACTGTATCTAAACTCGGCCCCACCCACACCCTGATTTCACCCCCAGGGCACCATCTTAGACTGTGACCAGCACCTAGCATCAGTTCATGGCTATCCTGTGCCAACAGACGTGATGGGCCTCAAGCTGAACGACTTGATTCCCTCGGTCAAACTGCCAGTAGCGGGGCAGGAAATCAGCTCGGTGAGTGCTCGTTATTTACAAGGTGGCAATGAATAATGTACAGTGAAGCGGGTTATATTTGACCATTGACCACCCAAATATCTAAGATTATGTCATAAATTTGCGTTTTGGTTTTCTGAAAGTGGCCTCAAATCAGACATGCGCAGGTATTTCTGCATATGCATAAAAGCTTCATTGGATGTTTTGAACACAATTAAAATATTTCATGCAACTGTTGCTGCTTCAAGCTAGATGACTTGATTGATTGATTGATTGATTGATTTTGTCAGAGTCTGAGAAAGCAACGAGCTACAGGGCGGACTATAGATGGCGCTACCTTCCCTCTAAGTATGTACATAACGCACGCCAGAGACCATGACGCAAACCTCTCCCAAGGTATGTACAATTCAGATTACTCGTCCAATAAAAAAATCTTTTTCAGTATTACAAAAATGTGCTTCTTTTCCTTGTTACCTATGTAGAAAACCTAATAGTGTACTATGCGAATGTTTATGTCTTGCAGAAGACCCAATGGACGAGACTAACGTTGATGTTTACATGGGAATCATCTGGATCTTTGCTAACATCAGCGGCTTGATCATGGTGCAGCCGGATGCACGAATCAGTTCTATCAATAACAATTTTGCACTCATGCTGTTTGGCTACACGAAAGATGAACTCATTGGCAAGGTTTGTCCTTTTTGTAAAAAAGTTCCTGCAATTATGTAGTTTATTGCAGTTTTCAGTTCTTGTTTTGAGTTCTTGATATTGTACCCTTTGTCCCGGAGGGTGGGTGGGGGGTAGGGGGTATGCCCATTCCCATCTACGCCTAGCAACGCAGCGTATCTCACAGTTTGTGTATATCTTTTCAGGACATCACAGATATCATACCAAGCTTTCTTGATGACCTGGAAGTGATCGACACCCGAGATATGCCGATGCCTCCGATTGATGATGATGTTCATAACATCGCTCGACGCGGCCAGCAAAGTATGTGCAAATACTGGCAAAATTTCCTAGCATTTTTGACAAAAAAACCTGTCATCATGTTCATTATGCCACAGCCTTCAACTGAGTGCATGCATGTACTAAATTGTTTTTTTCTCAGAAAAATCTCCAAATGAAGAAGTGTTTGAGTTGTCGCTGCCGAATTCCGCAAACACGTCTCTAGATGTCTCACTGTCTCGTTATCTTGAGGGTAATAGTTTTCCTGAATCAGGTGGAACAAACTCGAGGTATGTTTACAGAATCTAGTACACATGTTTACAAATGTTTAGCCTATGCTAAATTGAAGAGCATAAGTCGATATTGGTTAGAAAAAAATGATCTAATATTTTTGGATACAATAGTAAATTGGAAGTTTTTCATTGATATGTGTTAATTATTTTTTTTTCATATTTTCAGACCTGGCACTGGGTTCGAGCCGATAAAGTCGCAACGTCAGTCCCCGATTGTCCAAACTCTAGCTAAAATCACTCCTGACCTGAACTTGGAGGAAACACCAGAAAAATCCCGGAATCATGCTCCTGCATCCGTTAGCAGCTCAGCTTCTCCGCAAAATTGTAGACTAAGGATCTTAACTGATGATGAAAAACTGGCAGAAAATGGATCCGCAAGTTTGGCTGAAAGCGATAAGTTGTTAATCAATGGAGTTAAAGAAAATGGTCATAATATCAGTGCAGATAGCATGGAGAGCGGTGATCTGTTCAAAGAAGAGGGCGATATTTCAAACACGAGCAATGTTACTGATGATCTCCTGGAAGCTTCTGAGAAAATGATTTCAGAGATCATGCAGGGTGATTCCAAACTTCAAGATTTGGAGGAATTGTCTCAAAAAATGTCACTATTGAATACAAGCATGCCATCTACTGACAAGTCTGAAGGGGAACAGGTTATCGAGAATGCTGAAGAAAAGATAAAACCATCAGACGATTCAGAAGCGCTGCAGAATGCACTACAGTCGACCCAGGAAATCTTCAATGATATCCAAAATGTGGCAGTGCATCTAAAGCAGTCACTCAGCGAATGTCTGGAAGGCTACAAACCTGAAAATGATGTAAATGGAAGTTTTGTTGATTTGGTGGATTCATCCTTGGAAAGTGATGAAGAAGTTCCGTCGGATCTTTCGGAAGGTGAAATCCCACCGCCAAAGCCTCAGAGGAACCTGTCAAAAATCAAGAATAAATCAATGAACGCCTCAAGTGGGATTCAAGTCGTCGAATCGCAAGAAAACAATGTTAACTGTGCAACTCTTCTGTCACCCGTCAAGCCAGTAAAACTGAAAAACGGACCAGTGAAAAATGTACTGGACCCGTCCGAACAAATCACTGCTCTGACTTCAAACCTCACCATCAATGATAAAACCTCGACACCAATGGCCCACCACTCCCGACCAGCGATTCAACGTCAAGACTCCCTCAGAAAAGTCGTAGCTCAGAAAAAGAGTTCTCAGTCGATGCGAGATGAGCGTTGTAGCGTGGGAGAGTGCCCAGACGGTAGAAACAGTCGGTCAAGTCGAGCGTCGTACCTTCGGGCAGCCTCCACTACAAGTGTCGGTATCACAGAGGGCAGCTTTTCTGGCAGATGTATGCACAAGGATGGGACTGATTTAGGTAACTGCTCATGAATATTTATGAGTCGTGTCATGTTGGATCAAATACATTGTATTCTTTTGAGGATCTTTCATTGGGTGTAACATTTTGTCCAATTCAATTCACTGCTAAACTAGACGTCAAGGCCTAAAGATGCCTTGGAGGCATTTCGGTGTTAAGACTAATTTGTAATATTTATAACATGTTTACCATGGGCTCTACAATGCTCTACGACACACTATTTCCACGATATCGATGAAAACGAAAAATGCCGACTTGGCGAAAAAAATTCAGGTCAAGGTCGAAGTTCATCCATAATACTCTTTAGACATGTTTGTCTGGTGCCACGAGTCCAATAATAATGTCCGTTTCGCTCTACGACGCACCGTTTCTGAGATATCGACGAAAACGAAAAATGCCCACTCGGCAAAAAAAATTCAGGCCAAGGTCAAAGTTCATCCATAATACCCCTTAGACATGTTTGTCTAGTGCCACGAGTCCGAAAAAAACATCCGTTTCGCTGTACGACGCACCGTTTCCGAGATATCGACGAAAACATAAATTGCCGACTCGGCAGAAAAATTCAAGATAAGGTCAAAGTTCATCCATAATACCCCTTAGACATGTTTGTCTAGTGCCAAGAGTCCGAAAATAACGTTCGTTTTGCTCTACGACGCACCGTTTCCGAAATATCGACGAAAACGAAAAATGCCGACTCGGCTGAAAAATTCAAGGTCAAGGTCGATGGTCATCCTTAATACCCCTTAGACATGTTTGTCTAGGGCGACGAGTCTGAAAATAACGTCCGTTTCGCTTTACGACACACCGTTTCCGAGAAATCGACGAAAACGGAAAATGCCGACTTGGCGAAAAAATTTTAGGTCAAGGTCGAAGTTCATCCATAATACCTTATAGACATTTCGTCTAGTGCCACGAGTCCGAAAATAACGTCCATTTCGCTCTACGACGCACCGTTTCCGAGATATCGACGAAAACGAAAAATGCCGACTCGGCAGAAAAATTCAAGGTCAAGGTCAAAGTTCATCCATAATACCCCTTAGACATGTTTGTCTAGTGCCACGAGTCCGAAAATAACGTCCGTTTCGCTCTACGATGCACCGTTTCCGAGAAATTGATGAAAACGAAAAATGCCGACTCAGGGAAAAAAATTTTAGGTCAAGGTCAAAGTTCATCCATAATACCCCTTAGACATGTTTGTCTAGTGCCACGAGTCCGAAAATAACATCCGTTTCGCTCTACGACACACTGTTTCCGAGATATCGACAAAAACGAAAAATGCCGACTCAGCAGAAAAATTCAAGGTCGAAGGTCACCCTTAATACTCCTTAGACATGTTTGTCTAGGGCGACGAGTCCATAAAAAAACATTGATTTCATCCTCACGGACCTCGGATCCGGCTGAAAAACGATAGGGTTCTTCCACATAATATGTTTGACCAATGCTGAAAATTTGGTGAAGATACATCCAGGCAAACTAGTTATCGGTCGGAAACCAAAACGGCCGAAAAAAAAAAAAGAAAAAAAAAATTCTGCTAAAACCATAAAGGCATTTCTTCCCAAATGCCTTAATGATTGGGAATGTCTGGTCTGTACTATCTTGTGAATATCATAGAATATACATCATGGATATAATATCAATGATATTCTGCACATTATGAAGGAGCACAAAACTTCATCTGAATATCTCGTGAGTTCAAGTGTACAATCGCAGTTGAGGGGGAGTGAGTTTTAAATTTCCTACATTGTATTAATGAGTAATCAATATACAATTGTATATCGAACCCCCAGGTATCGTGTACCAGATAAAGAAGATGATCTTGGAGGATGGAAAGACTGTGTACTGCCTCTGGGTGTCCCGGGACCCTGAGGAACAAGGGGAGGGCGGCCGTTCCTATGCCAACTTGACCATGGCCTCCAGCTTCAACACTACATTCGGGCGTCCAAGTCTACTACATACGTCGCATCTTGGAGACGTGACGGCAGAACTTAGTCTGGGAGAGGTAGGGTGGTGTGAGAATCTCTGTTGACTTTTGAGGGACCTATAAATGAGAGAGTTAAAAAAAAGTATCCTTATGCAATAGTACTTGCCAGTAAGATGGGCTTGTAGATTATGTTTTCCAGCTATTGGGAACAACTTCGTTCGCAGTATGAGAGTATGAACGCGTAATATCATGCGTAATATTGTGTGTAACTTTAGCACAGATTATCGCCATATTTTGGCGTTATTAGAAAGCTATGCATAAGTACTTCTATTTCAGCAATTGCTGCAACGCGCAAGAAACAATGCAGAAGCAACAGCTGAGCTAACAAAACCGATTGACACTCCTGAAAAGTCACTTGACAACTCACAAGAGCCCGCAGGCCAGGAAGAGGAATCACCATCGCAAGCCGAAACCACGAGTACTGACTACATCCCCGGCGGGAGTGTCGAGTATGACAAAAAATATGACACGCTTATGTCCATCGGGAAGGGAGCTTTCGGATTCGTCAAGTTGGCGAAAAACAAGTCGAGTGGAGAAGAGGTACTTCCATGGAAGCAAAGTCGATCAATGTCTGTTGATCTAGTTCTTGAGACTCAAATTCTCTGTACATTTCATATTTGAATAAGATTGTTTGTGAATATTATTTTGGTTGTTGAAATAGTATGAGCTGAGTTTCTTTTGTTCCGTGTTTCTAGGTTGTGGTCAAATTCATCAAGAAATCCAAACTGTCAGCTGATTCATTGATAGACGACAAGGAATTGGGCAAGGTTCCCGAGGAGGTGGCAATGTTGTCCAAACTAAAACATCCGAACATAGTGTCTGTGAGTCGAGATTCTTTTTGCGGGATTGTGTGTGAGCATTAGTAATTTGGGAAAAATATTTGCTTAGAAATCCTAAACAACGCATTGTTTCCTTGCAGCTTCTCGACTGTTTCGAGGGGAGGGATTTCTATCAGATGGTGATGCTAAAACACGGAAGTGGCATGGATCTCTTTGAGTTTATCGATCGATGCCCAAATCTCGATGAACCTCTAGCTAGCTACATCTTTCGACAGGTCGGTATATTTGCCGAAATAGATCTTTGATATATTTGTGCATGGACAAATAATTTCATAATTTCATATACATGTATATGGATATTCAAGAAATTGCACATGTTTCATCACGTTTTCCCAACTCATATAAATGAATTTTTTCACAGCTGTTATCGGCTATAGGCTATCTACAGTCAAACAACATCGTTCACCGAGACGTGAAGGATGAAAATGTAATCCTCAATGAGGACTTTCACGTTAAGTTGATAGACTTCGGGTCTGCCGCCTACATGGGGCCTAACAAGCTATTCGGGACATTCTGTGGCACCATAGAATACTGCAGCCCGGAGGTCCTACAAGGCAACAAGTCAGTGTCTTTATTGTTCAGTGAAAGAAATTGCTTGATATATATACAATGTATGACATCAGCTCATAGAACTATCATTTCGTGATTCCCGATTTGATTTGCTGTCATTTAGATACCGAGGACCCGAGTTGGAGATGTGGTCATTGGGGGTCACACTTTACACTTTGGTGTTTGGGGAGAATCCATTCTACGACGTGGAGGAAACTATCTCAGGATCATTAGACCCTCCGTTTGAAGTCTCAAAAGGTAAGGGAAAGTTGTCAATTATGACTCGCAGTGTATCATCTGTGAATGGAAATGTTTTAGTATTTCATAGTTGCAACATTCAAATACAGCAAGCTGATCTCATTTGAGTCATAAAAAAAAAAAACGAATTACAGCAAACAAAAATAAGATTTTTCAAACTACATTATAACCCCCTTTCCCCAGACCTGATGGATGTGATTTGCTGGTTGCTGCACCCGACGCCAGAGAGCCGAGCGACCGTCCAGGACCTGGAGGTGGAGCCCTGGGTGGTCCAGCCTGTCGACGCTGAGACCTACCTCTGGGAACACGTCCTGCCAAACAGCGGTAAGCTTTCCATGAATAGATGACTCTCACTTAATGATGTCTACTGAGCTTTTGATTGAAACCTAATGCTTTTTTCCAATTTTTACATGGGAATTAACTTGGAAATGTTTGTTTACCATTTTTCTTTTGTTTTCACTGCAAATGATCGAAAGTGTGTAAAAATTTGTACAATATACATGAATTTTGTATATCTTATATATGAATTCGGTATCGTTAAGAATTCCACGGAAACACCGCCAACGATCATCGAGACGATTCCAGGGAGGAACCGAGGGCTGCAAGTGACCTTGAAAATGACCTCTCGGTGCCGGAGTTTGAACTGGACAGTGAGAGTCTACTTCTAGACGCCAGTATCAATCACAGTTTTGACCAATCGGACTACGCCATGTTGGAGCTGGAATATCTGGAGCTACTCAAAGCAGAGAAACTCAAAAATAGCTGATGTTGCATTTGGTGCTTTGTCTTTGAGTAGCGTTTTGTTTCTGTTTTTGGTGGAATGACTGATAAATGGACTTGAATTGTTAACTGGTATGTCAGGCCAAAAGTGTAAATGTGTGCAAGAGGTAGTTGTATTATTGTGTGGAATTTGGATACGGACAAAAATTTTGACACAAACGGTTTGTATGTTATCTGGAGGTGTATTGAAAAATATGTGTGTATTGTTGCCTGCAATGTCTGACTGTTGTCTTGAAAGTATTTGCATGTATGCCTGATGACTGTAAGCAATGCTGGTAAAACATATGTAGGTAATGTACAGGTCATATAATATAAGAGCAAGTTCATCAGGTGAGGGTTGGAAGAACTGTAGGAACAGTAATATACAAATGTTTTGAGTTTCGAGATATAGTTGCTTTGTTGTTGTTAGATACATATTGTGTTGTGTATTTGTAAATAACTGACTTAGCATTTTAATTGTGTTCAGTAGCTCATGAAACTGCCTGGTTTATTACACTGTATGATACTTTAGACGGATGTACAAATTGCTCTATATTTATGCCATTATTGTAGGCTGCTCAAATTCCATAGAACATATTATGTAATAAATATATATTTGAAGGAAATGCTGTATAACTCCAGCCAAAAAATGTATATTTTGTACGATGTAGAAGATGAAGTAAAGCAATAACCTTACTGCTAAACTTGCTGCATTTACACTTTACATATTCATTGTATTTACATTTACATGGTTATATTGTATCACACCTATGAGAGAACATAACAATATTTAGTAGGAGATATACTTGATATTGAAAATATTTGAATAATTATTCAAGGAATCAGGAATATAAATATGATGATATACAATAAATTGGACTGGACTTTTAAGCTTCATGTCTATAGCATTTTGTAAATACTGTTGTTTTATTTTTTGGGGCTACAATGTTTGGAATTGATTTTTAGTGAGTGGTGTACATATTGTCGATATGTTCTCGTGCCATGTCTAAAAATTTTATCAAGTTCCTATGCAAACAAGAATAATTCCATGAAAGCTTTTCATGAGCAATATGTTTTTGTTGAAATAAAGACTCAATTGAAATGATGAAATTTTGTCAATAAACACATTGATTGAATATCTGTAGTTTTCACATGACTTTAGCGCTTCAATTTAGTGATTTTTAACGAAATAATCCTGAAGAAACTCCATTATACTGGATACAATTTAGAAAATCAATTTATCATGAAAAATGAATCAAATGGACGCTCATGTGAATTATCAAACCATCTTTGGTGTATTGATATTCCTTAGGGTAGAAGCCAGGAATAGACCTGGGGATGCCTCACACATTGAGGATTCCGTTTTAAGTGACGTCATTTCGCCAGATGTATGGTTGCCTAGGGAGACAACGTGAAGCGATATTGATCCACGTGCTGGTTTATTTTGCGCGTGTGGAAGTCTGGTTTTGGGAAAAGCAAAAATTCCGATGGTATTCCCCGGGATTTGGAGTATAGAAAGGTTTTGCTGAACGTATGCTATGTCGGCAATTGCGATCTGAAAACGAGCTAAATTGACAGGGGTCCTGTTCAACGTCATTTTATGAAAAATTGGTACTATCATGCTCTATAGTGACCTAGATTTTATTGAAGTACTATGATTATACTATCACACCCTGTCAACCGTTAAGCCCTAATTTTTTTTTGGAAAGGTGAAACGCACACCCGAAGTCGCCCAATTTAACATTGATTTAAATGCAGCCAATAATTGGTCATATCAACCCCTTAGTGTTGATTCAGCTGTCGAGGCCGTTATGATTTTGAAGGGTGAGCACATCTACCGCCCTCTAGCGAATACAAAAGTACAGCGGTATGTCAAGGTCAAGGCCATTTCCCTCCCAACCACAGGGGCGTCGTTGGCGACATTTCTTTGGCTCAGTTCAAGCGGCTGAAATCGCGTTTTATCTGAAATATGTCCCGCATTTCATCAACTTTTGGCAAAAATAAACTAACAGATACCAAACCCAAGCAATCGAAAGGTTTGTAGTGGATGTACTCCTCATATTTGTCTTGGAAAGCAAGTTTGAATTTCCGACAGTGGGCGATAATAAGAGATAATTAGATGTTTTCTTGTCTAAACACATTCCATATTGTAAATATCTCTTCCCGCCCGCAGTTGGTTCTTTGAATTTGTATAAATAGAAATGGAGTCAATGAAAACTAATTAGTCAAAATCATTCAAACTTAGTACTATTCCGGCAGGCATAAACTCCATACGTGCTCTGGCCTCATAAATATTTCTAATGATCTCGGTGGAGTACCATGAGTACAAGGACAGAATGAAAGAATATAGACAAACAATATCTTCTTTTCTGAGGCCCTCAGAGAAGATGATTTTGTCTAGAAAAAATATTGATCATATTGTTGATTATTCATGTATTTCTCAATTGGTGTTTGCTTTGTGATTTGGCTGCTTTGGTTTTTTTAACATATGCTAACCTAAACCATTTTAATTTTTTCCTTCATCGTTTGTTGTGCTGTTTGAGTGAAAATCATGTGCCCATGACTCGATGAATCCTTCTTTTCCATTTGGTAATAGGCCTTTCTTTAGGTACTCCTTTCCTTAGGGTTAAAATATTTGGAACAATATTCACAATAATAATAATGTTAATAACCTGATGTCATGAATCATTCATTCTTACAAGTCCATTAAAAATAAACTTTATTTGTTAGTGTTTTACAAGAGCTGACAAACAAACGTCTCTTGTGGGCTCGGATCTTAGCGTAAGGGTGGTCATTCTTGATACATTGTATATATTGATTTCTTCTTGCATAATTTTGTTTTGTTCTTCTCTACTGATTTCTTCTCGCATATTTGTTTCGTTATCGTATTTCTCTATTTTACTTTAAGCTTTTGATTATCAATAGCTCAACATTTTTCAGCCATAATTCCAATGCCATTGATATTCCCTACATTGATTTAGGCTGCTTTAAACCGATAAGCTTTCTTAAAAAAGTAGACACACAAAATGCAAGTAATTCAGTGAGCATAATTTCCACCAACTTTGAAATCTTTAGAAGTCTAGGCCCCTCAAAAAAGACGTTACCAAGACCAAATGGAAGGGAAGCGAGCAATTTCGCAGCCTTTGGGTCGTCAATCGCCCGATGTTGAACATTGGAAGCAGAGCTTGCGCGCTTCCCAAGGTGAGATTCGTAATTAATCTAATTTACATATGGTAATCTAAAATACTGAATTAGGCTGCTGTAAATGACAATTGATATGCCTTCCCTCATGATTTGTTGTTGTCAGTTTGCATCTGATTCTGATCTCATATAAATTGTCAATTTTGCTTCCCTTGAAATTTGGCTTGGCAAGTCTAATTACAAATTGACACCTTCTTTGCCTTATTTGACCTTATATGTTCTTTGCCTTATATGTTACCAGTAACCTAAACATTGTTTTGGCTCAAATCCAGTGTGTGTGCATCAACACAATTATGCTTTGTGGAGCCAGTAATCCATGTTTTTACTTGCTTTGCCAAGTGCTTTGTATATGGTGTGCCTCTGTGTGCATACATGTATTCTAGATTCACCTTTCACATGTATGTGTGTACCGGTATTTTTTTTTATCAAATTGGCACTGCAATATCATATTGAATATGTTTGCACTCGAACTTGTATTGTTGCACCTGTGATGATCTTGGATGACCTTTGCTCCTAATGATATACTAACTAAACTAGCCACTCACATCTACCTGCAAAGGTAATAACCTAACACTGCTTGGGTGAAAAGGTGAATTTTGTGTACCTATAGTGTCTAAGACCTTACTTAACTGTCCTTAATCATGTTAATGGAGCTCAATTTCTCTCAACAAATTAGAAGCCTGGCAGTGTTATATATGGAAGATAGTGCATGTATCACTCACTATTACTATGCCAGGGAACAAAATGAGATTTTTAGGGATATGTTACACACTTAAAGATCAAAATTGTAATTTGTTTCTCCCCGAAGGTTCGCCGTCTAGCAGCCTAAAGAGAAGTGGCAGTGCGGGAAACCTACGCAGTAGTTCTGGCAACCTGGCTGCCAGCCTCACCAACACAAACAATATGAGTGGGTGGGTATAAACTATTTATGTCACATTGAAACTGATTGTCACTTGTAAACATGATTAACCCTTTTTGATTTCAATGTACATAATGTACCGACTCCCAGGCATCCTGTTCGTATTTTTCTTCTGTATTTCCATTGTTTTCTATATTTCTTATGTATTTCATGGTGGTGAGAATACATGTTCTAGTATGCAGTAGTATGAGGAATAATTATGTGTGTGCATATTTTACAGGAAACTGAATCGTTCGAGCGCCAATCTTGAGCGCATTGAGGCTGAGTACATCAAACAACTACAGCAGCAAGTGTACTTCTTGGAGCTGGAAGCTAACTACCTGTATCCTTCATAATTATGATATTTTTATAGAGACTGTAGCTGATTGCCTTTCTTGATTCATAGTCATTGCATTACTACATAGTAAGTTCTTTTTCATAAAAAAAAATCAAGTAAATAGCTTTCGAATGGTTAAAAGAGAAGTAAATATATCACTGGCAGAATGAATAGACATATATGGAGCTAGCGATTGCAAAATATGTTCCTAAAAAAGCAAGAGGTCCTGGCTAAGTTAGCTCAAAATTATGAGAAAAGGTTATATGGCGCATCCGTTCCTTGACCAAGTTTTGTCAGTCGGGAACAATCTCGAAAGGCAACAGAGATGCATCCCCAGATGTCTATGGAAGCTGAGCGCATGCTGAATAAACTCAGGGTGCGTACAACCTGGAACAAGTGTATAATACCAAAGCTATGTGGTGTTCATGTTGTTGCAAATAAGTTATAATCACCACACATTTTTAGAACTAAGAAAATCAAACTGGAGAGTTTCGAAGTATTTTGAATTTTTAATCATGCAAATTCAGAATTCAAGAGATAGAAAAAGAAGAATGGGAAAAAATGTATATTGGAAATTCACACAGATACCGTATATATTCCAATGTATACAGCAAATGCAGTCCGAGGTAGATGGCCTACACTTGGAGGTGTCTCGCAAAGATTCCGATCTGAGCATGGTTAGCACCGAGAAGGAGAGAGTGCTGGGCAGGCTCAAGGCTGACGACGGTGAGGAGACTTTGGGACGAAACTGCTTCTAATTTACAAACATCAGTAACTTAGTAACTGTAACATTGGTCAGTGACACAGTGTTGCAATCAAACATCCTGTCTTACCTATGCGGTGTCTTCATGGTCTTGGGTTGTACAAAAGTTATTTATAAATATTTGTGAATTTTTACAGATATTGGAATATTACACATGACTCAATATATTGTGATTTTCTGTTCAATGTCAATTCCATATATGAATGAAATTCTACTTCGCGTATCACCAATACTAAATATTTTATTACATGTTCTATCAAGAAGAAAATTACAAAACTCTTGCCCACCAAATCCCAGAGTCACACCAGAGAGAAAAACGTCTTCTCCTGGAGGAAATTATACAGCTCAAGAAGCAAGTCGACCTTCACCGTCGTGAGTCGGAACGCAAAGACAACCAACTGATGATGTCCCAGGACGAGCTGGACAAAACGAGCACTGCGCTTAAAAGTGCCGAGAGCAAGATACAACTGCTCCGCAGTCAGGTATTTTGGTTTTTTTCTTGGAAATTTGTCGTAAAAATTTTCAGGATGTTCCATAGAGGCAAGCTCGGCAATGAGTAAAAATGAATAATATATTAATACTTGTTCATTCTTGTGTTCTTTCTATATTTCCATTCATGCAAACTTGGAGTGATATGTAACATTCATGCACAACAAATTACAGTTCAGAGATAAGTAAAATGCATTATATTCTAATTAAATATTGTATCAAACAATCCTCACTCATCCCCACACATTTCCGTGGTTTGTCAGATGGATCAGAAGCTGGACCAGCAGAGGCTGACAGAGGAAGCTCTCCACGAGAAGCGCGCTGAACTCCTGAAAACAGAGACGCAACTTCGCGAGATTGAGGATAAATACTACAGTAGCACGGCTACCATCCAAGACAAGCTCGTCCAAGACCTCAGAGTGTGTACTCTAACATGTTTTAGGCATTCTTCCATGTGAAATTTTCAATATATTTTGCTACTGCTTGGTAAATGATTGGCATTCAACCAACTCCATATGTAAAATGTGGGAGATAATTTATTTAGTCAGGAAATCATAGTGTTGTTTCACCAATGCAATTGGTGTAACTGCAGTAAAAGAGTATCACTGCATTAATATTTGTCAAAATTTCATGACCTGCATAAAATACAAATGAGTGCAGATTTTAACAGCACAGCTCTGATTGAACTTTCCCAGGATGAGATCCGGATGCTGCGGCAGAAGCTGAAGGAGGCAGAGATGCACTCCGACCAGGATCGTTATCTCCGCACCAAACTGTCGGACGACAGCTCACATCTTGTGAAGGAGAACGCTCTGCTCAGTCAACAGGTGTTGGAGCTCAACAAACAGCTAGAGAGGGTGAGTTGTGTGTTTGTGCATGTTTACAGTCAGCGGTCGCTAGTCAGCCCAAATTCGAAAGATATTGTGTTGAATTGTTCACAATATAGGTATTGTAACTTTGAAAATAAAAGCATTTTTCAGGGCAACTTGCTATGATATTTGTCATTGAAAGCATGCATCTCTATCTGTGTCCTCTTTAGGAGAAAGGTTTGCGGGAGACGAATGATACACGTCGATCTCAGAGCATCAACGAACTAGTCGTGCTTAAAGACCGCGAGAAACAACAACAGTTTGAGATCAACCAGCTCCGAGACGAACTGAAGACGGAGAAATCACGCATGAAGCACTACATGGAACAGGTATTGTGTCAAAATTATGTGGAGTATAATTATTTCTACGAAACCCGGACTATTGGAACATTGTGAATAGTTGTAGTCATGCCACTTCTTATGACTCCAACAAGTTCTAAGTAAGAACCAAACTATCAAAACCTACGAAAAAAAAAAAATTGCACATACCAAAGATGAAAAAACACATAGTTAATACTTGCACACAAAAATGTCTCCACACTGTTTACCATAATACTGGTATCTCATGTTCACCACCATCCTTCCCAATAGCTGGCCAAACAGGAGCAGATCTCGACAAGCACCACCCTGAACGCCAACACGACCCGGTCACGCTTGAGTGAACTGGAGAGTCTGCACCAGTCCATGGAGTCGGAGAACGCCGACCTCCGCCGGGACAAGATGCTGCTGGTTGACCACGTCAGCGAGCTACAGAGGAAGGTGGGAATGGTGCTATGTTGGGAGGAGCATAGAGCCCAAAATACCAAGAGGGAACACTCAGCCATGTTTCCAACCTGACAACTCCTCCACTGAAGATTAATTTGACATACAACTCGTAATTTATTGACCACCAGTGCCGACTTGAGCAGTTAGATGGAAGTGCCCGCTTTTGGTATTTCAGGCTCTTTTAGGGTGGAATTGTGCTTTGCTGGAAGACATGATCGTTTCCATTTTGTAATCTCAGTGGAAAATGATAATCATTTTTTGGGCCTCTGTACGGCTGAGTTGTTCGTGAGAGCAGATATATGTGATTGATGTTGGGTAATTCATCTAATAGTTTTCACAATGTCAGTATTACTACATCAGTATCATAATTCTGAACTGGCTTCTATCCAGCATCGTTTAGTTTTTACAATCTGAAGAAAATCGCCATGCCCCACCTCATCTCTCTCACTTAACCATAAATTCTTCTTCCCGACAGCTTGACGAGAGCGACAAAGAGATCTTGACTCTGCGAGCGCACATCCATGGCCTGGAGTCCGAACTGAAGCAGGTCGGCCATTTGAAGGACATTCAGTCGTCACTGCACAGTCAGAAGTGGGAGGAGTTTAGTCGACTCGCAGACAGCATGAAAAGTCTCTCCAGGTCCATGGCGTATAGTGGAACATCCACCTCGCCGAGAAAGAGCAAACTCTTGGACTACTCATAGATTTTTTTCCTATACAAATTTAGGTGGATATCGTGGTGTGAGAAGAGATTTATAGCACCTGAGATGGTTATTTTTTAGGTATTTGTTGAATGCAATGGAATATGGTGATTTGTCATCTTATAGCAGGTTTGATCTGATATATGTAGTGTGGGAAAAAAATGTAAAAATTAAAAATCAGTGCCTGAGTTTGCTAGTTTAGGAGGATGATGGATATTTTGAATCATGGGTAATTTGATTGTTTGCGTTTATAAAAACAGGTTAAATACTGTCCTGACTGGGAACAGCATGATATATCAGAGGCATTTTAGCAGATAAATCGGAAAAACCGTCCATACATACATGTATATTTTCCGCATATAATGTCATGTATTCCAACAATTAAAGATTTTAATAATCCTCGATGATGGATAGGGATAGCGAGGTTAGTTCAAACAATTATCTAATGAGTCTGTCTGATATATTTGTAAAATACATATAGTAAAGGAATCGGTGCTACTGAAATACTGATATCACAATGAAAATCAGAAGAGTTAATGCTCCATTATATTAGTCTAGAAATTTAGAAGATTTGAGTTACTTTACTCCGTAGAAACTGTACTTGTGTGTGTATAACATTTGATGCTTTAACCAGAGTAAAGGCAGACAAATATACACCTGAGGGGCCCCTATCCTGCATTCTGTTTGCTTAGTGTAAATCAACATCTGTATGTTTCCAAATTTCACACATACTGATCGACTGTAGATTATATTTTACTCGGTGTTGTAACCATTACTTTACCTCTATGAAATGTACCCAGTAGGCTTATACTGCACAGATGAGCACAATGACAAAGTCTACAAAAAATATAGATTAAGACTTTCTGATATGGCATCTCTATACAGAGATTTTAATAAAATTGTGAACCTGTATTGAATACTTGTATGAGGAATGATAACTGCGGATTTGATTCAAGAAATCTTCGTGTGAAAAAAAACCTCATTAAAATGAAGTTAAAGAAATATATTTTATTCACATGCAAAACTGTGAGATTGTAATTAAATCGTAATAAAACTGTGAGATTTTCGTGAGAAAATCTTACTTCACTTGCATGTTTTACCATGTGATTTATTCATCTTACATGACAATGTTTTTATTTATCTGTATGTTGTATGTAAATATTTATGCATGTATAATATATTCAAAACTGCTTCAATTAGCTTGTGGTGTTATTTCTTGTCATTTTGTGAGTATTATTTGTTATACCCTGTGCCTATATCTAGTGTAGTTTTATTTTTTATTCTGTTTTGTTGTAATCTCTGTTGACTGTGTTACAATGAACCTTTCGAGGTATCATGAACGAACCATTCCGTCCGTGCCAAATGTGTACAGAAAGCTTCAAAATTAATATAATTATATGTAAAATTAACTGACATTGAGAATTAATATGTATAGCTATTACATATCGATATATATTATGAATATGTTATTATGTTGATATATAAAAGAAATACAATTTATGCTTTAGTATATGGTAGAAGTTGCTCTATAATGATCAAATTTTCTACACATTCAGTACTTAAAAATAAATTCATTTAAATTAAACCATGATATTGTATTGAGGATTTTTTTGCAGTTTTTCATCAAATTCTGAATAAATGTCGGTGGAAAAATATGTAATGGTAAACACAGTGTTGTTTTGTATCCTGTGATATTGTGTAATTTTTTTTTAATTTTTCAAAGTGTATATGTATAATATATGTGTAGATTTGTATTATTTATTGATTTTTATAAATTCATGTTATCAGTTGTACTCTTCATGTTCCATCCGTGTTACTCATGAAACTATACATCTCATAAAAATTACACAACAATTAAATCACCAATATACACATATCAGTCCTGAATTATTTTATCCTTAAATTTGCCAACACTGATTCAATATTGTTCCATTTGACTGCAGTACTCAAACATGTATAGGTGTATGTAGCAATACAATCGGAACAGATTAGTGTGACCTTCATGACTTGAGATTGAACGTTATGATGGGTGACGTATGTGGTACAGGAATGCTACATTTTTCATGGGGTGACCAATTGTGTGATGTCGGTTCGGCGATTGGTCTGTTTTTTTAGGTTAACGGACCTATGGTCCATTAACCTATTGGCAATGTGTTGCATCCATCGTTCGTCCACATTTTTATCTACCTTGAATTACTGGTCTCCGTGTTGCGGCCATTTAGAATTTTTGACGGGTCGGCGAAAAAAATGTTCTTCGCCCAAATCGCATCACTTTGCGTTTTAGGCCATTTCTAGACGAAAATATTTTTCACCCTTAGGAAAAAATTATGGACTTTATTGGCACTTTTTCCTTCATATGGCAGCTGCCACCACTGTACTCCTAGAAGATAGAGTTTAGATATTGGCACTTTCAAATAGGAAATCATATGTGGCGAATTGTGTGGTGACCATGAGTTTGACCTCCGATGACCTTGGAAGGTCAAAACAGCCATTTTCAAAAATAAAAAATGCCCAAATTCGCCTCTACAGATGAAAAGCTTGTACATAGAGGACCTTGGGTCACCTTGGTCCACTATGTAAAAATGTGTATATTGCATATAAAAGGTGTATATTGCATATATATATATATATATATATATATATATATATATATATATATATATATATATATATATATATATATATATGGCACATCTTTTGTTGACCTTGAACTTGACCTTAGACGAGCTAGAAGAATAAATCTCTGAATCTCTCCTGACCTGAAATGTGTGAATTGGCCTCTACAGAGGAAATACTTGTTGATAGAGCTTATACGTTTGTATTATGAACATGTATAAAGTCCTATGCATCCATACCAAATGGTGCCATTGAAGTTCACAAAGATTGACTGTAATTGGTAAATATCCAGTCGTAGGTATCGTGGGTCATATGTCGCCTACAATGCTTAAAACCAACATTTTTCGGTAGCCTATATTAGCCCTTGGGCTAATTTCTAATTCTGGATGAGAATGCAACACCGTGTCCTTCATTTGTTCTCGCGATAAGGCCGAGTCTTTGTGGACAATGATATGAAAATTCCCGTCGCTACCCTATCTATTGATTTGAGTTCATGAAATGAAAGACAATGGTACATCAATTGCTGACTTTGTATTGACCATTGGAGTCTTTTAAAGAAGATTCGATTGGTGACATTCCAAAAGATGTAGATGATTTCACGAAGACAGATGATTCTGTATCAACTATCAAATGCCATGGACCGGTACGGAATCACAGATAAAGCATTGAACTGGTTTGCGTCTTATCATTTGCAACCTCGTGGTTTTATCGTTGACAGTGACAACAAATCGTCCATAAATATACGAGTTTGTCCTATACATAACCAATCTAAACTACTACATGCTCCTTTTCTATCCCGAGGATTGTTCAGACAAGAAATTTCGCGTGAAACTTCGGCACGATCGTCTGCCTCATGACCGCGCTCCATATCCCGACAAAACGCCGCGCACCTGCAAGACTGGTGTGCAGCAACTTCAGTTTTATGTCCACCTCCATTATTGTTTGGCAGCTTTGGGTTTTTTGTTCTCTTGGTGTTTTCGTGATATTTAGACTGCGAACTAGTCTTTTGTGATAGATATTCTCACGGAATTCCATCAGGGTTTTCAAATAACATCGATTTTTGTTTATTGTGAATAAGTATTGTGAGGATAGTTTGATACTGCTGAGATACGTCAGTGTTCGTATAGCCAGATCACCTAATATCGTCCACCGATCATCAGATAGTGTACCTATTGTGTTTATATTTATCTGTATTCTATCAATTGGATATAATTATAACTTTATAGTTCGTATGCTATATATACTGCTATATCTGTATACCTGTTAGGGTTTTCTTTCAGCACAGTACAGGTTTCCATGTTACTGTTGTTGTTGTTCACCCTTGTGATTAATGAACAATCATGTCGTCTCAGTCTACCAAGGCCACCAGTGCTTTCCCAGTGCGGGATTGACACCCTTCGTCAAGGGGAACACCTTGTGCTTCGACTGCTTGGATGATGTGGCCGCTGTTCACCTTTGTGTTGGCGTCAATGGGGTATTCAGGCTGGCAGGTTCGTAGGTAGCGATGCCAGATCATCCGTCCGGCAGGGAGGTGGACCCTGTCGCTCCTTCCTGCGTCATTCCGCCACGGAGTCGATGCAGGATATGATCAATTTGCTGGGTCTCTCAGCCCTCGTTCGGCAAGGTGTTCCGATCAGTATTTTGACCATGGCATTTCAGTAGGTATCATCTGTCTCTGCTGCTAGTGGATGCAGTATCCTTCCTCTGGGAGCTCAAAGTCCTAGGTCAGTCGAGGTACTGGGGTCTGCCTTCGCTGCACCCTCGGTGGGTCCAGAGGAGTCAGGATCTCCTGTTCCTCTTCTCTTGTCTGTGCCATAAGAGGAAGCGTCCTTCTAAGCTACGTGGGGATTGTTTTTCGCTTGGTCAGACTCTGGCGATCAGGCTTCTTGCCTTGACCAACGTAGACGGTTGGGCAGGTTTTTACTGGCCTTCATAGCAGTAGGGAAGAGGGTTTCAGGGGTTCAGAGTGGCTCTCTCGATCATCACCATTCTCTGATCGGGCACTTTGATCATTCTCAATAGAAGTATAATCGTTCAGGCAGTGGAATCACTTCCAATACCTATCTGAGTCCTTTGTACTATAGCTGAAGACACTCGAGGGGCGCTGTTAGGGTGCATGTAGCTGCACGGCCTCCTCAGGGCGGACCTGCGCGGTTGTCTGTGAGGGCCTGTATCGGCCTATGGGATCAAGTGATCGAGGCGGCCAGGTTGGCCATGGTCAGGAGTATTACTCATCAGAGGACGAGACTAACGATCGTACTGGAGGCTCTGACCTTCAGTGGGCAGTGGGCTCGATTGTCAGGCATATGGGCTTATCGATCGCGAAACCACAATAGTCTAGAATGACTGGGACGTTCGTGTTGACACCTAGTTGTTGTACGGCCCAGTTGCCCATGGCCCCTGAGTTAGTCAAAAGGCTGGACAAAATTAATTCGGGGCTGGTGGCTAGAAAGGATGTCTCTCATTTGGAGACAACATTTCCGCCTAGTCACATTCGACGCTAGTGTATCTCGATCATATGGCATCTATGGAGAAGCAAGTTCCTTTCGGTAGATGCCTACTCAGACCCGTTCAGTGGTGTCTCTCAGTGGCGGATCCTTACTGATCGGTTGGAACAGATTGTGGCGTTGAACGGTCACACCAGTGTGATTTTGAGTTGGCTCAATCCTGTCAATTTGGACAGGTGGATGCCACTATCAGAGTATCTGCCCGATCAGACGTTCTTCACCGATGTGTCAAACGTTGCTTGGGGGGCTCACATGGATGAGCAAGAACTGTAAGGCATGTGAAACGTGCATAGAAACAATTGAATGCATATCAATGTTCTGGAGCTTCGAGCGGCGAGGTATGCGTTCGAGCGTTGGGAACCTCTCAGCCCGCCAGGGACGAGGCGGCTGGTGTTTACAAACAACATCACAGTCGTAGTCACGTGAACAAACAAGGAAGAAGCTGATTAGATGTTGGTGATGGATGGAATGAACTTCAATCCAGAGCGATCCTCAGGATTGAAAAGGAGCATGTAGTATATTAGACCTGTTCGGTATCACAGAAGAGTACCACCATTAGTATCAGACGGACACATTTATTGACATACATGTGATGTACATGCAAAATAATACACAAATTTGCTCATATTGCGCAAGGGCTCACTTTTCAGCATGACACAGAAACTGTTTCACAATATGACATCAGAATAAATTGATTCACAACGTTTTGAATTTAAAAAAGAAGAAGCTAAATTTCACGTACATTGTCTCGTTTGAATTACAAGTAACATTGACAGTTCAGATGTACCAGTGACGTCTCATGTGTTTTCAACGATAGGGTGCAGTGCAACAATTCGTGCATACATTTACATGTACAGATAATCTGGCTCAATGATGGAGCACTGATACAAGTAACAATTCGCATAATTAAGTGGTAACGGCAGCCTGGTATACATGTATATGGCAAAGTATCTGTTACAGTTGTGTACGTGTACATATTCGAAAATATACAGACGTAATAATGAGCATGGACAGACAATTAATATAAGCACACTACATAAACATATATCAAAAAGCATTCACTGATTTGAGGAGTACAAATCCTTTATGAAGGTCCAAATCCAGCAAAAAATCCATAGTGGAACACCAAACAAGTGACATTGATACAACAATATAATCTGTATCAAGAAAAATACATCGTCTAAAATGTCAAAGGTTTCACTATCCTACACTAGAGGGCGTCGTATATTATTGACTACGATGGAGGAACACAAAATCTCAAATACTAGAAAAGTATAACATTTCATGGCATGAATAACATAAAAAATAAATTATTGGTCACATGACGACTGCAAGCAATGCACTAGGCTCACTTAAAAAAAAACATGACATAAATATCACAGAAATAGGAAACAGCGTATATATATTTATGAATATGAACAACAGTACAAATTATCGAGAAATGTCTCCACGCCAAATCCTTTGATGCGTGGCAACCATCCTTGACTCTCGATAGTTAAAATCACAGAAATATATTCACAAAAAAATCTGCTTAAGTAGTAATGCTACTTCCCAATGTAAATCTGCCCAGTCACATTGTGTGCATATCTCACAAAAGTATCCGTGTTGATATCTCCAGCTAACATTTGAATGAACCTATCAATCAGATTCGATACCGTAGCCACATACGGGTAATCATAGACTAGGGTCTGGTGGTCCGCTCCGGGCACCGCATAGTGGAAGTTCGTTTCGTTGTACTGCGAAAACAAATCCCCACTGAAACCACCCTTAGACCCGGCGTCGATGACCAAGAGTGGTTGGTTGATGGTCTTCCCAAGCATGAGTTCATTGAGCTTGGCTCCAGGATAGTTCAGCGTTCTCTGCCCTGTCGGTGTCTCAACTGTGAGGTCTTGATTGAGAACGTTAAATTCCGTCTGATAAGCACTGAAGTAGTATCCAGTTGCAACACTCGCTAAGAAGTCATCTTTGGTATCATCAGTGATGTAGTCGAAGTTGATGACTTCACCAAAACTGCTTTTATAGTCCAGCAGTCCTGAGTCTAAGGCAATCTTCAGCAAACCAAGCCCTCTAAAGTTATTTATGACAGGCAAGAGTGACACCAGCGAATCTACTGGGGAAAAACTGGCAGAGTCCAAATATATAAGACCCTTGATGGTCTCAGTGTAGAGGAAAGCATTGAACGAGAGATGAATTCCTCCATAGCTGTGTCCCATGTAGTAAAACGGTGTCTCTATCTTCGCCTCTTTGATCAGAGCTTGGAAGAATTGAGCATTGTTCATTGCCCATTGTTTTTCTGCTGTGATAGAGTCCCATTCAAAGCCTTCACTCCAGCCATATCCCCGACGATCATGTACACACACCTTGTATTTGTTCTGTAATTCTCTCGGAATGAAGTCCCATTGCATCATCGCGAGAGCACCGAGGCCATTCTCGTAGATGATAGTTTCAGAGCCGCGACCTCGGCAGCGGAGGAATAATGTTAGTGGTTGGTGTCCCTCAACCTTGACCGTGTACATATTGTCCGAGTTCTGGACATTCAGGATGTTGTACAGTGTTGTAGAAGGGTGATAGGCAGTGAGGAACACAACGAGTGCGAAGAGCAGATGGAACAAAAGATAGATAAGTCCCACTATGAAGGCACAGCAGCAACGACAACATCTCGTCGATGTGCTGCTGTTAGATGAGATACTGGACTGGTTGTTCTCTGTAATGGAAATTTAGTCACATGTACAATAGTTAAATTAAATTTGTTAAGCACATCAGACATTAGTTATGCATTCAACATTAACGAGGAATAATCTATCAAATCAAGTTCATAACACGAGTATGTTGATCCAAATGGATATAAATATGCTACCATGGAAACCTATGCCTATGGTATTATGTGCCTACCATATCCCACAGTGTAGACTTCAATTTTCTTGTCCCCATAGGTAAATCCTGAATTGACGTCATACTGGTTACATTCCATGGTATCAGACGCACCAGCTATTGACATCGCCAGTAAGTACATAATTAACATGCAGTCCACCCAGGCAAACACGAGGGCAGAGACATAGTCATAATTCAAATTTCCCACTGTTGCTAGCCACGTGAATGCTATTGCCGTCACCAGGCAACACAGTAAACACCACACGGACCAGACGATTTTCACGTGCATGTAGGCGCGCACTGAGCAGTTGAGGGCAGCGTGCATGCGAAAGAGGTGGTGTGACAACACGAATAAACCAATGAACGTTGAGAGCCCAGCCACGTGGGCACTGACGTAATATGCTTCCAGGTAGAGTCTCGTTGTCAAGGTGAACGTAAGGCAGACGGCCATGTAGATCCCACTCAAGACGAGCATCACCTTGGAACAGGCGCTGCTACAGTACACACCCAGCTGCCGAGAAACTTGCGCCTGGCAACCCATCGTGCTCTGGTGTATTTGGATGACCTTGTGCTTTGTCCTAAAGTCAGGTTAAGTACACTTTAATCTCCAGATTAGCGATACCTCCTGGTAATTGGTGGGGTAGTGGCACATGTTTGCTTACTAACTTATTTCCATGAATGCTTAATTTTAAAAGTAGGCAGTGTTTTTTTTCATATGGCTAGATCCAGTGTCTGGTGTCTTTGTGTGCTCCAATGTCGACCAGTGAGTTGCTTTCCGTCCGTTCTAGACAATGATGTTGTTGTCAGCCATTCCTGCGAATAATAACACAATAGAATGAGTATTGATATAGAACTGGGAATTTGCACTGGTTGATGTCCAACGTATGGTATTAAAACATGACCCTCCAGGCTATTGTTCAGTATAAATATGGGTTGCTTGTCATCACACATGCATTGTATATAATACAGAAATGCTGCCAATCAGTTGGTGCTAACACTGAGTAAATTGATACCCTTGCAATATTGGAGTATACCTCGTTAGACATGAGAGAGGTTTCAGATTTCTTATTATAGTGTTTCTGCGCGATGAATAGAGAATTACTTCCCATGCTCTTTTGACACCAATACAGGAGATAGTGACTCACATGGATGTCATTGTTACATTATATGGTCGATAGTTTTTCATATCCACTGGATAGATAACTCATTTCCATTTAGAAGGACAAAAATACATAAATCTAGGAATATTAGTATCTAGAAATAATAATAGAATAGTAATATTAAAAGAAATATTAAAGAAATAGTAATATTAGAATATTATATCTAGTAACAAATGATTGATTTCGACTGAACATGTATTTTAATTGTGTTGGACATTTTGCATTTGATCTACGCTATCATAACAACATCCCTCAGCACTCCCATACACTGAACTAAATCAGCAGGCTAATTATACACACTAACTTTGCTACATGTAGTTGCCGAAAAATTCCGCATTTCCCAGCAGTCTGCAAATCTATGGACTAAGCTCCTATATATTGGTATCCACTGAACACTCGTTTCAATAGTCTAGATCCCCGGGTATTCATAATAGATCTAACCAAGTTCACAGTAGCTACGAATGATCACCAAATGTTTCGAATTAACAACACGATACAGGAAAAAATAAATAGGCGCCATTTATTCAGCAAAAATTACGTGTTGTCATATATCAACAATTTTACACCTGGGCCTAATTTTGTTAATGAAATACAACGAATTATAAAACACGTTCGCGCCATGTTGTGCTTATTCATATCGACGCGAATGATTGACGCGTTGTGGTTGTGTCTCTGTTCTGAATGTAAAGCGTGAAATAGGTCAGATGTATTGAGTTTGTTTGGCTTTTGTTGTATGTGGTGAAAGTGTGTGGTGGAAAACATTTTTCTAAAATGCATGGCCCATTGTGGGAAAATTTGCTTCCACTCGCACTAATTGCTTGTCCAACAAAATGTCTTATCTAAAATTGTGCACAATATCCTAACTAAATAATAATGCATATTTGATAAAGCTTACCTATATTTACCATTACATTTTTGCACGACGTGTAGGCTATGATTACTGTTTTTATAATCGTGTTTGACCTGCATGTATAACAGCAATAGCAAGGGAACAGGAATCGATAATTACCTGGCATATCTTCAAGGTATTCCTCGGCGGCGCGTTCTCGTTCTTTCCTTCCATGCATATTAATACACCAACCAGTACTAGGTACAAAAATATCTCTTTAGAAAACGGTCCCTATGTTCACTGTTCCTTCGAAGTCCAATAATTATCACCTGGATTCATACTACAGATCCAGGAGTTATCCGATCTGTTGACTACTGCTGAGTGTGACAACCCCACTGGGACATTCTCCTCAGCGATATCGAGCAAATGAAATGCTGGCCAATGGCATTAGTGTACACGGCGTGCAAACGGCTACGTTATCGAACAAGTGGGAGCAGTAGCCTATCTAGGCCAAGTCCAGTAAACTCTTTCATGCACTGTTGTAGAATTTGTTATGACTATCGCTACACCATGGATAATACCAATATAATTGGCTATGGTGAAAATAACAGTACTGTTTCATGAAAGTTCAATATACAGGCATGATATACATGGTCTGAGCACAGATCCCTGTCGAACTCTGCACATATATATCATACGCTTATGTGGTACTGTGGATCGACACAGGAAATATAATCATTTCATAGTAAGAATGCCATTTGAGCTGCCTTAAATTGTATTTTTCGAGAGGATAATGTTTGCTTCAAGAGTCGTTGGCTATTCAGTAGTGCAATTCGATCGAACAGATCATAAATTCACGATAACCAGGGAAGCTAGAACAATTCTCTCGCATTGGACTTTTGTGCCGCGCGCGTTTCGCGCCAGTGTCCGCGCTTCGCTTGTCACCGTGTCGCGTATAAACGTCACGCAGTTCTTCGCATCGCAACCCTGAAAATATGAGCACGGCCTTTCCTATCAATCCATCGTATCGATCGCACTCACAGTACTCGGGGAAAATCTCCCATGAATCCAGGGTGATTCACCGGCGCATAACAGAGACACAAGCGTGCCTCCATCATTGCCGCTTTGAGGTCGCGTTCGTCAATTATAGAAAAACTGGGCGTGTCCTGGATTGAATCTATATCTGTAACACATTATACGTTGGTTTATATGGTTGTATTGAGTGTGTATGGGTGTATACGTGGGCCTCAAGGGAATTCCTACTTATTTCCCCTACTAAAAATAGCAGGAAAGGGGATAATTATAAAACGTGATTCTTTTCCTAGTCATTTGATAATATAATACTAGCTATACAGATTTCATTCAGTGATGGGTGATATTACGTTCATTATTAGGCTACTATTGAAGCCAAAGTAAGGGAAGCCTGAGGGAGAGCTAGCTGTGCCTATTTCTTTTTCAATCTTGTATTGTGTACAAAATTACATCCCAATGGTTGAACAAACTAGATAATCTGGATAACATTCCAGAAGTGGATAATAGAGCACATGTAGGATACAGTGGGCAATGTGTTATCGCCATGTCAACGATCGCACACGATTGTTGGCCATGTTCAGGGTCGGATTTAGAATGAGGGGGTAGGGCACCCCCCAATTGGCCCGAGTTCAGCGCCCCTACCCACTCCAGAAACACACCCCAGGAATCATCTGAAATTCTACAAATCCCAATTTTTTTCTCGCCCGAAAACACCAAACCGGAATGTCCATAAATTTCGAATTTTTCAAACTGCACAAATACACTTGTAAACTACACCTCAGAAATGATCTGGGATACGATCAAATCCCAAAATTTCATAGGGGTCTTATGGAGCATCGCGAACCCCAGAGCGGGAGAAGTCGCGCGTGCTCCTCTTTTGCACCACCCGCCTCTCTCCCCCACCCTATGGTAAATTACTGGATTCGCCCCTGCAGATGATGCGCCCATTCAGAGGTAACCTCCCCCCCCCCCCCCCCTTGAAAAAATCCTAGATCCTCCTGGCCATGTTATAACATCACACAGTACCCGATAAAGTACTCAATGTTATTACACAACTGTCACGAGTCAGCACAATATGATCACTTTGTTAATTCCACATAATAATGAAACCATAATAATGAACAGTTCAGGATGCGGTGCGGCCCACAATTTTTGGCAAATCTTCGCTTTCATGTATTTATTTCTACATAATGTACTGTCTATCAGCCTCAGACCACATTATTGGAAACACTGATCAAACATTGAAAAAAAAAACATAAAAAGAAATTGGTTCACTCAACCAATCACTCTTGCACGACAGGGATGAGTACGCAGGGATGAGTAGGCCTATAGTCTGAGGTAAGCCGTATGTGAGTAAATCAGCCTGTTACCAGCAACACAACACGGGCCTATAGTCTGAGGTAAGCCGTATGTGAGTGAATATCAGCCTGTCACCAGCAACACAACACGGGCCTATAGTCTGAGGTAAGCCGTATGTGAGTAAATCAGCCTGTTACCAGCAACACAACACGGGCCTATAGTCTCACGTATACGGAAGCGTATTGCTGCCAGGCCTGAAATTTTTGTATCTCAAAATTTTGAGTTAATAACTCAAAATTTCAGTTAATATCTCAACATTTCGAGATAATATCTCAAAATTTCGACTTATTATCTGAAACTTTTGAGATATTAAGTCAAAATTTCAAGATATTAACTCGAAAATTTGAGATAGTAAGTCGAACTTTCCATTTCAAAATTTCGAGAGAGTAACTCAAAATTTCGAGATAGTAACTCAAAATTTTGAGATATTAACTCGAAATTTCGAGATATTAACTCAAAATTTCGAGATAGTAACTCAAAATTTTGAGATATCAACTCGAAATTTCAAGATAATAACTCGAAATTTCAAGATATTAACTCGAAATTTCGAGATGTTAACTCAAAATTCGAGATGTAACTCAAATTTCGGGATATCAACCCAAAATTTTGAGATACTGCTATGATTTATTTGGTAACTTTTAGTTCATTTTGAGTTATTATCTCGAAAGATTGAGTTATTATCTCGAAATGTTGAGTTATTATCTCAAAATTTTGAGTTATTATCTCGAAATTTCGAGTTATTGTCTCGAAATTTCGAGTTATTATCTCGAAATTTTGAGTAATTATCTCGAAATTTTGAGTTAAAAAAATTTATCCCTTGGCAGCAATACGGCTCCGTAGAGGTAAGCCGTGTGCGAGTAAATCAGCCTGCAATCAGCAACACAACACGAAATTGATGACTACTGCATGCGTCCTGATAAATGTTAGATATGACTGCATTATGATATCATAATATATCATTATGTCTAGGTCTATAGTTATTTCCTTCTCTAGGCTATACTCGTTTCTATTTTTTGACACGTTCACACTTATTTTAGCTGGTATTTTGGCGACGCCGAATCCTGGTGGACGTAAACAGGACCAACTCCTCGAATATGTTTAGATTCTCAGGATCCCGTTGGGCTGAAACTTATCATTGGGATAGAGCGCCAACTTCTTCATTTTTGGCGATAGAAGACTGAAATTTGGTAGAAAATTTCCACTGTTTTTTGCTGATATTTTTTTTTGCGATGCCGAATATTAATGAATGTAAACAGGACCAATTTCTTGAATATGCTAATTTTCTCGAGATCCCGTTTTGGGCTGAAATTCAACATTGGGGTCGATTGCCAACTTCTTCAATTTTTGCGACAGAACTCTGATATTTGGTAGAAAATTGCCGATTGACTTCTAGATAAAACTGGTGTAAACAAGTTAGGAAAATAAGTAAATGGTGAAATAGTTTTTTTTCTGGTACCAGTGGATTACAACATAGTATGTGTTAATATGTTTGTCATCTTAACTCCAAGTGCTTGTGGAATTGTCAGTTCGCATATACGGCAGTTGAAGTAAACATGTTTGTCAAGAACTCGTTATTCTCTTCACCCGATGTATGATAAATTAGAAGGGCTCATTTACTGTTTAAAAAACCGTACAAATGTCGGTAACTTACTCTATGCAATCGTAATATCAAATTTCACAATACCATGGGAAAGGTATTGTGAAATCCAACACCAACACGGACCGACTCTCAGGCAGAGAAGATGGCTGATACAGTATAAGACCACTGCATAATTTTGTTCTTACTGTTTGTGAAATTGAAGTCAAACAATGTTGTATATAAGTCGATACTGGGCTGTGTTCACTTGTGGATAACAATATTAAATAATAACTCATCTAATTTCTGCATTTCTCATGTTTTTTTATCATCGTCAATGATACAATTACCAAAACATATATATAAATGTCCATTTTAGCGAATTTAACCTGATCTAATTTGAAGAAAAAAAAGAATGAACAAAGAATTCCCGAGGCAGTTCAAGATATAGGCGGACACATTTATCACACTGCTGGATGTACTAGCTGACGAGGGTGTATATCTTTTAAAATGCATCACGCTGATTTTTTGATACATTTAAACATGCAAAAATTAATGTAAATGTACTTCAGTTCTAAAGAATCCAAGTCAGACTTCTTGCCAACACAAGTGAGCCCACCCATTCATCTTGGTTTAGAAATGTCATCTAACTGTACTTCAAAATGGAAAGGGGCTCAGGATTGCGTAAGTTTAAAGACACACCCTAGACAAAGTTTTTCATGAAATTTCATTTTTTTAAATAGCTGGAATCCCTTATATTCCTGGCTTTATGTGAATAATTGAAGACAAACAATTATAAAGAATAGGAACGTGACTGACAATTCAATGTACCACAAGTGAAATATTTATATATGATGTAAAATCGTTGTCCACCCATAATGTATATGTATGCACATGCAAAGTCTATTTAAAATGCACAAAATTATGGAAAAAAACACGTGACAGTCGTACAGAAGCGTGTTCATATAATATGGGCGTATTATAATGTCACAACTCACATAAAGTACCATAATTCTTGCAGAGACCCTGACATCACATATACTACATTTTTTTCTATATGTAAATCTTCATATGATATAATAGTATTGGATCTTTACATAAACATAAATCTTCGCACATATATATTATTATTGTCGTAGTTCAGTGAAGCTGAACATATCGTGAAGTAACTTGACATCCAACTCCGCTTGGCTAGTCATCTTTTTGTAAAGTTTCTGAATCCTAGGAAACTGGAGAATATGGCAATCAATTTCAATCAATTTTGCCTAATGGTAAATTCAGCTAATTCCGATAGTCTTGCTGGGTCTACACGTGACTCTCTGAGTTTGCCTGATGTTTAATTATGGAAGTCATTCGGATCTTCCTGATGTATAAATACCAAATAAACTTTTCTGTGGGGAATAACGGCATGAGCCACATGCGGGAAAGTACTGTTTGATCATGTATCTTTTACAAGGTTTGATGAATTCCGTCTATATTATTGATGCTATCCATATATTCTGTTAAAAAATTTAGTATCCATAGCAGGCTGTAAATTCCAACTGAAATTAGTTACTCATTTCGAAAAAGGTAATTAAAAGAAGTTAGTAAACCTCATGGAATATTATATTATTTACTATATGTTAATGTATCAATTTTTATACAGATATGACAGTTTCAATGGAATTTAGTGCTAAAAATTCAGTATCAGAAAAAATGATATCTTGAGAAGAATTAGAGGAATTCAGGTTATGCAAAGCGCACCAACGTTTGCATTCTTCATGAAATCATAATAACTTGAAATTCCTTTTGAAATGAGTTAGATTTTAACATATGTATCTATGATGTTGTATGCTCGGGATAGTATGATGTATTTAAATTTTGTGCAATTTTATTAGAAACAGTATGTAGATCTTATTAGAAACAGTGTATATATCAACAGAAAACTATATTAAAATTAACATTCTAAACATGCACGTTCGAAAGAAAAAAAATAAGTTGGACGTGGGTGGGAATTCTCATATTTACTGTCGATTTTATAATGACTGGTTTCCCTACGTGGACATTTCGACGGCAAATAATGTACTACCAGTTGACGACCTGGTGTCGTGTTTCCAACGCTTGTAAAAACCCAGTCAGTAATTGTTCTCCGTGACCGCACCCATGAAATATGTCCCACGTGGAGGTAAATAATCTTCCGTCCTCTGTGCTGGTTTGTATTTACATCCGTATTGTGTTACTACGGGTTCTGATTGTTTTTGTCCATCGCTTCTCAGGCAATCAATTGGCCATTTAGTAAACAAATTACTTACAAAAACTTTTTGCTTTTGTATTTTACCCCTAATAGGCGATTAGACAGTGGGAAATTAGCAATATGTTACTGGATACAATGGTGAGTGTCAACTTTCTGTCATTGACATATACTGTGAACCAAAAAGGTCACAACCATGGGAAATTAGTTTCAGTAACTCGAGCCTTTCTCTGACAAATGGCGATACATTTTATAAATGACTGGATGGAATCCATTGGTATATGTTTTTATTCAAGGTCAGTGACTCTTCACTGTGATTTGCATAATTCCAAGGACGTTCAAACTATTAGTCTCAAATGTGGTTATAATAGGTCGTCGTATACACATGCTTGGAATGTAGTTATCTATCAACAGTTATTGATGACAATATGATGGCATTGGCGACTATCACATACGAGCTGAATTTGATAAAATTATGGTTAATATTAATTATCAAGAATCACTGCGCTGACGATGAATATTTTCGGTTGTTTTTTGGAAGCAGGTCTAAGTCATCTAAACTCCTCGACAAGTATCGGTTGATTATGATGGTTCCGGGGTACATTTGGTACCGAAAGAGCCCTCGTATGTACTGTCAACACAAAAATATTCATGGGCATATACTTTATAAACTCCGCAAAATATGTCACTTGCATTGTTTCTCCATTTCAAAGTCCGCAAAAGTAAGTGTGGACATTTGGGTGTTGGGATATTCGTACGAACGTTATATGTTATTTTGATATTTTCAAATTCATTATTGTATCAAATAATGAATAATGTATACAAATAGAGTTTTGGGAAAGAAAATATGACCATACAGATGGACATATCATGTTCCACATTAACAGCTATGTTTGGTTAGAATGAATGTTTGTAAATAACACGTTTGTAAATATCTTTATGAGATTTTCAGATGCCATTTTTGTTTGACTCACTGACCGTGATTTTGCTGCGGGTATCATTTAAAGTGTTACGTAAAATAATATCGCTTCAAAAAGTGACACTTGATCTAAATTATATAGCTTTTCATCAGGTGAAGGTTATTAAATAGGTGTTACTTGTGATGAAGGCAAATAATTTAACCCGTTGTAAACAACTTGAAGTGAACTTCACCTGAGAGTGCAAAGTTTATTATGAACATTCATGATAGTTCATGGGAATTTTAATAAATGTTCGAAATCTGAGATAAGGTATTAAAATGTTGGGCGTATACATGTAGGTCAAAGTTTAGGAACACAAGACATTTTAAAAATAACAAAGTTATAAACGGAGGAAACAAGCGATATCTTGTTCAAAATTCTAAGTGACTTGGCGCATGGCAACTTATATATGTCCAGTGTGTCAAGTATGTATGGTACGATACCATTCAACATAATAATAATGAGAATAACGAGACAATCAGAGATTGCAGACCCTTGATATTCCCCTTAAATTGGGTTAGATTTTAACATTTTGTATCTATGATGTTGTACATGTATGCTCGGGATAGTATGATGTATTTAAATTTTGTGAAAAGACCGACCTATATCTTATTAGAAACAAGTGCTCGCCCATGAAATATGTCCCACACATGAAGGTAAATAATCTTCCGTCCTCTGTGCTGGTTTGTATTCACACCCGTATTGTGTTCACGCGGGTTCTGATTGTTTTTGTCCATCGCTTCTTGGACAGTTAATAGGCAATTAAGTGAAAAAAATACTTACGAAAACTTTTGCTTTCCGTATCTTACAGCTAATAGACGATTAAACAGCGGGAAATTAGCAATATTTTTTGGCTACAATTATCAGTGTCAATCTTCCGTCATTGACATACACATCGTGAACCAAGGTTACAAACAATGTAAAATTAGTTTCAGTAACTCGAATATTTCTTCGATGAATGGCGATTCAGTGAAGCTGAACATATCGTGAAGTAACTTGACATCCAACTCCGCTTGGCTAGTCAACTTTTTGTAAAGTTTCTGAATCCTAGGAAACTGGAAAATATGGCAATCAATTTCAATCAATTTTGCCTAATGGTAAATTCAGCTAATTCCGATAGTCTTGCTGGGTTTACACGTGACTTTCTGAGTTTGCCTGATGTTTAATTATGAAAGTCATCAAGATCTTCCTGATGTATAAATACCAAATAAACTTTTCTGTGAGGAATAACGGCATGAGCCACATGCGGGAAAGTACTGTTTGATCATATATCTTTTACAAGGTTTGATGAATTCCGTCTATATTATTGATGCTATCCATATATTCTGTTAAAAAATCTAGTATCCATAGCAGGCTGTAAATTCCAACTGAAATTATTTACTCATTTCGAAAAAAGGTAATTAAAAGATGTTAGTAAACCTCATGGAATATTATATTATTTACTATATGTTAATGTATCAATTTTTATACAGATATGACAGTTTCAATGGAATTTTGTGCTAAAAATTCAGTATCAGAAAAAATGATATCTTGGAAAAAAAATGATATCCTGAGAAGAATTAGAGGAATTCAGGTTATATAAAGCGCACCAACGTTTGCATTCTTCATGAAATCATAATAACTTGAAATTCCTTTTGAAATGAGTTAGATTTTAACATATGTATCTATGATGTTGTATGCTCGGGATAGTATGATGTATTTAAATTTTGTGCAATTTTATTAGAAACAGTTTGTAGATCTTATTAGAAACAGTGTATATATCAACAGAAAACTATATTAAAATTAACATTCTAAACATGCACGTTCGAAAGAAAAAAAATAAGTTGGACGTGGGTGGGAATTCTCATATTTACTGTCGATTTTATAATGACTGGTTTCCCTACGTGGACATTTCGACGGCAAATAATGTACTACCAGTTGACGACCTGGTGTCGTGTTTCCAACGCTTGTAAAAACCCAGTCAGTAATTGTTCTCCGTGACCGCACCCATGAAATATGTCCCACGTGGAGGTAAATAATCTTCCGTCCTCTGTGCTGGTTTGTATTTACATCCGTATTGTGTTACTACGGGTTCTGATTGTTTTTGTCCATCGCTTCTCAGGCAATCAATTGGCCATTTAGTAAACAAATTACTTACAAAAACTTTTTGCTTTTGTATTTTACCCCTAATAGGCGATTAGACAGTGGGAAATTAGCAATATGTTACTGGATACAATGGTGAGTGTCAACTTTCTGTCATTGACATATACTGTGAACCAAAAAGGTCACAACCATGGGAAATTAGTTTCAGTAACTCGAGCCTTTCTCTGACAAATGGCGATACATTTTATAAATGACTGGATGGAATCCATTGGTATATGTTTTTATTCAAGGTCAGTGACTCTTCACTGTGATTTGCATAATTCCAAGGACGTTCAAACTATTAGTCTCAAATGTGGTTATAATAGGTCGTCGTATACACATGCTTGGAATGTAGTTATCTATCAACAGTTATTGATGACAATATGATGGCATTGGCGACTATCACATACGAGCTGAATTTGATAAAATTATGGTTAATATTAATTATCAAGAATCACTGCGCTGACGATGAATATTTTCGGTTGTTTTTTGGAAGCAGGTCTAAGTCATCTAAACTCCTCGACAAGTATCGGTTGATTATGATGGTTCCGGGGCACATTTGGTACCGAAAGAGCCCTCGTATGTACTGTCAACACAAAAATATTCATGGGCATATACTTTATAAACTCCGCAAAATATGTCACTTGCATTGTTTCTCCATTTCAAAGTCCGCAAAAGTAAGTGTGGACATTTGGGTGTTGGGATATTCGTACGAACGTTATATGTTATTTTGATATTTTCAAATTCATTATTGTATCAAATAATGAATAATGTATACAAATAGAGTTTTGGGAAAGAAAATATGACCATACAGATGGACATATCATGTTCCACATTAACAGCTATGTTTGGTTAGAATGAATGTTTGTAAATAACACGTTTGTAAATATCTTTATGAGATTTTCAGATGCCATTTTTGTTTGACTCACTGACCGTGATTTTGCTGCGGGTATCATTTAAAGTGTTACGTAAAATAATATCGCTTCAAAAAGTGACACTTGATCTAAATTATATAGCTTTTCATCAGGTGAAGGTTATTAAATAGGTGTTACTTGTGATGAAGGCAAATAATTTAACCCGTTGTAAACAACTTGAAGTGAACTTCACCTGAGAGTGCAAAGTTTATTATGAACATTCATGATAGTTCATGGGAATTTTAATAAATGTTCGAAATCTGAGATAAGGTATTAAAATGTTGGGCGTATACATGTAGGTCAAAGTTTAGGAACACAAGACATTTTAAAAATAACAAAGTTATAAACGGAGGAAACAAGCGATATCTTGTTCAAAATTCTAAGTGACTTGGCGCATGGCAACTTATATATGTCCAGTGTGTCAAGTATGTATGGTACGATACCATTCAACATAATAATAATGAGAATAACGAGACAATCAGAGATTGCAGACCCTTGATATTCCCCTTAAATTGGGTTAGATTTTAACATTTTGTATCTATGATGTTGTACATGTATGCTCGGGATAGTATGATGTATTTAAATTTTGTGAAAAGACCGACCTATATCTTATTAGAAACAAGTGCTCGCCCATGAAATATGTCCCACACATGAAGGTAAATAATCTTCCGTCCTCTGTGCTGGTTTGTATTCACACCCGTATTGTGTTCACGCGGGTTCTGATTGTTTTTGTCCATCGCTTCTTGGACAGTTAATAGGCAATTAAGTGAAAAAAATACTTACGAAAACTTTTGCTTTCCGTATCTTACAGCTAATAGACGATTAAACAGCGGGAAATTAGCAATATTTTTTGGCTACAATTATCAGTGTCAATCTTCCGTCATTGACATACACATCGTGAACCAAGGTTACAAACAATGTAAAATTAGTTTCAGTAACTCGAATATTTCTTCGATGAATGGCGATATATTTTACAAATAGCTGGAAGGAATCCATTGGTATGTGTTTTTGTTCGAGGTCGGTAACCCTTTACTGTGATTTTGCATAATTTCAATGACGTTCAAGCTATTAGTGTACGGAAGCGTATTAGGGCCACATGACTTTTTTTCAATTCAATTTGTCGAGATATTATCTCGATAAATCGATTTATTATCTCGATAAATCGAGTTAATTATCTCGATAAATCGAGTTATTATCTCGATAAATCGAGTTAGTTATCTCGATAAATCAACTTATGTCTTAGGCATTTAAAGTTCAAGTAAAATGGAAATATGTTTAGAGTCACATTATTCATATGTTGAATAGGCTTATATGATCGACCATTAAAACGTTAAATATTGAATAATACAGACCAAACTACCTAATTAAAACATTAATTAAGTTACTATATCACTATCTCTTATGAAGATGCAACATGTTCATCAATGAAAATGTTATAATTTTTTTTTACAATTCTTCAGCTATTATACATGGATTGAGGTATATTCGTAAAGTTATCTGTAACGGCTTCTTCAATTGTATAGTTTGGTATTATTTCAGAGATTAATGTAATGACTGTTAATCATTCACTCCATATAGTTTTCAATATGAGTAATCAGTATATTTTCCTTGTCCTATTGTTGCCAAGGTAACCGATGAAATGGTATGGCTCGCCTATGGTCGATGCATATTCATTTTACTTGTACTTTAAATGTCTGAGTCCTAAGTCGATTTATCGAGATACTATCTCGATTTATCGACATAATTAACTCGATTTATCGAGATAATTTACTCGATTTATCGAGATAATATCTCGATTTATCGAGATAATAAGTCGATTTATCGAGATAACTAACTCGATTTATCGAGATAATAAGTCGATAAATTGAACTTTAAAAAAACTCATGTGGCCCTAATACGCTTCCGTAATTAGTGTTTATGGAAGCAGGTCTAATTCATATAAACACCTCGCCAAGTAATAATTGATTAATATGATGATTTTGTACAGGATTACATTTTACTAGTTGGGATAACATGGTGCTTTAAATCCTTAGAGGACTAAAGATTTAGCACAATGTGGGCACACGCAGTGCTTGGTGAGTGTAAATCAAAATGAAGACAATGGAACCCAAATTAATATGAATAATTAACCATGGAACCCAATTGAATATGAATAATTAGCCATGGAACCCAAATGAATATGAATAGTTAGCCAGTTACACAGTAGATCCAGGATACTATTTCTCTGCATGATGATGTCCTCATGGGAGAACTCGTCGCATGCCTCATGGGAGAACTCGTCACGACCCGTGAATGATTAGTCATTTTCATACAACCTACCGGGGATCCCCGAATTTAAGCCCTGGGCTTATAATTGGGGAGAACTCCATATAAAATAGGCCCACGGGCTTATATTTGGGGAATAATTATTTTACGACTTTTATTTTGCGCGCTTGAATTCACAATGGATTAGACGGGAAAACACTTCTTTTTTTGCGTGATAGTTATACTCATACAAACCTTTATTCCAGTGTATAATCACATATATTCATTGTCATATTAAATGCACGTATAAAGAATAAAAGATACACATATATATACATGCTTATGCATGCATGTATGGGATAAAATCCAGCGGGTCATGTGTATACGTACTAGTAACCCTAGGCAAGACACACGTACGCTTTTTTTTATCAATTCAGTAGCTTATTCTGAAACCAACACTCCCCAACGGTAACTGGTCACTCATCATCAAAATCTGACTGTATTGGTGGTAACAGATTGATACTTACATCCGTACCTGTGGCGTTCCGTACCTAGACGCTCCGTACCTGTGGCTGTCCGTACGTGTGGCCGTCCGTACCTGTAGCTTGCCAACGTCTCCTACGAAAAACGAAACGTCAACTACGTTTTCCCCAGATATAGGCCCAGTCCTGATGCGAGACAAAATTTTATCCCGTTTATAAGCCCATGGTCCTATGCAAGAGTAGTACTCCCCTTGTTTTAGCGCCATAGGCTTATCCAAAGAGGGGCTCAAATAGAGATCCCCGGTATAAACATAAATTCATAAACTATAAAGATCATTTCCCATTTCAAATCAAACACCATTTCATATGTACGTCACATAACATATTGCTATATCATGTGTATATATGTGTATATATGTGTATATATACCCTGATGACGCCAGTGTGTCTTTTGATAAAGTAATTGGTCGGGCTTTGTTTCTATTGCAAAATGTTGTATGTTTGTTATTGGAATCATCAAAATTTAGCTGTATTGGTGGTAAAAGATCGATACTTACATCCATACCACTGAGCCGATGTCACTGTTGGTGGACGTTGAATTTGTCCCCGAGGATACCATCAACTCAGTAGCCTTTTGGCTTGTGATTAGGTACTTATGTACTTGTCATATATCTATTTCATGGGGTTTGTTTCGGATTTCTAAATTATTTTCATAGGTTGTTGGGCAGTTGTATACTAATTCCATCAGGTGTACAGTAGAAACAAATACATTTACCACACTGTCTGCCCCTGATGACGCCAGTGTGTCTTTTGATGAAGTAATTGGTCGGGCTTTGTTTCTATTGCAAAATGTTGTATGTTTGTTATTGGAATCATTAAAGTTTAGCTGTATTGGTGGTAATAGATCGATACTCATATGTTCCCAATTAACACAGTTATAATATTCAATGGATGTTTGACCAAAATGAATGTTTTTGTAGATAGCACGTTTGTAAATATCTTTATGAGATTTTCAGATACCATTTTTTGTTTGGCTCGTTAACCTTGATTTTGCCGCCAGTATCATTTAAAGTGGTACGTAAAATAATATCGCTTCAAAAAGTGACACTTCATCTAAATTATATAGTTTTTTTTATAAGGTGAAGGTTATTAAATATGTGTTATTCGTGGTGAAAAAAAATGATGGCAAATAGTTTAACACGTTTTAAACAACTTAAAGTGAACTTCACCTGAGCGTACAAACTTTATTATAAACATTAATGATAGTTCATGGGAAAGAACATACTTGACGGTTCACGGGAACACTAACTATATTACTAAACGTTAGATAGGGGCCTAAGGTAGTAACATATGGAGCGTACATATAGGTCAAAGTTTAGGAACACAAGACATTTTTAGAAGAATCAAAATAACAAAATTATAATCTGAGGAAACAGTAGATGTCTTGTTTAAGTATCCACAAAAGCTACTAAGTTCTAAGTGACTTGGCGCATGGCGACTTATATGGTCAGTGGTAACTTGATATAAATAACCCGTTGTGTGGTGAAAATTAACAACCCATGAATGGGAATGAGTAACTTGTTGTTTGTGAAAGAATTATAATCGCTACATTGACCGGCACTATGGTAGACGATTATGCCAGGCTTGTCCCGCATAAAAAATACCACGTCTTTACATATTTTGCCAACATTCACTCTTGACTTGCCAGTGTGCATGTCACAGCGGGTGTCACATTCGGGGCAGGAGATCATATCTCGACATTTTGAGTTAATATCTCAAAATTTTGAGTTGATGTCTCGAAATTTTAAGATAGTAACTCAAAATTTTGAGATAATAACTTGACATGTCAATGTAACGCTGACACCGACTCTTCGTTAGGGCGCAAGTGCCCTGCCCTTCAGTCAAGGTTGTAGTCCGGGTAGTAGTCCGCCGGACGAGATCCGACTGATACATAACTCAGAAATGCTACATCTAGTTATGTAGTCTGGTGTGTCGAGCCCGAGAGCCATGGGAGCGGCATCCCGGAATACGAGCACGTGGGCGTGTTGCTGGCCCACGATTTGCCAGAGCCTGTACGCATCACCCCAGCGCAAGAGACTACCAATCCAGGGGAGTACCGGGTCAAAGTAGCCTCCCTCCTGGGCCCCCATTGAAATTGTCCCCGGGGCCCAAAAGCCCTCTATTCAAGACGGGGGGTGGGGGACACAGGAGCACATCGCCGCGCTATACCGTCGTCCTCTCGCCTTGACAGCTCGGAGGCAACTCAAAGAAACCAAGACGGACTGGCTGTATTTACCGTATTCCCGCGCAAACAGGCGCATGCGCCTATAAATGAAACAGCGCCTGTTTGGACACGCACGGAATTATAATTATGCCTCAAATATAAGCGCATAGGCCTACATGCGCCTATATGTGAGGTATGGCGCATGCGCCTATATGTGAATCCACTTTCTTTCGAACATAAGTTTTCCAGGTGGATGTCGCATGCATTTCATTACATAGTGAATCACATATAGTGAACTACAGGTGGGTCGGGCCCTCCCATGCATAATAATGTATCGCATAAACATGTTCTGAGAGGTGCGCTTATAAACGATACCGTGTTATCCACACATTCTGCTGGAGAAAAAATATACCTCGCATATTAAGCGCATGCGCCTATATACGAGGTATGGCGCACCTTCATTTATAGGCGCATATATGCGCCTCTATGCGCGGGAAAGCAGCCAGCTCACGAGCACGAAGGTGTGACGTCACAGATAATGAAACAGTGGAGTCAGTCTATACGTTATTGACCGTCGTCAAGACGACGCGTGCTTCGAATGCGAAGTGTCAAGAATACGTGACACAAAAAACTATTGCGATATTCGGGCAAAATCATCACATCAAGATGGAAATTTTGACTGAAAACTTTGACTTATTACATATACTAAATATCGAGATAAAAAAATCGATATCGATTTTGAGATAAAAAAAATCGATATTCCCTCGAAATTTCGATATATTAATTCGAAATTTTGAGATATTATCTAAAAATTTCGAGGAACAAAATATCAGGCCTGGCAGCAACACGCTTCTCGTCCAAGAGAAACCACAGTTTATGAGCCACGATTGACAATATATGGCAAATGCTGGAACTCTGTCTAAACGGTGCACATATCGATCATATTATACGTTCAACGGAATTTTGGTCATTGTGTTGAATCGTTCAAATATTTCAGAATATTTTATGTATTGCCTTCTATTGATAAATCTCTAGCATGCTGTTTTTGGTATAGATTCTTTGGCTCACCCTGTACTTGAAGTTCATCGTCCAATTTGAACGTGGTGTTAGAGCAATGTCATCTATTGCTCTAAACACATGTTTTGTGTGTCTTTTTAATGATAGACCAAGCCAATACTTATACCGAGTGAGGGGTAAAGAAAATGTGCACTTTGTCGGTTCTTTGAAATAGGTCAATACTTACACATCACGCATTCAATAACTCTATACCAGGGTATAGGCCCCCGTCTTTCCTCCAAATGGGCAGGTTCTTCCAGAGAACAATATCGATGAAGATATTCTGTGTATTCATCAGTCACTTGAGTAGTGTTCAAAACAGAACACATGCAGTGATGAGAAAAAAGCCTTTTGAAAATCGAAAGTTTGAAAGTTTTTGGACCGTATAACCCCAATTCAAATTGAACTCTTATCTTTTTCTGTTATGTAGCCAAACTTTGACAATACGAATAAGTTGGTCAACAAATGGGACAGATATTACTCGCAGTCAGCTGAATATCAACAATAGTTGGCTAATTTATGCCTCGCTCGTGTGGTTGATAATGACTCAACCAGAAACACAAAACATCAGTTCGCAAATTAGACATGGCTTTTTAACTTCTATACAAATACGTAGTTCATTCCTGACACGAATGAAATATCCCACCAGAATGTAATATAAATATCGTACGTGTTTTTTGCAGTAAGACATTTCGTTTCATAGTGGCTATTGCGATTATGCCGTGGATTGTAATTCACAGGGAGGAACCGTTTGTCTGATTCTATGTGCATTATCCTGATTCTATGGGCAAAAAGTCTGATTCTATGTGCAAATTGTCTGATTCTATGGGCAAATAAGCAAGTAAGCGGTAGGGCACCAGTAAAACATGCTGGATCAACGACAAATTTCTCAACACAATCTGATGGCATATGTTCTGTTTACTCCATAAATCATTGCAGAATATGGATTATGTTCAGTTTCTTATGCAGTGTTCACCATTGTTCATAAATTTGTCGCACAAAAGTCGTACGGCCAGGTGGTGGAGCAGTTTTCCATAATAAATCACCAACTGCAAAGCGTTCACACTAACCTACCTGGGTATCTGGACAAAAATCAGTCCAGTTGACATTCTGATTGTTCCTAGATGTGAAATCAGCTACCTAATCAAACAAAATTGATCATAGATTAAAAATAACAGAAACAAATCTGATTCTATGGGAACAAACCTGATTCTATTTTTATTCTATGTCCAATTTTGTTGGATTACGAAGCTGACTTTACATCCAGGAACAATCAAAATGTTAACTGGAATAATTGTCATGAAATTGTGGTCAAGATATTCTGGTTAGTAACTGGAAGCGCTTTGTCTTTGGTGATTTATGATGGCTAACTGCTCCACTGCCTAGCCGTTCCACTTTTGTGCGACAGATATATGAAGAGCGGTGAACACCACATAAGAAACTGAACATGAATAATATTCTGCAATGATCTAAGAAGTAAATAGAACATATGCCATCAGATTCTGTTGAGAAATTAGCTGTCGATCCAGCATGTTTTACTGGTGCCCCGCAGCTTACTTGCTTATTTGCCCATAGAATCAGACAATTTGCTCATAGAATCAGACTTTTTGCCCATAGAATCAGGCAATTGCACATAGAATCAGACAAACGGTTCCTCCCTGTGTAATTGAGCCAGAGAAAGGGGCCAAGGTCATTTAAAGTAGGATTCAAGGTCATCGCATATGATCAACGCCATACTTGGGAGTGGGAATGTTCAAATCGGCCAAGTTCATGATTCTACTCGAGTCTACAATAGAAACAACTACATTTCACACACTGTCTGACCCTGGGGACGCCAGTGTGTCTCGGGTTAAAACATTTGGTCAGGCTTTGTTTCTTTCTAAAAAAAAAAAAAAGAATTCATTTTAGTTTTTATTGGTATCTATGAACCTGGTATTGAAGGTAATAGGTTGATAAAAACATTTCTATACAATGCTCGCGAAAATTCGAATTCAAACGGCTTATTATGTACATGATTATACTGCATGGGTATTGTTTTTAGTGTCAACTCAGATGCTGGCAGCCATACAGGCTTTATGAATATCGAGATTGCTCTGCGTGGGGCGGCTCTTGTAACTTGGTACACTACATGTACCGGTATCATTGATGGTTCTACTCGGAATTCCTCCCTCTCTAACATGGAAAGTGACACTGCACCTAATATTGAATCATTTTCTTCGGACATCAGTTATGAGGATGCTTCTGTAGCTCTCACTAGAAATATACCGATAGACATTATACACGGCTCCATGTCCAGGAAACCAGAGGTTAGAAGGTTGGATTGGGCAGATCACTGCTCCAACGACCATGACCAAGAAGTGATAGTTTGTTCTTCTTGAGGAGAAGATGAAGAAAAGTATGCTTCATGTTTCAGTTGTTATGTTTCTTCTCCACGTGGAGTAGTATCTGTAACACAGCACATCCCCAGGGCCGTAGCTCATAAGGGAGCATACATAGTTATAAAGAAGTATTGATCATTCCCTCATGACTGAAATTGGATAATTGCCGGCGTTCTTCACACGAGCTGAGTGCAACAACGGATTACATCATGGCTGTGGCATCTGAGATCATCATGTTTGACTGTCTGAGAGCGACAAAAAGGTCTACCCGAAAGATGGATCATCTGAATCAACTCATGTTTCCTAGTTCTACATATCCCATTTTGTGAATAAATAATTCCAGAGCAGTCCAGAAAGTTTACCGTCTTGAATGCAATACAGTTCCCGGACAGAAACGCAAGAAATGTCGCCAATACAGGAGTAGGATATTTGGAAATCGGAATAACTTTTTTGATATACAGAAGTGTAGATTGGTTCATACTACTTCAGATTCTCCCAGCTTTCGTGCATGTATCGACACCTAATGCATGTATCGAATTTGGGTTCGTTATTATGACATACATGTTATTTATAATACAGATTATAAACTACTATTTTCTCCGATATTTAGCGTTTTTTTTTTTTTATTATAATCTGGATAGAACAAATTACACAATTCGCCGTGTCCCAACAGGGATACCCAAATTACACTCTGACTAATTTCGTAAAACTGATATGTAAGTATGAATCTATTCCTGCTGCATGATAAAACCGAATATTGTGAAAACCCCGACATGGTCGGCTTTTTCATGTGATAAAAGTGACCATGTCGCTTTTTTCACGTGAAATATCCGACCATGTCGCTTTTTTCACGGTTGGTATTTCCGCCGTGAAAAAAGCGACATGCCCGTGAAATACCCGACATTAACTGCGGAGCTATTGAAATAGCTTTTGTTCGTGAAATTCACGACATGCATGACCATATTATCGTCCAATTCATGGACAACGCAATATTGAATCAGGACACAGCGCTGAAATCGAGTGGTAGTGGACGATCTGGCACAACAGGGAGGGGGGGGGGGGGTTATGGTGCGATATATGACCAATACATCGAACGATGTTGGGTGCATTATGTGCTGCGTTCCATTTAAGTCGTGCAAATGGTGATCATGAGTGAGAAGATACGGTAGTAGGCCTACGAGTTCAAAGCATTCCATTGGCAAAACACACAAATTGACATCAAGTGTGTCTGTTTACATTTCCTATTGCAACAATGATTAAATTGGAACGTATTTAGAAGCCAAATAATCCATGATGTGGATATTGCAAGCAGATTAGAATAAAATATTATCCACCAATCACATCAGGCGTGAAAAATGCGACATGGGCGATAATAAGCATTCGACCGTGAGAAACGCGACATACATGGTGTTCGATTTTCTCACATGTCGCGTTTGTCATGCTACATTCCCACCAATACAGCTAAATTTTGATGATTACAATAACAAACGTAGAATACACTATTTTGCAATAGAAACAAAGCCCGACCAAATACTTTATATTCCCTGCACGTAGATTCCCTACCCGATATAACCAAATACTTTATCCTGCACGTATATTCCCTGCCCGACCAAATACTTTATATTCCCTGCACGTACGATGCAGGGAATGTCCATTTCACGACTTACACGTATACATGTACATCTTTTCGTAGCTTAATGGTGAATTTCACAAAAATCCAGGCAATGGCTATCGTTGGAGTGGTGTGAATATTTACGTTGGATTTTTTTTCAAATGAATATATAAATATCTGTTTCCATTGGCAGCTAGTGTGGTACACTCTTGACTATTTGATGGTTTCATTTTAGACTGACATTTATTCAGCGCATAACTTGGAAAAATCCTATTATGAATCTGAACAACGCTCAAAATTTGAAGTGGGTTCAATTCGAAGTGAATTTATCAAAGGATGAATATACTACTGTTTGAATTCCCAGCCATTTATTGGTTTCGTTTTAGACTTTTATTTATTCAACGCATATGTTATCATTCTCGTGTTAGCCGAAGCGTAGATTAAGTTGCCTTTTCATTCGTCGGCGCGCATTGAAGCTTTATTTTGGGCTTGGTGAATAGTGTCAAATTATGAACTATTATTGCAACTCGTAGCCTCTTAGAAAGCCAATCGAAGATCACGTTACCAACAAAATGCTATGTCATATTCTGCATGACGACTTGAATTTGTAATTTATAGAGCGCAAGTCACAGCACAAACGATTCCTTTAACGGTTGTTCACCTTGTACAAATTGAGTTCAACAGGGCATTGCATGGGCACTACACGATTTAGGACTAGAACGTGATGTTTTCTTTTCTGTCATTCAACTGACCAAGTCAGTACCTGACATGTTTAACAAATGTCACGCGATGGTATATTAATTGGATGTCAACGTCTCTGTGCCCCAATGACCCAAACATCCCCACAAGTGACAACTGCAAATGACATTTCACCTGCAATTAGCGTGTGAAGGCGACAAAATGTTATTAGTTGAAACATCAGGTCTACAGTAGTTCGTCCTTGGTGGTACTTTGAAAAAAAAAATCTACCGGTACGTAATAAATTCACATGTAATTGATGAGAAGCTTAATCATTTAAGTTATTTGTATAATGTCATTCGTTTTCGTCAATATTCGTAGAAGCAAAATATGCGGGAATAACTTGGTGGGGGGGGGGGGGGGGGGAGTAGTTGATGTATTCCTAATTACGATGAGGTAATGTTCAATGGACAGTATGCCATTAGTGCAAAGATCCTGGGCGGTATTTCCTCGGCGAATTCTGTTGCTCCTAGAAGATTGCCTGCGTGTCACAAGTTTTTCGTGGAATGACGTGTGAGTCAGCTTTGTGAGTTACAAGGTTCATGTTTTTTCCCCCCAAGGAAAGACGCTAATTGCAGCATGAGATTGCAATGTGAAAGTACTAAACGTGGCTCGAATTCGCAACTTTCGTGAGGCGGAAATGCGTCACTTTCGCGACCCACCTGGAGCCGGTTGCAATAAAAGTGGTAAGTGTGACTTAAAGTTTAGTGCAACTCGGGCCGTAAGTGTGACTTGAATAAGTCGCACTTAAAAAATGCGTTGCAATAAACAAATTGAAGTCGCACTTTAGTAAGTCAGACTTATGTAAGTATGACTTGGTTTTCGTGTAATACAAAGTTGTATTGGTTAAATGGTTATTGTTGTTTTCCCGCCCGCGGTTGTTTCTCGTTGTTTGTCTCAATAAACCCAACATCATAATATTGTGCTCAGTTGCTAGGTATATAATTCTCTTCACATCTACTCTCATACCCCGTTTGTATACCGGGCGTCCCAGCAGTGAGTTCAGTCTGTGAGTAATTATCGGCTATAAAGCTGGGTCCTTTTTTGCATTGTGTCAGATTTACCTTCTCGGCTGCACCAACTGCTTTGAATTTTTATCCCGCCCATCCCTCCCATGCTGTTATATGTATTGATCATGTGTCTCAATCGTAATTGTAAACACACATTATGAATATTTAATTATTCTTAAGTATTCAAGTTGTAACGTAGTCAGCGTTCTTCTCGTCATTTTTAACTGTATACACAACTGTCATTACAAAACCTCTTATCTCGTGTGGGTATTTTCTGTGCATTTTTGTCTAGTTTTACATTATCATTGTATTATGTCATATGTGTAGTTTTAGTGTAATAAATCACTTCGCCCAAATCACGATTTGTTGAAATTTGTATATTTTAGCTCAATCTATTACCATTTAGTGTAATACAAAGTTGTATTGGTTAAATGGTTATTGTTGTTTTCCCGCCCGCGGTTGTTTCTCGTTGTTTGTCTCAATAAACCCAACATCATAATATTGTGCTCAGTTGCTAGGTATATAATTCTCTTCACATCTACTCTCATACCCCGTTTGTATACCGGGCGTCCCAGCAGTGAGTTCAGTCTGTGAGTAATTATCGGCTATAAAGCTGGGTCCTTTTTTGCATTGTGTCAGATTTACCTTCTCGGCTGCACCAACTGCTTTGAATTTTTATCCCGCCCATCCCTCCCATGCTGTTATATGTATTGACCATGTGTCTCAATCGTAATTGTAAACACACATTATGAATATTTAATTATTCTTAAGTATTCAAGTTGTAACGTAGTCAGCGTTCTTCTCGTCATTTTTAACTGTATACACAACTGTCATTACAAAACCTCTTATCTCGTGTGGGTATTTTCTGTGCATTTTTGTCTAGTTTTACATTATCATTGTATTATGTCATATGTGTAGTTTTAGTGTAATAAATCACTTCGCCCAAATCACGATTTGTTGAAATTTGTATATTTTAGCTCAATCTATTACCATTTATACGTTATTTGAGTGTAAATTTCACTCAAGCCGCACTCAATAATTTTATTGCAACGCAGTATGTTAAAGTGGGGGTCCAGTCAAAATGAAAAGTGTCTCAATTTTGACATATGAAAAAGTGCAACTCATGGATTAAGGCAGTTTTTACAGAATGTTGATATCTCAATTTGGTAAAAAGTTATAACATTTAAAACATAAAATAATTGCCTTTTCATCATGATAACTCTCTTTAGTTATGAGCAAAGGTCCCTAGCAACAGCGTTGCTATGGACGGTATCTAAGGGATGGATGGTATGGCGATGTTCGACTACACATATTTATGGTATATTTTTCATTGGGATGCCATACAACAATATATTTCGTGATGATATATATAAAGAACACAGATTTAGCATCCGAATATAACTAATTAAAACAGTTATACTGGTGTGACGTCATGAATACTAATTATAATACATAATTAGGTGTTAATTTTGGCGGGAAATAATTTGGATAAATCATCATAACTTTGGAACCAATTAAGATATGAACATGCTGTAAAAACCACGTTAATTCATACGATTCACTCTATTTTCATGTGCCAAAACTAATAAATTTCCTACCATGACCAGACTCTATCTTTAAGTCCTACTTATAAAATGAAAACGTCACACTTAAACTAAATTTTATTGCAACGGGTTCAACGTACAAGTCCTACTTATTCGCAACAATAAAGTCGCACTTCAGGTTAAATCACACTTAAACGTTTTATTGCAACTGGTGATGAGACGGCATTTCTCTGATTCCGGAAACACGTGTGTGGACATGACTTCCGACATCATGCAAAGTTATTCGTATAGGTAGTTTCGTTTTAAATTCGTGAAAAAATATTCTTAAGTAAAAAAAGTGAGACTGCTAATACATAGGCCTATGTAAAGCTAAATTACAACATGGTAATCAATAACGGGTAGGCCGTTGTCAATGATGGCAGAAGTTCACGGGAAGTTTACGTCTCGGTCACTTCGTCTATTGTACACTGGACACAAGTATGAAGCAAGTAGTTCAATGAACTTTCGAGATAGGTACTTGTCGCAGAATGAAGACCTCTCGAGACGCTTCGTCATTGACAGACACTAAACATGCCGATATTGTGTTCACCGAAGTTCCAATACTGGTATTACCAGTACAATGATAAACAGATGTTTGCCAACGTCTTGACCCCATCCGAGCCCCCAATCAGTACAGCTCACAAAACGTTCTGAGAGTTATACCAGTAGTAGACTTTAAATACTAGTATGTCGCACACGCCTTTAAATATTTGTGTCTCCTTAAACCAACGCCCTCTTCATTGAATCAAAGACAGAAGCACGTGAATACAAGAAAAGATCACGCCGTCTGCATGCACTGAACCCCGGCTCGTGTGTCGGGTTGGGTCAACTTGTGATTGGTGACTTCAATACACGAGAGCCGCCGAGATCACGCGAATGGAAAGCGGGGAAACGTCAACGTAAACAAACCCCATTTTCGACGATTTTCCAGTCGTTCCTGCCGATTGTTTATGTGGATTATAGTGGGAGGAAGCTACGCGGCAAGGTATGTGAATTTAGTTTCTTCAAGAACGTCGTAATTAGCCGGTGGCTACCTGAGATTTGTCGTGGGAATTTTCAAAAGTTTGGTCGCTGAGTGAAGTATAAACATTGCCTGACGTGTTTTTATGCAGGACGACAAACTTCACGCTTGAGTGAGTTTCGTCTGCTCGCTGTATAGTCCTGTGTTTTGAGAGGGGCGGAAGAGACCTTGAATATTGAACGTAATGCATGTACGAGTGTATGTGAAGCGTTATCAGCTGTATGGTGGTGTATGTTCAATAGTAGCATGAATGAAAATGTTGGAATGGTCAATATTAAAGCTGGACTAATGGTATTTAAGGAGACATGAGATTTTAAAAAAATATATATGTCGGCACATGTACCGCATGTGTCCAGGCGGTACTGCACCCGTGACATTACCGAACATTTCCGAAGTACCATCGGCTAGTTTCGGCTGCCCTCGGCGTTTGCTCCAAAGAGCTCCGCTCACACAGTGCCGCCGGTCGATATAAAACTCGCCTGTCGTCATGTGGTTTAGTCCAGTTCAACTCACGATACTCTGGGCTGCAACACCACGCTGCACTCCCGGTGAATGCATACCCCCCATACTGCTTGTCAACAGCAGAAATTTTATTTTATTAGAATATTATGCATAAACCATCATATTGCCTAACTCTATCTGCAAAATGGAAGTAAATAAACACGATATATTCGTCAATTGACCTGTTTACATAAAGTATCACATATAGATTCATAACAGAATGTACATCACAATTGAGAAATTGCCACATGTTCTCCCGTCGGATTACAACTCAACAGGGTTGAGTTGTAATCCAACGGGAATACTATTGTTGGGCAATATTTGTTAGGTGTTAGGCTTCGCTTTGCAGAGAACCTCATCAACTATGATTTGCGATGAGACAATTATGTATACATTTCATTGCCAATCAGTGTTTAGTGTACAAAATGTATTGTATCCGTAATTGGTTATAGTCATAGTCTACTTTCTAACAAACGTCATTGACAGTGAGTATTATTTGTAATATGCTATCGCACTGTATAAAAGATACACAACCTAAACATAGTTCGCACAGTAATAGTATTTGGGGCGGGGGTGCTACTGTTAGCATTCCGAAATACAACATGCAGTATGAACGGTAGTTGTCAACTGTGCCCACGAATAAGTGGTATGTATGGACAATTGATACAGCTTTTCACACAAGCTGGTAGTGTGCATTGAAACGGAATGGAGTAGATATATATAAAATTATGTCATAGTACAGTAATACCACCAAAATCCACCTTTTTTAGCGTTCCCATTCAGGTATATCGATATATGCCTTAGCTGTAACAGCCCAAATGTTTCCGTGTTGACATGTACTTACAAATGACACGCTTCATTGAACGGTACTGGGGCCTTATATACCGGCAGAAACCCCTCAAGTGCTGGAGCGTTTGGAGCAAACGCCGAGAACAACCGAAGGCAGCCGACTGCGGTCGGGTATTTTCGGAAATGTAACGGGCACAGTACCGTATGAACACATGCGGTACATGTGCCGAAATATATTTTTTTAATCTATTTTTTCCTCCTTTTGAGCTATTAGTCCAGCTTTAAGAGGTTATAACCCGATTAGTGCATATGGAGTTGTTTACAGTCCGTATTTAACATTATTACTAGTCTACGGACATAACGTTTACTGTTACTGACTCACTGATCAAATTCAATAAAATATATTGAATTTGATCGGTGGGGCAGTTATATCCACACCATGTTATATTTTGCTATTGGAAATAAAAGGAATTCTTGGTCAGATGTCCACTTTTTCGAACAATAGTTTCTGTTTTATAAAGGACCATTCGTGTTTAATGAGCCTGATTTTAGTGGCCACTTCCTTTCAATATACCAGTGCTTTGTGGGTCAATACTTTTGCATGAATATTGAAGTCTGAAAATGGGTAGAAAAATGTCGTTCGGCGCCCGGGTGAAGTATGCCAGTTTATGGTCAATTTTTCCTGTGCTGAATATTGCTGAATCCACTACCCAGTAAATAATCCACACGTACTTCGTGCAGCATTGTGTTAGATCTTAGCATATTACGCGTACAAGCCGTAGTTATTGAATAACGGGACCTGTTCGGAAAACAATATTCCAAATTCCTAAACCAACAAACTTAAATACCGGCAGTATCGTGCGATATTTTATAATATCATGCTTAATCGTGTCACATTGAAATATGAAATGACATTAATCTCTTGAATAGCCGAGTGTAACCCACTTATAGCATAATATAAAGACGCTAATATAAAAATAGAAACAGAAGGCAACCAAAAACACATTCATACTCAGATATAAGAACATACAGAAATTGGCCCAAGTAGCGCACCTTACTCTACTAACATTACTCACCCACTGAATGAATACCATATTTAATCCGTCTGGCACATTTTTAATCTTCATTGAATTTAGAAGAAATAGTAAACTGCGCTACATGGGCCCAGAAATTTAGACTGAAAGTCTCTGTTGAACCTGTAAATACATATAAATGACCGATGTCCAATAGAGATATTTAGTATCTTGGAACCGGGAACTATGATTGAAAACACGGATAGATGTAGGCTCAACTCGGTAGACACGAAGGTTGCTGGTAAGTGCTTCCTGTTCTAGGTTTGGACGCTGTACTGTACACGTATGAGACATTTGTACCAGGAGCGTATCAAGGATTTGTCGAATTGGGGAGGTGATACATATATCAGATATATCTTAGCGATAATGTGTTGTTCCCTCATATTAACGCAACCTGGACGAGGGTTATTCCCTTGAGACAAAAACTACATCCATTCGATAAACCTACCTCAGTACACAACCAAGTGTTTGATGTGATGAATCATAATTTCAGTTTATTATCGCTCGCTTCACAGACGACAAAACAGGACTTCCTGGACTGTCTTTTTCATGTTTGATTTTTTCGAATGCATAATTATGTAATGTGGAACACTGAATCAGTATATGTTCACGTGTGTTGCTCATGTAAGTAACAGGGAGGTTCTGAGCACATAATACACAGGCAGTTACATATGGTGTCAGATGTCAATGTATATATCTACAACATCAAAATAATTTACACTTTGAATTTTCATGCTATATGGGTGATTGACAAGAAAAAAATCACACCGAGTGTTATTTCAAAAAATCCTGATACAATTTTTGATTTGTGGCATCAGCTTGAAAATATTCTATGAGGGAACTCAGAAGTAACTTAATTGTGATTAGTTCAGCATCATAGCTACTTTCCTGTAATACTAACAGTTGTTAATCAGCATTATATGACAATATAATTGTATATTTTAGAAAATACCATTAATTCAGCGGCATTTATCAATGAACTTTTGCGCGGATGATGCAAACAAGACTAACAGGATGAAAGTGAGCATTCAGTCTGATGGGCAATATGTTGAATATCAATACGACATGAATATATTCATTCACACAGAATTGTTTTCGAATTGTTGTAAAAATATACATTGACATCGGACATATTTTGCAATAATTTATTGTCAATGTTTGATGTGATCAGTGGATAAATGCCAACAACAACGTCAAACGATGTTAAATAAAGTTTACATTACATAAACGATGTTTCGGTAAGTTTTTTCCTGACTCACCATATCGTTGTCTGCGAGCGATGGGAAATAAGATGATACTATCGTCTGATATTAACCTGATAGATTTCCTGTAAAGATATTACACAAAAAGCATCATCATTCTGCTTCATGATATCAGATCCAGTAACATTTGATTTTTTTTTCATTTCATGCGTGAAAATATGATGTCGAGACTGGTTTAATTTTGTGTTCATATTTGGCCAACATTGACTTCATTTAAAGCCACAGTCACACATCGGATCAGAGTCCGATGCGGACTGGCACGGATTTTAAACACGGCGATGTCGATAAAGACCCCAGAATATCACAAAAATTACTTTATGTCTCGCTAGTGGGTCAAAGTATGTTATTTTGTTTTTAAGACGGATTTGATACATAATCCCTTCACGTTTCCATTCATGCCCGGATGCATACAGCATTCACGATAGCCAGGAATGTGCATAAATGTCAATTCTCGATTGCGTAATTTTGCAGACACATTCAATTAAGCAATTCACGTGTGGGTGTAGGTCATTTAAGGAACCCTTTCGTGGTTTTATTCTGCCCTGTGAAAGCAATTATTATACACAAAAACCAAAATATTTACGAGAAAACATCACTGGTGACGCACGATAAAGTTAGTTGTCAGCTTGAATGATGCTCGCTCACTTTGTCACGAATCTCTCCCAATAAAATCCTAGATCCCAATATTTCCACAATGTCCAGCATGGTGGTACATGTATATATTTATATAGTGGGTGTTTTCCATTGTTGTACCGTATTCAGCTGACCGTCACATTCACGTCAGCTTGACATCAAAAGAGACAGAGTAGGTAGTTGTTCAGCGTTTCTCAATGCTACTTGCCCGAAGAAAGATATGCCGTACGTATCTTTATTGTGTGAATTCATGCTGAAGTTTGGCGTATGTGGGTGACTTGCTAAATGACTTGGTATAGCGTGTGTCCAGTTGAAACTCCTCATGCATATCCCTCAATGGTCGACATGTATTGAATCCACACCCTGGTCAGTATTCAGTGCGGAGTTACGGAAATATGTGTGACGCATTTCCCCACATTTCCAAGGAAGCACGTGCTCTAAGGCGTGGAATACTTACCGCGAGTTCTGTTTTGGATGTTGACTGTTTGAAGCCATAAATACTCAAAGTCTGTACTGCATAATCCGTTGTAGGTGAATTACGACTCATTAATATGCATTGGAGATTATGTGGGTTGTTAACCAATAAAGAGTCAATGGTTTATGATTACATTTGCTTTTGCCTGGACTGTAAGCCACTGGATATGTGTTTGTTATGTTAACTACTAATCAGTAGGTGCGGAGAACGATATTATGCCTAACGGAGCATGGAAGCTCAAGTATCATTATGGTGAAATATTGGCTACCAATAACATACATGTCTGAATGTCAGCAACACTACTTTGAATGACTTCGATTTTCATCATACGTCGCGTGGCAATGAGAGTGTTGTCAAACCTTTCTAACATCATTCGAACTGAGGGTTTCTGAGAAACACGGCCAAGACATTGTTAGAACCCCTGGCCTCGGATAGCGTATAGAACCACATACACTATACGTGGACGGACTTCGACCTAAGAAACAAGTCCAAGACATTATAGAACCCCATGGATTGCCCATAGAACCATTCAGGGCCTACACTATGCATTAACAGATTCGCAGAACTTTAGCATGTACTTATATATTGGGTGACATTTCTCTCATTTGTCTTTATATTTACGTGATTGTTGGATGTTTCGGATGGACTGTGTAACATCGGACTGAATGACCAATGGAACTCATGTTGGTTTTCGAACCAGCCCCAGGCGGTTCCGACTGGCGCATGGTTACAATAGATTGTACATGTATCGGACTTCCCCGAAAGGTAGGCAATCTCTTCATATACCACTGTGGTGAGACTGGATGCACTAACGTTAGGGTATTTAAATAACTACGCATGTCTTTGACCAAAACACAAAGCTACCTTCAGAGAATTCATTTATCACAAATGGACCTGTCATTTGATAAAATACGGTTAAAACCAAACTGACCGTGTTTACTGTCCGCCATTGCGGGATGCACTCACGATCGTTAGTGCATCCAATATCGCCACAGTGTATACAATTCCCGCATGTTTTGGATGTCGGTACCCCTGAAAATTAGGCTATAAATACATGAGTCTCACTGGTAGGCCTAAGAAATGGCATATGGCAACATAACATAGGAATAAGGTCACAGCATATTTCATCGCACTCAAGGTGAATATCATGTCAGTGAACTATGTGCAAAATAGATATTCATTTCATTTAATTTCGAACTCCTGATTCATATATTACACTACAAAGGTATAACGGATATCACAGACAGGAAAAAAAATAACAAAAAGTAAAAGACAGATACAAAGACACACAAATGTTCAACTGTTCAGATGTATAAAATACTGTTCCTCCATGCTGAAATACTGGAGTGTAAAGGTACAACAGAATGTACAATACCCTCAATTATTACATTTTTGCAACTATGTAGGCGACTACATAGTAGTCGCATAGTATTCAAGTATCATATATATTTGAGTATGAAGAGTATATTGGATATTTCATTATAATGATAGATAGTATGTGAGATGGACTATATGTAACATATCCCTCTTGGAGAAAAACTATTAGAAAATGTTTTGCCATGATATACATGTATACTCATACCTGTTTATGCGTCCAACATAATGGTACACTTAGGCAATTCCTGCTCGGTATATGTGTCATGATAGTAAAATTTACGACATGATGTACACGTAGCATATCGCAGATACGTCTCTTCTGTAACACTTCTACTTCATTACGCAACATACGAGTAAGTGGGTGAAACACAATTGGCTTTGACCCAACCGTGACCAAAACAGAATTATTTATGTGCATATTTCTAGCATTCCTCTCAAAGTGTCCACCCAGTGCTATAAATTGCAGCTCTGGGTAATTTCCTCGAGGGAATATGCTAATTGTCGCGAGATACATCACAGGGTATATGCTAATGATGCCATTCCACTATCATAAGAGAAAAAAGAGGTCAGAAAGAGTAGGAATTCGCTCTCACTTTGGGCTCATGCTCTTCCTTCCCATTAGGTTTGCATCTGTAGGCGCTCCGTTATGTGCTAGGCTGTTATTGATTACGTCATGGTGGGGTGAAAGATGACGTCATGAGATGGAGCCCATAAAGGAGTCTTATTTCACTGCTGTGCTCCAGGCTTGAATAATTTATTCCTTTTCATTCAAGCTCTGCGTGGAATACTGAGTTTCACTCTAGTGTTCACATTAGTTACGTTTTACAGTCCCTGGATATTTTGCATTGAATGATCATTTTCCGCAACCTATCTGCCAGTGGCAAATGCGTTGAAACAATTCATTTGCACGGTTGATTGTATGTACATACTTTGTAGTTTATGTACTATTTATTCACCCATCCATATAAGTTACAACGATGAAGGATACAATAATATATATATACATTAAAGACTTATTGGTCTAGTGGGATATGTACGTTCTGTTGTGCGTTCGTGTGACGGATATTTGGTCACTTTAAATACAATATAACCAATATGTTGAATGTCGGTACCGTCGCGAGGTTTCTAATTTGAACCCTGGTGTGGAATTACCCTTTTCAACAGACTGGAGATGACAATGACATTAATTTCACTCGAGAAACACGTTGAAATGGTCTTGTTCCGCACCTGGAACATCCTGTCCTATTGTTCATCAAAGAAAGTATTTATAGGGGCAATTCTTTTTTGTCATAATTGACCTTTTTGACAAATGACAATTTGACAAACGTTTTGGTCTTGTATGGACACTTTATAGTTTTACGACGCACGAGATATATTAATTTTATTGTATTCGCCTTTTGATGAAGTCGCTATATGGAGCCTTTTTATCATTGATTTGCCCCCTCGCAGTGTGGAATATGTATGTATAATGCATCTCAAATCGATGTTAATCCATTAATAACTAGTTGGTATGAGATGAATATAGACCCATTCACATTCAGACAATCTGCTTCTTCCTACTGAAAATGCCGAAAATAACTCGCGCGTCGTAACTCGTTTAATTCTGTGCAACTAAGAGCAGCGATTTCCAAGTATTCTGCACTGAGTCCGAGATGTCTGAAAATCACCAGCATTCGCTCAAAATAGCTCGGTCTTGGCACAGGTATCACAATGACTAGGTCTTTGTGTGTTTATTTCTTAAACTCCGTGAATAAACATTAGTCAACGTGGCAGACGGTGACAACATATCAACACTGTGTTTACGTTTATCATTATTCCAGTTGTCCGGTTTGATATGATAGCCTGTCTGCTTAGCATTAAAATTTTGAGAGAAATGAAGTATAAATGCCGACATCGGAATTTTATTTGAAAAACCAGACGGTAAACATGTCCAAATCACCAGTCGCATTTCAACGGCTCTCGAAAATTTGCCGGCATTTGCGAAGCGCAAACAATGCATTCTCTTCAGATACGTCTGGGCCAAGCCATCCATACGGTTCCACACAATTTTAGATGGTTTGATGTGTGTTATTTGGTCATATTACCATGCTCATCGTGGACAAACGTGAATGGATATGAATAGTAACCTTGACATGAGGCTGGAGGGACTGTCTACAGCGGGGTGGTCGGTCCTTCAAATCAACCGCCGCCCTGACTGGAACCAGCTCTCCCCACCCCAACCCTAACACAAGTCAAAACATCATGTTTATTGTACCGTGACCACCAACAATGAGATTTCATTCGAAATATCATCCGAGATTTTATCACCACCCCCCCCCCCCCCCACTCCAAGTCAACAGTAGCGTTTTCGGAATTTCAATGAATAAATCTGCGTTCATCAAAAGCAAACATTGCGTGAATGAATGCTTGCAAAACTGTGTATAAAATTGACAGACAAAGACACTTGAGATTTTGAGAGGGCCACACCCGCAGTTATGCTGCGATTATACCCGTGAGGATCATTGAAAAATTACCTTCACACATACAAAACGCTACAAGGCAGAGCGCCGCCGCACCCTTTAATTTTTAGAAATCTGTTTCAATACGCCCATCTCGGCAATCATGCGATATCACGTGACTGGTATCGAGGGAGATCTGACAAAAATATACACTATTCTCGTGAAGCAGACGTGAAGCTGATGTAAAAAAATTCGAATTTATACAAATACGTCCAAATATTTCGTGTTTGTAAGTTACAATCATTGCATTGACATGGTTCATATTGTGCACAAATCATCGTATCGTAAGCATGAATGAAATCTGTGATATAGAAAATGATTCCTGTTTAAAAAGCGTTTGACTCAAAAACGGCCTCGAATATCAATACATGTACGGTGTAAAAATAGGACGATACCCTCTTGAAAGGAATTATTAGCGCTCTTTGCACCAGTGTTAATTATTTTAAGTGAAAGCATCCCATTTCCCAGCATCCCAAGTGCCAACAACGATAATATGTAGCACAAGAGTTCACCGTTCCTACTTCAACATTTTATCTAGAGGTAATGGACGCATGTTTACTCCACATAACAACAGATTTTACTCTTGAAAAAATTATAGAGACTGTTAAGAAAGTGGTTCAGTCTGAGAGGCTGTCGGGGATAGTGAAAAGGAAGGGTGTAGGTGTATCTCTTTATAATAGAAAAAAGTAAAGATCCAAGGTCATTGGTCTTTCTGCACTGGCGGGGTCATGACATTCTGCTGTCAACAAATTACAATTGGTGTTTATGCAAAAATGTTGTTTGTGTAGATTTGATCGAGATATAATGTGCCCATTAAAAGAATTTGGGAAATTATAGCAATATAGTCCTAGCGATGGAAATTGATGGAAATGTATTTAATAAATCATTTGTACAATCGTGCATTCATAAAGAGAATATTATTACAGGTCAATAACGTAGTTGACGGGGAAAGTCATTTTCCTAGGATGGGAAAGTTTTCCACAAGAATCACTTTATACTATCATGTTATGCAGAAATCTTTGTCAACACCTCCCCCCCCTCCCCCCAGTTGCAAGTCCGTCAGTTGGAAATTGCTTCCAAATGTACCCTTTCGGCAATACATACATGCGTGTCAACACATTTGACTAACAAGGCATACTATTGCCGGGTTACAGACAGGGTGTCACTGACAAAAAACATCACTCATCCACAGATTGGCAGTATTGTGGATGTGCCCATCAAACAGGATGTGTAGGACACTGCCGTTGACAAGCTCACTAATAATAAGACAAACTTGTCAAAAGATAAGTTCACAAAATATACCTCGATCTAGATTCTTTCACTTTTATTCGGTCGTCACTTTTTTCATCAGTTTGTTTCTCTTTTGATGCCTCAGTTGCTGGTCGTCAAAAATAAGGTTTTATGTGGGTATATAGTTTTTCTGTACTCATTGTTTCATAATATGTCTCATGAATAGATATATAAGTACACTTATGATATCACTACGTAGGCTATTTCTGTACATACAATTATTGAATGAGTCTGAGAGAAACAACACTGTGTTAATTACTTTTTTTTGCACCAGGTGACCCTCACCACAGTGTGACTTCCGGTACTGGCAATGTTTCGGGTGTTTTCTTTCCTAACCTATGTTTAAGGGGTGTTGAATAAGCTCGAAACTAGACAAAAATATACACACGTTCACGCGTGGTTAAATCAGTTGAACGCATGAAATAGCCACGTTTGATAATTGACACTATTTGGTCACCATAGCAACTAAACATACCCCTAAGTTTGAAGGAACAATAAAGAAGATACTGTGTGTGATATCCCAACTATGAGTTCAATTTTGCAGCACATTGTTGAATTTAATCGGGAATACGATAATATTTGGGAAAATGTGTATTGTCTCAGTTTGCATATCGAAGAGTTTGCATCTAATTTTTTTTTTGACAGGCTCTATCAATTCAATGAAAAATTGAAACGCCTCCATTGATACAACTATTTTTTCGTGACTGTCTCTGAATGTCTACTGTATCCACAATTATTCGACCTTGTGTCATTCACAACATTATATGCAGTCGAGGGGTGGTGCATACATAAACGTCCTGTTATTTTATTAGGTCTTTTTTCGTCTATGGACCACCGGAAATTATAATGAAAAAGACTCTATTGGTTGTCCGTCCGCGTTCTCCAAGTTTTGGTGCGAAAATCTAACCGTGGGATATATCTTATTATCAACATTTTCCTTTCCTTGAAAGTTCAATTCATCAACAAGAAGGGGCGTGTGCCTTGACAATTCATCTCCGGTCTGGTCTTGGTTCAAAGGCCAAGGCAATAGTGTACATAACATTGGGCGTTGTACTTCGACTGTGGACATTTAGCCGTCATTGAGGAGCTGACGATGTCACGTGCTTTGGTCTTGATACCAACCTTCATCCTCCCGTTAGTTATACTGTAATACCTCTTTGCACTTATACGGGATTTGTTCTTTTATTTCTGAATGGTTTTAATCGGTTGTTTGGTTCTGTTTTACGTCGTCTAACTGTATCATTATGGCTAAAATTTATTCACGTTATACAGGTTTGCTATTGTCATCATCAAAATTTCGTTTTTACTGAAGGTGATGAACTCAGTATTTTGATATTTTAAAAACGCACGGGTCCAGAGACACAATAGAACTACTATGTATAACTAATGATAATAAAATTGCACTATAACTGAACTGCATTAAAAGCACTTTTTTTCATAATTTCCACAGTCTCGAGTGTGTTTCAACTATTTTGTCAAAAAATCATCCATATGGTGGAGAATTTACTGTCATGCAATTTGCGTGACGTTTAGCAAATTTGATCTAAATGAATATAAGAATGATATTCCCCGCAGTTGTATGTGTGTTATGAGATTGCTTTTTAAACGTAGAAGCACTGTGATAATCTCTATATATGAAATTATGCATATTATTTGAGCAAAGTTATATGATATGTCGCAGGACATATTTGACAGGACATATTCCACAAGTGCTTTTAAGGATTGATTGCATGTGATCGTCATGAACCTGACAGTGACCAGCTGTCCATTTACTTATAATGTAAATATAAAGGTAACAAATTCATGAATTTACACACTTCCAACCAACGTGAAACTTTGCTTTCTGATTGTTAGCCATCAAGGATTACTAACCGAGACTCTGTTTCTTACTTACCAATGTTAAATTTGTTAAATTCATCGTTTTCATATGTCATTTTCCGACCTATTTCTCAGTCTACAAAATACACTCACAACAATGCGAGCGAAGAATTATGCTGTGCAGCAAATAGCTAGTGAGGCCGGTAAAACTCACAGGTGATATGCACTCGGGTGCACCGAGGTGGGATTTTGAATGTTCAGCTCATTGTATTCATCTCGCAGAAAGTATAGCCCTAGATATTCTCATTATTTTGACCACAACAAGGAATGAATATATGCAACAGCCAGTGCTTGTCAAGCAGAACACTCGAATCTTCGTTTTGGTGAAACGTATAAATGATTTATCTAATCATCAAATTGCACAGCTTTCGTGATATCATTTATGAAACCATGTCTCGGTTCATCATCCATGCGTATTTGTGTGTGTGCTAGCCAAGTTTTAGGTCAGGGGATTGTATTGTTTTGGTGATTTTGTTACCTTTACTTTCACATTATAAGTCAATGGAAAAGTGCTTCAGTGCAGTCACCGGTAAGTTACGTGCAATCACACCTTAAAAAGGCCGCAAGAGGATCACAATGGTCATTGTGGAATACTTTATTTCTCCACATAACCATAGGAATATGGTTCTAAAATACATTTTAAGTGTTTTGTGCCATGTTTTAAGAAGTTTTTTTCTTGCATGAACGAAAGACGTAACATTTTGTGTCTACCTCAAATTTGGGCAATTTTTTTTATATCTCCAAAGCACTCGTCCTTGTTTCGATGATATAGTTTTAAAACACACAGTACAAAAAATATCATCCTTGTGCAACATATTTTGTGAGATTTCAGTGAAAGATTTTGATATCATGGTTTGGTGTCTTAATGTTACAACTTCAGAAATAAAATACTTTTGGTGATATTTCTAATGCTTTTATGTTTCTGGTCATATACCAGGTCCTTTGAGACAGAGTTTTTATGAATGAGCGATGTTGATCAATTTTCGACAGAAGTATGCATATTTGATTGGTTTTAATGGATCCAGGCGGTAACTGGTCTGTGAAATTTCCAGTTGTTACGTCTTTATATTATTTAGTGTCAACAAACTAAATACATCAGAAAATAGGCTTCAATCTGCTGAAATGGGGATGATAGGATCCGAAATGAATGCATGCATAATCTACTTCGGGTAACACCAAGAATGGTGACTGTGCACATGTTCATTGGTATTTGAGAAGCTTCAACAGATTGCATAAGGCGTTTCGTACAATCTAGGGTCGATGTCAGTTGATTGGGTCATAGTTACGTCTTCAGTTGGTTAGAATACATGTACATCTGATCTAATTATGCTGGAACAGATTGGGTAGGATTCGACAGTTTGTCATTTTGTCGATGTGAGTGGTAATCTCAATTTGTAAAGTTGATTTTCTTTGTTGGATATACAAGAAATTCAGTAAGACGTAACTAGGACGTGAACACTTAGTGTCCTGTTCAGTATGCCTACAACTCATAAATATTCATTAGGGGTAAATAAATATATGGGACAAATCGATTGTACCAGCTTCAAAATTCATTTTGCAATCGATACACTTAACATATTTGTACTCATCGGAATGTAGGCGTTACTATGGCATTTTATTTAGTAACTCTTAAGATGTAACAAGGACACAGAGATTTTCAGTATCACAATCATGTCATGGGTACATCTCGCAACAAGAAAATGCAGCTAACTGCGGGAGACGACATTAGAGCTCGAGCACACCATCAGCACCACGAGACCTGGATATATCTTACATATCCCCCCCCCCCCCTTAGAAAAAAAAGAAAATTGAAACATATCATGTCCCACATGATTCCAATTCTTTCCCGTATATTATGATGAAACACATAGGCCTACTTCAATCATATTCCTAATGAGTAAACATTTATTCTGAACTCAATGAAACAGATACGCCTGATAAAATGATATTGGACATCAATAACATATCCTTAAAATATTGGAAACTATGAGGAATATCTGCGTCTGATATCATGATATAGATAACACATGCATACTGAGCAAATTAAAAGACCAGTTTAAAATAAAAAGGTTTCGCAATCCAGCATGGAACACCTTGTCATGTGATAAAATATGTCCAATCACGGTAAATGTAGTCGTGGTACCGCAGACGAATCGTTGCGTTTACTTCATGACGCCAAAGAAGGCCACACGCAAGGTTACATGTACATGCATGCACAAGATGCTGCACAGAAAATTGTGCGTTCCAAAGTACGCGTCATTGCGGTAAAATTTGCTTTGCATTCTGGGAACGTGAATTTCCATCGGCTCCGCTATTTTGACGTTTTCCAGACGAGCTGCCATCAAATCGAGAGATTTTATGTCAAGGACGAAGAAAATCCTCATTTGAAGTAGGTGTACAAAGGTTTACATGCGAAAACGGGCGTCGATAGGTTGGCATGAAACCTCCATAAAAAAGTCAGCACATAGACATGTAGAGGGTTGGGGGCTTCGCCCCCAACGCTCTAATGTCAAAAAACGAGATAATGGTCCCTAATACTAGGCCTAACACCGCATCAATCTTCTTTATATCTGTAACTAATGATTTGAGGACCCGAATCATTTCAGTGATTTATATACTAACCATGCTAACAGAACTTCTCTATCTATCTGATTATTACAGATTGCCTGATGATGTAACAAAGAAATCGATATTTAATGCCCTGTTATGTCTTCATGCTCAAGACGAAACAGAGACACAAGCAACGGCAAGTGTACGTAGTTCTTCAAGCACTGATATGTACAATCATTTAATTAAAATGATTTTTTCGTCTTGAGAGATGCTATCCACGAAATTATGCTGTGATTCGTTATGGAGCATGATGGAGCCCATGGAGCCTGTCAAAACAATGTTTTGTTTCCTGTTACATCTTCCGCAAAAATGACTCGTAATTAGGTTAATGTCTTTGGAAATATGTATACCATAATTAACTGATGCAAAACAAACTAAGATATCAAACATTGCGTCATAGTTACATCTTCATTTTGAGCAAAAAAATGTGAATTTTGTCTAGCAAGCTATTGAGTAACTGCTTTGAAAATGGTACTTTATTGGGCACAAATGAGCATTGCAAGATACAATGCATGTATATTTGTGCAAAAATGATTCTGCAATTACAGCATGTTTTAACTGAAGATGTAACGTAAATTGCATGACAGTAATTTCTGCACCATATAGAGGATCGTTGACTTCACCATGTTCTGCCTTATATAGAATACTGCTTGTTAGGTGATAAAATATATGTAAGAAATTATTGCCCCATTCTTTTATTTCGTAGCGCCTCAATAAAATCCTACCACTGTCTTTTTAGGTTACCGGACCTATTGTCCGATAACCTATTGGCATGGCGTTGCGTCCGTCGTCCGTCGTCGTCCGTCGTCGTCGTCCACATTTTTATCTTTTTTGTTTACGGGGGAAATTTTTCTGAAATTTTGCACAAAAATTCTTAAAAATAATTCAAGAAGGGTTTTTTTCAGTTTTTTATTTTTGCAATTTCGTTTTCGACGAAAAATGCCTGATTTTGGTCAGTAACTTTTTTTTCTTTTTGATACATAACACTCCTCATGTGTACACCTATGATGTGTATAAGTTTCGTTGCGCTTGAATCGCTCGAAGTGGGCCCAAACTCGGTCCAAATGGGACTCTCCCATGTTAAATTCTCCTATGCTTTATAATGGGACACATTGTGTCTGATATAAATTGTGTCTGATTAAAGTTTAGGAATCAATTGTGGTCATATAGGAAATGATATATGCTGAATATTCTCGTGACCTTGAATTTGACCTCTGATCTCATTTTCAAGGTCAAGACCACAAAGTGGCTAATATCTCGCTTATTATCGACTGTACAGCTTAGGAATCAATTGTGAACGTATAGGAAATGTTATATTCTGAATATTGTCATGACCTTGAGTTTGACCTTTGACCGAATTTTCAAGGTCACAGGACAATATGGCTAATATCTCTCTTCTGATCGACTTTACAGCTTAGGAATCAATTGTGAACATATAGAAAATTATATACATTGTATACAGATTATTCTGATGACCTTCGATTTGACCTTTGGCCTAAATTTCAAGGGTACAGGACAAAATGACTAATATCTCTCTCATTATCGATTTCAATTATCAATTGTGAACATATAGAAAGGAATCAATTGTGAACATATAGAAAATGATATATGCTGAATAGTGCCATGACCTTGAAATCGACATTTGACCTCATTTTCAAGGTCAAAGGACAAAATGGCTGATATCTTGCTTCTCTATTGACTTTATGGCTTGGAAACCAATTGTGGACATATAGAAAATGATATACACTTATTTTCAAGGTCAAAGCACAAAATAGCTAATATCTCACTTATTATCGACTTTACAGCTTAGGATTCGATAGTGAACAAATAGGGAGTGATATATGATGAATATTTTGGTGAACCTGAATTCGACCTTTGACCTCAGTTTCTATGTCAGAGAACAAAATGACTAATATCTCGCTTATTATCGACTTTGCAGCTTAGGAATCAACTGCGAAAAGGAAATGATATATGCTAAATATTCTCATGACCTTGAACTTGATTTTTGACCTCATTTTCAAGGTCAGGTCACAAATGGCTAATATCTCACTTATTATCAACTTCACAGCTTAGAAATCAAGTGTGGTCAAACTCCAAATGATATATGCTGAATATTCTCGTGACCTCGACTTGACCAATGACCTCATTTTCAAGTCTCCTTTGACCTGATTATCAAGGTGATAGGACAAAATGGCTTATATCTCGCTTATTGACTTCATAGTGTGTGAATCAATGATAAACATAGAGGAAATGTTATACTCCAAATATTCTGATGACCTTGAGTTTGACCTTTGCCTTCATTTTCAAGGCCACAGTACAAAATTGCTAATATCTCTCTGGTTATTGAATTGACAGCTTAGCAATCAACTGTGGACATGATATATGCTTAATATTATATATGCTGAATATTCTCTTAACCTTGAATCTAACAAGTGACCTGGCTAACATTTAAAATATTAAACAATCATATATTGTCCGGTAACCTATCTTTGGCCCTCGGCCTAATTTTTGTTGTTCCGAGTTGATTGTGGTAGTTCCGCTCCCTTGAACGATTATAATAAGTAAAGAAACACGAGCCAATCGAACATATGTAACTTGTCTAGTATAAACTCGTTTATCTTTTAGAAGTTAAAATGACTTTTGTCGATTGTGGCATCTGAAGTCTTTTGAACTCTCTGTAAGCAATCGGGTGAATAATATATGCTAAATAGCTCGGGGGATGCAGCCCACTTACGATAAAAATCATAACATCCCACCATCCCCCCTTTGACTTCAAAACAGTTTCGATGCGGATAAAATTGTATGGTTGGGAGGGCGTTGTGTTTAGTAAGCGCTTTTGAGAAATAATGTCCTTGACCTTCATCATAGAATTTTATTTTTGGACAAAAAAGTCTGTTCGTCCTCAGTTTTCTCGTCAACACCCTTTCAGCTCCTAGCAACTAGGTATTTACTGTAAAAATAAGAGAACGCCGGTGCCAACTCCTTGTGCAAATCTATCATTGAAACCAATTATGCTCGCTGCCCTTTGTAAATTATTTCATAAATATTTGGACTATCGATGTTTATTATTGTTATACATGCAGATATCCCACTGAGTGTGAAATAATAATGATTGGTGAACCATGGGCGTATATCTTTTTTATATTGCTGACTTTTTAGGATCACCCATGTCGTTTTGGGCTCATTTTTATCTACTTGAGTCGATCCCGACGAAGTTTCTGCAAAATTTAATGCGATCGTTCATTTTGCAGTCACTAATAGATATAAGTGAATATATGTAAAGAGTTCACAATATTACCGACATGCATACACAATAACGCCGAGCATTTGACAATCCGTGTTCCATACAAAACCCACGCTTTGCACAGTGTGAACTTTGTGGTCGGCACTTCAAACAAGCTGGAGAGCTCGTGATGTTTTTTGTGCGAACCATTGACACTTGTATCAAAAATCATAACGCGAATTGTGATTTGTTGTATTCATAAGGAATTTGTGAATGATGCAGAGGAACGAGGCATTGAATAGCCCGCAGACGAATGAATTGATACAAAGTGTCCAATGAAGTTTCATATATTTATTTTTGAGTAAAGGCTCATACAATTTAATAAGTTGTATAGTGTGAATTGTCATACAACCTCCTTTTGCCTGACAGGTGGCTATTAGAAAAAACATAACCGCACCCACATTCAAAGGTCTATCCCAGCATCACGCCAACTTTTTACCGTTGACAGCCTTGATGTATTATTTGCTCTATGGCCTTGCTAGCCGTTTGATCAAATGCTGCATTTCTTGTTACCAATGCTAAGTTTCTCAGTTAATAACATTACGTTTGGAATCGGATAATGAGATATATGTCGTTTTCTTTGTGTGGATTCGATTAATTTGAACCATATCCAAGTGTAGGGTGGTGCCTGCATAGACGAAATCTGTGATAGAGGGTTTATCAACTGGTGGATTATTCTAATAATTGGCTCTTAGGAAAAATCGAATTATAAGAGTGTGAACTCTACCCAACTGTGTTACCCAAGTAAAATACCCAAGTTTACTAAACCTAATTACCTGATTTCCACCCACGCGTGCAAAGAATATTTTAAATCAACTCCCCATATTATAGCGGGATTCTTTTCAGTTCTAAATGTCGAAACGTCTGGACGTTTGTGAATTATTTTGAAGCAAATGTACAGAAAAAAACGAAGCGTTACGCACTCAGAAATACTCTTTATTGTGAGTTAGGTAAATATATTGCACTTAGATGCAACCGAGAAAAAAAATTTGGACGTTTAATGTCTGTTTACGATCCAAGCCTTTTCTCTGAAGAATAAACATGAGTAGAGGCTTCGCGAGTTTAATGTTGCGTGAGTAAATATCCAACAACCACATACTTGTTGTATTGCACGATTTATTTAAAAGTGTGTGCCGAGGATAAACATGTTTTAGTTGGATTCTAAAAGTATTTTTTTTAATGAAATTTATGTTTTCAGGTTTTCATAGTTAATTATGTTTACTTTTAACATTGTATGTATCATCAAACCAGCCAAGGTGGATATATCGTACTGGAAATAATATATATATGGCACTATTCCGTGAAAGGCGTGGGTAGTACGTAACCAATTGTTCACATTTTTGTAAAAATGTAAACAAAGGACTTAAATTTCGATCATAACTACTGATTCGATGGTTTCGGAATGACGCCTCATTTGTCTCTGCATTTCCGACATGTATATTCCTTCCTATCACAGCGGATTATGGAGATTTATATGTCCAAACTAGCACTTTATTTCAGCTGCCTGGGGGCATTCTCAAAGTGCAAGTCACTGAACAAGTCAACGTCAAGGGCATGCTGAGGTCAACCTAAGGCCATGTTTTACCTCTGCCATCAATCAATTTCTTGCTCCTTATCACTACCCTTAGGGGCATTCGATACGCTTTCTGGTGGTGAAATCTCATTCATTGCAAGTTCTTTCACTTGCCATTGCCCTCTACTCTCCCGGGGCTATTGTGGAACAATGTTGATAGTTAGCATATCACTAGACGTGAGTTCGCAGTTCATATTTCATTTGTGTCTTGTCTTGAATTGACATTTGCCGTAAATTACCGCCAATCGATCACCTAAAATTATTAGGTGCATATTTTCAATTTTCGACCGACATTTGGTCCTACTTGGTACTTTCCCACGATATTTTGAGTCTGTCTTTGGACTTCATTTTGAGAGGCATGGTTAATTATTATGGTCTGTAATATCGTCATAGGCATGATCCTCTTAGATTAGTGTCAAGCGTTCAAAGAATAAAGTAGCCGATGTGTTTAATCCTTCTGGCGGTGTTTCAGCATAATATTGGGTGCGACGTTGCTAAATCATTAACTTGAAACCCGCGTGTCTAGCGGTGTATGGAGACTTCAATGCCCCAAGTTTATGGTTCTCTAGCTGATACATTTGTAGGGTGACCTTGCCCCTTCAAGACACTCATCACTTAGACGTGGACATAACATGCCTCCTCCACATGTACGTGTTTCGACATGGAGTCGGCGATTCAAATTCACAGTGTTGCTATCACGATGGAGGGTTAAAGAGGACGCTTTCATTCGTTAAATCACCCATGTTTGCATTTCCAATGGAAACAAGTCTCTCAGAAGTCGAATATGAAATTTATTTTGGTTTTTCTATAATCTGCATGCATCTGTTTATCATTAGATCTTTAAATTGATGTGATGTTCAGTGTACGCAAACTTGTGCCATAAACGATGTCACACCCTCCATATTTTAAGTGGGAATTAATCATGGCGGATGTCACTGTGGAACACTTTGTGGCCATTGAAGAAGTACTCTGTTTAGTAACTCACATCATGTAGGCAAATACTTACGGCATTTATCTTCGCTGCACTTTTGCACGAATTTAGTCAATTTAATGAGCTCAATTGAATTGAATAGTTACATGTAACAACTGATAGAAATGTACATGTTGTTTTGATATATTGGCTGGTTGCAGTGTGGCAGGTTTCTCAAGAGGTACCGATTTCGAAAGCTTCGATTTTTTTTTCTTCGAGCTGGTTAGAAATAAAGAATATGGATTTGTGAGTCAGAGAGAGCACTTCCACCGGCCATTTAAATGAAACCGTAAGGATATACTCTGGTATAATGTCCTGTTATGTGGTGGCGTTCAATGAGTATCAGAGAACGACTCTCATTATACAATGCAATGGTACTCTAGGAGACAGGCTCTGAACTCCTCCCCTGAGTTCACTACCCTGACAAAATTCCTGGTCTTCTATGAGGCCACGCTCATTTAGTCCTAGTAACTTAATTCTGAGGACTTCACCTTAGTCATCAAATGGCACCAAAACCCACCACACCTTGCCACAAAATGCATTGTGTTCCCTCATTGATAGCCGTTTATTGTCATTCCTTTGGTGCCTTCACCAGCCAAGTCATAGCCCCCGTTTGAAGTAAGGGTGTAAATACGTCAGACAAATGTGTCGTCAGGGGGCTAGCCAATTACCAAGAGCCACTCTACGCACGCTACGCCGACCATACACTCAAGGCATGGTGTTGTCGTCTGCTCGGGGGATCGAGCCTATGACAGTGAAGGGTGTGGTGTTATTGTGCGGACCATGCCCATGTAGGGTGGAGTTATACATGTCTTCGACTGGTGAATAACATAACAACAACAGAACACTTCACCCGTTCACCGGCCGGGGTGGAAGTTATTATATGTTTGAAACTATGAAAAACAGCCTCAGTGGTCATAGTGGATTTCAAGGGGTGTGGACGGAAGCGCTTTGGATTTACAGTTCGGGTTTTAGGAAGAGGCGGCTTCTGGAGACGGTTTGTTAACGGCGAATATCGGATAATCTGGGAAAAGGCTCTATAGATGAGTGACTTGGATATAAATCGAGGGGTTTTCACGGAGCTAAAATGTCCCGCTGGAGTGGGTTCGGACGGTTATTTGCTGAGAAATGGAAGACATCGGCGAGACCTGCTACATCCGAGACCACGTGAGTGAGAGGGTCTGATGCATGGATACGTGAACTTACAGTTGCATGTGTTGTATGAAATATGTTGTTTCCATTGGTTTGTTCTGAGTCGAGAAACCTGACTAAAACTATCCATATCTTGTTACGAGATCCACATTGTAAGGTGTCTACGCGTATATCTGATGGAACAAGCTTACGTTTGTCATTTGAGGACAACATTCGTGAATGTTTTTTTTTATGGAAACACCTTATCACATATCGCTTAATGTCTACTTCCGCCTTATTGTTTTCTGATTGACTTGTGCATTGCGATTCATAAAGTAGATGTAAAAAATGTGGATGAATAATTTTCTATTATAATTTTTCCAAAAGCTTCCGTTTCCACATGCCTGATTGTGAATGTAGTCAACCATGCATCATACAATTGTGAGCCACATTGTGAACATACATGCTTGGGATAGCCGAGTTGCATGTTATATGCCTACATTGTATCAGTACATGCAATACTTGATAGCATATCAGCCTATTGCACACTTCCAGAGTTTTAACTTACAGCAGGCCTGTACGTATACCAATGTATAGACGATGTGTGGTGATACATGTCCTTCAAGTTATCCACATTGGGAGGTATATATCGTTCAAGAGGGTGTAACTATCATGGACATGGTATTACTTAGCCGATATCGAGTTAGGATCAATCTTTCAATATCTCTGTCCTTATGGGAGATTGACTACATGTCAATTGGTGACCGTAAAACTATTGAGATATTCATACAAGTGAACTATAAATAACATTACAGAATCTTCTTAAGTTCATAGTCTACACTCCTGTTTAATCTGCTTGTCGTGGTGTTACTGTATCTGTCCTTATGGGATTACAACTCTTGACTACCTGTCAATTGGTGACCGTAAAACTATTGAGATATCCATACAAGTGAACTATGAATAACATTACGGAATCTTCTTAAGTTCATAGTATACACTCCTGTTTAATCTGCTTCTCTTGGTGTTAATGTATCGTTCCATAATTAATTCTTTATTTTATGTTCGATATAGATTCCTTACAAATGCGATAAGGTGTAGGTGAAGCGTCATTAATTTTTACGAATCACGATTTTGGGATTAGGGTATACATGTATGTACATGCCAACTGGTTTGCATTAAACATTCCATTCAAGAAATCCATTGTTAACATTGGATGATCTAAGCCATTTATTTATAGCTGTCGTGTACAGGTCAAGTACATTGATAATGCCTTATCGTTTTTTTTTTTCAAAATCTAACTTAGTCTCGACGTAATTTGTATATGGACATCTCGTTTTTACTCAACCACTCCTTCCTTCACGTTTTCTCATAAAATCGAGTGTCATTTTATGTAAACCTGTTAACACTCCTCCAGGAAACAACAGGGAATGTAAAAATTCAACAAATTCGTGTATAATTTAGAACCTCTTTGTATGTTCAATTCCAGTAATAGGCTTACATGGGTGGGGTTGTTGAAGTGGGGTTCAACAAATGCCTTTTATTCTTTTCTCGTTGTTGAAACGCTTCACCAACATGATAACTTCAGTAAACTTTACTTTGGAGGTGCGAGACATGCAAAAATTGATAAGTCAAATATTGGCCTAGGCGATTAAAGAATTCCACATGTCTGTGACTTATCTCTACCTTCATGCAGTAGAGCTAACGTGCGATGGTATTTGAGCTGACACTGTGTTTGAATCACCATGGTGGCATTTGAAAAACAAACGTCAAATTTGAACAAACATCCAATGAGATTGATGGCAGAGCCGATCTGAAGCGGTGCGACTCTTTTCATGCGAGACGTGAATCAATCATATAGCTGTCTTCACGATGTGTGATCATTTATGGAAGATACAATAGAGCATATATGATTTGTGGACGAGATTTCAAAAGCCATTGAAATAAAATGTCGACTCTGTACATATCATCCATCAAAGTTATTTTTTATAGTATTTATAGGTATCAATTTTCGTTTGAGCAGTGGTGAGATCGTTTGATGCCTCACAAACAAATTCCAATTGCTCCATAGAGATGGTATTGATCTTTTCTCATAAAAATTTTTTTTTGGCGTTTAAGAGCGGATGATATTCAAAATAAAAAGAGGGGAAAACATTCGGGATTGCAAATTCTTTGCACTAATGTGTTCACGTTTTCAGAATGCACTTCATATGGCCATGGTCAAGGCGGTAGGCGACCCCACAGAAGAAACAGTTATCGAGCTGGACCTCCTTTTTTGACATCTAAAAATGTTTCAACGACAAGAACCATTCGTCTTTTAAGAAATAAAATCCGCCCCATTTTTTTTATTTCGTATATGCATCGTTGGTGTGAGTGCGAAGTTATGAAAGGAATCGAGAAAAAGAAAAAACGTTTCATCTGTATTGCCACCCATTTTATTAGCCCATTGCAAAAAGCTTTAAATCGTTGAATAATAAACATACAATGCTTTGGAACGAGTACGGTGATATACGCGTGGAGATGAGCGCTTTCAGAAAGGCGTTGGCCTCACCTTTTTCACATGGTCTCAATGTTGTTTATTACATTAAAATTGGGCCCTGGTGAAAATTTTGAATGCTTAATTTTTTGCAAGACACACCAGTGCATGTTGCATTGCTAGCCAAAGAATTAATCACTGAATACGAATTCAGTACAAGTACAAAAGTGTTTGTATTATGTCGCATTTATGTACATTATATATATATATGGTATTTCCCCACATGAATGTATTACCGTGATGTTGCCATTCCCATTAAACATAAACAAAACCAAAACAAAACGGTGCACCAATGAACGAGGCAGGGTATTTTGCCTCGACGTTTTGTAATTAAGCACTTCGGCATTCAAGGCACTGGGTCAGACGAGTTTTATCTTAATTTCGTCAGATTTACGAGCAAACGGCGTGTCTTCAACCCAAAATAGTCACAATTCACCGCTTATACCCCATATAGAGAAAGAGGTATGAAGTGGATTCTTGGCATTGACCATAGGTCACATCTCGAGGCATTCTTAGCCACACGTGAAGAGTACTTACCAATCAGTGACTGACACGCGCTGATCAACCCCATTAACAGGTCCCTGTCAAGTTGTTTAGTTGTTTTGACTATAATATTTGGGTGTTCTGCCACGAATAGGGCCTATTTTAGATATATTTTTTTCCAGCGGCAACTAATCAGGCAACTTGACTTGCACAACTGAGAAATGGATATATATAACTGAAATCTTCGACTCAAATGGGCATTCTGGGGCAAAGGTTGTCTCGTACTTTTTTTATGGGAAAAGGACGTTTTTCACATCATCTGTTTCGTTGTTCGACATATTGTGGCACTTGTAATTTGTAATTTATCCTTGGTGCTAAACCTAACCCTGCTGTAACCTGATTTATATTTACAATTTTTTTCAAGTACTTTGTTGAATACAAACTCGGCTTTGTTCAACGACACCAAATATTCTGGAAGATTTCTATATTGACGGTCGAAAACTTCTGAAGACACCCTGGAGATTTAGCCTTTTTCTCGACAGATTTACTATTTGACTCTTTCCGTTGGGGGTTAAGTGTTGAGGGTATTTCAGGTGAAGGCCAAAACACCTGATATTATCGACTCTTGCGATGTTAAGAAATCCGCTAGGTCGCCTTGGCTACTTTGTAATGCTATGAACTATACTAAAGGTCATTCGTTCATGAAGGCGCTAGGAATCTATGAATCAGTCCACACTGTTCGCCACTCCGTACATGTATAAATATATCTGCCCATCGTTATTTCAACTCCGAAATTATATTATTTCAGCTTCAACAAAAATTTTCTTGCGGTATTATCGTGTTGATGCGGTGAACCGGCGATACATGCACCTGTAAAATCAAGCAGTATTGACTCACATGTAAACATCTAATATCATGATACGAAGCAAATTCATCATCAAACATACAACAAACAATTCAGCCATGCTAGGGAACCCAGAATTATATATACTATTCTTCTTTCTTCAAAATAACAGGCTATCAAAAGAAATACCTTGAAAAATAAGATAACAATGCATTGTCTAATGATCGAGAGAGCATCAGCCAGATCCGAATGGCGTCATGTGCTGTCCAACTCATGAGAAAATACACGTTTTTGGCGTAAGTTCACGATTTTTGCTGCGAATGTATCAGTTACATTTGGCATATGTGGACCAGCACAACGTTCGTGAAACATACCTTATGTACATTACGTCTGCACGCTGACCTTGACACGAAAACTAACAAGAAAAATTGACAAAGTACACGTTCCCATGCTATTCATATTTGCGGATATGGCTGGCCGAATATCGCATTTTCAATGGAGGTTAATGAATTGTGTATCTCTGAATGAAATTACGTGTATGTTTGAATGTATAAGCGGATTTTTGTTATGTTATTCTGATCATTTTGTTGTTATTATTATTATTGTTATTCTTTCAGGTGACTGGTGCGCCATGGGAAGAAATGTCCGTACCCTGGTCATAGTCATGCTCATCACCATAGCAACGCACGTGTGCATCTACCTCAACGGTAAGCAAGAAGAAATCATTAAACTACTCGGTTCTATATTCCATGGAATCACCTATTGTTCATGGCTATTTGTTCACGTGAACAAACATTCAAATATGCGACTCATTGTTAACTTGAATTTTGGAACTTCAAATTCAAAATTTCTGCATCGAACCGAGTTGTTAAAAAAAATGGTTTTCATTCCTTCTTAGGTTTTGCTTTGGTTTCGTGTTGAAAAGCTATTCACATGATGACATATATTTTAATATGCGAGGAGTTAAGCATTATATGTTACATGTAATTGTATGTGTACAGAGTGAAACATTATTTACGTCTGAGCTGATGTTGTTGCTTGACGTCAAAGTAACGGCCCAAGTAGCGCACATTACTCTACTAATACTACTCACCCACGGAATGTATACCATATTCAATTCGTCTGGCACATTTTTTATTTTCATTGAATTTAGAAGAAATAGTAAGCTGCGCTACATGGGCCAAAGTAACTCGAAAGTACAGTAACCTGTAAACACAGTACTAGTATTCTGGAGGTTGACAACCTGTCTAAAGGTGCTGCAAACGCATGTACAACAAAAGAGTAATACATTGTCAAGTATTTATCGCCCACACCCACTAAAAATCTTTGATAATACAAAAGTTGCACGTTTTTTTTGACATTATCTAGTGTAATGTGCTTTACTTGCACCTCTTGAGCATTCAATACAGCAATCTGTGATGTGCTTTACTTGCACCTCTTGAGCATTCAATACAGCAATAATGACGTAATAGCGTTTTTGTAATGAACGCTTGAGAGCATTTGACAACTTGTCCTCCAATTGTGACTTTAAAAAGTAACTTCAAAATAAAAATGCATAAACTCACCAAAAAGAAGGTCATTCTAGAAAATATATACATGTATGTCCATCATTTAGAATCACATAACGAAAATGTAACAGTTAGTCTACACGTAAAAGCTTATAAGTCGATTAAGTGTTTACCAAGATGTTATTTTGTACAGTAGAAAAAATCCACCGCGTTCCACATAATAATATTATGAAGATGTTGAGTGCTGGGAAATTTTGTTCCTGGTGCATATTTGTTATTAGTTTATCGTTTGTAGGTGTATTTTTTATAACTCATACTTCCAGCCTGTTAAAGTATGAATACTCGAAACATGTAGAATTTCGGTCACTTTTTGCTTGTATATGGTCGTGAAGTTATGGTCAATTGTGGGCCAAGTCCAAGAGCAAAAGAAGAGATATACAAACTGATAACTTTATTTTGAGAAAATGTGTTTTTTTTACAAACCACATACCATAAGTGGCATAAATTGTAATTATATTCCAGTAAAATCGCCCAAAACCAGGTAAGCGATATGAGTTGACCTTGAACAGTTGGGCGTTGACTGACAGCGGAGCGCGAATAAGGCAATGAAAGCGATATATTTGGATATATTCCGTGATAAGTACCGATTATGGGTACTCAGCCTAATGGTCAACATTTTAGCAGGAAGGTTCTAAATGGTCCTTCCCTCGCTTGACCACAATCAATTCAAGGTCATACCAACAAAAGTGAGGCTGAGTTGATGTGTGTGTTATTCTTTCATGTCGTGTACGTAGCAAGTGTGTCTACAGGGAGCAGATTACTGAAAAGTGTGAACACGGAATTATGTTCACGATCTAGCTATTTAATTATGAACAGAAAACTTGTCACTAAGTATGTGATGAATCGAATTATCCGTATGTTATTAAAAGAAGGTTTATACTCTTGCTGTACGAGCAAAAATGGTATTCAAAACCATGTTGTATTTATGACTGGTGCATATAATCAACCGCATACCTCAACAAATTAACAGCTAACTGCATCAATGACGCATAGCTACAACTTATTCACATGTAAGTAATTAAAACATTCATGACATAATGCAATTTTAACAGTTAAATGTTTATGAACACAGCACATTAAAACCTTCGGCTTCTAAAGAAAACTTTAGCCATGGAAATCAGTGAGAAAACTCAAAATATAGTGCTTGAGAAAAATGTACATTATGTTCGCAGCTTTTTGTGTACACACGGTAACATACCGTAACGTAATTCAAAGAAAGTAAGATAATGATGGAAACTTTGTTGTATTTTCAATTAGTCATCTAGGGAACAGTGAAGGGTCAACGTATAAAAACAGTGCACTATGTTCGACAGAACTACATCTAGACTCCCATGATCGTGTGAAGGTATTTAACTTGCAAATTACACGAACACGAAGTCGACTCGTGATGTCAAATGTGGAAAAACCTCACTGACGCTCGAAATATATTACTGACGATAGTGCTGCAAAAAGCTTGGAAGAGGATAGGTCATAAGTACTCACGTACTTGTAACACCCAACAACTGGTGCTACCAGAACATCCGCCACAATAACAAACAACATGAGAAGAACACTAGACAAGTTCAGAGAAATGGAATTGGTGAATCATCGTGGCTTTCAATACATTGACTGCCCACAAGTATTTGACAAAAATGCAGTCCGACGCGTGGGCATGCATTCATGAAATATGTCTTTAATCAGGAATATGATAATTTCACTTGTTACATGTTGAGTTGTTCAATAGCAATATAAAGAAGAAAGAAAGAACAAGAGCACATATGAAACGCTCAAATTGGAAACATACATATAATTATGTTAGTTAATGCTATATCGATCCCAGCAAATTGCTGAGAATTTAATTAACTTATTGCTTAACCGAGTGGTCAACATTTCAATGAATAAAACGGGAATGAATATACCACAAAATATTCTAGGCACGCGAGCCTGCATGTTGGCTGTAAACTAGTACAAAACTTGATTCAACGAATGTACCACCTCGGCAGCTTTTTTAGGCGCGAACATTTAATTGTGCTTCTTACAAAGGTACATTCACGCCCAGCATATAAACCCAGTAGGCATGTAGCAATTTAGAATCATGTGAAAGGAATAGAACACCACTAGGACATGAGGCAAAACCTTTAGAAGTACATTTTAGCCTGTTACTTACAGTTTGATTTTCGTTCCCGTTTTTACGTTGTTAATCTTTTTATGTTGTTTCTCTTGATATAAAACTAAAATCTAAACGTTATATAAATGCAGGTTCGCCACTAATATATCAGCCGCAGATAGCATATGGTTTACTTCACTGACATAGTTTTGCAATTTAATAGTATGTTTACTAGATATATACACATAGCTTAATTTTTTTTAGTGATTCAAGTACTAAATAGGCCACAGTGAACCAATTTGATACATATAGTCTACTAGTACGAACGGCTTGAATACTATAGATGTGCTTGCTAGTACTATAATTTCTATAGATATTAAAAACGTCCATTAAAATAAGCAAGTAGCAAACACATTGCACGCACATAAACTGAGGGTGTGGCGCTTTTGTTTGCTCTACTCCCATTGTTTGCCAATACTAACCTTGAATGCCATTCTGCTGAGGACACAACTTCATAATGGTGTAATATAAGTTTTCTAGTGGGAGACCAATTGAAACAGCCTGCAAATACTCGACTTCAACTTAATGCCTGAGGTGGGACGTTCTTTGATGGGTATTGGATTTCGCAGTGTAGCGTTAGTGCAAATACGTGAATATTGCCCTTTGACAGGGTAAATACTTGTCTCAGTTGGACAGAACATAATCCCAATATGGTTGGCATCAATTCCTTCATATAAAGTTTGACATTGGGAGCATGATGTGACTATAACATATTCTTGCATTCACCTGATAAAAAATTAGCTCAATTGGAGGTATACTTGAAGAATTTATCAGGTAATGAAGTCTTAATCCTTAGTACCGAACTACCGATCCAATAATCTTTCAAACGTTCAAACGCTGAGACAGAAATTTTCCCACAATACAACTGCCTCGTGAGTGGCAAAAATTCAAAACGTAGATTTGAATTGGGTTATTCTCATGTTTGAGAAGGATAAAATATGTTGTTTTACCTTGTTTGCACAACACGACCATGTTTCACGCGGGATCAGTGAGTTCTCACGCTTTTATAGGCACGCCAAGGAAAATACCCATGTGTTACATAATTTTAATACCAGGGTGTTGATGTTGTCTTTGATATGCTGGTCGATAGAAACCGATGAGCGCTCGCACCATTCACGACCCAGGAATAACATTGCCAGCACGCGAAATAAAAAATTATTTCCTGTAAAAATGGTTGAGGCTATGTTAGTCCGTCTGAAGCTTCCACGAATATGATTGCAAAATTTATGTGAATGTACAATAATTGCTGTTTGCGTGACACAGAGTGAACATTGAACAATCAAATAAAGACTCCAAAATTTGAACAATATACTCATAGATATAGCGACATGCAAAACACGAGCATTGCATTGAAATGTGAAATGACATTTTCTTGTACCACCATCGCACCCAAAAAATGGTGCACACAGATTTTGGCAATAGGAATGACCGAACATACATTGCGACACTAAAGAAAGGATCAGTTCATGTTTTCATCGCCAAGAAAATCATCTATTACTTTACAGTGCCGGATAAAGTTCCTTAAAATAAATAACCATTTCTTTATCAGGAGAATCCCCGGAGCCGTGTGAACCAAGGGTAATCATCAAGCGGGAGTTAGTCACCGAGGCTCCCAGACGCAACCCCCCTCCACCGCCGCCCAAGCCTTTCGACCATGCCAAGAAAGAGAAGCCTGACCCCCCAGCGGCGCCGGTGTGCTCGTGTCCAGGACAACAGAAGCCGGCAGGTCAACAGGCACCGGACCAGTCGAAGGCTTCACTGGGAGGCAACGGCTTGCTCTACAAAGAGGTAAAATTCTATTGACGCGGGGTTGGTAGTGTTATATCATGATGCATGTATAATGTAAACATATTATGTAATGTAAATAGTTTCAATTCGTAGACATTGAAGACGGTTACAAAACTGTACGGGAGTTCGTTTCGGTAAATTTTTTTGTCTGAATAGTTGAAGGGTGGGTGGGTATCATACTCACCCTATAATTGCGTAATGCATCTGTGTGTTTAGATTGCTTTCATTCTCTTACTCCATGCCCACGTAATATGCCCCAAAATTTCACCTTTGTGTTCATTCTGTATTGAAAGTCCGCCCGTTACTATGGCGTTCTTTTAAAGCTATAATCACTTTTAGAATTGACGATTTTCATTCATTCTGCGATAGCTTTATTTTGTCTATAGAATGAGAAATCGTACAAATTTGGGTCTGAAAATGTGTATTACGTGTCTAAATCGAGTTTTCAAATCAAGATTCAAATATTTTTTTCCTCAAAGCGGCCCGCTTTGTGGGCGAGTTCTATACACAATCTGATGACGTCATTGGTATCTGTCTAGATACTGTGGCAACCGGCAATGTATGCAGGCCGATCATTCTCTATCCACTGTTTTTATGCACGATTAACGGCAATTTTCTGAGTATCTGTTGTCGAACTGTGCATATTTCCTATATATTCCCGACTATCTCGAGATGTACTTTCAAGTTTGCGTGACAAACAAGAATGCTAAATTTGGCTGATTTTAAAATTGATTCCAACTTTAACAAAGTGTTCAATGCCCCCATCAAAATAATAAAATAAAGAATACTCCACTCCACTCAACAACTAACCTATATTTTATCGTCTTTTAGATTAAGCCGACGACCTTCAAGGCTGGAGACCCTAAGAAGCTCTTCATCCTTGGGTACCAGCGGGTGGGCTCCAGCTTTTTCGGGCAGATGTTCGATGAAAATCCGGAGTTTTTCTACATCTACGAGCCGCTAGATGCCGTCTACACGGAGATGTATGCGACTAGAGGAGGACTGAACATCCCCAGTGACATCACGTACCACACAAACGGCACTCGACGGTAGGGGGAACACCTTCTGGAGAGCCTCTGTTTTATTTTTGAAGTATAGACACACATTTTAGAGTATGTAGATCTGTATCCGATACTGCAAATCTAAAGTTTATTAATTGTACGTGTTTAAACATATACACACGTATATAGAATTCTGATGAATGTAATATTTTTTACTTTAATCACTCCGAATCCTGTATTCCCCAGGACTGTGATGGAGGAAGAGAACACTAAAGTGACACGACTCCTATCGGACATCCTCGACTGTAAAGTTGACAAGCTCCCTGAGGCCTTCATGCTGCACCGTTTCTGGGACTATCTTGTGGATAGCTATATGCCAAGCTGGAATCCCTACCGAACCTGCCTGAACAAGACGGGGATTCTCACGGCGAGGGAGGACTGCCTAGCGCGGCACCTGACGCCCATCTGCCCAAACCGACTGGGAGTCAACCAAACGGATCAGGATGTCTGTCGCAAGATGTTCTCAGAGTTGGAACGATTTGGACGCCATCAAGGGCCAAAAATACAGCCGTACATCAAATACCAGGACTGTGTACACGAAGCCTATGCGAAGGGCACTCAATGTTTCGATTTATACAAGGAGAAATGTACCAAATCGCATTTATGGGCCACGAAAACCGTACGAGGAACCATGGAACAAGCGGAAAAACTAATGGCGGAGAACCCAAACATGCGTTTGATACACTTGATCCGGGACCCTCGTCCTGTTGTGACGTCACGGAGTGTGGACAATACATATAGAAGTGTATACTCGGGCATAGAAACCGTGGAGGGTGGGGACAAAGCCAAAGAGGCCACCATATACTGTGGTACTTTAGTGAAAGACCTCTACTATAGACAAAAACTAGAAAAACTTTACCCTGGAAGGATTATCCAGGTGATATACGAGGATTTCGTGCAGAATCCCGTCGAATACGCCAAAGCTATATACGCATTTTTAGACGAAAAAGTCCCGGACGCTTTATTGCCCTGGATTAAAGCACAGACCACGGGGGAACGCTGGAAAAATAATGCTATGGTTCGAATGAACGCCTGGAAAACAAGAATGACATTTAAAGAGGGCGAGCGGGTTCAAGAGAATTGTAAACAATTTTATAAATTAGTACCGTATGACTGGCCATATTAGGGAATTCTTGTGTTTGTTTATGATCTGTTTGTATGTGATATTGAGATATTGTCTGTGCAATGATGGTATGAAAGTGTAATGAATTGTAAATAGTTTACAAGTGTTCAAACTGTGCACATCGTTAAGTATTTATTCCCAAAAGTATTTCACTTGTGAATCGACGAATGTTTGTGTACATGTGTTGATGGAGCAATATAATGTGGTATTATTCCAATACGTGCAATTTAACCACTGTGAAAAGACCGCGTGTTACTGTGGTTTTGCAAGCGTCTCATTCAAATTTATTAATTCTACATAAAAGTATTCAGACGCCCTAAAGGTCCTTTGGATTAAATGTAAGGTAATTACATCCTTTGAAGGGTAAAATCAATATATTTGTTATAAATTATGTATTAGTTTTCCCCTGAAGATATACATCAGTTGTAACCAAATTAACGTATTTGAACAAGTGAGATTTCATTCCCTCGAAAAATATTATTTTCCAAAGGCATGAATTTTGCCGGTGGGATTCCGCATGTAGCTTATCTTTTGGTGACCTTGAAATTTACCTCAATTGACCGTCATTGGTCAAGCTAAATGTTTATATCGTCCTTCGTGAAGGTTAGATGCAATGTATTTGAAATGAAATAATTTATTGCATGTGAGTGCAATCCTCATTTTTTGAGATAATTGGTTGATATTAAGTATATTATATTTATACCATTTATTATCAGTGGAACTGCCTGTTTCAAATTAAAACGTTTAATGAAAATTTTATATTTTAGATACATAAGACAGAAATGTTAATTAAATAAGTAAGCTATCAGCGTCACGTTTCAGATCTAAAGCTGTCAATATGCGCAGTTTTCTAGTCTTATGCGATGGGCCTTCAATGTCCTCGCATGCAGTATTACAGAGTGTACTATTATTTTAACCACGTGATCAATAACAGTGTTGGGTATTACAATTGTGATCGATATGACTATTGGGGATATAAATGGGTGTGTTTAGATCTGTGTCTTATACACAGAAATTACCAGGAGCTTCCTACAAGTACCATCTGCTTAATAAATCAATTGTTAATCACAACCATTGTCTTTGTATGTGTTGATTTACCTCATTTCTCACGCATACATACATCAGCGCCGATGTACAGTGTAGTACTATTATTGAAACAACTACTCGGGATGTATGTATCAATCTAGCACAAGGTCAAGTAGTACAATATTTTGATGATACCAATAGAAAGTTTTCTTCACAAGATGCACGTGGTTTTCCGGGAGTAGTCTTAACCTCAGTCTTCAACCCAGGTATTCTTTTTATCATAAAATGATACACTGCAAAACCTTTTTATGTGCTTCAGTATTGTATTTGTAGGACATCATTGATGGTATTTTAACTGATTATGTTCGAAATGTTTGAAATATTACAATTTTGGGAGAACTCAAATCAACTCGTGAAATAGTTCCTTTACTTATTCTGGCGGAACTGAGGTTAAATTGATTATACGAAACCATTTATTATGCAAAGATGTGGCTCAATTATCAAACGAGTTTATATTTCGAAAAACAAATTATAGGTAAACATGGTATATATTATCATCAATATACTACACTATATGAATTTGATATTAACTGCTGAAGCACTCGGTTCCTTTAGTTAAAGTACTAGTATAGTGCAAATATGATGTGAACTTATATGAAGACCTCATCGATCTGAGCAAAATGGTCTTTACGGCACGTAATTATCTCAAACTCAAAAGTTACAGCACTTTAGAGACTGAAATCGGAAATTTGCTTTTTCGAAACAATTTAGCTAATTAGTATGCAAATGAGATATTCATGACGTCATCGGGGGAAGCTGTTTTAATTAGGTACTTTGATATGTATTATTCATTCATTTAATGTTATAATTATTCATCAAAACTTATTCCATACAGTTTTCAATATGAATAATCAGCGTTTTCACTTTTTCTGTTGTTGTCAAGGTAACCAGTGACCTGGTATGGCCCATAGCAACCATGGTTGCTAGGGCCAGAAACTCACTAACAACAGTGTATGCACACATAAAATGATGCCAACTCGAGCTCTTTATTATTTTGATTCATAAATAATTGACAGGAAATCTGCAGATAGATTGATTTGGCAGTTAAAGGCCATGGCAACCATGGGTAACTACGGGTATAGGGAATGACTGGTAACCATAGCAACAGTACAGTTTGTGTGGATACTGACTATGTATGGTACAAAATAATATGCACTAGTCAGATCGTAAGAACCTTCAATAAGAATCATCATATCTTGGCTTGAAATATCCTAATTAAAATTTGTTCCCCTGATGACGTCATGAATTCTCATTAATATCTAATTTGCATATTAATGAGTTGCTAAAGCTTTTCAAGTGGTTTCTGTAATGTACTGCTGGAATGGCAGGTTCGAATGGCTGTAACTTTTGAACGGATAGTGATATTGATATACCGTAAAGACCATTTTGCTCAGATCAATGAGCTCTTTCATATAACTTAACATCATATTTGCACTTTACTAGTACTTTGAAAACTCACTAAATCACCAGCGAGTACTCCTATGGAATTAAACCCCTTAAGATACCATCAGGGCGTTTGATTCCATGGGTCCCCACTGATAGGTAAACATGGTTAAACGCCCATTGTCCCACCATAAATTCTTCAAGAATGCACCGGTTGGTAGCATAGATATTGTGTTACCAATGACAACCGACAAATTGACCTTCGTTCGGGACACCGAAACTTATCGGAGGCTATCTTGTACGGGTTTCAACGCAGTAATAGGTTTGAAGGTCATAAACTTCCTCGGTTCTGATGTCTTTATATACTGGACTTCATGGGTACAGTTAACCATTCTGATAAGCTATCGGTATGTCATTGGTCAGGGTGAAATTCATTCAACTCCGAACATAATCAGCTATATCAAAGGGCAGGTAGCACATATATATGGTGGTATAACTCAAATTTCAAGTGACACTTTCATTCATGTATTCAACATAAATTCAATGTACGTAATAAAATACACAATGAATTCAATGTTTGAAGCACACACTTAGCAAAATTGTTCCACAAACTTATACATGTAACAATAACACATGATACATGATATACCGACAGGTTACATGTTTGTGATCGCGTTCTCATCATTCTATAATATGACAACTGATAAGCGACCAAAAACAATAAATACCATCTACTACATGTACGAATATAAATATGTAAAGATATGTCTTGAAGCATTTCCTGTTTATGCTCATTATAGTCAAATCCCGCCCTTACTCGGACCATCTTCGGGCTCAAAACATACGTCAAGATAGACAGTCATAATTGCTGAAGAGTTTCGTGGTATTTCCCTAATATAAAATCATAAACTTGACAGCTGAACAGAAGGAGTGTTCGACAATCAGCCCGTTAGTACCAAGATAATTGAAAACGAAGTTTTAAATTCAGCTTCCTTCCACGGTGCATCCTGGTCATGCTTCTGGGCATACAATTTCGTGTCAATTCACAGGTTCATCGATGTATACAAATAATATGCAGATCCATAGTTCTGAAGAAAAAAAAACCTACATAAAGATCTATGACAATTGGCCAGATAGCATGATTATGTGGAAATATTTCCTGCAACAAATTAGCTTCAATACCCATCTAAAACTACCCACCGTTTTACATGAAGATGATTTAGTTTTCATAAATCTATTTCCATGGATAACTGGAAAAAAATGCTATCTCCATTTTTGTGCAGCACGTACTGTTTTCACTCCGTGGTGGTTTACGTCGTACTCTTGAGACATATTAATTGCTACTGTATAACAATATAATGTGATGTCCTCAACGCCATCAAAACGCACGTACACATACCCTGTGTTAAAAATAGTTATCATAAATGCAGTAAACATTTGCCACAAATATCCGATATCTAGGGAAGCTTATTAGGTATCTAGGGAAGCTTATTCAGTGTCTTTATTTCCAGGTTTAAATATTTATTTCCTGGTTTGAACATTTAGTTCCAGGTTTTAATACTTAATTCCTGGTTTTAATATTTAATTTCGGGTTTTAAATATTTATTTCCCAGTTTCTCTACTTTTTCCCAGGGAGTAAATCATTAGGGAGAAAAAAAGTTAATTCATAAGTAAAAAACGTGAATGTCCCCGACAAGCTTCCCTAGATATCAAAACTAAGTCTTTCAATAAGATAAGAAACATTTGACAGTCAGGTAAATCTATGGAAAGGTGGCAATTAGCTAATTGCTGATTTTCAGAATGGAAGATACGATTGATCAGTCTTTGTGAGAGATCATCAGTTCACTCATCAACTCTAGTGAAATATCTGCTTTTGAAATCTGGACTATTCAATACTGCTTAACTACTAGAAGATTCGGTTAATTCGGAACTCATTAAATCACTTACAAGTACTCATATGAAATTAAACCCCTCAAGATACCATAGGGTCTTTGATTTCCTGCGTGACCACTGACAGATAAACATGGATGGTCAAACGCCCATTACATTCTTCGATACTACACCAGTTGGTAGCATACATATTGTGTTACCAATGACAACCGAAAAATGACCTTCGGTCGGGACACCGAAAATGACCGGAGGCTATCTTATTTGAATTTCAGTTCATTAAAAGATTCGAAGGTCATAAAAAATTGGATGAATGGTCATATACTTCTCCGCGGTGTGCTTCATCGCTTCATCGCGGTGTGCTTCATCTACATTTGATATACTGTACTCCATGGGTACTGCTAACCATTTGATAAGTTACAGGTATTTCAAACTGCGATTGAATTATAGCATATGATCTACATGACACACTGACAGGTTTCATGTTTGTGGCCACATTCTTATTATCTTTAACATGACAGCTAATGCAACCAAGAGCAAGATGCAGCATATCCTACTACACTACGAATATACATATGTGTGAATATGTGTTGCAGCATTTCCTGTTTTAGCTCATATTCATCATTAATCTTGTCTGATGGACAGACAGTCTAAAAATATCGTGACCACAAAGGCTGGCATATATCTAATATAAAATCTTATTTTACCCAAGCTGAAAAAGGGAGGAATGTCGAACAAGGTATTTGAAAACAAAACTGTAATGTAGAAACTTTATTCTGATAATTCAGATCCTTGACATGTTGCTTCCTGGTTGTGTTTCTGGACAGAAGATTTCGTGTCACTTAACACGTTCATGTAATTACAGGTAATTTAAGGTTTGATGCTGTCATTATGCACAGTTTTTTAGTCTTCATTGTTGGGCCTCCAATGTTCTGGAATACAGTATTGCATAGTACACCATTTTTTATCGTGTGTGTATAGAACAACCCACTTAGCTTGTGCTACTTCTTAATATTGCTCGTCCACCAAAAACACACCATTTAAGTTTTTTTTAACAAGAAGAACAACCAGCACAAGCTACAAGGCCCAAGAGTTCCAGGAGCGTGCAACATTACCATCAGTTTAAACTGGTAATTAGAACTATTATCTGTGCGTGTTGTATGTAACTCACATTTCACTGGTATGAACATCGTTTAAAGAGTAGACGTCGGCAATATATTTTTTTTATCCCGTATTGAGATCTGTAATAACAATAATTATCATATTTAATACGATCTTGCTCCGTAAAAGTCCATACTCTGTGAAATCGGGAAATCGATATTAACCTATATTTTTTTCCGATCATGAGCAATTCATTTTGGAACTTTATGCGAAAGGATGTAATTTCGTTTACACCAAAATAAATCAAACTTTAAAATTTCGAGAAAAAAAATGCATTGTTGTATATTATAACAATTATACAGACATAATATCATTGACACAAAACCTGCCACTGATGACGCTATTGTGGGTTTTATATGACTTGTAACATATGTATAATTACCAATATTACAAGATTTTGAAAATAACAATAGAAAATCTAACACGATAACTTTTGGAATAGATACAAAACTCGATAGACATTAAATCCAAAACGAAATTAAATCTTTTCGAGTTAAAAACCATTGAAACGTTTGCATGACAAGTACATAGGTACACCCAATCACAAGCCAAAGGCAACTTGGTTGATGTTATAGTTCAATTATATTCGAAAATTTGTAAAAAGTTCATGTCAAGTATCTTTGATCATAGATGTGGCATTTGCGAGGATCTATGGATACACAAATCAATACGGGAAATTATTTGCAATCATTAGTGCAATATCCCGGTCATGAAATTATGCACCAATCAAGCCGCAAAAACAATACTGCAAATGTATGCAGTTAACCGTAATCAAAACAACCAAAATAAGACCACTGATCGAGGTCATGAGGACTGTGGGATGTGCTCGGGTTTTGTTAAAAGGCGGTTCATTATGATAGAACGAGTAAGTAGTTACCTGTATATACACTATAACATAACCACACACATATATACAAACTGCTATAGTCTATTCGATACTCATTAAATCACTAAAAAATCAAACCCCTCAAGACACCAATAGAGTGTTTGATTCAATGGGTTTACTCTAACAGACAAACATGGAAGGTTAAACGCCCACTATGTTTTTCAATGCTATACCCGTTGAGAGCATGAATATTGTGTTACCAATGACAACCGACAAATTGACCTTCGTTCGGGACACCGAAACTTATCGGAGGCTATCTTGTTTGAGTTTCAATGCACTAATTAATTTGAAGGTCATGAAATAATTGGTGATTCTTTTTCTGCAGTGTGCTTCCTCGGTTCTGGTGTCTTAGATCGACATTTGATATACTTCACTATATGAGTATAGTTAACCATTTGATAAATTATCGGAATTTTACTGGTCAAGGTGAATTTCAATAAATGCCGAACATAATCGGGTTAGTACCGCACAGGGTAAAACTCTCAAATTTCAAGTCACACTTCCATTCATGTCTTCAATATTATTAGAATCAGCTGAAATGGAAAGTTCCGCAATAAAATATATGTTTGAGGCATACACCTGGCATAGTGCTTCCAAAACAATAATATTAGCTGAACTGCAATTGAATAATATCATATGATTGACATGACACACTCACATGTTTGTAACCACGTTCTCACCGTCTCCTAATATGGCAGCCAATTAGACAACCAGAGACAACAAATAACACTTTCTACTACACGTAATAATGTAAATATGTTTCGCCTGTTATTCCGACCATCTTCGGGGACAGACAGACATTATTTCTGAAAAGTGTCGTGGCTGACGAGGGTATTTGAAAGGGGTGATACCTACACTGTAGCTGAAGACGGGAAAGAAGTGTCCCTGAACTAGCTGGCTAGTCACAAAATAATTAACAAAAATCTGATGTCAAAAACTTATTCTGATAAACCCAGTGACTTGACATGTTGCTTCCTGGTTCTGTTTCAGGGCATAAAACAGCGTGACCTAACATGTTCAAGTTCGAAAAGTATGCATATAATATGGAGATTCATTGTTTCCAAAAACGCAATGAAGATGCAATAGAACAACTATAGTGTATGCTCATTGAAACTTCATTTGACAATTCATGAAAAAATCGGAACTATAGCTACAACATTTATAAAGCTTTTTAATTACACACTTACTTTCGACATCATAGTACAATGATGAAATAAATTAGCATATGCTCCTTCTGAAAGTATCTGCAACATGTTAATATGATCACAAGTTCATGACATTATGTCATGAAATAAATTGCACCCCGCCCTCTAAATCCACACAACAATCTATGCTATTATGAAAACCATCCCGTTTTCATCAAACTCCTTTGGAGAACCGCTCATTGCGTCTAATTTTCTGGTTTTTATGCAGCACGTTCTGTTGTCACTTCTTGGTAGAAATATGTTTCCAACACAAGGATAAGAGTCATAACAACAAGACACTAAAGTTTTATGTTGCTCACTACTCTTAGGAACGTGAGACGATACATGAATGTCTACTTACTACATCAATTGATACTTACTGCTTCACATTATAATGTGATTTCCTCGGCGCCACTAGAACACCTACCCTGTGTCATAAAACATAGCTGTTATGAATGTTGTAAACATTTGGTACAAAGTTAAAAGACTGTCGTGTACTTCCCATACCACATCTTTCAATGAGATAATAACATCAGATATTCAAGTCTATGAAAAGGTGGTAGGGACATGCCAATTGCTATTTGATTGGAAATGAAGTTACAATTGACCAGTCTTTGTGAGTGAACATCAGTTCACTCATCAACTCTAGTGAAATTTCTGCTTTTGAAATCCGGACTGGTACACCGTTAATAGCTTTTCCTGAAATCAAACGTATATTTAGTACAAATTCGATATGGAATGATGTGGTTCATTTTTCAAACGATTCTAATTCTGAAAAAATATTCATTTGAATCATTCACTACTGCACTCTTTGATGCTAACTGCTAGAAGTGTCGGTTCATTCGAAACTCATCAAATCACCAGCAAGTACTCATTAGAAACTACAATTAGGGCGTTTGATTCCCTGAGTTTCCTTGACAAATACACGTGGAAAGTTAAATGTACGGCGGCCCAATGCTGCCGTTATTCATGCCTGAGTTAAGAGTAGTTTTGAAATCAGTTTCATAGTTACTAAACAGTTATTTTCAGTTATGAAACTAGTTTCTAGCAAGGCACAAACCCTTTACACCCGGCACAAACGTTTTTAGCGGGGCGCAAACCTTTCTAGCATGGCGCAAACCTTTCTAGCACGGCACAAACCTTTATAACAGGGCATAAATCTTTATAACACGGCACAAATCATTTTAACATGGCGCAAACCTTTATAACAGGGCGCAAACCTTTTTAACACGGCACAAACCTTTATAGCAGGGCATAAACCTTTATAACACGGCACAAACCTTTTTAACTTGGCGCAAACCTTTTTAGCACGGCACAAACCTTTTTAGCATGGCACAAACCTTTATAACACGGCACAAACCTTTATAGCAGGGCGCAAACCTTTTTAACATGGCGCAAACCTTTATAACACGGCACAAACCTTTATAGCAGGGCGCAAACCTTTTTAACATGGCACAAATCTTTATAACAGGGCACAAACCATTTTAACACGGCACAAACCTTTATAGCAGGGCACAAACCTTTTTAACACGGCACAAACCTTTATAGCAGAGCACAAATCTTTTTAGCACGGCACAAACCTTTATAGCATGGCACAAACCTTTATAACACGGCACAAACCTTCATAGCAGGGCGCAAACCTTTTTAACATGGCGCAAACCTTTATAACAGGGCACAAACCTTTTTAACACGGCACAAACCTTTATAGCAGGGCACAAACCTTTTCAGCATGGCACAAACCTTTTCAACACGGCACAAACCTTTATAGCAGAGCACAAACCTTTTTAACACGGCACAAACCTTTATAGCAGGGCATAAACCTTTTTAGCACGGCGCAAACCTATATAGTAGGGCCCAAACCTTTATAACAGAGTAGGTTCCAAATTATTTTCCTAGTTAGTAAACAGTTTTTTTCAGTTATGAAACTAGTTTCTAGCATGACACAAACCTATCTATCACAGCACAAACCTTTACAACATGGGGTTTGTGCCATGCTACAAAGGTTTGTGCCGTGTTAAAAAGGTTTGTGCCCTGCTATAAAGGTTTGTGCCGTATTAAAAAGGTTTGTGCCCTGTTATAAAGGTTTGCGCCATGTTAAAAAGGTTTGCGCCCTGCTATGAAGGTTTGTGCCATGTTAAAAAGGTTTGTGCCGTGTTATAAAGGTTTATGCCCTGTTATAAAGGTTTGTGCCGTGCTAGAAAGGTTTGCGCCATGCTAGAAAGGTTTGCACCCTGCTAAAAAGGTTTATGCCCTGCTATAAAGGTTTGTGCCCTGCTATAAAGGTTTGTGCCGTGCTAGAAAGGTTTGCGCCATGCTAGAAAGGTTTGCACCCTGCTAAAAAGGTTTATGCCCTGCTATAAAGGTTTGTGCCCTGCTATAAAGGTTTGTGCCCTGCTATAAAGGTTTGTGCCGTGTCAAAAAGGTTTGCGCCCTGCTATGAAGGTTTGTGCCGTGTTATAAAGGTTTGTGCCATGCTGAAAAGGTTTGTGCCGTGCTAAAAAGGTTTGCACCAAGTTAAAAAGGTTTGTGCCGTGTTATAAAGGTTTATGCCCTGCTATAAAGGTTTGTGCCGTGTTGAAAAGGTTTGTGCCCTGCTATAAAGGTTTGTGCCGTGTTAAAAAGGTTTGCGCCCCGTTATAAAGGTTTGCGCCATGCTAGAAAGGTTTGCACCCTGCTAAAAACGTTTGTTCCGGGTGTAAAGGGTTTGTGCATTGCTAGAAACTAGTTTCATAACTGAAAATAACTGTTTACTAACTATGAAACTGATTTCAAAACTACTCTTAACTCAGGCATGAATAATGGCAGCATTGGGCCGCCGTATAAATGACCACTGTATTTTCCAATACTACACTCATTGATAGAATGGATATTGTGTAACCAATGACAACCGATAAATTGACTTTCGCTCGGGACACGAAAAGTTATTGGAGGCTATATCTTGTTTGAATGTAAGAATCAATCTATTACCACCAATACAGCCAAATTTTGATGATTTCAATAACAAAATTAACGTAAAACACAATATTTTGCAATAGAAACAAAGCCCGACCAAATATTTAAAAGTTTGAGTTTCAATGCAGTGATAGTTTTGAAGGTCGTAATAAATGGGTATAGGGTGATATCTCTCCGCGGTGTGTTTCCTTGGTTCTGTTGTCTTCAATAGAAGTATATTTGATATACAGTTCTCCATGGGCTACAGTTAATTATTTGATAAGTTACAGGTATTTCATTAGTCAGGATGAATTTCATTCAATTTCAAACACAGCTATATCATAGGGTTACTCGCGTTCAATTTGTATTCAGCATTAATAGAGTGGTTAAATCATCAATTTGCATAATGATTCCACAGACTTATACATGTATGCTAAGCCGCAATTACATATAATACATTCACAAATCACATATCTGTGACCGCATTCTCCTCATTTCCAAATATGACAACTCAGACAACCGAGAAAAAATGGCATATATATCCTACTACACAAACATACGAATATAAATATATGCGGGATGCATCTTGTACCTCCTGTTTTTGTTCATTGTTTTCATATTTGGCTTGTTTATTTGACCATCCTCAGGCTCGAAAACATTTGTCTGATGGACTGACAGAATAGAACTTTCTCATCATTTCTGACGAGTTTCGTGACTGACAACGGCTGGTATTTCACTAATATAAAATCACTTACCTAAGCTGAAAACAGAAGGAGTGTTCGACAATCAGTTCGTTAGTACCAAGATAATTGAAAAAAAGTCTGATGTCGAAATATGTATTCTGATAACTTCCGTTGCCTGACATGTTGCTTTCTGGTCGTGCTTCTGCACGTGCATGTTCGGAATATATGCTAGTTTTGGGGAAAATTATGCAAATTACCCATTCAAACATCATTTAACAAATTATCAGTCAGATCAGATATAATGTTGCACAATATATAATTGTTGTAAAGCTCTTCGACTGTACCATAATGGACATGGCAGCATAACTACGTGGCATAATTATGTCCTGCAACAAATAAGCTCATCTAAAATGCCCCCCCCCCCCCTTAAAACTGCCCACCGCTTTACATGAAGATGAGTTAGTTTTCATCAATCTATTTTCATGGATAACATTTTTGGTTGTTTCTATTTTAATGCAGCACGTATTGTTATTTCCCACGTATTGTTGTTTAAAATACAAGGATCAGAGTCATGACAACAATAAACTTACATGTTTATCTTGATCGATATACACTTGAGAAAGTGAGACGACACATAAATTGCTACTCACTGCATAACATGTTATTTCTTGACAAATGAACTGCCCAAAACGCACTACATACACTCTGCATTAAACCATACCCGGGTAATACGGCCCTGGGCAATCTATCGGAAAATGACATGCACGGAATAAAATTCGAATCCGATTTATGGCCCATGGGCGATCTTTCGGAAGAGCCGTTTTTTCCACCAATACATCGGCGAAATACTGAATATATAAGGGCTTTATGTTAGTTATGAAATGCATGTGTGTACCGGATAGGCCTACATCAGGCAACAGAGAAAGAAATCACACCGACGGAGAAAATTGTGTATCGGTGTCTCTACATGTAGACTATGGAACATACCTCGGTATACTGTACTCAAGACAAAATTAGTTTCAAATTATCATGATTTATGTGAGAGGAAAAGCAAAAGTTATAGTGCTTAAAACTTAAGCACTATAACTTAACTATAAAACTTAACACAGAACTTAATTTTGTGTTAAGTTTTAAGAATATTTGTACTCAAATTTTGAAGCTCATTAGTTAATTTTGAATGGTCACCCCGTTGTGATTTCAAAGACCTATATCATTCTTCGATGTGAAAACTCGGCCCATGTCTGATGAAGCATCTGGATTTTTGATAATCGTTAACATTTTCATCGAAATACGATGAATGAAATTAATCATATCACCGAATATTTAAGAAAAAAATGAATCCGAATTATGGCCCATGGGCCATCTTTTGGGATTTTTTCCGCAAAGATGGCCCATGGGGCCATAGTACGGGAAACCCCGGAACCACAGCAGTTATAGATGTAGTTGTCATAAAATCAAAGGATTGTCCGACATCTAAACGCTAACTTGTTCTTTCCAAACTGCGTCTTTAAATGTGATAACTTTGGACATTCAAGTAAACCCATAAGAATATAGCATTCTCCGCTGTCACTCATCATGTCTTACCAAACATTTTCCACAAAAGATTGTCAAATCTCCAAAACGACTGGAGGTTCCAATGTCTAAATTTGATAATACCGAGTAAGTTGATACCGAATTAATTTTATAAGTTAGCGATATCAACTGACTAGTAGTATTATTACAGCGATATCAATTTACTTGGAAATGCATTGCCTTGTTCAGTCCAAAATTAAATGTTTCTTATCTATTGTCATGGGGACAATGAAAGACTTAAACATTGAACAACTTTTTCCACATGTCACATATCATTGGATATCCTCAATATTTTTACTCATTATGAAATTATTAATTTACCATTATTCCCTCAAATAATTCATTTTGTGATTGGGAATTGCTGATAATGTTTGTTCAACATAACGGCGATTCTTGCAAAATTCACATCCCTAGCGCGTCCTACCCTAACTTAATATTCATCTGCTCATGTTCTTAAGAAATATGAAAATTGGACAAAAATATATTTGTAAGACCAATACATACGAGTTTAAGATTTGCTCCCATTTTTTGCACAAGCTCGCATCCGCCGAATCCTGCATTTTCCGCCCTTGTGGATTTTTATTTCTCACATTTCCAACCTCTGATAGGCGAAAAATTAATCACAGAATTCATCACGAGAGAGGTGGCTTCTGTGGTCTTAATAAATTGGCAATAAATGCTTGCCAATTTAATAACAAGTATAGAATCAAGTTAGGGGGCTACACATGTAGATCCTCAAGTCAAAATGGGCTTGCTTTGCTTCAAAACTTTTGTTACAAAATTTTCAGAGCAGATGCATCATTGGGTATTTAAGTAACATTTATACCGAGGAGAAGCCAGGAACCTTGGAAAGACTATGGCTTCTGGGGCCTGCTCCCTCCCTCCCTCTCTCAAATCCTGGATCCGCCCCTGGAAAATCATACTGTTGAATGTCATTATATCCACTGCGCCCTCTCTTTCTAGAACTAGACCTCAAGGCCTAAAGGCCTTGGAGGCATTTCAGGGTGAACCATGGAAAAAAACCTAAATGCTGATTCAGGAAAAACATGACGAAACTCCCAGACCTATAAGACATTTCTGCAATTACATGTATGTGAAGGACAAACTTGATACCCCAAAGACTATCTGTCTAAAATTGATGAAAAATGCCGACTCGGCAGAAAAAATCCTTAGTACCCTTTAGTTATGTTTGTCTAAGGCGACAATTCCGAAAATGACGTCCGTTTCGCTCTACGACGCACCGTTTCCGAGATATCGACGAAAACGAAAAATGCCGACTCAACGAAAAAATCTAAGGTCAAGGTCAAATGTCATTCATAATACCCATTAGACATATTTGTCAAGGATGACAAGTCCGAAAATAACGTCCGTTTCGCTCTACGACGCACCGTTTCCGAGATATGCATGAGAGCCTCAAGGATGACTCAGCTAAAATTATTTCAAGCCCTAGGTCAAAGGTTGTTCGACGGATCGGCCTCAAAATCAATAGGCTTCTTCCCTGGTGATATATGAACCTCCATGCAAAGTTCCAGTCATTGCCAAAATAATTTTTGAGTTATCGTGAGTAAACCAGAAACATTGATTTCATCCTCAAGGACCCCGGAGCCAGCTCAAGAATAATAGGCTTCTTCTGCGCAACATTTCTCACCAGTGGTGAAAATTTGGCAAAGATACATCAAGGCAAACTGAAGTTATCATGCGGAAACCAAAAGGTGAAAAAAATGTATTTTTTTTCGACAAAACCATACAGGCACTTCTGTTGAAATGCTTAATTCTGTATCCGCCCCTGTGTAGACTGCAGACAAAAAAGTCACTTCAAATTTTAATACGACTTTTTGGAACCTTTTCAGGTCCGAAAACGTGAACGTTATGATGCTGGAAACTAGATTAACGTGAGGCATCCGCAAATCATAATGTTTTTTTCCGTGAATGAGATAACGTGAATACCAGCAATAGCGCAAAATAGTTGCGTATTCCTGAACGACTTGCGGCATCCTGAAGAAACTTATCTTCTGAACCTACCACAGTATACAACACAAACTAACAAAGCGAACACTGTAATACATCTTTGATTCTTTTATTGATAATTTACATATTGTTTTATTACATTGAATATACATTTGCATAACAGTTAAATTCTCGATGTTTTTTTCTGGTACATACTCTGATACGAGTAACATAGAAATGTGAAAGTACTATGTTTGCAAGAGAATAATGATGTTGGTCCCTTTAATATCAAAATATTAAATATGGCATATTTGAAATAATGTTGATATGAATTGATATGCCAATTACAAATTGTCACACTACTTAAGAATTGGAATGTTTTCACAATAATGCCAGGACATTATGATTTTCAAAATATAGTTTTTACAGCAGTCAACACTTAATTTTACATGCATGTATTTGTTACTCTACATACACAAATAAATGAATACTATTTATGAATATTCGTAAATTTCACCATGTATGATATTATTCTCGTCAAATATACATACTACACACATTCAAATTCCGAAGGTTATAGTAGTATTCACATGGGTTTGATGCAAAAGAATTATTAGTTTTCAAAAACAGTTCGTGAGTAGAATAGTAGTTTAAAACTATTTTCTCTGATCACATCATGACCAATTTTGAATTGGATAACATTTTTGTTAGTAATAAATATACTGTACACTTATTTACACATTATAGGTCATGAGAGTGACATTAAACAGAGAACATAGCACCAAGGGTGCTGTAGCTTACCGGCAATCATGTGAATTGCGTGGAATGCTGAATACATATAAATTGTTACACTGACGTTAAAATCTATATGTTAAAACATGTCATAAATGTTGATAGAAACACATTTTCTGTATGGACTTCAATACATATCAAGTTACATCTTGAAAGATTTTTTTCGTTAATGACAAATTTTCACAGACAGTCCACTCAAAGGCAACAAAACTTATACACATCACAAAGGTACATAAGGATAATCTTATACATGATTTTGAGGAAAACTGTCTGAATAGATTTCGAGAAAATGACCACCAAAGGCAAAATTCATTGTTTTATCGACAAAAAAGGTCGTTTTGACCTTTCAAGGTCATTGAAGGTCAAATTTAAGGTCACCACTCAAACCACAACATATTATTTCCCATTTGAATGTGCCAATACTTAGGCTCTATCTTGAAGTGTTCTATGAGATTACTCTGCATAGCTCCCATTATGGAGGAAAACTTGGGTGAATTTTTCAAAGTCCAAAACAATTTTCAATGACCAAAAAAAAAATTTTTAATTTTTTTGCTGGAAATGGCTCAAAACGAATAGTGACTCGATTTGGTACAAAAATTTTTTTTTCGCCGAACCGTCAAAAAATCAAAATGGCCGCCACACGCAGCCTGGCCATTCAAGGGCAACTAAACTTATACATGTCATAGAGGTACATGAGAGGAATGTTTTGAAACAAAAATCTCAAAACTGATCAGACAGTTTTTGAGAAAATGGCCACCAAAGTCCCAAATTGGCAATTTTTCGTCAAAGATGGCCGCCAAATCGGCAAAAACGATTCAATCAAAAAATTAAAAAAACGTTTTTAGATATTGGCCTAAGGTATGTTCTGACAAATTTATGGGGAAATTCATCATGCCAAAAAAAAGTTACAGACCCGGACGGACGACGGACGGATGACGGACGAAAAACCACGATAATAGCTTATCGGCCCAAAGGGCCGGTAAGCTAAAAATTACTTCAAATATGTATACAAGTGCATGAATTTCAAAAACAGTTTGGAGGATATAAAACCACACAAAAGCGACTGTACATGTAACAAAATTCTCAAATTTCAATTTCTGAAGCTTATTTACATGTACATGAATAAATATGAATGCCATACATGTTTATTTTGCAACCGTATTTAGTCGACTTACATCCCCCAAACTGCTAATGAAACCAGATACCGTATTATTATATACATGTACATTAAAATGCATTCTTGTTCATGTTCAAAATTGAACATACAGTCGTATTTTTACCCAGGGTGACAAATTATTGGTATAAAATACAACATAATAGATTGAAAACAAATAAATAAATAACTGCAAACAATTATTATCATTGGTCAAATATGAAAGAAAGATAGCAGAAATACGTAGCTCAATACAAGTACAGTAAGTAGCCTGTCCATAGATCACAATTGCTGTCCATTCCAACTCAGGAAACCACATCCAACAGTTTTGCAAACACTGTTCTATATTACTGTACTTCATATCACATATATGCTTGATGTAAACACATGCTCTTCAAAATACATTTTTTACACATTCAACACATGTTAGAAAACTCAAACTATGCATAAAGCTTTTCTTGTACTCACTCTACCCTTCCAATGAGCTACACGGATTCCCCCACCCCCACCCCCCATAGAGAAAAAAAAAGAGAAAGAAAAACAACAAAAAAGCAACAAAAAAACTCAGTTGGCCGCGACTCTCTTGACGCCGCACTCGGAACAAAACTTCGCGGCAGTCGTAGCATATTTCGTCCCGCACTCATGGCAGAACCGTGCGATTCCAGACCCGCCTCTTGGAATCTGCTTGGAGGTCAGCAGGTCACTGTCACCACTGTGGTAGCCGAGGTCACCGTTCCGAGTGGTGCCCCCGCCTCGTGTTGGGCCCGTGTGTGTGTTGTAACCCCCGCGGGCTGAGTGAGGACTGTAACTACCTCCGCCGTAACCAGGGCTGCCAATCCGAAGACAAAGTCAAGGTTACATTACGTAAGGTTGAGTAATTTCATTATTGCTCTCTTTGTAACATAATTATTATAGGTGAGTTTATTAATATATCACAGTATTGTCCTTGAAAGAAAGGGCAAATCTTTGCATTTACCAAGTACATCATGTCAAGATATATTGCTATAATTCAGGGTTTGGAATAATAATCTATGCCCTATACAGTATAGTTATTTAAATATATTCACCATATATTTACAAGTGTAATACTTCAAGTTAGTATGCTTGGCACTGAGTACATGTAACTAAGTTATATCTTCACATGATTGCTAATCAGAACATAATGCAACAAACAAACGACATGCAATGAATAACGGTGTGAAAAATCTCAAAACTTCTGTGCATGCAACTCACCGAAAAAACATGAACTCAAACATTCCTTGTCCTACACCTCAACCTTAGCCCTACCGCTACCAAATACCTTGGATCTTCCAGCGATAAAGGCGCTAGGTTTTCATAGCTACCAGGTAAGGCTCCACCGAGGGAGCTATCACTATGGTGACTTGTGACGCTGGCCCTAGGCGGGTACCTTCGAGCCGTGCCCCCCGTGGTCCGCTGCTTGGCGCTCAGCTCCCGAGCTTCAGAGTACGTCTCCGCCGTGCGGCCTGTCCTCAGCGCTCTGCCACTGGATGGACCATAGTCCTGGCGGCAGAAATATGTTCAGCTTCTCATCATGGAAAATTATTCGGCAGATGTACACATTCATGGTTTGTTACGATGGATCTTATTCAAGTAGAATCTCGGATGGTAAGCTGGATGCAACTCCTATTATAAAGTTAGGTTTTGAAGTGGGTGGAGAAGTATGTACATTCAACATAAAAGATTTCATGCTCTTGTTAAATCAAAGGTCCAGATGCATGCTTTATTACAAGAGTACTGAATCACATGCATTTATTATGATGAGTTACATGTGTAACTAACGGAGTTGTTGCTGCTGACACCGCCACCAGCGCCGCCGCCGCCGCGCCCGTATCTTGTGGAAGCTGGAAGGTGAGGAGCAAGATTATAGGAGATTAATGTTATAGTTTTCATCATATTTGAAAATTTAATTACATGTAGCATGATGAGGCAGGCAGAATTGATTTCACTTTTAACATCAGCCTGCACATTGCTCAAGACGTTGCTTATACATGTAGTTATTCTTTGAATACCAGTACATGCAAATTATTAACTCTCAAATGTTCGAGTCTGCAAGTTTAGTCTTGCATGAAGGCCGCTAAATGGGAAACTTAACCCACATGTTTATTATTCATGTTAAACTGAAGCATATTATATTGACTACTGATCAATGTAAGGAATTTAAATAAAGGATTTTCAAAATAGCACTAAAACAGAACAATGAATGTTCATATACACCTCAACACTTCAAACCAAGAATTCAAAATCACAGTATACACTCCAATAAGTAAAACTTTCTAAATGGAACATTTAAACTGTGATCAGAGAAAAATTTCCATCCCAGGAAAAATAGAATAAAACAACACTGGTTTCACTTGTGAGTATAAACTTTAGATCTGAAGTTAAGATAGACTTCAATATATCTTTTGCAATTATAAACCAGTTAACTGCCATGTTATCATGGTTATCACCATGTATTACTGGGAAGCTAATTAAAAACACTTAGATATATCCACATATGAACTTATCTAAAACTACATTACTGAACTACAACAAGAACTTAAGTGGCAAGCAACTATGAATATCAAAAATCACTCTGAGCCTGTACCTGATCCGGTTGACCGTGCGCTACCTGTCACGTCAATATCATAATAATAGTCATAAATTTGCATAATTTTTGGCCGATATTTCAATATTTGAGATACAAATATCACAAATATCGTTGAAAGAATGTATAAAAACAAAATTCTAGGTATAAAATCAGATGCAATAGTGAAGAAATTTTAGTAGTTTTCAATGATTTCTACTCGATAGCACATAAAAGGAACAACATGGAAACGTAAAAATTTCCCAGAAGATTTCTGGTACTTACCTCCGCGGTTTGAAGTGGCGCCCCCAGGAGGTCGCCCGGACATGTTGCCATGGCTACTGCCGTAGTCACTACGTGTTCCGTAGCCGGTGGATGTCGGGGAGGTCACTGTCTTAGCCTTCGGCTTGGGAACCTTGTACTGAACATCCATAAAAAGGTTTTTGACTTTGTGCATAATAATACAATGTAAACTTGACTTAATTTGACTAAATACATGTAACATATAGATGTAAATTTATTCAATATCATTTACTAGTGAATGTTCGCTGGTGTTGAACTCAACTTTGTTCGAATGGAGCTTACACTCTCAATTTTACATTTTTACATCTGATTTACATTTCTAGAGTCTAGAATTTTACCGCAGTTCTGGCAGTGGCGCGCTGGACTGCGGCAGCAGATGGCTGTTTCTTGTTGGGCAGTCTTTCATGCTGCTCCTTGCAGAACTTGACGTGACGTTCGTACGCGGTCCGGTTAAAGCGTCTAGCACAGAACTCACACTGCTCGTAGTCTGTAGATATATATACATGTGGCTTCTTTATATGTATCTGTATTTATCACATGCTATGAATTTAGCTCAAACTACAAACAGTAGGAACACACAGTGATTTCCGACAGTGTGATAACCTTTGCCGGAAACATCATGTTTGCACTATTTTTTCTTCACATTTTTGCTTCACATTTCACATATTCACATGCACTTTTCTTTATGTGAAACAACAATGAAAGCACGAGTGTTCTATGACGTAACAATGAAACTTCACGCGATTCAGCCTTAGTAAATATAACCATGCCGAAAACGTACACCCACTGTGACGTCATAATACAAAGTATTTGACGACCGGCTGATCTGTATTATTTATACTGTTTCCTAGCAACGCATATGTTCACGGGTCTTCTACTCATGAGTAGAAGGGTCCTTGAGTGCAATCAAAGATTGTAAGAAGTTCTTGCAATCTCTGATACAATTTCACTTTACTTTACATGTGTTGGGTTTTCAAATATTTCAGAATCATAAATTCATAGCATGTGATAAAAACAAAACCTGTTTCGTGTGTTTTCCAGCACGCAGGAAAGATCTCGTTTGAACTGGCGGAAGAACATCAGAAAGCACTCGACCTTCGGTCTCGTGCTCTCTTGTATTCTTCCGCCAGTTCAAACTCGATCTTTCCCGCGTGCTGGAAAACACACTCACCTAGTTTTGTCATTATATTGTATGACAATGTATGTGTATACTACTGGTATTCTGTATATACTATTTTGAATGTTGGTAACAATTGCTAATCAGCATAATAATTTGATACATGTTTTTATCATTATTACTTTACCGGGTGTATTACTTTACAAGAACATATACATTTATGACCGAATGTATAATGTATATGGTATGTACATGTACATGTGTGATACCATGAACCTATTCATATACAATGTATTTGTATCGTACATGTAGGTTACAGTAAGATGAGGATAGTATACCTGGGTTGATGGTAGGTGGGGGAGGGGGTGGGAGGGGTGCGCCGGTTGCTAGGGCCTTGGACACCCCCTTAGCAGCACGGATAGCCGAGATAAACTCCTCGTGTTGTTGTCTCCAGTTGTTCTTCTTGGCAGGCTGCACCTGTAAAACAAACATTAATGCAATATTGATACATTTTATCATTTTACCTACCAGTACACCATTTTTGACATGAATGTTTGTTTCCCAACACACATGTAGTAACTTAGTACTTTACGTTTACATGCACACGGTGTACAGCTAGATGTATAACATATTATTATCTAAATAATTGAAAATTCCGAATTTTTTTTCCCAAATATAAAAATATTTTTCATTTCATAATTTAAGATTTTTACATTCAACTGAAATTTTATTGCTTTGATCTGCATAACTAACAAATCGTGTATCATGTGTGTATCAAGATGTATCATTGTTCCGAATTCACGTTATTCTTCGTTGTTTGGAAGTGAACACAAATATGTCCATTTTAGGGTTAGCACAGAGTAAATTCATGAAATTTGAGTCATGATCATGTGTATGCGAACAAGTGAACATGGTACATGTATTCACTGACACAGCATTGAAACATTGTACCACGTGGACAATTCTTGATGACAAACTCACGTTTCTCGCCGGCGCCTAGACACGGTTCCAAGGCGAGTGACAACCAATATGAAAGTACAAATGTTTTACAGACATGAGAAGGAAGTATGATTTCACACAGGTAACAGTTACATGGTCAGCGGCTCATGTCAATATAAACCCAGAAATACCAATTAATTCCACCATGTTTATGGACCGGTAAAATGCTTCTCACCAAATATTTGCCGGGAGAAATGAATGGAACTTTGAATGCATGGAGACAGTAGCAATATTTCTGGGTTCACATTTCTGAGTGTTACGGGTTAACTCACTTGCTTTGCTGGGGGCTATTATTGGATCCAGGGACAACCAATATGAAAATACAAAATGTTACAAGCAAAAAGGGGCACAGAGTCAGGACTAATATCTAGTATGCAGAGATTAGAAGCACATGTTAGGCCACAGTTATTTAATTCGCTGGTTAACGGATTCCCTGACCCTTTTTTTTTTAAATTGAAAATAAATATAATTGGTTCCAAAGTACCAAACTATTTATTTTACAACTGACCGTAGTGTCAAGCTCAAAAAATATATACAGTAATTTATCTAGCGCTGGCATGCCTTTAGAGAATCTAAAGCTTCTAGATTCTTGAGAAATGATCATACAAATGTAATGTACAAGTAAATAATATTTATTTTGGGGCGACCGACTGCTCAAAGTGTCAAATTATACTTACATGTATTTTTATATTCCGACCCCCCCGACCCCCCCTCCCGACTCAATTTTTTTTGCTAAATATCCGTAATGCAGCGAATCAAATAACTATGACCTTATCAGGATTCATTATAATGAAGTGATCTGTGAAATGCAACATTTACAAGTAAATGTATACCAGAATATGTACAGAGAGCAAACGATGACAATTTTTGACATCATTTCAAGATGATTTGTGCATTGTAATACATATAAATATCCAAACATACATCCGTAACTGTAGCAGTAATGCACGAGGTATCTAATATGTTCATTCATGTGAATCATGCAGATTTTTGAAGAAATAAATCAGAAACTAATTGCACAAACAATGTATATGTTGCTGAAATCATAAGGTTCAACTGTGATGGACATACAATACATATACAGATGTACATGTATTTCAAACAGAAAAAAAAAACTAGAACACAGAAACAATACAGAACATGTACAAACAGAAGATTAATCCTGTTACATGTACAGTATGTTGTGTATTAAGAGTACACAAGGACTAACATCTGTAAATATACAACAATACACAAAAAATTCAGGGATATCACAAATATGTCATTAAATATTTAACAATCTTGGTTATCTTGGTTGTTGTTTACAGCGATTTTCGAGCAATATCTCTAGGCTTTTGTGTGTAGCATAGTACTAGTATGTACATGGACCAGTTATACACATTCATGCACATGTACCGGTATACATGCATACGCTGTACAGGCTTACAGTCACTTCAGGACTTCATGCAAGCACTGACCGGTTTCCGCTGCGCCCCTCCACCCTTGAATCTTTCGTTCCTCTTGTGTTCCTCCAAATCGGTTCCCTCCGCGCGATGTTTTGACATGTCGTAAACCTTCCGCTTCTTGTTGGCAGTTTTGGCACAAATCGGGCCATGCCGAGCCTTGAAGCACATATGTTTAAAAGCGTATAATTGCATGGTATCAATGGAGAGTACAATCATATTTACATGTATTTATTAAAAGATATATTTTTTTCAGTGATACATGTATCTGCGCAATAAAGAGCACTTGTTGATATACTTATAGACTGTCTTCAGCTTAAGGCAATTAAACCCACTCACATAGTACATAATACAAAATTTTGTACTCAAGTACCATGTACATACATGTACACATACACTGACAAAGTGTACAGTTTGGTACGCACCAGAGCATCGGGGTTGAAGTTCCGCCCGCAGTTCCCACAGGAAACCAGATTCTGCGTCATTGTGCTGCTGAAAGCTGTAAATATACACAAATAATATCAGGAATTTGTGGAAATGGGTTTTCTTTGCATGTTCATGTACATGTATAGTATATCATCGCAGAATGATAAACATTTATACAATGTCAAGTATGTACATGCACAGTGGTCCCTGTAAGATAAGACCCATCTGAAATAAGACTTCCCTGTCTATAAAGACTTTTTGTATTCCCCAAAAAACAATTTAGCATGTAAATGAACCTGTGGAATAAGACTTCCTGTCAGATAAGACCTCATTTCCTCTGCAAAAAGTGAAGTCTTATATCTTACAGAGTCCACTGTACATTCTTATGAGGAAAATAACCACCTTCATCCATTTTCACATAGTTTTGTCTGGATCCATAAAATTATCAGTACACAAGACTCAGCATTCACACACTGTACCGATACAGGAATTTCATGAATTAATATCCACAATTTGTATCCTCAATTCACATGAATATACAGTATTCGAGCCAGTTTAGAACAAACACATGAAGTTATGTGCTGTCCAAGATACTAGTATATGCCCAGAAAATAATGCTATATTCTTAATAACAATGTTTGGTTCTGAAAAAATATTTGCACCACAAATACATATTTATGCCTCTAATTTAGTCCAACTGCTGTGCGATTCCGCTTGAATTGAATGCCGATTTTTTTTTCTGTCAATATTTCTGAGGGTGTGACCACCAAAGAAAATCGCAGGAAACCATGTTACCGATATGTCAATATTTACCTTGAAAAGTCAATATTTTCCAACATAAAATTCCTCAGAAGTGTAAGAATAAGCGCTCAATATCAGCCCATTAAAAGAGCACTCACAAACTTGATATCACTGCGGAAAACTTGCATAATTTGATGACGTTTTGTTTGCCAATGCGCATGTTTCATGGCATGTTTAGACGTTGTTTTTCTTTCTTTTTGTCGTGGTTGGCCATCAGTATTCATGTACATATATTTGGCAGTAACTGTTGCCAAGGCGATTGGACTGGTACATGTTCGCAAACAATTTGCAGTCATTGAAAATGAATCATGTTGTATACAACACACTGTAGCTCTGAGGTACAGGTACATCATGATGTCAGTGTGTCGACTGTATCCTGTAACATTCCATGTATAAATACTCACTTAAACTACACATATACATCTGTATGTTATATTTTTGTTGTACGATTTTTTTTTATTTATCATCAGAATCAGTGTAGGCAATTGCATGTACAATGTATATAATTGAATTGATGTAGAGCAAACCTACAATAAATATGTATAATGCAAGTATTGGTATTTTGTATACCGTACTCATTCCATATCTTGAATTTTCTATTTTTATATCTTCATGTAGCTGTGTAGTCTGCCCACCATATTCAATACAATACATTACATTATGTATCTATTCTTCATGGGTCCAAGTTACCTCTGTTGAGTTCATTCAGGACATGAACTCGGGTGTGACAAGCACATTCAGCGAGCTCAGTGGTCTACATTATTCAATAATTGATTCTTCAACGAGTAGGGCACCTGGCATTGAAAATACCAAAGTAGCACTTATTTCTACATACAAATATGTACATGTAGGTGAAATTCAAAACGAACACTGTTTATTGAAAACAAATGCAGATACATGTATGTACTAGTTCCAATGAAACTGGGTGGACCATCCCAGGCACACAAATACGTTTGTTTGTGGATATATATACTGGTGCATCTATATGTATATCAACATCTACTGATATTTAAATTCCTAAATATATTTTATTAATTATATATATGTGTGTGTTCATGTACAGATTATATGCATCTTTGAAATATAATTAAGAATGCATCTAAGATTATTTTTTATAAATTCTATACCGTATTGGTCCTAATAGTGGCACATGCCCTAATAGTAAAGCGTCTTCTCTTCCAAATTTTTTTTCGATTTTTGTAACCTTGTAATTTACTGAATATCATTAGCATGATTAGAGAATAAAATCTTGGTAGTGTTCCTATCCACAATTTTTATGTTATTTGAATCATAATAAACACGATAAAGGGGACTGAAGGCTATAGGTATATTATTCAGTGATTTTCCTAAATTTGACCTCAAGTTTGACCTGATATTTATGCGTGCTGCTGCAGGAGTTCTTGCCTTGGCTCGCCGTGCTATTATTACATGTACCTGTATGTAGAACCAATATTGAATACGGATTTGTCAAGATGAAATAACATTGTATTATTGCTGGAAATGTATCGCGTTACCAGTTACAGTACATGAACATTGACGGCTACTTTGATGAATGCCATCATAAATGCCCTCTAAGGCTCTGACGGAGGCAATTGACAGTGATTGCCTGCACTTCAGTGTCCATTCAAGTTATCTGACCCTACGAGTATCATGAGTATAAGCCGACAGAAAACATTCCAGGAATCACTGTTATCATCACATACATGTATCACTTGACTGCGTGACGCGGTGATAAGAGTTAACGAGGTTATCTTGAACAACGCCTATCTCATGTACAGTTACGCCTGACATGTATCGGTGATGACAAGAAGGGCCAAATCAACAACAGATACTTGTACATAAATGTAGGCCAGACAACCACGCCAATGTTAAAAGATGTTAGACATACAGAGTACTGTACTGTATCTTATATATTCCAACTGGTACAACATAGTAGTTAGTACATGATGTACTGGTATACGAAATTTCTAAATTTGACACTTTTGAGGCTATTTACTGTTGATAAATTCCTCATGCCTAAATTCACATAGTATGAATGATTCAATTTCTGAATATACACAATTTTTCATGGGCAGATTTTCAAGTGCATTGATTATTATTGGTTAACTATGGATGACACCATGGTGTCAAAACTTATTGATACAATTGAGTAAGTTTATTGCGCGTTTAATTACTACATACATTTTATGTGTGCATATTTTCCTGATATTTCCTCAAATGCCATACTAGTAATTGGGGAAATCAAGATCAAAATCAAGATAATGTTGCATGTGTATTGTACAGTTTCGGTGAACATCACAAAATAAAAATCTTGTTATATTGAAATATGTGGCCCAAAACATGTTCGGGAGCAAATGGACCATGAAACAAGAAAATGCAGCTAACTGCGGGAGACGACATTAGAGCTCGAGCACATCATCAGCACCACGACAGCTGAATGTATCTTACACAACGTTACCCCCCCCCCCCCCCCCTTCTGCAAAAAAAGAAAGAAAATTGAACCACATCATGCCCCCATATGATTCCAATTCATTCCCTATATTATGATGAAACTACGGTGGCTTAGATTCGCCATCACGTTTAATTTACACCCCATTCAATTTCCACCTCGGTGAGAACCCTTCTCACCCCGGCGAAAACCTTCTCACCCCGGCGAAAACCTTCTCACCCCGGCGAAAACCTTCTCACCCCGGCCAGAACCTTCTCACCCCGGCGAAAACCTCCTCACCTCGGCGGAAACCTTCTCACCCCGGCGAAAACCTTTTCACCCTGGCGAGAACCTTCTCACCCCGGCCAGAACCTTCTCACCCCGGCGAGAACCTTCTCACCTCGGCGAGGACCTTCTCACCCCGGCCAGAACCTTCTCACCTCGGCGAAAACCTTCTCACCTCGGTGAAAACCTTCTCACCCCGGCCAAAACCTTCTCACCTCGGCGAAAACCTTCTCACCTCGGCGAAAACCTTCTCACCCCGGCGAAAACCTTCTCACCCTGGCGAAAACCTTCTCACCCCGGTGAAAACCTTCTCACCCCGGCGAAAACCTTCTCACCTCGGCCAGAACCTTCTCACCCCGGCGAAAACCTTCTCACCTCGGCGAGAACCTTCTCACCCCGGCGAAAACCTTCTCACCTCGGCGAAAACCTTCTCACCCCGGCGAAAACCTTCTCACCTCGGCGAGAACATTCTCACCCCGGCCAGAACCTTCTCACCCCGGCGAGATCCTTCTTCTTGGCCAGAACCTTCTTGGCAAGAACAGGGTCAGTTTTGATCACGTGATTTTCCACCGAGGTGAGAAGTTTCTCACCGAGGTGAGAAGGTTTTCACCAGGGTGAGAAGGTTCTCACCGAGGTGAGAAGGTTCTCGCCGGGGTGAGAAGGTTCTGGCCAGGGTGAGAAGGTTTTCGCCCGGGTGAGAAGGTTTTCGCCGGGGTGAGAAGGTTCTGGCCAGGGTGAAAAGGTTTTCGCCGGGGTGAGAAGGTTTTCACCGGGGTGAGAAAGTTTTCGCCGGGGTGAGAAGGTTCTCGCCGAGGTGAGAAGGTTTTCGCCGGGGTGAGAAGGTTCTCACCAGGGTGAGAAGGTTCTCGCCGGGGTGAGAAGGTTCTCGCCGGGGTGAGAAGGTTTTTGCCGGGGTGAGAAGGTTCTGGCCGGGGTGAGAAGGTTTTCGCCGGGGTGAGAAGGTTCTCGCCAGGGTGAGAAGGTTCTCGCCGGGGTGAGAAGGTTCTGGCCGGCATGAGTTCTCGCCGGGGTGCGAAGGTTTTCGCCGGGGTGAGAAGGTTTTCGCCGAGGTGAGAATGTTTTCCCCGGGGTGAGAATGTTTTCGCCGGGGTGAAAAGGTTCTCGCCGGGGTGAGAAGGTTTTCGCCGAGGTGAGAAGGTTCTCACCAGGGTGAGAAGGTTCTCGCCGGGGTGAGAAGGTTCTCGCCGGGGTGAGAAGGTTCTGGCCGGGGTGAGAAGGTTCTCGCCAAGGTGAGAAGGTTCTCGCCGGGGTGAGAAGGTTCTGGCCGGGGTGAGAAGGTTCTCGCCGGGGTGAGAAGGTTTTCGCCGGGGTGAGAAGGTTCTCCCCAGGGTGAGAAGGTTTTCGCCGGGGTGAGAAGGTTCTCACCAGGGTGAGAAGGTTCTCGCCGGGGTGAGAAGGTTCTCGCCGGGGTGAGAAGGTTTTTGCCGGGGTGAGAAGGTTCTGGCCGGGGTGAGAAGGTTTTCGCCGGGGTGAGAAGGTTCTCGCCAGGGTGAGAAGGTTCTCGCCGGGGTGAGAAGGTTCTGGCCGGCATGAGTTCTCGCCGGGGTGAGAAGGTTTTCGCCGGGGTGAGAAGGTTTTCGCCGAGGTGAGAAGGTTTTCGCCGGGGTGAGAATGTTTTCGCCGAGGTGAGAAGGTTCTCGCCGGGGTGAGAAGGTTCTCGCCGGGGTGAGAAGGTTCTGGCCGGGGTGAGAAGGTTCTCGCCAAGGTGAGAAGGTTCTCGCCAAGGTGAGAAGGTTCTGGCCGGGGTGAGAAGGTTCTCGCCGGGGTGAGAAGGTTTTCGCCGGGGTGAGAAGGTTCTCCCCAGGGTGAGAAGGTTCTCGCCGGGGTGAGAAGGTTTTTGCCGGGGTAAGAAGGTTCTGGCCGGGGTGAGAAGGTTTTCGCCAAGGTGAGAAGGTTTTCGCCGGGTGAGAAGGTTTTCGCCGAGGTGAGAAGGTTTTCGCCGGGGTGAGAAGGTTTTCGCCGGGGTGAGAAGGTTATAGCCGGGGTGAGAAGGTTTTCGCCGGGGTGAGAAGGTTATAGCCGGGGTGAGAAGGTTCTCGCCGGGGTGAGAAAGTTCTAGCCGGGGTGAGAAGGTTTTCACCGGGGTGAGAAGGTTTTCACCGAGGTGAGAAGGGTTCTCACCGAGGTGGAAACTGAATGGGGTGTAAATTAAACGTGATGGCGAATCTAAGCCACCGTATGAAACACATAGGCGTACTTCAATCATATTCCTAATGAGTAAACATTTATTTTGAACTCAATGAAACATATACGCCTGATAAAATGATATTGAGCCTCAATAGAATATCCTTAAAATATTGGATACTATGATGAATATCTGCATCTGATATCATGATATAAATAACACATACATAGGCCTTCTGCGCAAATTAAAAGACCAGTTTAAAATAAAAAGGTTTCGCAATCCAGCATGGAACACGTCTCAAGTGATAAAATATGTCAGATTACGGTAAATGTAGTCGTGGTATCGCAGACGAATCGTTGTGTTTACTTCATAACGCCAAAGAAGGCCACACGCAAAGTTACATGTACATGCATGCACAAAATGCTGCACAGAAAATTGTGTGTTCCAAAGTACGCGTCATTGCGGTAAAATTTGCTTTGCATTCTGGGAACGTGAACAGCAGGGACAGCTCGTACTCCTCGTAGGCTTGTTGTGAATGAGATTCGCACGGACTCATTGGTAACCCAACCTTTAGCCTAATGATCAGATGATTGATGTCTAGGTCAACACTGCCACTTGTCAACCTGCTCGATCTAGAATTGATACTACTTGGCCATATCGTAATATACGTGTACTCCCTGCTTATTTTGTACATTATGATTTTACTACATCCATCCTTCCTCTCCCAGCACCTCCATGACCACTTCCCTACAGGATTCTCCAAGATATATAAGTGGACTCAAATCGTTAAAATGAGTCCAGCTTGTCATAATATGTAGCATGTCACTCTTTTGATGTCATAAAGGGCAGTTAAAACCAATCTGCATTATATTTCACGCGTGACAATTCTTTACACGCACTTAAATCGAAGTGTCAAAATCGTCTGATCCGTTCCGGCTTCAAAGAAAAAACCTACATGGCTGAACCTACTGTTAAAACATCGATCGAAAATGCAGGTTCAGCCATGGAGCAGGGTTAGGACGCCGCCGTGATAGGTCGCCGACCTGTAGGGATCGAGGTCAGAGGTGGTGGGGGTGGATGGGCTTTTGTCTTGGAGCTGGAGGCACACACTAAATTCGTCCAAAATAAGCGGGACCTATATCACGATATGGCCCCCTAAAACCATACTTCGTGAGTCCACTCTGCCTCTCATGCCATGGCTGGTCAGGGTGAGACTGCATGCAGTTAGCCGACGTTGCTCCATTTTGAACGTTTGATTTGGGGGGTTCCGTTCAAAGTAATAATATTTTAGCATGCCATGCATTCATGTAGAGCGCAGCGCTTCATAGATGTCTCAGGTCGACCGGAGAGCGCAGTTGTGTGTATGTATGTGTGTGTTGGGGGGGGGGGGGGGGAGAGGGGGGTTTGGTCAGGAGGGGTGCGTGTTAGAGGTGAGGGGGGGGGGGGGGCAGTGAGGGGGCAGGGCAGGGGTCGTCATTAATCATTATACGTATCATTTGCAAGGTTTCTTTTTTTCCGTTTCTGTTTCTTTTTGTAAAGTTACATGTATGAGTGGTTCAACGCACAATTCAAAACAATTGTATTACCTACGTAAAAACTAAGTTGCATTTATGTTGATCGTACAGTCCATTATGGACTTTTTACTCATGACTTTGAATTATGTTATTTTGTGCTTGATGTTTTCGTTTTGACTGTATTTCTGCCATAGTTCTGAATAGGGCTTCAACAAGTACAAAATTTTGTGACCGGTTACTCGTTAGCTTGTAACCGAACCGTAATCGGTTACTCGTCCAAAAATATACAGCTAATATTGTCCAAAGTAACACCTTTTTTTCACAGTTTGCATTTTATCAAATCTCCAGGTCAAAAACGGGTGAAAATCGCGCCTAAAGTCATTTTCACATGGAAATATGCCATATTATGATGAATAAACATTCTATTTGGATCGGAGAGTGATAAATCACTTCAATTCTGTGCATTTGGGCAGAAATTTGACTGATGTAAAGTGTTTTAGGCTGATTTACGTAGTTGCAAAATACGTTCACGATTAACCGGTTACAAAATCTGTCGCCAGTTACACTAACCGAACCGTAAACGGTTAACCGAGTACTTCTTGAAGCCCTAGTTCTAAATAAATTCTATAAATTCATTCAGGAGATGGAATACGGCGCGACATTTCGAACGGAACTCCCCATATCAAACATTCAAAATGGAGCAATTAACGTCGGCTTTGCCCCACGGAACCAAAACAACAAAATTAAAATCTGACAGTTGTCTGTTGTTTTGCAAAACAACAGACAACTGTCGCAAAACAACAGACAACTGTCAGATTTTAATTTTGTTGTTTTGGTTCCGTGGGGCAACGTCGGCTAGGATGGAGTCAGACTATCACGGCTGAACCATCATTCATGTTCATGACATGGGCTGAACAGCAGGGGAAGTCAATGTTCCTGACACACAAGGAATGAGGATCACGATTGTTGTAATTAAAGTATGAATATTCAAACCATACCGTCGTATTCCATGATTGCATCTATCTTGAATGAAACCTCGAAATAAAGTCAAAATTTTCGATTTTTCGATGTTTTTTCTGGCTTCACTAGCAACTGATCCTCCGCAGTGAATGACATTTTAGAACATTATGAAACTATTATAAGCATTAAAAAAATAATACTTTGTTTCTAATGCTTTAGATATATTCTTTTTATTGAATAAAATATCTAAATAAGTGAATAAAATACAGAAATGATTCAAAACATCAAAAATATTCATGAGAAACAACCGTTGCTGTTTCTTCAGTTCCAGTTACCGTACAATTACATGTAAATGTTGAGTTCAATACGGTCGTTCCCTGGTTCCGAAGTAGAACTTCTCATGGGACCCAGAACTGCCCAGAACTGTGACGTAATAATTTCATACAATGTTATACATGTATTTGTATTGTGAAATAAGGAATATACTTTCTATTTCTATGGAAAGATGAGAGCAAAATCAATAAAAATAAAAAAAATGTCAGCGAATTACATAAAATGCATATAGTTCAGACAACAACACCAGGTCCCCTTGGAAAGTCCCATTTATATATGTTACAATATTAGATTGTGTAAAAGATAGCCTCAATTATTTCCATGATATTTCCCGCCTAATCTTAGCCAGACAGATAACTAGGGCTTGTTTGATTCGGCATGACACATATCGTGCCGTGCAATGTGCCATGGTTATTGTCACGCTGAGATAAATCAAGTTGGGATTATCACTCTTTAGATGAGGAAAAACTCGGATATTTCTGAAATCCGAATATGGCATCTCCTAAATTCTTAATACCAAAATATACTCAATAACCAAAATAACTCATAATCACGCACTTTTGCTTGATGTAAGCTGAGTTCTAATTCTACACGACATCAAATACATGTATACTTTATTTGTTTGAGAAGGATATCCCACAGCAGATGCCACGAAAGGTCTTCTCTGTACGTAATAAACCTGTGAATCTATTAGTCTTCAGCAGTCTTCTCTTCTCTGAGAAATACTACGAAATATACCACCAATAGAATGTTACAGTATCTAACATTCGGACACAAATATGAGAGGTATAACTAGAAAACAGGCAAAAGGAAAGACAATGACAATACGCTAAAATATTTAGGAGTTGATCACGGGGTCGCGAAGTTGATCAAACCGTTGAACTCGGATGGTGAAAAATCATCCTGTCCTGGATCACATGAATATCTGGCATTACTCGGTAATTTCTGTAATGGACCAATGGCTACCGAGGGCAGAACAGGAGCTTCCATGCGTGCACGCTCAAGTAGTCATGTGACATGCTGAAAAACCATTGAGAATGAAGGAATGGATATGTAATGACAAAATGTGGCATTTTGCAGATACATTTGTGCAAAAACCCATGGGTTTATGGGTTTCTGATTTGTGTTTATATCATATATTTAGTCCATACAAGTCGAGTTCTTGTCTTCTCTGATGTAAATGCGATGTATATATGTGTGTATTTATCAATTAAAGTTATGCATAAAACGGCTGATTCAAAGCTCCTCACTTCTGATTGGTCCAAAAATGTTTACGTTTTCAGACTTCGGAAACATTTGGCGTGAGTCTCTAGCTGTGAAATGGTCCATTCTTACCTATCCTAACGAAAGTGATTTTGCCCGAACTGAGTTTACACTTCCCATGACTGATATACTTGGGTGAACTCAGTATGGTAATAACTATAATAATATCAGACTGATAAAAAATATGGTTTTAGAGGACTGATTGTCAATCAATTGTGAATGAAAGTAAGTATCAATCTATTACCACCAATACAATCAGATTTTGATGATGCCAATAAGAAATGTAAAATATATTTTGCAATAGAAACAAAGCCCGACCAAATAGTTTGTCTAAAGACACACTTGCGTCATCAGGGGCAGACAGTGTGTTGAATGTAGTTGTTTCTACTGTACACCTGATGGAAATCCGAAACTAACCCCATGGAATAGATACATGACAAGTACAAAAGTACCCAATATATTAGATGAGGAAAAACTCAGAAATGATTTACAGAAATGATTTAAAACATCAAAAAAAAATGTCACTTCGCGAGCCTAAGCACGCCATTGATCTGATAAATACTGATATGGTAACTGAGCAGCTGTCCCAAAATTAGACCAAGGACTGAGAAAGGTTACCAGAGAAATGTACAATGTTAAGCTCTCGAGGTCTGAAAAGGCATTTTTTTTCGACAAAAAATTACTGTTTTGACCTTTCAAGGTCATCAAAGATCAAATTCAATGTCACCACTCAAATCGTCGTATATGACTTCTTGTTTGAAAGTGCCAAGAACTAAGCTCTATTTCATTGCATTTTAGGAGTCCAGTCTATACTGCTCCTATTATAAAGGAAAATGTGGCAAGAAATTTTTTCAGAGGCAATTTTTTTCTTCTACTGGAATGGCTAAAAATAGATAGTGACTTGATTTCAGACCAAATACTTTTTTTTTCGCCGACCCAGCGGAAAATCGAAATGGGTGCCACAGGCAAACCAACGAATAAGGGGCAACGAAACACGTTACAAAAGTACACAAAGGGAATGCACTATTGTTACATGATTTTAACAAATATTGTCTGAACAGATTTTGAGAAAAATGGCTGTCAAAAAAACTGGAGGTCAAATTCAAAGTCACCATTAGAACCGAAAAATATGAGTTCCTATTTGAATGTGCCAAAAAGCTCTATCTTGAAATGTTCTAGGAAATTACTCCATATAGCTCCCGCTATGAAGGAAAAGTGGATGAAATTTTCCATAAAAAGCTCTGAACAAAATTTCAATAGCGAAACACTTTTTTTGGGCTGGAAATGGCTTGAAACAGATATTGAGTTGATTACAGCCAACATATTTTTGTGACTCAATTACAGCCAGCCCATCGAAAAACCAAAATTGCCACCATGCGCACACTGGCAATTCAAAGGCGACGAAGTTAAATACATGTCACAAAGGTACATGAAAAGAATCTTTTGAAACAAAAATCAGAAAAGGGCTGCCAAAGTCAGAATGACCATATTTCGTCTAAGAAGACTGTCATTTTGAAAAAAGCAAAAAAAAAAAATAAAGTTACCTCACTCTTGAAATATTTCTAGGCATTAATGTGCAAAGTTTCAAAAAGATTCACGGACGATGGACAATGGATGGACGGACGGACGCACAGCCCCTACAATTGGTTATCTGACCAAAGGCTCAAACATAGTAAAACTTACCTTTTTGGAATGAAAATATTCAAGCCGAAAGAAAGACAACGTTTCAAAGCATTGAGAAGCTGACGAGCATGTGACTGCATGGTTTCTAGTTCGTTTCTGGTTCAGTTTGCGGTCTTTGAGTGGCTTTAAAAAATATATATTTATTGCAGCCACACCATATATATCATGTACAATCATTACACATCATAAAGGTAGATTCCAAATACATGTATATGACGAAGATTCCTTGAGTGGCAAGCATGTCTGTCTTTATGCCATGCTTTGAAGGCCAGTACGTCTCGTTCCGGCTGAATTCTGGTTCAAGGTTAACGTTCGGAGTTTTTAACTCGAAACTCTCAACTCGCAAACTGCAATCACCATTTTTCTTGTATTTGCTGCAGCGGAGTAGGAAGTAAGTTTTATTTACTTCCGGTCTTCTGTCAAATTTGTATGCATGAATTATCCAAACAACGGTTTTCGATTTTCCCCCCGAAGTTTGCATGCATAATATTCCAGGTTTGCACACATGAAATTTGAAATGTACACTTGTTTCTGTGTGTACTTATACGGCTCGCTCAGGCTGTGTTCACGGATTATCGGATACCCTAAATTAGGATAAGGGCGGTCCCCTCACTCAGAGTCAGACACTGGCCACTGGGCCGTGTAGGTACTCAAGTATTCCCTTCAGAAAAACGATGTTGTTGTCTACCATATAGCCTTTGCCAAATTCACAGTTTCATGTCGGCCCAAGTGTACGTCTGACCTTACTGGCTGGTCCCATATATGTTATCGTGTAGTGAGAATCAGTCAAACCGTAGACGCATAGTTGGTAATTAAGGGCTTAAGTCAGCCCGATGGACGCTGACTGCATGCTGAGCCAGTCTCTAAAGTAACTTTTATCCTTTTTCGACATTGCAGATAACTGACTAGGAATAGAATTCAGCGTGATGGAGTTTGCCGAGTTGATTCAGATACCTCGCGTGGAAAATGTCACACTACATCGTTACCATTCCCCTCCAGTAGAAGGCACACTGTGTATCACTGGGCATCACATCATTTTGTCGTCACGGCAACAACAGAAAGAAGAACTTTGGGTGTGTCCATAAATGATTGCTTGCTGTGCTGTATGCATTGATCATATTCATAATCATCGTTCATTAACTGAAGCACCCGATAATGAAAAAAATCCAGCGAAGAAAATTGATTATAAATCATGGTAATTTCCATTTGTAGTTGCTGCACAAGAACGTCGACACGATTGACAAGAAGATCACTCAGTCTGGCGGAACTGTCTACCTGAAATGTAAAGACTTTCAGATCATTCAGCTCGATATCCCCAATCCGGAGGAATGCGCGAAAGTTGTCATGTCAGTTGATCAACTCTCCAATGTTGGTACGTACTAAAGGGCAAATTAATAATGTTAAATAAAGGACTGATAAATCAATTACCGGTACATACTAATGATATCAGAAATTATAAAATAATTTTTTTCAGTTTTTGTATAGACCATTCCACTTTTACCAAGACTTCAATTAACTGAAATGAATAATTATAATTATTACTAACAATTTTGTATTTACTCCTTGACAGAATGCACAAGTCTGTCATATCCGTTCTTCTACCGGCCGATGTTCGATGTATTGGAGGACGGTTGGCAGGCTTTTCCTCCTGAAATTGAGTTCAACCAGCTGAAAAAATACCTTGGGGCAGACTGGAAACTCAGTCGAGTTAACAGTGATTACAGTGTATGTTGTAATTTGCGTAACTATAGCATACCAGTACTAATCATGATGATAACAAATAATGTGATTATTCAGTTGACTTCCGTCAAATTTACAGTTAGGTAAACTGATATTTTGGATGCTATCTTTCTTGTCTCAAGTATGAGATTTCAAATGTACATGTATTGAATTGTTAACCCACAATTACAGACAATTTTCATCGTGTATTATGGTTTGTTTATTACCAGATATGTCCGAGTTACCCAAGTCTAGTCATAGTTCCGAAGTCGGTTGATGATGAGACCATAGCGATTGCCTCAACATTTCGTCAGGGTGGGAGATTTCCAGTTCTCAGCTACTGTCACAAGGAGAACCAGGTCTGGTACCAAGGTTACTGGTCTCTAATAAATGATACAGATCACCAATAAATATTCATGAACATAGAACATGTCATAACTATGGTTGGCATTGCTATTGGTTAGCTGTATGATTAACGCATACATGATATTAGCTATGTTTGACATTTGAAGGACATATATCTATTGGTTACCATGGTTATACTGCCCAGATGGTGATGTTACGAAGCTCGCAGCCTCTAACGGGACCTAACAACAAGCGGTGTCGAGAGGACGAGAAGCTCCTAAATGCAGCCCTCGGGCTCGGCCGGAGAGGGTACATCCTCGACACGCGGTCCCCGACACAGGCCAAACTAGCCACCGCTAAAGGTAGCATATCTGTATGGGCTACCAGTAGATCATGTTAAAGTTGAAACTGTTCATTCATGTAAGCAGAATCTACCAAGATGAAAGGTTTCTAATCCAAGTGAATTAAGTAAGAATTGCCAATAATCATGGTAATTGCGTGTGCAAAAATTGATTAGAAAAATATTTTTTTTAATGAATTGTTTGACAAGTTCAACTGTGTACATGTAGTCCCAATTACATTGAACACAACTTGATAAGAACACATGTCATTGCTGTTTAACCTGAATCTATAGGTGGTGGGGTAGAGCCAGAGCTGCACTACCCACAGTGGAAGCGACTTCACCAACAGGTCGAGAGACAGACCGTACTCCACGAGTCTATCATCAAACTCATGGAAGGTATGTGGATGGTAAACCATGAAACAGAAATCATTTTTCCTTGAAGAGATTTGTAAAGATATGAGCATACATTTATCATGGACTGTTTTATGCTACTAGAGTATCTGCACTCATAGGCCTAGGGATAGGTATTGAGATTTGAGAAAATGATGTAGCACATATGATAGTGAGTGGTCGAGTATATTACCTCCTTCAGCCTCTGATATAAGCTTATTACATATGCATGTACATTGTACTCTCCATTCCATATTTTTCTCTGAAAAATGGAATACTTGGAATTCTTTACAACATATATTACAACATGTATAACTCCATAAGATAACCCAATTACAACCGCATCCCAGGATATATATTATGGTATTCTTATATGAAAGATAATGATCTCCGTTATCCCACCATTGCCAGCGAGTGTGGACAGTGGTATCAGCTCAGACAAGTGGATGTCGAAGCTCGAGTCTAGCGGCTGGCTGGGACATGTCAAGGACAATCTCACGTGTGCCTGTGTGGCCGCTCAGTGCATCGACAAAGAAGGTATGGCACTCATAGTTGCTTTTGGCAGGGGCAGATGTCATTAAACATGTTAGAATTGGGGCCAAAAATATTAATTTCTTTCATACTTTTATGATGAAACAAATTTATTTGAGTCATGTTTGATTCCTTTCCTGTTTCTATCTGCAATATCTAGTAAGTTTCGCCTGTTCTTGAATGTTCCCAGGAGCCTCTGTGTTGGTCCATGGTACAGAAGGTACAGATTCCACCCTGACGGTGACCTCCCTCGCACAGATCGTCTTGGACCCCGACTGTCGCACCGTTCGTGGGTATGTCTAGTAGTAGTAGTAGTAAATTTTTTTGGTCTAGTAACCATGATAAGCATGGTAACCATGGTGACCTCGATACCTGTGTCTTTGGCCGGTGATTGAAGTCAGGTTCCATGTTTATCTCTTTCTCAATATAGAGAATGCTATGGGCTATTGAACCAATAGGTCAACTGCATATATACAGGGTACATGCATCTGTAAACTTTTGTACATGATAAATGGTAACAGGAAAACCAGATACCTAAAATATTTGATGCTGAAGAGAAAATCACAAAGTAATAGTACACGTAGATTAATTATATTGAAAATAAACTGGCACATGAGAGGATCTATTCCAGTTTGAAAGTATGAAATGGTTTTTGAGTCAAGATCCCAAACCTGGACCAGACTCAAACATTATGAAGGTCTTTATTTTTCACCACAAATTAGCAATATTGAACATGTTTAATGACTGTCTCTAAACGTACCAGTTTCGAGGCGTTGCTGGAGCGGGCGTGGTTACAAGCCGGTCACCCATTCTCTGATCGCTGTGTCAAGTCGGCGTTCGCCACCACAAAGTCACATCAGGAGGCCCCTGTGTTCCTACTCTTTCTGGACTGTGTCTGGCAGGTATGGAAAAATCTTTCACAACAAAAGTGATGATATTTTATTTAAGGTTATAATTTTTTGTTGTATTTGTGCAAAGATGGGTGATTGAGTATAGTTTACAGTTCAACAATAAATTGTGAGTGTATCATAATGGTCCATCTTTTATAATGACATAACAATAGAAGTTTTGCATCATGAATGAATTCTTGTACGTGATCCAAAGTTGCATTGAATGTCATACCGGAGAGCATTGAACATAATCCTCTGTTAAAACTGAACATACATGTACATTTTTGTATTTCAGATATGGCAACAATACCCATGTTCATTTGAGTTCAATGAAGACTTCTTACAAATTCTGTTCAAACATGCGTATGCATCGCAGTTCGGTAAGTAATCACTGTTCATGGTTTTGGTATTATGCCTGTAGTATTTGCATACTCACATTTGTACCATAAAATACACAAAATATATATATTCCATGAACGTACAATTATGTATTTCTTTCTAGGTACATTTTTGTGCAATAATGAAAAAGAAAGAACAAAGGTCAAACTGATTGAGAAAACTATGTCATTATGGTAGGTATATTTGTGTGACGAGATGTTTGTGCGAGTATTATGCATGGTAAATGAATAAAAACAAACATTGTATCTCCTGAATGAAAATGTCTATTATTCCCCACAGGACGTACATAAACCGGCCTGAGGTGATTGAAGTGTATTTAAACCCACTCTATGAACCAAACAATGCAGTCCTTTGGCCATCAGTCGCACCACAGAGCTTGGTAAGGCCAGACAAAAAATTGTACTTGAGAATTTCCGTAGATTCATAGATTGAAATTGTATGAAATTTCACTGATTCCTGTTTAGGAGACAGAATATAGTTTAGACTTTGGAGATATGTATACAAAATGAACAATAACCCGATATTCTATTTGGTTTTATTTTGTTGTATCTACAGCGACTATGGAACGCCCTGTACATGCCATGGCAGAAAAACCTAGTCGCGGAAAAAGAAATTTGGCAGGATATTGGGCGAATGAAAGAGCATGACAAAGAACTAAAGACTAAAGTCATCAAACTCAGAAAGTAAGCTAAAAGTCTGTTGATAAACTTTCAACCACAATTGAACGTTTAATATAACCCATGATTATGAAGAATTTATGATATATAATCACACAATATTTTAATACAGACTATCATGAACTCTATCATGATAGCTGGACTTAAGTAACACATGCACAAAGACCATTTCGTTATGAATGTAATAAAATTTGGACTTACTTGTGTTTATCTACATTGTGAAAGTGAAAAAAAAATTAAAGAAAGTGTGATTCATCATCTGACACTTACTTATGAAATGTATGACGCCTATATTTACAGACATCTGGTGAACTTGGAGCGTGAAGCAGTAGATTTGGGACTGATACCGATGCCAGGACAGTAGCAAGATTGCCACATATCAAAAAAAATAAATCCTACATTCCTAGCCATAACGAAAGGTCAAAAGATTAACATCACTTGATTTTCAATTCCCACCTGAACATTTTGCTTCCTACATGTATTTGAGCATTATTATTGTTGTTGTGTATTTTGATCAAATTTTGATATAATTCTGTTAGTAATGACTCGTGTTATGGTTGAGCTGAAATATACACTACAAAGGGAACTGGTGCAAAAAAGGTATATTTTATGATAAGAAGTGAACGTGAATTACTGATAACTCCCATTTCATTCCATTATGCTATGACATCCTAGTCAATGCACTGCTTTATCTAGAATGTCTTGAATACATAAGTTTCTGATATCCCATATGAATTCTACATAGCAATAACATAGTACAAAATATTTTTCACTAGACGCAACATGACTGCATCAAGGTTGAGAACAGTATGAATCTCCATGTGTGTTATAAAGAGTGTTATTCGATGTGTGTTCACTGGCGTACAACTACGAAATATATCCATGTGATATAGTGTGTAAAAAATGTAAAAATGCATTTTTGTAACTTTGCATGTACATGTGATTCTAGTCAACTTATGATGAATGGCTGTGTAACAAATTATGTGTGACCAATATTTTACTTTCTTAATGCATTGGACATATATGTTGTAAACTGCAATAAATATGGTGAAATATTTGTTGAGTTCAAAATCCCAGAATGGTCAATCTTTAGGTTAACTGACCTTTGACCTCATTTTCAAGGTCACAGGACAAAATGGCTAATATCTCACTTATTGTCGATTTTACAGCTTAGGAATCAATGTGAACATATATGAAATGATGTATGCTGAATATTCTCGTGACCTTGAATTTGACCTCTGACCTCATTTTCAAGGTCGAGACCACAAAATGGCTAATATCTCACTTATTATCGACTTTACAGCTTAGGAATCAATTGTGAACATGTAGAAGATGATATATGCTGAATATTGCCATGACCTTGAATTCGACATTTGACCTCATTTTCAAGGTCAAAGTGGCTAATATCTTGTTCCTCTATTGACTTTATGGCTTGGGAACCAATTGTGGACATATAGAAAATGATATATGCTGAATATTGCCATGACCTTGAATTCGACATTTGACCTCATTTTCAAGGTCAAAGGACAAAGTGGCTAATATCTTGCTCCTCTATTGACTTTATGGCTTGGGAACCAATTGTGGACATATAGAAAAAGATATACACTGAATATTTTGAACTTGAATTTGAACTTATTTTCAAGGTCAAAGCACAAAATGGCTAATATCTTGCCTATTATCGACTTTACAGCTTATTATTCGATAGTGAACAAATAGGGAATGATATATGATGAATATTTTGGTGAACTGGAATTCGATATTTAACCTCAATTTCCATGTCAGAGAACAAAATGGCTAATATCTCGCTTATTATCGACTTTACAGCTTAGGAATCAACTACGAAAAGGAAATGATATATGCTGAATATTCTCATGACCTTGAACTTGATTTTTGACGTCATTTTCAAGGTCAGATCACAAATGCCTAATATTTCACTTATTATCAACTTAACAGCATAGGAATCAATTGTTCTCGTGACCTTGACTTGACCAATGACTTTATGTTAAAGTTTCCTTTGACCTTATTTTCAAGGTGACAGGACAAAATGGCTAATCTCACTGATTGACTTCATAGTGTGGGAATCAATAAAGGACATATAGAAAATGTTATACGCCAAGTATTCTGCCACAGGACAAAATTGCTAATATCTCTCTGTTTATTGAAATTACAGCTTATCAACTGTGGACATGATATATGCTTAACATTATATATGCTGAATATTCTCTTGACCTTGAATTTAACCAGTGACCTGGCTAACATCTAAAATATTAAACATATATTGTCCGGTAACCTATCTTTGGCCCTTGGCCTAATTTTAGGTTACCGGACCTATGGTCCGATAACCTGTTGGCGTGGCGTTGCGTCCGTCGTCCGTCGTCGTCGTCGTCCACATTTTTATCTTTTTTGTTTACGGGCGAATTTTTCTGAAATTTTGCACAAAAATACTTAAAAATAATTCAAGAAGGAGGTATTTTTTAGTTTTTTGATTTTCGCATTTTTTTCAAAATGGCGGCCGTTCTCGACGAAAAATGCCTGATTTTGGACTTCGACGGCCATTTTCTCAAAATCTGTTCAGTAACTTTTTTTCTTTTTGATACATAAGACTCCTCATATGTACTCCTATGATGTCTATAAATTTCGTTGCGCTTGAATCGCTCGAAGTGGGCCATTTTGGCCTAAACTCGGCCCAAATGGGACTTTCCCATGTTAAATTCTCCTATGCTTTATAATGGGACACATTATGCCTAATATCTCACTTGATATTGAGATTAGAGACTAGGAATCAATTGTGGACATATAGGAAATGATATATGCTGAATATTCTCGTGACCTTGAATTTGACCTCTGACCTCAGTTTCAAGGTCAGAGCACAAAATGGCTTATATCTCGCTTATTATCGACTCTACAGCTTAGGAATCAATTGTGGACATATAGGAAATAATATATGCTGAATATTCTCGTGACCTTGAATTTGACCTCTGACCTCAGTTTCAAGGCCAGAGCACAAAATGGCTTATATCTCGCTTATTATCGACTCTACAGCTTAGGAATCAATTGTGGACATATAGGAAATGATATATGCTGAATATTCTGATGACCTTGAATTTGACTTTCAACCTCATTTTCAAGGTCACAGGACAAAATGGCTAATATCTCGCTTGTTATCGACTTTACAGCTTAGCAATCAATTATGAACATATAGGAAATGATATATGCAGATTATTGTCATGACCGTGAATTTGACCTTTGACCTGATTTTCAAGGTCACAGGACAAAATGGCTAATATCTCACTTATCGATTTTACAGCTTAGGAATCAATTGTGGACATATAGGAAATGATATATGCTGAATATCCTCGTGACCTTGAATTTGACCTCTGACCTCATTTTCAAGATCCAAGGACAAACTGGCTCACATCTAGCTCCTCTATTGACTGTATGGCTTGGGAATCAATTGTGGACATGATATACAAAATTATATACATTGAATATTTTGATGATCTTGAATTTGACCTTTGCCCCTTCATTTTCAAGGCCACAGCACAAAATTGCTAATATCTCTCTGATTATTGAATTTACAGCTTAGCAATCAACTGTGGACATGATATATGCTTAATGTTATATATGCTGAATATTCTCTTGACCTTGAATTCAACCAGTGACCTGGCTAACATCTAAAATATTAAACATTGTCCGGTAACCTATCTTCGGACCTTGGCCTAATTTTGTTTATGGGGGAATTTTTCTGAAATTTTGTACAAAAATACTTAAAAATTAATCAAGAAGGAGGTATTTTTTAGTTCTCATTTTTTCATTTTTTTTCAAAATGGCGGCCGTTTTCGACGAAAAATGCCTGATTTTGGACTTTGGCGGCCATTTTCTCAAAATCTGTTCAGTAACTTTTTTTCTTTTTGATACATAACACTCCTCATATGTACTTCTATAATGTCTATAAATTTCGTTGCGGTTGAATCGCTCGAAGTGGGCCATTTTGGCCCGAACTCGGCCCAAATGGGACTTTCCCATGTTAAATTCTCCAATGCCTCATAATGGGACACATTATGCCTAATATCTCACTTAATATTGAGATTAGAGACTAGGAATCAATTGTGGACAGATAGGAAATGATATATCCTGAATATTCTCGTGACCTTGAATTTGACCTCTGACCTCAGTTTCAAGGTCAGAGCGGCCGTTTTCGTCGAAAAATGGCCAATTTTGGACTTTGACGGTCGTTTTCTCAAAATCTGTTCAGTAACTTTTTTTTCTTATTGATGAAAAACACTCCTCATATGTACCCCTGTGACATGTATAAATTTCGTTGCCCTTGAATCGCTTGAAGTGGGCCATTTTGGGCCCAAACTCGGCCCAAATGTGACTTTCCCATGTTAAATTTTCCTATGCTTTATAATGGGACACATTAAGCCTGATATCTCACTTAATATTGAAATTAGAGACTAGGAATGAATTGTGGACATATAGAAAATGATATATGCTGAATATTCTCCTGACCTTGAATTTGACTTTTGACCTCATTTTCAAGGTCACAGGACAAAATGGCTAATATCTCGCTTATTATCGACTTTACAGCTTAGGAATCAATTGTGAACATATAGGAAATGATATATGCTGAATATTCTCGTGACTTTGAATTTGACCTTCGACCTCATTTTCAAGGTCACATGAGAAAATGGCTAATATCTCGCTTATTATCGACTTTACAGTTTAGGAATCAATTGTGAACATATAGGAAATGATATATGCTGAATATTTTCGTGACCTTGAATTTGACCTTTGACCTCATTTCCAAGGTCACAGGACAAAATTGCTAATATCTCGCTTATTATCGACTTTACAGCTTAGGAATCAATTGTGAACATATAGGAAATGATATATGCTGGATATTCTCGTGACCTTGAATTTGACCTTTGACCTCATTTTCAAGGTCACAGGACAAAATGGCCAATATCTTGCTTATTAGCGACTTTACAGCTTAGGAATCAAATGTTAACATATAGGAAACGTTATATGCTGAAAATTCTCGTGACCTTGAGTTTGACCTTTGACCTCATATTCAAGGTCACAGGACAAAATGGCCAATATCTTGCTTATTAGCGACTTTACAGCTTAGAAATCAATTGTGAACATATAGGAAATGATGTATGCTGAATATTCTCGTGACCTTGAATTTGACCTTTGACCTCATTTCCAAGGTCACAGGACAAAATTGCTAATATCTCACTTATTATCGACTTTACAGCTTAGGAATCAGTTGTGAACATATATGAAATGATATATGCTGAATATTCTCGTGACCTTGAATTTGACCTTTGACCTCATTTTCAAGGTCACAGGACAAAATGGCCAATATCTTGCTTATTAGCGACTTTGCAGCTTAGGAATCAATTGTGAACATATAGGAAATGATATATGCTGAATATTCTGGTGACCTTGAATTTGACTTTTGACCTCATTTTCAAGGTCAACAGGACAAAATGGCTAATATCTTGCTTATTATCGACTTCACAGCTTAGGAATCAATTGTGAACATATAGGAAATGATATATTCTGAATATTTTAATGATATTGAATTTGACCTTTGACCTAAATTTCAAGGTCAGTCGTTTTATTTACGAAGTCAGATTACAAAATGGCTTATATCTCGCTTATTATCAAATTTACAGCTTAGGGGTCCATAGTGAACATATAGGAAATGGTGTATGCTGAATAGTTTGGTGATCTAGAATTTAACCTTTGATCCCATTTTCAAGGTTAGAGATATGGCGATTTCAGTAGTCACCTTGAATTTGACCTTCAACTTTCTCGGCTTAACTCTGTATATTTCTCCGGTAACCTTTCTAGCCCATTGGGCTAATTTTTTTAGGTTACCGCACCTTTGGTCCAATAACCTATTGCCGTGGCGTTGCGTCCATCCATCGTCCGTCCACATTTTTATCTTTAAAGTTTACAGGCGGATTTTTTTTACTGAAATTTTGACAAAAATGCCTAAAAATATTTCAAGAGGGGTTATTTTTTAGTTTTCCAATTGTCGCATTTTTCCCAAAATGGCGGCCATTTTTGACGAAAAATGGCCAATTTGGGACTTTTGGAGGTCATTTTCTCAAAAACTCTCTGATCAGTTTTGAAATTTTCGTTTCAAAAGATTCCCTTTATGTACCTTTATGATGTGTGTAAGTTTTCGCCGCTCTCCATGTGGCGGCCATTTTGAATTTTTGACTGGTTGGCGAACAAATTTATTTTGCCCCAAACCGCATTACTATCTATTTTGGGCCATTTCTATGCAAAAAAAAAAATTGAAAAAAATTTTGGACTTGGACAATTTTTTCCTTCATAATGGGAGCTGCCAGAGCTGTACTCCTAGAATGCCTGAAGATAGAGCTTAAAAATTGGTACTCTCAAATGGGGAGTCATATATGGCGACTTGTGTGGTGACCTTGAAAAGTCAAAACAACAATTTTTGGGTCAAAAAATGCCCAAATTTGCTTGAAAACTTTTCTTGAAAACTGTCTGATTAGTTTTGAGATTTTTGTCTCAAAAGATTCCCCTTATGTACCTTCGTGATGTGTATAAGTTCTGTTGCCCTTGAATCGCCGGTCTCCGTGTGGCGGCCATTTTGAATTTTTGACGGGTCGACGAAAAAAAATTGTTTTGCCCCAAATCGCATTTCTATCATTTTGGGCCATTTCCAGGGCAGATACATTTTTGTACCCTTCGAAAATTTTTTTGAACTTTGGTACTTTTTTGTAAAAAAATTGGTACTTTCAAATGGGAAGTCATATATACGGTGACTTGTGTGGTGACCCAGAATTTGACCTTTGATGACCTTGAAAGGTCAAAACAGCCATTTTGGGGTAAAAAAAAATGCCCAGCTTCTACAGATAAAATGCTTGTAGATAGAGTTTAAGTTTGCATTATGAGCATATAGGAAGGCATACATGGAACAACTGATGATGAGCTTGAGCATGACCTCGGATGACCTTGAGTGATAAATGTCCGACGTGAAATGTGTAAATTAGCCAGTGAGGCTTAAACACTTGCACATACAGGTTAGGATTGTGCATAAACTTACAAGAAGTCGTGTATTTATGGCACATCTTTTGATGACCTTAGACCTTAAATGACCTTGAAGGCCAAATATCAAAATCTTGCCTGACCTGACATGTGTAAGTTGGCCTCTACAGACAAAATACTTGTTGATAGAGCTTAAATGTTTGTATTATGCACATATATTTAAAGTCATATGCAGCATACCTAATAGTGGCATTGCAGTTCACAAAGATGACCTTGACTGGTAAATCTCAACGTCCTATGTCACCTGCAATGCTTAAAACCAAAATTGTCCGGTAACCTATCTCAGCCCTTGGGCTAATTTTTTTTTCAAAACATCAGCCAATTTTAACGAAAAACAGCCAAGTTTGGAATTTATCAGGTCGTTTTATCAGAGCTGTACTCATAGAATGCCTGGAAATAGAGCCTGTATATTGGCATTTCCAAATGGGAAGTCATATATGGCTCTCAAAGTCATATGTTCACACTGATTACCTTGATTGGTAAATCTCAAGGTCTGTTACCTGCCATGGCCAAACCAAAATGTCCGAGAATCTATCTTAGCCTTTGGGCTAATTTTTCTTATGGATGCATAGGACTCCTCATATGTACACCTGTGATGTGTATAAGTTCACCCAAACTTGGCACAAATGCATATATATTTTTTCACGATCTCGCACATACACGCATGCGTGAATGTGTAATTGCGCGCATATTGCGCATGCGCCTACGTGCATTCTGCGCGTTAATACACTTAGACGTGTGCGCGTATGTAGATTATCGCGCAGACGTGAGTATGATTGAACGCGCATGCGCGTGTATATGCGACATTTGTCAGGTGTGAAATCTCGCACTTCGAAGCAAAAACGCGCACTCGTGTAAGTGTAATATATAACATGCTAATGAACGTGAGTGTGGGATCGTGATCTGGGAAACACTGTAGGTCATTCATAATATTGATGTTGTACTTCTGCTGTAAGTCATTATACTGTAGGTCATTCGTAATATTTATATTGTTCTTATGCTGTAGGTCATTATACTGCAGGTCATTCGTAATATTGCCTATATTGAAATAAAATAATTAAATTAATTTCCATTTTGTCATATTGGAACATTCTTGCTACCTCTAGAATATATCTATTTATGAATCAATATGTGTGCAATTCCACGCATATGTGATACCGGTATGTTATTTTATGACACCGATGTGATATCTTATTGTATGACACCAATGTAAGAAAATTAACACTTGTTTAAATGTTCCAATATTAACGCATTTTATTACCCCCAAACTGAACTGACATATGTGCATGGCAAATGAACAGATCTACAACGCAATCGGGTGGAATTCAACAAAGTTGGTCTGCATGAGTTACACGCAAGATGACATGCAAAGATTACTATCAGATTAATTGATTGACACCAATGTGCAATCAGGCACATAGCAATTTCTTATCCATATTTCGAATACTCAAGAAAACAGCAGTGTGTTTCAGAAGGTAATCAGGTGACATGTAGCTTAATTGGGTGGCCAACCATCGAAGGGCTGAGTTGGCTTGTTCATTTGCCTGGCTGTGGATGTTCTCGATGTCATGATCCGTGACATACACGTCCATACTGTAACTTGTTGAACATCCAACGTGCCCCTTTCTGTAATGTAGACGGTCTACCATGGATCTGGTGTTCCTGACGCGCGTTGGTTCCCGCTTTAAACAATAAAGGTGCAATTTGCATGCGTTATCGTAGATGATGAATCCAGGTAGTTTCTCGAAGCGCCTCATCAAAATGTCAAACGCTGTTCGAGGTGATTCAGGCGAATCCATCATCTGGAAACCGAGGCAGACACCGTGCCTGCAGAACATCGTGAACAGACCTGAAATAAAATTCACATTTTTTTTCAAAAATTGAGACATATTAGTACACGTTTAGTATATTTATACATTAAGAAAAATGAGTTTATGTGTCATCAATGAAAAAGAAAACTTATTAATTGGAGCTATAGTTATAAGAGTTTCCTTGCGACAGCCCGTGACGAGTGACTCATTGGATGTGTCTGCCTGATACCGGGCCCTGCCTCGCACAAGCTTGTGTCCCGGAAAAAACTCGAAGTTTCCAGATGATTGCCCGAGCGGTCCATATTTGTCTGCACGCGAAATTATTATTATTATCAATATACAATAACGACAATATCATCATAATGTATAACAGTTTGAAACATATGGAATGATGTAAAATTAGTGCATATTACCAGAGCGCGGAACAGGTTTTCTGAAGGGTGCCATGAGAGATATCAGAAGACAGCCGACTAGATCCTTTAAGACGTCATCGCTGACGTCGGAAGCCTGGATGATCTCTGTCAGCAAGGGACAATATCGGCCAATCATTTCCATGTCGAGCTGTGTGCGCGATCTGGAACCAGCAGCGAAGCCTTGAAGGGCACGTCTGACGGCCGAAGTTTTGTCGACTGATATCTATAGAACCCCGCATGTTGGACTGCCTTTCGACGACTCTCGTAGCAAACGACGATGGGACGAGGGACAGGCACTACCAGCTGCATTGACGAGACGCTGCAGGGGCTCAATATCTTTCAGTGATGAACAGAGTCTTTTGAAATCGGTCGTTGACAACGACTCTTCTGTGGCATAGGTTCGCAGGAGTTTACGCACTGTGTTTTTGGTAATCAACACACGGTCACTCCTCGAACACTCCAAAACCTGCCGGTAGTGTACAATCGAAGATACAATCTTGACAGAAAATTTAACATACAAGTGTTCTATTAATGCAAGTATCAAATTACACTACTGATTATATTAGGTTTGCATATACTAGTACGTGGGGTGATGAGAGAATGCAGACGTGAAACGCATATTACATTCACCGTTATGCCACATGTTTGAATATTGTAGCTAAATTGGGATTACCTGTGCATCCGGGAGTGCATCTCGTTCGCTCTCGGGAACCAAATCCTGGCGACATCCCATCATGATCCCGTTCAATATTAGGCAATCAACATTCGGTCCGCACTCAGCGCATGCGAACACATCTAAGACACCGCCCATAGACGTGTGAACGAGAAAAAAACCCAATATAAATGCGACAGTATTTCTGTGATATTCAGATCCTGTAGCATTTTTTGCTATTATATGACGAAACTAGATATTTATCATGGTCCTCGGCAGAGACGTAGAGCGGACTGTCCGCCTGCTGCATTCGCACATTGACAAATTGAGGTCTTGGGGAATGCCAGCTGCTGTCGCGTACCCCACAAAACAGGGAGCGCTCAAGGTTTATGGCTCTGAGTCTGTTACTACAGTATTTGAAACCCACGTAGAGGACATCTTCAACTCAGACCGCTTCCGTCTAGACCTTCTTGAAGATGGCATCGACACTGACGTTAACGTGGCTGTCGACGTGCCAAACGAAGGAGCTGCAGCAGTCGGCGGCGGACAGATTAGGAACAACAGCATAGGCCTACTCCTGCCACCACTGGACCCTCCTCTGTCTGCCTTGTCATTTCAAGCCACTCGCAATCTGGCGGCATGCATCGTGAAAACATCTCTGAATGGCAGCAGACGACGTGTCGGATGGGGCGACCCGGACAAGAAACCAGAATGATGGCCTGTTGACGTGCCATGGACAAAGCGGGGGGTCCAATCCGGGGTAAATCACGACCAACTCAAGACAGTGATCAGATCCTGCTATAGACACCATGGACAGCCTCTACCGGTGAGCTGAATCAACTGATTTAATTTTGTGTATTTTATTTATTTATTAATTTATTTATTTATTTATTTCAGAATCCATTGCCAGTCCAGGCTGCGCCACGCCAATTGCCGCCACCACCCCAAGCTCCCCCGCGAAGACAGCTCCCGTCACCCAGAGCTCCGCCGCGAAGACAGCTTTCGTCACCCAGAGCTCCGCCACGAAGACAGCTCCCGTAACCACAAGCTCTGTCGCCCAGACAGCTATTGTCACCCCAAACTTCGCCCCGCAGTATACCGTCACCCCAAGCTCTGCCGCGTCAAGAGCTACAAGACACTGCGTCTGGCAGGTGCCCTCCTGTGCCGGCACCTCGTCCAAACACACAATTCATAAGAGCCGTCCGACGTCAGTCATGGCCTATGGCAATTTTCAGGCGTCGGATGAACAAACGCGCAAGGAGAGCGCCAACAAAATTCACTCAATCTAAATAAACTCAGATACATGTATTCCATGCATTTTATTCATTTTTAATGGAATGACAGTGATCCCACAATCAAAATGTTGGACCTATACTGTATACCTGTTCAAAAGTAAGAGCGTGGTTAGATGTCAAGAAATGTACAGACATCTTAGATGCCTACTTTTAACCAATATTTTTATCATCTCATCGCTCATACTATGTTTTTGTAAATGTATTCTGATGTAGCATTGTTGTAAACATTGTTATCTGGTTTTAAACGACAATAAATATCATAATAAAAATTGGCCTTGGTGCCCATATAGCGCACTGTACTCTACTAATAAGGGGCGTACTAGATCTACTCATCCTCTGAACGAAAACCGATATCCGTCATGCACATTTTAAATCTTCATTGAATTTAGAACAAATATACATGGCGATACATGGGCCGGTACGCATAGTCTGTCAAATTAACAATACATGTAGTTCAATCCATGTAGACATTTCACGCGCGTGGACGCGCGTCAATTTAACTGGTGGCTGGGTGTTCCAACATTTGCGCGTGCGCGCTATTGCAGGACAGCGCGTGCGCGATGAAGCACACTCACTCTTGATTATGCGCGTTTTTGCATGTACACACCCGAAAACGCGTGATATGCGCGCAGGTTCCACATCGACGCACGCGTGTATGATGTGCGAAATGTTGAAAAAAATATACCTCCATAAATGGGACTTTCCCTTGTTAAAGTCTCCTATGCTTCATAATGGGACACATTACTTAATATCTCACTTAATATTGAGATTAGACATCAGGAAGAAGAAAATAAAGCTTAACGGCACTTTGGGCTCAAGAAGGCCATTTCAGTGCCAAACAAGGATATAAAAGTAGTATCAAGAATGATAAAACCACAAGTTCTACAATTAAAAATTGGTAGTGAACAGTAAAAGCTTACAAGGTTAGTGGTGAAGAATTGATGACTAGATCTAGACTCAAAGGCGTTGACTAGAATTTTATGACTAAAAATAAAAGTATACCCCAATTTCCCGAAGGAAATTGAGGATTTTATAAATATTAAAATCATTGAATAAATCATATATTGACTGACACTCGTAGAACATGCGACGAGAAGAAGAAGAAGAAATAAAGCTTAACGGCACTTTGGGCTCAAGAAGGCCATTTCAGTGCCAATCAAGGATATAAAAGTAGTATCAAGAATGATAAAACCACAAGTTATGCAATTCAAAATTTGTAGTGAACAGTAAAACCTTACAAGAAGAAGAAGAAGAAATAAAGCTTAACGACAAAGTTAGTGGTGAAAAAATAATGACTAGATCTAGACCCAAAGGCATTGACTAGAATTTATTTGTCTAAAAATAGAAATATACCCCAATTTCCCGAAGGAAATTGAGGATTTTATAAATATTAATATCGTTAAAAACATCATGCATTGACTGACACTCGTAAAACAAACGACGAGTGTCAGCCGAATCGTGACAATGTACCAGGACATGTTCAACCGTCAGCCACTCTCGACATGGCACACACACAGGGGCCTCCCCACGGAGCAGGTAACCCTGAGTTAGGTATGTATGCCCTATACGAGCCCGTGACATGACCGGTTGATCACGCCTGGACATTTCGTTTATTGGGGTACAACAACCGAGCATTGGTTTGACTTTGTGTAATTTGTTATCAACCTGTGATAGACTGGAACTTAGGACTAGGGTGAAAAGTGTTCACTACTAGGGTAAAGTGACTGTCAAAGGAATGCTGCTAACTTCATTTTTGTTCATAAACGAGTGGTAGATGCGGAATACATAACTTAAGAAAAACTGCAAATATCATATATATATATGTATTTATCATATCTGGCACAAGTAAATTACGTTAAATCGGAAGTGGGTGATATTTTTAATTTAGAACCACACAATAACAAGATATATTAATAAATCGGCACGAATCCCTCTACTTGATTGGTCTATTTGTACCACGTGTCACTCCCAGATACTGTATGCTGGATCCCAAAATAGTATATTCGTAAATCAGACAGTGCGACAGCCTCATGATCCAATCAGCATGTCTGTTCCTAAGAATAGGTATACTGGATCCGAGACATTGGGATTCTGTAAATCGGCCGGTGCGTGCTCGTTACGAACAAAGTCATCATGTCAGTTTCGTTTTCAGTGGGTTCATCATCATAAAAAATTATCAAAGAATAAGTCATCAATATAACGTGAAGAGGTAAAATGAATAAATAATAACTAAAAGTAATCGTATGAACCAATTATCACGTTTTATCATAATCGTATTGAGGAAAGTATCGGTAGTCATATAACGACACCTAGTGATCACCATGACAAATATTCTCTGCTATAATTTTAAAGGTTATCTTTGCTTTATTGATTAAGTTATTCTATATAAATCGAACCAGTCATTATCCCATATATAATTCCAAGTCCTCGTGTAACACAAAAGGTGTAGGCCTACACTTGTTTGGGCATTTTGTGCAAAATTTCAGAAAAAAATTGACTATAAACATTAAAGATAAAAATGTGGCGAGGACGAACAACGGAACCAACACCACTGTATTACGTTAACAGACCAAGCATCCGGTAACCTCAAATTCCATAAATACCCACAGGGCCCATAGGAAGGGAACAAGCTTCAACCTTGGACCAGATCGGGGGTCGAACCAGTCTATAAACATGTGCAGAGCTAATCCTGTGACAGGTGGGGGTGAGGAGTGGGCGATATACGCAATGTGGGTTTTATGGGAGACAGTATTGTACCGAATCCCATATGTATGTAAGTTTCTTAGATCAAGAATAACTAACAACAGGTATTCGTGACAACACTATTTTGTATCGATAAAGGGTGCATGTACATCCACTCAGTATTCCAGTCTGGGTGCTACTGGAGATATATAGATATCATATTGAAAAGTGAACACAGATACATCTGTGCATGACAATTATTTTGTCTTTATATAATGTTCTGCAGGGCTCCACCACAGACCCAAGAGGCAGTAGCACAGGCACCGACAGCACCAAGCCACAGCTCCTGCATGATGGCGCTTTCGCCCTCATGACAGTCCCATTACGAGATGACGACCACCATACCACCAAGTGCACTCTACCAGTACATGATCAGCACAGGTAGGGTTCCTGATGAGTTGCAAGTTCCACCTGATAACAATCACAATGTACAATTTCACTTCATAGATGGTCACTATGTCGTGTCATCACAGCAAGCAGGTGTGGTGACAGTATATGATTCCCTGTTCCACCCCCTGCGAATCAGGTCCCTGTCACCACAACTGCTTGCCATGTATCCGAGCCTACATGCAAGGAACTCTATTGTGAAGTATGTTGTGGCACAGACCCAAGGAAGCATTCACCTCTGTGGGGCATTTGCCACTGCAAATGCATACTTGGTGCTGAGTGGTGGCAGCCCCACAGATTACACCTTCAACAAGACAGCCATGCGTCATCATTTGCGCAGCTGTCTTGAGGATGGTTTGATATCTATTTTTCCAAAGGGAACAGATTGCAGTTACGACTCATCCTGTGAAGGAGAGTGGACACACTTGTTAGACCAGTTCCAGCATTCAGGACACAAACTACCTGCCACAAGCCACCCTCCAGCCAAACCTGTCCATGCTTCATCTAAAAGTTACAGCCAAGTAGTGGCCAGCGATACAGACGATAAGGCAGCTAAATGTACATCTACATGTACTACACAGAAAGGAATTATACCCACACGAGAACACACATTGAAACAACCTCCCACAACACAATCCCACAATCAATCAACCTGTGCAGAGGTACCAGTAGTTATGAATTCATTTGATACTAAATCAAGTCAACCAACTCCATCCTCACCAAAACCCTGGGCATCCACACAAAAATCTTATGCATCCATATCAAAAGCAGCATCAAGAAGAAAACCTTCTGCATCCACACAAATACCTTCTGCATCCACACCAAAACCAACATCCACATAAATACCTTCTGCATCCACACCAAAACCAATATCCACACAAATACCATCTGTATCCATACCAATACCAACATCCACACAAATACCTTCTGCATCCAAACTAAAAACAACATCCACACAAAAACCTTCTGCATCCAAACCAAAGCAAACATCCATACAAATACCTTCTGCAACCAAACCAAAGCCAGCATCCACACGAATACCTTCTGCGTCCAAACGACAACACTGAAACCAGCATCCACACCAAAACCAACATCCACTCAAAAACCTTCTGCATCCACACCAAAACCAACAACCACACTGAAACCAGCATCCACACCAAAACCTTCACCAGCACCAGATGCAAAACCCTCTCCATCTCAGCCAAAACTCACTGCATTTATTCAAAAACTACCTGGATCAATTCCATCCTATTCAGAATTTACTGCATCCTTCATTACTAATCCATTTAGCAAAGATCAAGATAAAAAATTATGCATAGCCAACAGCCATGATGAGCCGTCAGTTAACAATCTGTGACAGACAATTCTATTGGCAACATTATCTAACTATTTCATAAACCAATCAGTAGCACATAATAAAAGAAGTCAAACCAAAGAAACAAGTCAAGAAATAAGTGAACAAGCGAAGTACAACAAACAAAATTATGACAGAAAACGCTCTACGGACCCAATTATAATACAAAAAATAAGCAACGTGCAAGAGATAGATACAAATCTGAGGAAATAAGATTTAGCATGAAACAGAGAGCTCGTGCAAGATATAAAGATGATCACATTAAATTTGTGATGAAAAAACAAGCAATTGATAGGTATAGGAATAAGGAAAATAAAGAAGTGAAAAAAACGAGCAAATGATAGGTACAGGAATGAGGAAAATAAACAAGTGATGAAAAAACGAGCGAATGATAGGTATAGGAATAAGGAAATTAAAATAGTGATGAAAAAACGAGCGAATGATAGGTATAGTGATGAGAAAAAATAAACAAGTGATGAAAAAACGAGCAAATGATAGGTATAAGAAAGAGGAAATTAAACTAGTGATGAAAAAACGAGCGAATGATAGGTATAGGAATGAGGAAAATAAACTAGTGATGAAAAAAAAGAGCAAATGATAGGTATAAGAAAGAGGAAAATAAACTAGTGATTTAAAAAAAAAGCAAATGATAGGTATGAGAAAGAGGAAAATAAACTAGTGATGAAAAAAAGAGCAAATGATAGGTATAAGAAACAGGAAAATAAACTAGTGATGAAAAAAAAGCAAATGATAGGTATAAGAAAGAGGAAAATAAACTAGTGATGAAAAAAAGAGCGAATGATAGGTATAAGAAAGAGGAAAATAAACTAGTGATGAAAAAAAGAGCGAAGTGTTGCCTTTCATGAAAGTTGTAAGTCTGCCTAAAGGAGCACAGCCAGGTATGCACGGGCCTGTGATTCGTGTACCTGCTGATATTGACACCACCACAGAGTCACTGCCAAGAACAGAGACTGACCTCTGTGCTGTGCGAGTCAAGTTGAAACGCAAGCTTCAATATAAAGGTCATTATATGTACCAACAAGCGCGTCCAGAGAAAGTCAGGGCTGCCTTGCGGTTCCTGAAAGTCAATCACCCAAGCTTCACAAATGTGAACCTTGCGGATGATGAAGCTTCACTGTCCATTCTCCAAATAACTACTGATGAAAATACACAGCCAGCCTCCAGTGAAGAGCTTGAAAGCCCTCAGTCAGACACTGTTGAGAGTACAGAACGTATTGCCAGCAGTCACATGGACTGCAGTGATGATGAGGTTGATAACACTGAGTATGTTGTGGAAACATCAGCCCCCCTCATCACTTGCCTCCAGCCTGATGACATGGCACAGCACATATCCGACAATTATGAGGATCTTGTGTTTAGCATCGCTCCCGGTGAAGGCCACACACCTGTTTCCATATTTGGAAGAGAACAGATGCATTCCCTATACTGTTCCCAGATGGACAGCATACATATACTGATGAAAGCAGAAAAATCAAAGTGGGATTCAGTATGTATGCCAAGGCACGGCTGTTTTCAGCAAACTCCAAGTTTGCCCAAAATGCTCAATATATCTTCTATCTACAATATCATTAAGAAGTGAAGGATATTTTGCAATCAGCTGCAGTGTCTATGAGGAAAGGGAAAGACAGAACAGTGCATGGAACCAGTAATACAGCCAGGACGGTGATGATGACAGCTTCCAGAGCCTCTCTCGCAAGAATGAAGGTTACAAATTCCTTCAGGCTGTGCGAGGTTCTGCCCCCTACTGGGAACGAACTATGCGAGATCTATGTGCCATGGTTCGTCAACTTGGCATATCAACCTGGTTTGCCAGTTTCTCAGCTGCTGACAAACGCTGGCCTGAAATTGTTAGAGCCATATGTAGCCAGAATGGCCAAGAAATACCGGCCAATCTGGACTGGAATGGCCATTGTGCCTTGATCAACTCGAACCCAGTCACAGCCGCCAGGATGTTTGATCAGCGGGTCAAGAACTTCATGAAACTTCTAATATCATCTCCTTCAAATCCAATTGGCAAAGTCTGTGATCACTTTGTTAGGATAGAATTCTAACAAAGAGGCTGGCCACATATTCATTGCCTTTTCTGGGTTCAAGATGCTCCAAAGTTGAACAAGGAAACTGATGCAGAAGATGCCAGCTTCATTGATCAATAGTGAGCACTTTAAATGTTGATCAAGCAAAAAATGAAAAGCTGCATGACATAATTAATGATGTGCAGCTCCATTCAAAGAAGCACACAAAATCATGCAGGAAAGGAGGGAAAGTCTGCAGGTTCAGATTCCCTCGGCCGCCCTCCTGCAGAACTTTTGTCTGCCGGCCAAGCACATGTCCAGCTGACACAGATCCCGACCAGTGGAAAAAGTCAGCTGAGGAGCTCTTGCAGAAGGTTTGGGATGTACTGGAGAGTGATAATGTGCCAGACAGTACAGAGGAACTGTTCTCCGATCTCAACATCACTCAAGTTGAGTACGAGCAGGCTTGGAGTGTACTCACACAAAAGAACACAATAGTGCACACGCGGCAGCCAAATGCCTGCTGGGTTAACCAGTATAACCCCCATCTTCTCAAAGCATGGAATGCTAATTGTGATTTACAATATGTTGTGGATGCATACTCCTGCATTCGCTATATTGTATCCTACATAAGCAAGAAAGAGAGTGAGGAAGGGCAACTGCTTTGAAATGTTCAAGACACTTTGAGGCAAGAAAACACAGCTCCTCGTGCAGAACTGCAACGATTAGGGAAGGTCTACCTGACCCACAGGGAGGTCAGTGTTATGGAGGCTATCTACCGAGCCACTGGGTTACACTTGAAGGAGTGCAGTCGAGATGTTGTCTGGATACCCACAGACACATCTAGCACCCGTCTGACTCTTGCGCTCTCACTGCTGCGTCAGTGGGATCCTTCAAGTGAAGATGTGTGGGCGACATCTATTCTTGACAGATACTATGCCCGTCCATCATCCCGTGTCTTCCAATACATGTGCCTGGCGGAATTCGTCTCTTGCTATAGAATAGTAAGCAAATCAGCCTCTGGCAATGCACTTCCAGATGATGAACAATCCCTGTGTGATACAGCTGATGCTCCATCAACACCAGTGAAGTTGAGTGGCAATAAAGGATACATCACAAGGCGCAAATCTGCTAATGAGGCCATTATACGATTTCCCAAGTTTGACATCAGCAAGAGCGCAGAGAGATTCTACCATAACCTCTTTGTACTCTACTTGCCTCACTTCAAGAAAGACTTCAAACCAAATGACTTTGACACATATGAAGGATACTTCCGGGAAGGGAGAGTCCGGTACAACAATAAAGTGGTGACAGTTGAAAGCGTCATCACTGAAACACAATGCTTGTTTGAGCAAAATAGTCGCCAGATTGATGATGCTCTGGACCAAATGCATCAAAATCCTGCTCCAGAAGATGCCTGGTCATTCCTATCGCCTGAAGCAGAGGCAGAGAGGATGCAAACAACTGTCCAGTTGAATGATGATGACCATGATGACATCGCTGTGGAAGACTTGCCAGACTTGCAAGCTGCCACTAGTGGTCCTGCACACAGACAAGCTAACCTGTCTGTCGAGCAGAGTATCCTGACTATTCCCGAGCAGTAAGCAAATGGTCTCATGAGAAGCATGAACACCCATCAGAGGAAAGTTTTCAACCGTGTATGACAGTGGTGTATAGATAAGGTTTAAGGCAAAAACCCACCTCCCTTCAACATCTTCTTGACAGGTGGTGCCGGGACTGGAAAGGCAGATGTCATCAGAGCATTGATGTATGAAGTCACAAAAATACTGCAAGCACTGACAACAAGTCCAGAGGATAAAACTGTGTTATTGCTTGCTCCGACAGGTACTGCTGCATTCAGCATTCAGGGCCGCACCATCCATTCAGCAGTACACCTCCCAGCAAAAGGCTTCTCACAGAAGTACGCCCTAGCTGGTGAGGAACTTATCACTGCTCTGCGTGCTAAGTACGAACATGTCGAGGTTGTGATCATTGATGAGATTTCTATGGTCAGCAAGGGGATGCTCAGTTATATCAGTGGCCGCCTTGACCAAATCAAGAGGAACAAGACATCCTTGTGGTTTGGAGGCATCAGTGTCCTGGCAGTTGGCGATTTTTATCAATTACCTCCATTTGGGGACAGATAATAGTGCGTCGTGATCCGTCTGCTCTTGCAGAACCTTGGGATGGATTCGAAACTTGCACCTTGAAAGAAATCATGAGACAGCAAGATGATAAGCCTTTTGCAGAAATGCTGAATTACCTCCGAAGTCGACAGCAGTCACAGCCCTTGCTTCTACAACATGAGCAGATGCTGAGAGAGAGAATCACAAATTCTCCTCCTCCAGATGCAATCCACATCTTTCCATTCAGGAAAGCAGCGTCTGCTCATAATGCCAAAATGACGGACTCTCTGAACAGTCGGCAACAGAAAATAACTGCTGTTGACATAGTTGAGGACCGAACTGGTGTGAAGAAAAAGAACATCCCTGTCCCAGCTGAAGGAAATCTTCCCACAGAGATAATTCTGTGTGAAGGCTCTAGGGTTATGATGACCAGCAACATTAATGTGGAGAATGGTTAACGGTGTGATGGGTACAGTGCTGAGGATTATTGAAGGAAGCATGCCTCTAGGCCAGCCCAAGGCTGTATGTGTCAAATTTGACAACGACAGGGTTGGCAATAATGCTCGAGCACTGAACCCAGCACCGAGTGACCTCCCCAAGGATACTGTACTTGTGGAGGGTCACACAGAGCCAATAGAATATAATGGCCAAAAGTACACCCGTCATCAGCTGCCTCTCAAGCTTAGCTGGGGATGTACAATCCACAAGGTACAGGGAACGGGTATGGGATATGTCGCGCTGTCAAGAGTGACCTCAATCGATGGTTTGTTTATTACAAACCCTGCTTTCAAGAGAATATATTGTGATAGGCGACTACAAAGCGACTTAGAATCCATGCATACATTGGATTTAAGGAATGAGCTTCCTGTTGCTGAGCTCCGTCCTAAATCACTTTTTACAGTGGTTTTTCAGAATGTCCAGGGTATTCCTAGCAAACAGGTTGACTTGGTCAAAAACCCTGAGATCACGAATGCCTGTGTTTTGGTGCCAGTGAGACATGGCTTAGTTTATGATGTATTGTATTGTATTGTAGTTTACTGCTACTATGATTCATACGCATTCATGACTATATTTGCAATATTAAGTTGTACATGCATGTTTCTGGAGTACGTGTCTCATGGTTGTGTATATTGTATATACGGTTTATAGTGCATGTAGTATACATGTAGTGCATTTGTAGTATGACGATGCATGACATATATGTACAGGATTTTGCCTAAATCAATAATTTGCTGCATTTTTTTATTCAAATTCTTTCAAGGTCAAAATATTTATACGTTCCATAGTAATCATGTAAATTTTGAGTGTAAAATACATAGAAATGGATTGCTATGATATTCATGACGGTTTTCTGTTTGTACTCATGATACTTTGTATCTCATCTGTTTGTACTGCACATGCTCATGCTGTGCACCAGATGAAACAAGAAGTTATACATACATGTATATTTATTTGTCTGCATTGCATAAAAAGTATTGATAACATTGTTGTTTTCTGTGTGATGTGCAGCAAAATCCGAGACCACATTTACACCACAGGTATAGGACAATATTAAAAAATGTTCAATCATGCCAATTATCAGCTGAAAAGTTCCAGGTCAAGGTCATTTCACTTCAGCATTTCGCTTCAGCTTTTCGAGTCCGATAGTAATGTCCATTTCGCGCTACGATGCACAGTTTCGGAGATATCAACGACAACGGAAAATGCTGACTCAGCGGAAAAATTCAAAGTCAAAGGTTATGTTTGTCTAGGGCTTGTTTAAGGGGTCACGAGTCCGAATATAATGCCTGTTTCGCTCTACGAAACACCGTTTTCAAGATATCGACGAAAACGAAAAAATGCCGACTCAGCAAAAAAACTCAAGGACAAGGTCTAAGGTCATCCTTAATACCCCTCAGACATGTTTGTCTAGGGCGACAAGTCCGAAAAAAAGTCTGTTTCATTCTACGAGGCATCGTTTCCGAGATATCGACAAAAACGAAACATGACGACTCAGCGAAAAAATTTAAGGTCGAGGTCAAAGGTCATCCCTAACGCTCTTGAGATATGTTTGTCTAGGGCTACGAGTCCAAAAATATCATCCGCTTCGCTCTACGAGGCACCGTTTTCGAGATATCAGCGAAAACAGAAAATGCTGACTCGGCGAAAAAATTTAAGTTCAAGGTCAAAGGTCATACCTGATACCCTTGAGATATGTTTGTCTAGAGCGACGAGTCCAAAAGTAATGTCCGTTTAGCTCTACGAGGCACCGTTTCCGAGATATAAGCAAAAGTTATATTATAAAAGTTATATTATCAAAGTTATATCAAAGTTCATCCTTAGTAACCTTCAGATATGTTTGTCTAAGGAAAGAAAGAAGGAATAAAGTTTAACAGCATTTTGGGCTCAAGAAGGCCATTTCAGTGCCAAACGAGGATATAAATGTATTATCAAGAAGAAGAAGAAATAAAGCTTAACGGCACTTTGGCTCAAGAAGGCCATTTCAGTGCCAAACAAAGATATAAAAGTAGTATCAAGAATGATAAAACCGCAAGTTCTACAATTAAAAATTTGTAGTGAACAGTAAAAGCTTACAAGGTTAGTGGTGAAGAATTGATGACTAGATCTAGATTCAAAGGAATTGACTAGATTTGTATGTCTAAAAATAGAAATAAATTGAAGGAAATTGAGGATTTTATAACATTAATATCACTGAAAACATCATATATTGACTGACACTCATAAAACAAACGACGAGTGTCAGCCAAATCTTGACAATGTACCAGGACATGTTCAACGGTCAGCCTATCTCGACAGGGCACACACACAGGGGCCTCCTCCCCACGGAGCAGGTAACCCTGAGTAAGGTATGCATGCCCTATACGAGCCCGTGACATGACCAGTTGATCACGCCTGGACATTTCGTTTATTGTGGTACAACAACCGAGCGTTGGTTTGACTTTGTGTAATTTGTTATCAACTTGCTCATCCCAGAATGACTGCCATTCTGCGTACAAGTACGTGTGGATGAGCAGCTTGAAATCAGAATGTGGCACCCTGGAAAATGTGACGTCCAGATCAAGAGCTGCCCTGACAGCCTTGTCGGCACGCTCATTCCTAGGAATGTCCACATGACTGAGTACCCAACAAAATACTACAACTTTATGCATTTGAAAAATACGTTGATGTTCAGTTAAAATATCAAAAAGTAGAGGATGGTCAATATTACGATTCTCTATAGCTTGCAGGGCTGATAGAGAATCTGAACAAATGACAAAACCCAGTTCTCCGGCATGTTTGTCTAAGGTGACGAGTTCGTAAATAACGTCCGTTTCGCTCTACGACGCACTGTTTCCAAGATATCGACAAAAACGAAAAATGACGACTCAGCGAAAAAATTTAAGGTCAAGGTCAAAGGTCATCCCTAATACCCTTAAAACATGTTTGTCTAGGGCGAAAAGTCCGAAAATAACGTCCGTTTCGCTCTACGACGCACCGTTTCCGATATATCGACGAAAACAAGAAAATGCTGACTCAGCAAAAAAAATTAAGGTCATGTCAAAGGACATCCATAAAACCCTTGAGACATGTTTGTCTAGGGCGACGAGTCTGAAAATAATGTCCGTTTCGCTCTATGACGCACCGTTTCCGAGATATCGACAAAGACGAGAAATGCCGACTCAGCGAAAAAATTTAAGGTCAAGGTCAAAGGTCATCCATAATACTCTTACGACATGATTGTCTAGGGCGACGAGTCCGAAAATAACGTAAGGTCATGTTTGTCTAGGGCAACGAGTACGAAAATAACGTCCGATTCCCTCTACGACGCACCGTTTCCGAGATATCGTCGAAAACGAAAAATGCCGACTCAGCGAAAAAATTTAAGGTCAAGGTCAAAGGTCATCCATATTACCTCCTAGACATGTTTGTCTAGAGCGACAAGTCCGAAAATAACGTCCGTTTGGCTCTACAACTCACAGTTTCCGTGATATCGATGAAAACGAAAAATGCTGACTCAGCGAAAAAATTTAAGGTCAAGGTCAAAGGTCATCCATAATACCCCTTAGACATGTTTGTCTAGGGTGACAAGTTCGTAAATAACGTCCGTTTCGCTGTACGACACACCGTTTCCGAGATACCTATGAAAACGAAAAATGACGAGTCAGCGAAAAAAATTTAAGGTCAAGGTCAAAAGTCATCCATAATACCCTTTAAGCATGTTCGCTAGGACGACGAGTCTGAAAATAACGTCCGTTTCGCTCTACGACGCACCGTTTCCGAGATATCGACGAAAACGAAAAATGCCGACTCAGCGAAAAAATTTAAGGTCAAGGTCAAAGGTCAACCATAATACCCTTAAGACATGTTTGTCAAGGGCAATGAGTCCGAAAATAACGTCCGATTCGCTCTACGACGCACCGTTTCCGAGATATCGACGAAAACGAAAAAAATGCCGACCCTATCCATAATACCCTTTAAGCATGTTCGCTAGGACGACGAGTCTGAAAATAACGTCCGTTTCGCTCTTCGACGCACCGTTTCCGAGATATCGACGAAAACGAAAAATGCCGACTCAGCGAAAAAATTTAAGGTCAAGGTCAAAGGTCAACCATAATACCCTTAAGACATGTTTGTCAAGGGCAACGAGTCCGAAAATAACGTCCGATTCGCTCTACAACACACCGTTTGCGAGATATCGATAAAAACGAAAAATGCCGACTCAGCGAAAAATTTAAGGTCAAGGTCGCTCTACGACGCACCGTTTCCAAGATATCGACGAAAACGAAAAAATGCCGACTCAGCGAAAAAATTTTAGGTCAAGGTCATCCATATTACCTCCTAGAGATAGGGCGACGAGTCCGAAAATAACGTCCGTTTCGCTCTACAACGCACCGTTCCCGAGATATCGACGAAAACGAAAAATGCCGACTCAGCGAAAAAATTTAAGGTCAAGGTCAAAGGTCATCCATAATACCTCTTAGACATCATCGTCTAGGGCGACGAGTCCGAAAATAACGTCCATTTCGCTCTACGACGCAGTTTCCGAGATATCGACGAAAACGAAAAATGTGAAAACATTTAAGGTCAAGGTCAAAGGTCATCCATAATACCCCTTAAGTATGTTCGTCAAGGCCACAAGTCCGAAAATAACGTCCCTTTCACTCTACAATGCACCGTTTCCAAGATATCAACGAAAACGAAAAATTACGACTCAGCGAAAAAATTTAAGGTCAAGGTCAAACGTCATCCATAATACCCCTCAGACATGTTTGTCTAGGATGATGAGTCCGAAATAACGTCCGTTTCGCTCTACGACGCACCGTTTCCGAGATATGCATGAGAGCCTCAAGGATGACTCAGTTAAAATTATTTCGAGCCAAAGGTCAAAGGGTCAAAGGTCATATGGCGGATCGGCCTCAAAATCAATAGGCTTCTTCCCTGGGGATATATGAAGTTCCGTGCAAAGTTTTACAGTCATTGCCATAATCCTTTTTGAGTTATCGTGCGGAAACCAAAAACATGAATTTCATCCTCAAGGACCTCACGGACCCCGGAGCCGGCTCAAAAACAATAGGCTTCTTCAACTCAACATTTCTGACCAGCGGTGAAAATTTGGCAAAGATACATCGAGGCGAACTGAAGTTATCATGCGGAAACCAAAAAATGAAAAAAAAAAAAAGAAAAAAAAGAGAATTTTTTTTTTTCAAAACCATAAAGGCATTTCTGCTGAAATGCCTTAATTAACGTAGTCCGCTACAAACATTGAGGTGACGGAGAGTCAAAATTTAAAAGTCATTTCTTGAAAATTATCTCTTTAAAATCTTTAAAATTATTATGTTGATACAGGTATTTATTTTTAAAAACACTTTGACCCCCTCCCTCACTGTTTGGAGCGGATTACCTTGAAACCTGTCAATAATAAACATTGTTGACTATTTTCATGACCAGTTGTCAATTTAAAGTTACATTGTACATGTACATTCTGTGGTATATTGTGAGTAATTTATGGGAAGTATATACAATTTAGGTGTGGTGTAGGGTGAATTCGTTGAAAATGACTTCAAGGTATAAGATACAAGTTCCCGGAATCTTCAGAAGCATTACAATTCGTATTTGTTGTTGAATTTAGATAATTTTCACCCTACGCTAAATAATTATTCAGGCTGTAAATGAACATGTGTTATTATATTAATGTTTACGAATGCGACGCACTCCTGTGATGTATTGATATATTTTTGTTGCAATAGTTTTCGATGGGTTAGAGCGTGTTGTACAAGCGCTGTCATTTTAAATTTCACACAAGTTCATGCTTGCTAAAGAACACAAGTGCATGATTTATAAACTGAGAGAATGTTCGATCTAGAATCATTCGGCCATTTAGTTGTGAATCTCAAAGTTACAAAACGCTAACTGAGCGATGGCAAACCTTACAGCCGTTAACTTCTGGAAAATTTTATCATCGGAGGAACCAAAGGATATAACACAAATTCAGGATTCAAGCAAAACAACCGTAAATTGTTATGTGACCTGAATAATCACTCGCTGATATTAGAAGTCACATCCGAAGATACTCAGTAAAATTACTTATAAATATTAACAATAGATTGCGAATTTTATATCCAAATTCTCGGGAAAGAAATCACAATGGTCAAACATGCAACGACTTCATCACAAGACTCATAACGAATGGATCAAGACCCGACAACAACAACACGGGAATGCATTCCAATGGACACAAATTGAATCGATGAACTTTCGTTCCAGTAGGTAATTTTCCATCGGCTTCGACAATGACCAACAATCATCAAAAACCGTTATAGCGAATGATTAAAACTAATTAGCTACAAGAATGAATTGTTTGAAATGTTTCATTCTTTTAAGACTCCCATGGAGAGCGCAGTGACTGACACACAGAATAAAAAGGAATATAGATGCCATGCGTGCGACAAAGTAATCGCCCGGAGATTCTCTCTGGAAAGGCACGAGAAGAAAACCTGTAAGGAAACAAAACCCACAAAAGCTGTTCGAAGTGAAATAAGACTTTTCAACAGGTGTACAACAGGAGGCGACACGAGATTAATTGCAGAGCATAGACTCAATTATGATTATGCATTCACAACAGAGAAAACCGATGGGAGGAACTAAAGAGAATATGCCCAGAGCAGATGATATTTGGGGTTCAAATGAGGAGAAAACAAGTCATGTCAAAAGTCCACGATGTATCACATGAACCTTTTTCACACATCAGCCTCAAGAGCAATTTTATGTATGGATTGATAAGCTTATATATATATGATTTCATTTAAAAGTGAACCGAGGGGGAGAGATGGAAGAGAATGATGCCCCGAGTATATGATATCTGAATGACAGAGATAAGTTACGTTAAAGGAAATGTGAAGAGGGTAAGGCATACATTTGAATCATCTATATTAACTGTTATATTGTCTAAAATTAAACAGGGTCTCCCAAAAGTACTCTGAAACCATCTATTCTAGAAGTGGTATAAACCAAATGTGGATATTAAAAAATTCCAAATCTTTATTGGAATATCTACATGCTCACACACTTTCAAAAGTAACGTCTATCAAAACATTTGATTTCTCCACTTTGTACACAACTATACCTCATTCTGAAGTCCCAGCTTGGAAAACTAATTAATAATTCATTTTCTCTAAAAAGGGACAACGTCGGTACCACTATATTGTAGTTAAATATAATACCGCTTATTTTGTTAAAGGCGACTCTGATGCCCCATACAAATATACTGAAATAGATGTGGTAAATACGGTTAATTTTCTGATTGATAATATTTTTTGTGGAATTTGGTGGTCGAATATTTCAGCAAACTATTGGTATCCCCATGGGTACAAACTGTGCACCATTATTGGCAGACTTGTTTTTATAATCATATGAATCAAATTGTATCCAACATTTGCGGCGAGGAGGTTCTAAGAACTAACATGTAATTTTAATTTCACTTTCCGATACATAGATGATGTATTGTCGCTGAATAATCTCAAGTTTGGTGATTATTTGGATGTTATATATCCTAAGGAACTTGAAATTAAAGATACTACAGACTCCGTTAATTATTCCAACTATCTAGACCTGAGGTTGGAGATTGATAATGATTCTAACCTGTCAACTAGATTATATGACAAACGTGATGATTTAAATTTTTCCATAGTCAATTTCCCTTTTCTAAGCAGCAACATTCCTATGTCACCGGCATATGGTGTGTTTGTTTCTCAACTTATACGCTATTCCAGAGCTAGTTGCAAATATGAGGACTTTGTCTATCGAAGTGCCCAGCTAGTCTCTAAACTGCTGCGACAAGGATATGTTTTACCAAGACTTCTAGCTGCGTTTAAGAAATTCTATGGACATCATCATGATCTGGTTGATAAATACAGCAAATCCATGTCTGCCATGCAACTAGATCTATTTTCATGTTAATTTTGGGGAATTCATGAAGGGTGCCACTAGTGGGGCAGGAAATGCTCACTCTTTCCGGAACACCTGATTTCATCTCCTAATGGCCATTTACGGGGGTTCATGAGTTTCCCTGTCATTTTAGTTTTCTCTCACTTCGTATGCCTGATATGACTTTCTATCCCCGGACTATGAGATTGGATAACGGACCCCGTTTTGTTTGCTCGGAATACTTAATACTGGGTATTGATTCCACGTCTATTACTATCTACATACATATTGAAAATGTCATTCATGCCAAAGATAATGTTTCTAAGAGTATGTCTATTGTTTAAATAACAACAATGAGAAGAAATGAAGTTTAATGACACTTTTGGCTCAAGAAGGCCATTTTAGTACCAAACCAGCAATGAAGAAGAAGAAATAAAGCTTAACGGCACTTTGGGCTCAAGAAGGCCATTTCAGTGCCAAACAAGGATATAAAAGTAGTGTCAAGAATGATAAATCCGCTAGTTCTACAATTAAAAATTTGTAGTGAACAGTAAAAGCTTATAAGGTTAGTGGTGAAGAATTGATGACTAGATCTGGACTCAAAGGAACTGACTAGAATTGTATGTCTAAAAAAAAATAAACATATACCCCAATTTCCCGAAGGAAATTGAGGATTTTATAAATGTTAAAACGTTGAAAATGTCATATATTGACTGACACTCATAGAACATGCGACGAGTGTCAACCAAATCTTGACAATGTACCAGGACATGTTCAACGGTCAGCCACTTTCGACAAAGAACACACACAGGGGCCCCCACGGAGCAGGTAACCCTGAGTAAGGTATGTATGCCCTATACGAGCCCGTGACATGGCCAGTTGATCACGCCTGGACATTTTGTTTATTGGGGTACAACAACCAATCGTTGGTTTGACTTTGTGTAATTTGTTATCAACCTGCTCATCCCAGAATGACTGCCATTCTGCGTACAAGTACCAGCAATAAAAAATGCAATGAGGAATTGTACGAGCTTTTGTTTGAAAATTAAGTGTATGTATTGAAAGGTAAAAACTAGGAGTCAATTCGTGAAATTATTGAATGACTAGCAATACACATAGATGTAAGGACTAGATAAATAGACAATGTGTACAGAAATAAGAATACACTGTACTCCAAATGCCCGAAGGAAACACAGATACATCAATGTTTACCTGGATATTGCCACTGAGGTCAAGAACCTAAAGAACCATACAAGTGGATCTTTTCCAAAGCAGTTTGCTAACTTCATTGAATGAACTAACTGGAACAAGTTGGTTGAATAATTTTGACACGAAGACACAAAAGAATATGAATTAAGGCATTGCGTGTACATATCTCCCATTTCATTGAATATAAAGTTGTTCTACAGTTCACACATGTCACTGGTGATTCTAGTGATGCGAAGAGTGCAGCTGGTGAGAGTACTGTGCAGTTATCACTCTTTATGATTGTTTTGTTATCTCCTCAATGTTTAGGTGCTAGAACCATCCACAAGCTACCAACCAAGAAAATTGTTTGTGGTGGACGAGTCCAATGAAGACACAGTTAATCACTGTGGTGAGACTCGATGCACTAACGATCGTTAGTGCATCCCGCAATGGCGAACCCATATCCAAATTCTCGGGAAAGAAATCACAATGGTCAAACATGCAACGACTTCATCACAAGACTCATAACGAATGGATCAAGACCCGACAACAACAACACGGGAATGCATTCCAATGGACACAAATTGAATCGATGAACTTTCGTTCCAGTAGGTAATTTTCCATCGGCTTCGACAATGACCAACAATCATCAAAACCGTTATAGCGAATGATTAAAACTAATTAGCTACAAGAATGAATTGTTTGAAATGTTTCATTCTTTTAAGACTCCCATGGAGAGCGCAGTGACTGACACACAGAATAAAAAGGAATATAGATGCCATGCGTGCGACAAAGTAATCGCCCGGAGATTCTCTCTGGAAAGGCACGAGAAGAAAACCTGTAAGGAAACAAAACCCACAAAAGCTGTTCGAAGTGAAATAAGACTTTTCAACAGGTGTACAACAGGAGGCGACACGAGATTAATTGCAGAGCATAGACTCAATTATGATTATGCATTCACAACAGAGAAAACCGATGGGAGGAACTAAAGAGAATATGCCCAGAGCAGATGATATTTGGGGTTCAAATGAGGAGAAAACAAGTCATGTCAAAAGTCCACGATGTATCACATGAACCTTTTTCGCTACTGAGTCACACATCAGCCTCAAGAGCAATTTTATGTATGGATTGATAAGCTTATATATATATGATTTCATTTAAAAGTGAACCGAGGGGGAGAGATGGAAGAGAATGATGCCCCGAGTATATGATATCTGAATGACAGAGATAAGTTACGTTAAAGGAAATGTGAAGAGGGTAAGGCATACATTTGAATCATCTATATTAACTGTTATATTGTCTAAAATTAAACAGGGTCTCCCAAAAGTACTCTGAAACCATCTATTCTAGAAGTGGTATAAACCAAATGTGGATATTAAAAAATTCCAAATCTTTATTGGAATATCTACATGCTCACACACTTTCAAAAGTAACGTCTATCAAAACATTTGATTTCTCCACTTTGTACACAACTATACCTCATTCTGAAGTCCCAGCTTGGAAAACTAATTAATAATTCATTTTCTCTAAAAAGGGACAACGTCGGTACCACTATATTGTAGTTAAATATAATACCGCTTATTTTGTTAAAGGCGACTCTGATGCCCCATACAAATATACTGAAATAGATGTGGTAAATACGGTTAATTTTCTGATTGATAATATTTTTTGTGGAATTTGGTGGTCGAATATTTCAGCAAACTATTGGTATCCCCATGGGTACAAACTGTGCACCATTATTGGCAGACTTGTTTTTATAATCATATGAATCAAATTGTATCCAACATTTGCGGCGAGGAGGTTCTAAGAACTAACATGTAATTTTAATTTCACTTTCCGATACATAGATGATGTATTGTCGCTGAATAATCTCAAGTTTGGTGATTATTTGGATGTCATATATCCTAAGGAACTTGAAATTAAAGATACTACAGACTCCGTTAATTATTCCAACTATCTAGACCTGAGGTTGGAGATTGATAATGATTCTAACCTGTCAACTAGATTATATGACAAACGTGATGATTTCAATTTTTCCATAGTCAATTTCCCTTTTCTAAGCAGCAACATTCCTATGTCACCGGCATATGGTGTGTTTGTTTCTCAACTTATACGCTATTCCAGAGCTATTTGCAAATATGAGGACTTTGTCTATTGAAGTGCCCAGCTAGTCTCTAAACTGCTGCGACAAGGATATGTTTTACCAAGACTTCTAGCTGCGTTTAAGAAATTCTATGGACATCATCATGATCTGGTTGATAAATACAGCAAATCCATGTCTGCCATGCAACTAGATCTATTTTCATGTTAATTTTGGGGAATTCATGAAGGGTGCCACTAGTGGGGCAGGAAATGCTCACTCTTTCCGGAACACCTGATTTCATCTCCTAATGGCCATTTACGGGGGTTCATGAGTTTCCCTGTCATTTTAGTTTTCTCTCACTTCGTATGCCTGATATGACTTTCTATCCCCGGACTATGAGATTGGATAACGGACCCCGTTTTGTTTGCTCGGAATACTTAATACTGGGTATTGATTCCACGTCTATTACTATCTACATACATATTGAAAATGTCATTCATGCCAAAGATAATGTTTCTAAGAGTATGTCTATTGTTTAAATAACAACAATGAGAAGAAATGAAGTTTAATGACACTTTTGGCTCAAGAAGGCCATTTTAGTACCAAACCAGCAATGAAGAAGAAGAAATAAAGCTTAACGGCACTTTGGGCTCAAGAAGGCCATTTCAGTGCCAAACAAGGATATAAAAGTAGTGTCAAGAATGATAAATCCGCTAGTTCTACAATTAAAAATTTGTAGTGAACAGTAAAAGCTTATAAGGTTAGTGGTGAAGAATTGATGACTAGATCTGGACTCAAAGGAACTGACTAGAATTGTATGTCTAAAAAAAAATAAACATATACCCCAATTTCCCGAAGGAAATTGAGGATTTTATAAATGTTAAAACGTTGAAAATGTCATATATTGACTGACACTCATAGAACATGCGACGAGTGTCAACCAAATCTTGACAATGTACCAGGACATGTTCAACGGTCAGCCACTTTCGACAAAGAACACACACAGGGGCCCCCACGGAGCAGGTAACCCTGAGTAAGGTATGTATGCCCTATACGAGCCCGTGACATGGCCAGTTGATCACGCCTGGACATTTTGTTTATTGGGGTACAACAACCAATCGTTGGTTTGACTTTGTGTAATTTGTTATCAACCTGCTCATCCCAGAATGACTGCCATTCTGCGTACAAGTACCAGCAATAAAAAATGCAATGAGGAATTGTACGAGCTTTTGTTTGAAAATTAAGTGTATGTATTGAAAGGTAAAAACTAGGAGTCAATTCGTGAAATTATTGAATGACTAGCAATACACATAGATGTAAGGACTAGATAAATAGACAATGTGTACAGAAATAAGAATACACTGTACTCCAAATGCCCGAAGGAAACACAGATACATCAATGTTTACCTGGATATTGCCACTGAGGTCAAGAACCTAAAGAACCATACAAGTGGATCTTTTCCAAAGCAGTTTGCTAACTTCATTGAATGAACTAACTGGAACAAGTTGGTTGAATAATTTTGACACGAAGACACAAAAGAATATGAATTAAGGCATTGCGTGTACATATCTCCCATTTCATTGAATATAAAGTTGTTCTACAGTTCACACATGTCACTGGTGATTCTAGTGATGCGAAGAGTGCAGCTGGTGAGAGTACTGTGCAGTTATCACTCTTTATGATTGTTTTGTTATCTCCTCAATGTTTGGGTGCTAGAACCATCCACAAGCTACCAACCAAGAAAATTGTTTGTGGTGGACGAGTCCAATGAAGACACAGTTAATCACTGTGGTGAGACTCGATGCACTAACGATCGTTAGTGCATCCCGCAATGGCGAACCCACTCGCGGTTCGTTTGAATTTTCTTCATTTTCCCGCTAATTACGATTGTGATCGATACACACATGCATCTGCTGATTCTTATGCGCACGAAACAATCGTTAGTTGCAACTACATGGCGATTTATGTTGGTTTGAGCATGAAAAACTCGTCTGAAAAAAAGCCGAAAGATTCCCTAACGATTGTTTTTGTAAAATAGAAGATTCCCTAACGAACATGTGAAGATTCCCTAACGATCTTTTCTTTATTAATTCAAATCTACGTTATTTAAATGTCAAGCGTGAAATAAAGTACCAATTGACACGTATTGATGTGTATAGATGATCTTCTAATACAGATTTCCTATGTTTGATGAGACATTCGCTATTTTATGTCGCATAAATCAACGAATTCACGATGGTGTATGATATGGACGTATTACAATATACACGTATTAGGCCTATATCATTAGGGAAACTCACTTTTGTCGTTGGTGAATCTTATCGCTAATTCTTTTCCTCAACATATCTAAACAAAGAAGCGTGATCTGTTTGAAATAACTACGCATGTCTTTGACCAAAACACTTATCACAAATGGACCTGTCATTTGATAGAATATGGTTAAAAACCCAACTGATCGTGTTTACTGTCGGCCATTGCGGGATGCCCTAACGATCGTTAGTGCATCCAGTATCATCACAGTGGTTAATCTTCCGGAGGACGACCAGCTGTCTCTCAACGTAACCAGTGTTTTGACCAATGGTTTTGTCTCAGTGACCCGATGCCGTGAAAGAAGCACTTCATCTGTGTTGCAAAATTGTGCTGTGAACAAAATATTCCTTGTTTCCGATGTATTGGAGAGACCAAAGTTACATTTCCTTAGAACAGACATTCCAACAAAGAATATCTGACCACTTCAAGTGTGGAATGATTGAAAGTCAGATTATGGCTGCTTCACACTTTTTCAGTGTTTGGCAATCGCATAAAGATTCCCTAAAGATGATGAAGTTTAGTTAGCACAAAAATTTTCACTCGATCATGTGCCTCCCAGCGAGACACAGTTTGCCTCCCAGCGGTCATCGACAGTTTGGTGAACAAATTGAACATGTACGATTGACTCGTACGATGCTACAAGGACCAATAACATTTTCCCACAACATTTTCAAGAACCAACAACATTTTCAACAAAAAAGGACATCGCCACACTCCATTCAAAGAAATATTGGCAAACTACATGATCTTCATCACCATTTGCACCCCAAAAGTGAGCTTGACTTTCAGTCTTGTGAAAGAATACAACTAAGATGCTCGTATGTCAAAAGGCAATGCTGTTTCCTCAAACCCGTCAAGGAATTATGGTGTCGGTACAAATCAAGCAGAAGATACTTGTACAGAGATTGCGTTCATCTCAATCACGAAGGGAAGTCCTCGCTGCAGCATTATGTCTCACAATCACTGAATGACAGTACATGCCCACGGGTGTATGGAATAAAGGAACTATCACCCAGTGATATTCCCTACAATATAAATGTAAACCACATACATGTTATAGCCTTTCAATCATGTCAATTCATTCGGTCCTTGATGTAAACTTGTAAGCCATCTGTTATATTGTAAGCCATCTGTTGTAGTCATGTTCTTTAGTCATCTTGGTTCCCTTCATCATGTTCATCAATTGCCATTGACAGTTTCATTCGTATAAGCAGTAGCTTGTAGTTGCATCTAGTGTTGTACACCCTGTCAATTATGTAAGTGTATCAATAGCCCTCAGCAATTCATCCCATTCTATCTGTCAGTTCATTGTGTCAACTTGTCATCTGTCTATGCATAATTAAGACTTCCTGTTCTGTTAATTATCCCTAAAGATACGATTATGTAAACCAGATGTCATCATCTTTCGGGATTACCTACTCAATTACACCCAGTAAACTGTGCCTTACTGCAAAATTTAACCTTCAACAGTTGGCAGAGCAATGCACCCCCCTCCAGCACCAGGTATTGGCCTGATCTTAGTGATTTCCAATTATCTTCTCATGTTTTGACCTATATTTCATTGACAATGAATGTTCTCCTTACTGTGGTCACCATTAAATTATTCCATTCTCTCCGGAGCCTTACAGCCACTGTTTCAGTGTTGTTCATGGCTCATCAAGTAAAGGCTTTGGGAGGCATTAGTTTGCCTCAACTTATTTGGTCACCATCGACCACTACCTCATCTGCCAAACTTGTGACTGACCCAAAAGATTTTTTTTCTAATTATGGATTGTATATTATTCAACACATATATGGCCTCGTCAGTCTGGTAGTCATGGTCATTGCTATGTACTGTACAGTTCTGTACATGTACACCTTGATCACCAAGACTAAATATCACTCTACTGTGCGTTTAATAATTACCGATGGAACACATACTGCACATATTATTGGAACGTTGATACCGCCTTAGCGGTCAAGCACATCATTATATTTTATAAACTTTATTTGCCATAATTAAACGGGATTTTGTATCTGAGAAGTTCATTAGGCTTCCGGAAAATATTGAAATTCATCGACTTCCTGCACGCAAATTTCGAAAAATTCTTTCTGGAGACCACACATCTTATACTGAATTTGAGCACAATGGGTTTGTGCAACATATGAATATGATAAATAATCTGAAGCAAAATGGGAATGATCCCGACAAGAGTTCCAACAAGGGTTCCACGGGTATTTATTCAATGGATGAACTAAAAGCGGTTGACAAGGTTTGGTGAGCCAGTACATGTATGACATTTTTGTTTGAAAGCAACAACAACCACTTGTAAGCATCTTCCGCAAAAAGCTGATAGACAGCACACCATTCTTACAATTATGATGTATCACACACCTTTGGTAAACTTATTATGCTCTGTAATATAAATATAATGTTCAATTTTATATTGGGTTCTGAGGTACATGTAATATGTTGTCAAGCTCCTTATGTGTAATTGAAAGAAGTTGCTCATGTAAATTTTAACTATAACTGTGTATGTATTTACCTGAATATTGCGAACTGTTTTAGGCTTAGTGTACATAATATGTATGTCGTCAGGATAACATGTACATGTATTGTAATCATGTTTTTTCACGATGTTACATACCAAAAAAGTATCCATAAATAGGTGTGTCATTTTATTTATTGTATGTACAAAACAAGGATCCATACGTATGTGTAATTTTATAATTGAAGTTTGTGGTCTTGTAAATGTAATAGGAGCAAGAGGTCCTTATTTAAACACCAGGGGAACTATCACCCTCTCAATTGCCATGTATTGTCACACTATGAATGTTGGATGTTTGATGTATGTGCATTACCATTGTAAGATACATTTACAATGGTACTAATTAGACATCAAGACAGAGTTCCATTTTAGATTTAAAAGTAATTAGTAGAAGAAGAAGGAATAAAGCTTAACGGCACTTTGGGCTTAAGAAGACCATTTCAGTGCCAAACAAGGATATAAAAGTAGGAGTAATTAGTAGAAGTCCATCCAGTATGTAGATTAGGTAGTGTGTCATTTGGATTACAGAGAAAATGCCAATAGTGTTACATAATGACCAGAATAAAGATAGCAACACCACATTGTAGGAAGATACCAAAACAGCAGCTAGGGTAGAAGTAGATGTCACGCATATCAAGTAGATGTCACAATAATTAGCTGAATAATGAACCATTAGACCGGATAGTAGAAATACAGCAGCGGTACAGCTAGCAGACACAGACTTCATCGGGTAGGAGACCAGACAACAGCCTGTCGCCAGAGCCACCACCGATCTTGGACATTTTAAAATAAACAAGTATAGGAACCAAGAAGGTGTCTTAACAAGAGCAACAACACAACAGCAACATAGTTCACCACGAATAACGGTGATAGAACATATTCACTTTGGTTGTTATGCCTCGTTCGAAAAAGCAATTCGTGCATGAACTGTAGCACACTGACAATCCCTCCGTCAAAAAATACATGCAATTATATTCCATATGAAGGAACGATCCAATAGAACCACCTGTTATTCACGCCCCGCCCGCCATTGTCATAGTAAAATCGATCAGTTGGAGCGATTCGCCAAAGCGCAAGGATAGGCACTATGCGAATGAAGACAGACTGGTTGCTGAAGGACTGTCAGGACCTCTATATGCCATCATAGGACTGGGACGCTGTCTAGCGTGTAGGACGACAGCTCCGGGATTTATACGTCACACTGTACGGGGGTGTTTCTTCTCACCGGTTTCCTGTGCCTCCGCGCAGATAAAGTGATATGTACGTACATGTTACTGCTCGCGTTTTATGCCGCTGAGGGATTCGGTGTTGTGAAGGAAGACGAGACAGTTGTGCAATCTGAACTTCAAGAACCGAGTGTCTTGGCTCGCTTACCTGACATGCGATGAAAATGCACACATGGAGCTGCACACGTTCCTTGACGGTGTCCTGCTCGGCAACAGCCTTCACTCTATTGAGAACAATGTACCCAGACTGTTGCGAGAATGCGAAGATATATCCACGAAAGATTTCGCCAGAACAAGATGCTTCTGGAACTGGTGGGCTTATAATCCACAACGTGTTTCCAGCCTGCCGCAAAACTCCGGATAAAAAAGGACATGCGTTTGAAACTATGTTCGTGGAATACGCATAATGGTGTCAACGTGTATCATGATATTTTAACGTTGATAATTATTAGAATTATACTACGGGTACTAGATGTTATTTTTCATTTGCCTAAGAAATATTCATCATGAACTTAGTTAATATATACAAAACATTGTGAAACAGCTATGGCACTCTGATAAACTTGTCACCACTCTTATAAATGTGTTCGCAATAAAACTACACCTACTTTTTACTATTTTCCTTTTCAAATAAATTCTGACTTATGGTGAGAATTTCCTTGTCAAACCAACGAGTGATTCAAGAACAAAACAAAACAGGATTAGGCACTCGTCTCTGACAACGACATACATACATCAAACAAAAAACCTCGTCCAAACAAAAAAAAATCACTAAGCATGTACCGGTAGAATTTCCCCCATTGGGGGAAAAACAGACAGCCGAATCTCCCTACTAATCATGGATAAGCGGACCATATGTACGCTCAATATAAAAAAAAACAAGAAAATATATTGGTTAGTGGATCTAGTAAAAACATATAACATAGACTTCTTATTGCTACATGAAACTGGAAATATAAGTAATAAAACCAAGGTAATACTGGATAATTATTTTGAAGGTATATATTTCTCACATACAATGGTACAAACGAGCATAATAAAAGAAGCGCAGGTAATATAATAATAGCCAAATTAAGTCCCAACCATAACATTATACACTGGAGAGCACTGGCACATGAGGCCGCGCCAGATCGACTTCCACTAAAAGCAAATCAATATTGGTAATGTATACTGCCCCAACTTGATCGCACACTTCCACCAGACACTTACTAGGCACATTAACTAAAAAAAAAAATTATAATAGGAGGGGACTTTAATTTTGTGGAAAACAAAGATTTGGACCAGGGTCGTAGCACCTTTAGGGATCGTGAAGATACAAAAAACACTCCCCAAACTTTGAAGACTTCACTAAGTGACTCATGGCGCACAATGAACCCAAAAAAAATTCCTTCACATTTACTGGCACTACCAATACCCAAAAGCGTCTAGATAGGATATATATTCCTGAAAACTATTTTAATTACAACATAGGGACACGGATCTTAAAAATAGACTATTCTGACCACAATCCTAATATAACTACTATTACTTGCCCACCCGAAATCAAAATAGGAAAAGGTATGTGGATATTGAACAATTCTACGCTAGAAAATGAACACAATACTGAAACATTAAGGGACAACTGGGAAAAATGTAAAAAAGACAAAACCGACTACGATCCTATAACATGGTAAAGGGCAAAGTAAAGCTCGAAAAAATATTGATAGCTATTGTGAAACAAGATAAACAAAATGAGGACATGCTCGAAAAAAAATTACGTGATGATATTCAAGCCCTTTATAAGATGAAAGAAAACGGACAATTTGTAGAAATTATGGTGAATGGGAACTTGACCATGCCTTTTAAGATATCACGTAGTATGCGGCCAGGATTCCTATTATCAATGCTTTTATTCGTTATGGGACTGGAGACATTTTAATGCAAATTTGGTCAACATAAAAATTTTATAGGATACAAATTACCTGATGAGAAAATTGTTTAACTTATACGTTTCGCCGATGATATGACCTTACTAATACAAAACAAACTAGAAATAGATATGATACGCGAACGTATCTGGTGTGAAAGTAAATGAAGATAAAACCGAAATAATGTACATGGGAAAAAAGACGTATCATGAAATGTTAGGCGGTGGAGATGGTACTACAAAGATAGCATGAAGATTCTGGGAATAAACTTGAAGTTTGTTGTCTTGTAAATGTAATAGGACCAAGAGGTCCTTATTTAAACACCAGGGGAACTGAACTATCACCCTCTCAATTGCCATGTATTGTCACACTATGAATGTTGGATGTTTGATGTATGTGCATTACCATTGTAAGATACAGTTACAATGGTACTAATTAAACATCATGACAGAGTTCCATTTTAGATTAAAAAGTAATTAGTAGAAGAAGAAGGAATAAAGCTTAACGGCACTTTGGGCTCAAGAAGGTCATTTCAGTGCCAAACAAGGATATAAAAGTAGGAGTAATTAGTAGAAGTCCATCCAGTATGTAGATTAGGTAGTGTGTCATTTGGATTACAGATGGAATGCCAATAGTGTTACATAATGACCAGAATACAGATAGCAACACCACATTGTAGGAAGATACCAAAACAGCAGCTAGGGTAGAAGTACATGTCACGCATATCAAGTAGATGTCACAATAATTAGCTGAATAATGAACCATTAGACCTGATAGTATAAATACAGCAGTGGTACAGCTAGCAGACACATACTTCATCGGGTAGGAGACCAGACAACAGCCTGTCGCCAGAGCCACCACCGATCTTGGACATTTTAAAATAAACAAGTATAGGAACCAAGAAGGTGTCTTAACAAGAGCAACAACACAACAGCAACATAGTTCACCACGAATAACGGTGATAGAAGATATTCATTTTGGTTGTTATGCCTCGTTCGAAAAAGCAATTCGTGCATGAACTGTAGCACACTGACAATCCCTCCGTCAAAAAATACATGCAATTATATTCCATATGAAGGAACGATCCAATAGCACCACCTGTTATTCACGCCCCGCCCGCCATTGTCATAGTAAAATCGATCAGTTGGAGCGATTCACCAAAGCGCAAGGATAGGCACTATGCAAATGAAGACAGACTGGTTGCTGAAGGACTGTCTGGACCTCTATATGCCATCATAAGACTGGGATGCTGTCTAGCGTGTAGGACGACAGCTCCGGGATTTATACGTCGCACTGTATGGGGTGTTTCTTCTCACCGGTTTCCTGTGCCTCCGCGCAGATAAAGTGATATGTACGTACATGTTACTGCTCGCGTTTTATGCCGCTGAGGGATTCGGTGTTGTGAAGGAAGACGAGACAGTTGTGCAATCTGAACTTCAAGAACCGAGTGTCTTGGCTCGCTTACCTGACATGTGATGAAAATGCACACATGGAGCTGCACACGTTCCTTGACGGTGTCCTGCTCGGCAACAGCCTTCACTCTATTGAGAACAATGTACCCAGACTGTTGCGAGAATGCGAAGATATATCCACGAAAGATTTCGCCAGAACAAGATGCTTCTGGAACTGGTGGGCTTATAATCCACAACGTGTTTCCAGCCTGCCGCAAAACTCCGGATAAAAAAGGACATGCGTTTGAAACTATGTTCGTGGAATACGCAAAATGGTGTCAACGTGTATCATGATATTTTAACGTTGATAATTATTAGAATTATACTACGGGTACTAGATGTTATTTTTCATTTGCCTAAGAAATATTCATCATGAACTTAGTTAATATATACAAAACATTGTGAAACAGCTATGGCACTCTGATAAACTTGTCACCACTCTTATAAATGTGTTCGCAATAAAACTACACCTACTTTTTACTATTTTCCTTTTCAAATAAATTCTGACTTATGGTGAGAATTTCCTTGTCAAACCAACGAGTGATTCAAGAACAAAACAAATCAGGATTAGGCACTCGTCTCTGACAACGACATACATACATCAAACAAAAAACCTCGTCCAAACAAAAAAAAATCACTAAGCATGTACCGGTAGAATTTCCCCCATTGGGGGAAAAACAGACAGCCGAATCTCCCTACTAATCATGGATAAGCGGACCATATGTACGCTCAATATAAAACAGAAAAATAAACAAGAAAATATATTGGTTAGTGGATCTAGTAAAAACATATAACATAGACTTCTTATTGCTACATGAAACTGGAAATATAAGTAATAAAACCAAGGTAATACTGGATAATTATTTTGAAGGTATATATTTCTCACATACAATGGTACAAACGAACATAATAAAAGAAGCGCAGGTAATATAATAATAGCCAAATTAAGTCCCAACTATAACATTATACACTGGAGAGCACTGGCACATGAGGCCGCGCCAGATCGACTTCCACTAAAAGCAAATCAATATTGGTAATGTATACTGCCCCAACTTGATCGCACACTTCCACCAGACACTTACTAGGCACATTAACTAAAAAAAAAAATTATAATAGGAGGGGACTTTAATTTTGTGGAAAACAAAGATTTGGACCAGGGTCGTAGCACCTTTAGGGATCGTGAAGATACAAAAAACACTCCCCAAACTTTGAAGACTTAACTAAGTGACTCATGGCGCACAATGAACCCAAAAAAAATTCCTTCACATTTACTGGCACTACCAATACCCAAAAGCGTCTAGATAGGATATATATTCCTGAAAACTATTTTAATTACAACATAGGGACACGGATCTTAAAAATAGACTATTCTGACCACAATCCTAATATAACTACTATTACTTGCCCACCCGAAATCAAAATAGGAAAAGGTATGTGGATATTGAACAATTCTACGCTAGAAAATGAACACAATACTGAAACATTAAGGGACAACTGGGAAAAATGTAAAAAAGACAAAACCGACTACGATCCTATAACATGGTAAAGGGCAAAGTAAAGCTCGAAAAAATATTGATAGCTATTGTGAAACAAGATAAACAAAATGAGGACATGCTCGAAAAAAAATTACGTGATGATATTCAAGCCCTTTATAAGATGAAAGAAAACGGACAATTTGTAGAAATTATGGTGAATGGGAACTTGACCATGCCTTTTAAGATATCACGTAGTATGCGGCCAGGATTCCTATTATCAATGCTTTTATTCGTTATGGGACTGGAGACATTTTAATGCAAATTTGGTCAACATAAAAATTTTATAGGATACAAATTACCTGATGAGAAAATTGTTTAACTTATATGTTTCGCCGATGATATGACCTTACTAATACAAAACAAACTAGAAATAGATATGATACGCGAACGTATCTGGTGTGAAAGTAAATGAAGATAAAACCGAAATAATGTACATGGGAAAAAAGACGTATCATGAAATGTTAGGTGGTGGAGATGGTACTACAAAGATAGCATGAAGATTCTGGGAATAAACTTGGGAAATGACTACCAAATATTGAAAAGAAAAATAGATAACAAGGTAAATAAAATTGAACAAGGGTCAAATAGACTAGAGGGTCGTCATATAATTGTATATGGTCGTGCACATATCAATAATACTTTATTCATCAGTAAAATACTGTATCAAACCAGATTTATACATCTAACCAAACAAAAGATTAACCGATTCATATTTCTTTTCCTATGGAATATAAAGACCCAGGAACCATTGGCACGGCAATCCTGTTACCTACCAATAAATCACGGGGGACTCAATATAATGGACATATATAAATTAATCACAGTTTCTAAAATCATAAAATTGAAAAAAGCAATAACAGAGCAATATAACCATTGAAGAGCCTTTTCATGCTTATTTCTATGGTATCCGACTATACAATTTCCAAAACACAATATACAAAATATCGCACAAACATAAACTGAACGTGACGACAAGACAAAATGAAATTATGAAAGTGGTGATACATTTTGGAAACAACAAAAAGATAACAGACTGATCGAAACTAAAACAAAAACATATTCACAACAAAGAATTAGATAAACAACTATGAGTAGCATTGGCGAATTCAAAAGAACAAATTCATATACTCCAAAGATCAACGAATCACATTACAACAACAAAGCATTCTCTCCGTAATCAGTAACAGACACCAACAGCAATGTTTCGACATGAATGAATATATTTTTTATCTACAAAAAGGAGTCTGACAAATCTAACTTCCTCTAACAAAGACCGCTGAACAGGATGACATCAACAATCGTAGGGACGTCGCTCCTGTGCGAGGTTCGACATATCAAAGGTATAAGGGTTTGCTATTCCTCGGGAGCAACCATTTGCCCGTTTTTCAGCTGATCTTTACTTTACCGGAAAAATTAAACCAGTGGGGAATGTCATCATTTTCATGGGCACAAACAATATCGGGAGGGGGAACCCAATTTATGAGATTCTAAGACAAATGGGTAACTTAGTTAATATCCTAAAGAAGAACTAATCAGTTATATCCATCACAATATGCTCTATCATACCAAGACCAATAGACTTCAACACAACAAAAAGTAAAGTTAAATTATTGAAAGCTGAGGGGATATGCAAGCTTCGTAATTTCTTTAAACAAATTTTATCTAAGATCTGCGAGAAAGGTTGGAATGCGGGAATAGAAATGCACGAACCAGTGTATATCAATAAGAACTGGTAATTGAAATGTATATATTGTAAAAAGCAATCTCGTTTTTCAAAAGGACAAATGAAGTCATCCGGAAGTACGGAAGCCTGAAGGTCTGTAGGTCTCTGAGTCACACGATGACATAACGTACGTCACACTATGACATAACGTGATATCTGAATGACAGAGAGGAGAAAGCCAAAACAAGTTACGTTAAAGGAAATGTGAAGAGGGTAAGGCATACATTTGAATCATCTACATACATATTGAAAATGTCAATCATGCCAAAGATAATGTTTCTGAGAGTATGTCTATTGTTTAAATAACAACAATAAAAGGAAATGAAGTTTAATGACACTTTTGGCTCAAGAAGGCCATTTTAGTACCAAACCAGCAATGAAGGAGAAGGAATAAAGTTTAACGACAATTTGGGCTTTGAGAAGGCCATTTCAGTGCCAAACGAGGATATAAAAGTAGTATCAAGAATGATAAAACCGCAACTTCTACATTTAAAAGTTTGTAGTGAACAGTAAAAGCTTACAAGATTAATTGTGAGAATATTGATGACAAGTTTTAGACTCAACGAGTTGACTAGAATTGTATGTCTAAAAATAGAAATATACCTCAATTTCCTTCGGGAAAGTGAGGATTTTATAAATATTAAAATCGTTGAACAGGTCATATATTGAATGACACTCATAGAACATGCGGCGAGTGCCAACCAAATCTTGACAATGTACCAGGACATGTTCAACGGTCAGCCACTCTCGAGAGGGGACACATACAGGGGCCTCCTCCCCACGGAGCAGGTAACCCTGAGTAAGGTATGTATGCCCTATACGAGCCCGTGACATGACCAGTTGATCACGCCTGGACATATTGTTTATTGGGGTACAACAACCAATCGTTGGTTTGACTTTGTGTAATTTGTTATCAACCTGCTCATCCCAGAATGACTGCCATTCTGCGTACAAGTACCAGCAATGAAAAAATGCAATGAGCAATTGTACGAGCTTTTGTTTGAAAATTAAGTGTATGTATTGAAAGGTAAAAACTAGGAGACAATTCGTGAAATTATTGAATGACTAGCAATACACATAGATGTAAGGACTAGATTAATAGACATTGTGTACATAAATAATAATACACTGTACTCCAAATGCCCGAAGGAAACACAGAAACATCAATGTTTACCTGGATATTGCCATTGAGGTCAGGAACCTAAAGCAAGAACCATACGAGTGGATCTTTTCCAAAGCAGTTTTCTAACTTCATTGAATGAACTTACTGGAACAAGTTGGTTGAATAATTTTGACACGAAGACACAAAAGAATATGAATTAAGGCATTGTGTGTACATATCTCCCATTTCATTGAATATAAAGTTGTACTACAGTTCACACATGTCACTGGTGATTCTAGTGATGCGAAGGGTGCAGCTGGTGGGAGTACTGTGCAGTTATCACTCTTTATGATTGTTTTGTTGTCTCCTCAATGTTTAGGTGCTAGAACCATCCACAAGCTACCAACCAAGAAAATTGTTTGTGGTGGACGAGTCCAATGAAGACTCCCGAGGACGACCAACTGTCTCTCAACGTAACCAGTGTTTTGACCAATGGTTTTGTCTCAGTGACCCGATGCCGTGAAAGAAGCACTGCATCTGTGTTGCAAAATTGTGCTGTGAACAAAATATTCCTTGTTTCCGATGTATTGGAGAGACCGAAGTTACATTTCCTTAGAACAGACATTCCAACAAAGAATATCTGACCACTTCAAGTGTGGAATGATTGAAAGTCAGATTATGGCTGCTTCACACTTTTTCAGTTTGGCAATCGCATAAAGACTTCCTAAAGATGATGAAGTTTAGCTAGCACAACAACTTTCACTCGATCATGTGCCTCCCAGCGAGAAACAGTTTGCCTCTCAGGGGTCATCGGCATTTTGGTGAATAAATTGAACATGTGCGATCTGACTCGGTATGATGCTACAAGGACCAATAACATTTTCAAACAACATTTTCAACAAAAAGGGACATCGCCACACTCCATTCAAAGAAATATAGGCAAACTACATGATTTTCATCACCATTTGCTATGATTGTGCTACTTCCAAGAATGTTGACCCCAAAAGTGCGCTTGACTCTCAGTCTTGTGAAAGAATACAACTAAGATGCTCGTATGTCAAAAAGCAATGCTGTTTCCTCAAACCCGTCAAGGAATTATTGTGTCGGCACAAATCCAGCAGAAGATACTTGTACAGAGATTGCGTTCATCTCAATCACGAAGGGAAGAAGTCCTCGCTGCAGCATTATGTCTCACAATCACTGAATGACAGTACATGCCCACAGGTGTATGGAATAAAGGATGTAAGTATCAACATGATCAATCTATTACCACCAAAACAGCCAAATTTTGATGATTCCAATAACGAACGTAAAATATAACATTTTGCAATAGAAACAAAGCCCGACCAGATACTTTATCAAATGACACACTGGCGTCATCAGAGGCAGACAGTGTGGTAAAAATAGTTGTTTCTACTGTACAGTGTACACTTGATGGAATTAGTATACAACTGCCCAACAACCTATGAAAATAATTTACAAATCCGAAACAAACCCCATGGAATAGATATATGACAAGTACATAAGTACCTGACCCAGTAGAGTGGAGTGAGTGTCGCAGTGGATAAGGCGTCGGACTCGTAATCCAAAGATCATGGGTTCGAGTCTCGAGCTGGACTGCTGTGTTATTTCACTAGTGTCCTTAGGCAAGGCATTACCCACTAATGTGTCTATCTCCACCCAGAATTAAATGGGTACCGGTTGATAATGGGTGTTGCATAGAGCGCTTTGAGTGTGGCTGCTCCAAGTACAATCACTCAGACTGGGGTTAAAGTGTAAAGCGCCTTTGAAAGCGGATTTAGTTCGGCTGAGAAGAGCGCTATATCGAATCTGATAACTTTAACTTTAACTTTACCTAATAACAAGCCAAAAGGCTAACTATCACCCAGTGATATTCTCTACATTGATACTGTAAACCACATACATGTTATAGTCTTTCAATCATGTCAATTCATTCGGTCCTTGATGTAAACTTGTAAGCCATCTGTTGTAGTCATGTTCTTCAGTCATCTTGTTTCCCTTTATCATGTTCATTAATTGTCATTGTCAGTTTCATTCGTATAAGCAGTAGCTTGTAGTTGCATCTAGTGTTGTACACCCTGTCAATTATGTAAGTCAGTGTATCAATAGCCCTCAGCAATTCATCCCATTCTATCTGTCAGTTCATTGTGTCAACTTGCCATCTGTCTATGTATAATTAAGACTTCCTGTTCTGTTAATTATCCCCAAAGATACGATTATGTAAACCAGATGTCATCATCTTCCGGGTTACCTACTCAATTACACCCAGTAAACTGTGCCTTACTGCAAAATTTAACCTTCAACAGTTGGCAGAGCAATGCATCCCCCTCCAGCACCAGGTCTTGGCCTGATCTAAGTGATTTCCAATTATCTTCTCATGTTTTGACCTATATTTCATTGACAATGAATGTTCTCCTTACTGTGGTCACCATTAAATTATTCCATTCTCTCCGGAGCCTTACAGCCACTGTTTCAGTGTTGTTCATGGCTCATCAAGTAAAGGCTTTGGGAGTCATTAGTTTGCCTCACCTTATTTGGTCACCATCGACCACTACCTCATCTGCCAAACTTGTGACTGACCCAAAAGATTATTTTTCTAATTATGGATTGTATATTATTCAACACCTATATGGCCTCGTCAGTCTGGTAGGCATGGTCATTGCTATGTACTGTACAGTTCTGTACATGTACACCTTGATCACGAAGACTAAATATCACTCCACTGTGCGTTTAATAATTACCGATGGAACACATACTGCATATATTATTGGAACGTTGATACCGCCTTAGCGGTCAAGCATCATCATTATATCTTATAAAACTTTATTTGCCTAAGTTAAACTGGATTGGGAGAAGGGGGGGGGGGGTTGTATCTGAGAAGTTCATTAGGCTTCCGGAAAATATTGAAATTCATCGACTTCCTTCACGCAAATTTCGAAAAATTCTTTCTGGAGACCACACATCTTATACTGAATTCGAGCACAATGGGTTTGTGCAACCTATGAATATGATAAATAATCTGGAGCAAAATGGGAATGATCCCGACAAGAGTTCCAACAAGGGTTCCACGGGTATTTATTCAATGGATGAACTGAAAGCCGTTGACAAGGTTTGGTGAGCCACTACATGTATGACATTTTTGTTTGAAAGCAACAACAACCACTTGTAAGCATCTTCCGCAAACAGCTGATAGACAGCACACCATTCTTACAATTATGATGTATCACACACCTTTGGTAAACCTATTATGCTCTGTAATATAAATATAATGTTCAATTTTATATTGGGTTCTGAGGTGCATGTAATATGTCGTCAAGCTCTTAATGTGTAATTGAAAGAAGGTGGTCATGTCACTTTTAACTATCACTGTGTATGTAGTAACCTGAATATTGCGAATTGTATTAGGTTTAGTGTACATAATATGTATGTCGTCAGGATAACATGTACATGTATTGTAATCATAGTCATTACGTACCATACATGTATCCATATTTGTGTACTAGTACGCGATTTTCACGATGTTACATACCAAACAAGTATCCATAAATAGGTATGTCATTTTATTTATTGTATGTACAAAACAAGTATCCATACGTATGTGTAATTTTATAATTGAAGTTTGTTGTCTTGTAAATGTAATAGGAGCAAGAGGTCTTTATTTAAACACCAGGGGAACTATCACCCTGTCAATTGCCATGTATTGTCACGCTATGAATGTTGGATGTTTGATGTATGTGCATTACCATTGTAAGACACAGTTACAGTGGTACTAATTAGACATCATGACAGAGTTCCATTTTAGATTAAAAAGTAATTAGTAGAAGAAGAAGGAATAAAGCTTAACGGCACTTTGGGCTCAAGAAGGCCATTTCAGTGCCAAACAAGGATATAAAAGTAGGAGTAATTAGTAGAAGTCCATCCAGTATGTAGATTAGGTAGTGTGTCATTTGGATTACAGATGGAATGCCAATAGTGTTACATAACTAGACGTCAAGGCCTAAAGATGCCTTGGAGGCATTTCGGTGTTAGGACTAATTTGTAATATTTAAAACATGTTTGCCATGGGCTCTACGACACATCGTTTCCTAGATATGGATGAAAATGAAAAATGTCGACTCAGCAAAAAAACATTTCAGGTCAAGGTCAAAGTTCATCAGTAATACCCCTTAGACATGTTTGTCTAGAGCCACCACTCCGAAAACAACGTCCGTTTCGCTGTACAATGCACCGTTTCCGAGATATCGACGAAAACGAAAAATGCAGACTCGGTAAAAAATTTAAGGTCAAGGTCAAAGTTCATCCATAATACTCCTTAGACATGTTTGTCTAGATCGCCGAGTCCAAAAATGACGTCCGTTTCGCTCTGCGACTCATTGTTTCCGAGATATCGACGAAAACGAAAAATGCCGACTCGGCAAAAAAATTTGGGGTCAAGGTCAAACTTCATCAATAATACCCCTTAGACATTTATGTCTAGGACGACGACTCCGAAAATAACGTCCGTTTCGCTCTACGACGCACCGTTTCCGAGATATCGACGAAAACGAAAAATGCCGACTCGGCAAAAAAATTTTGGGTCAAGGTCAAAGTTCATCCATAATACCCCTTAGACATGTTTGTCTAGGGCGACGAGTCCGAAAATACCGTCCGTTTCGCTCTACGACGCACCGTTTCCAAGATATCGACGAAAACGAAAACTGCCGACTCGGCAAAAAAATTTCGGGTCAAGGTCAAAGTTCATCCATAATACCCCTTAGACATGTTTGTCTAGGGCGACGAGTCCGAAAATAACGTCCGTTTCGCTCGGCGACGCACCGTTTCCGAGATATCGACGAAAACGGAAAGTGCCGACTCGGCAAAAAAATTTCGGGTCAAGGTCAAAGTTCATCCATAATACCCCTTAGACATGTTTGTCTAGGGCAACGAGTCCGAAAATAACGTCCGTTTCGCTCTACGACGCACCGTTTCCGAGATATCGACGAAAACGAAAAATGCCGACTCGGCAAAAAATTTTCGGGTCAAGGTCAAAGTTCATCCATAATACCCCTTAGACATGTTTGTCTAGGACGACGAGTCCGACAATAACGTCCGTTTCGCTCTACGACGCACCGTTTCCGAGATATCGACGAAAACGAAAAATGCCGACTCGGCAAAAAATTTTCGGGTCAAGGTCAAAGTTCATCAATAATACCCCTTAGACATTTTTGTCTAGGGCGACGAGTCCGAAAACTAGACGCTTCCGGTCGCCTACGACCGCTTGGGTGTATCCCCCCTAGCCCTATCATCCCGTGAAATCTTTCAAGCTTATTGAAGGTCGAATTCAAGATCACCAGTAAAATCACTGCATACGAAATGCATTTCGACATGTTCGATAAAATAACGAAATTACAGCCACATAAAAGTTTTCACCTAAAGTTATATTTCAACTCAGAATATTTGACAAACTTGGTTCCAAGTTGAAATTCAAGCAAAAGTTGACAAAAACTGCATTTCAAGATGACTAAATTGGAGCCAGATCGAACTTTTCACCATAAGTTATATTTCAACTCATACTATGTGCCAAACTTGGTTCCAAGTTGGAATTCAAAGTAAAAGTTGACCAAAACTACATTTCAAGATGACGAAATTGGAGCCAGATCAAACTTTTCACCATAATTTAAATTTTAATACATAATATGTGCCAAACTTGGTTTCAAGCTGAAATTCAAGTAAAAGTTTACCAAAACTGCATTTCAAGATGACGAAATTGGAGCCAGATCGATCTTTTCACCATAAATTATATTTTATTTCATAATATGTGCCAAACTTGGTTTCAAGTTGAAATTCGAAGTAAAAATTGACTTTACTGGTAAAAATAATGTTAACTTATCCGGTTACACCCATGAAATCTCTACTGGACAAAACTTTTAAATAGTTGAGCGCAATAATAAATGTTTCTTGTCTTAACTATTTTTCTTGAGGTCAATAATAGACTTAACTAGTAAAAATGATGCTAACTTATTCGGCTACAGCCATGAAATCTCTACTGCACAGAAGCTTTACCTTGTTGAGCCCAATAACAAATGTTTCTTGTCTTAACTATTTTTATTGTGGTCAATAATAGACTTAACTAGTTAAAATAATGTTAACTTATTCGGTTACACCTGTGAAATCTCTACTGGACAAAACCTTTACCTGGTTGAGCTCAATAATAAATGTTTCTCGTCTTAACTATTTTTATTGTGGTCAATAATAGACTTAACTAGTAAAACCACTGTTAACTTATTCAGTAATATTGTTCTTTTTTCACCAAAAACATCAGTTCTGTATTCTGAACAAGAATCCAGTGCAATTTGCTTTCATAGTGCAGGTTATTGGATTGATCACACATGTCAAAGTGGGTATTTTAATTGTCGTAATAAGTTAACCTCTCAAACTTATTAATATTTATTCGATCATTCTGAAAAACAATAGGTTTCGTGTGATGGTCTTTCTCATTGAGCCTGTGCGATTTCATCATCATTCATCGAAAACTCCCACCCGTAGAGCGTTCACAACCCATGTGTGTCCAACAGGCTAATTTGAGCACAAAATGTTACGCCAATTGGCTATTTTGGTTGCTATGGCAACCAAAATCGATAGGTGTCGTGATCTCACCATAAGACATGTCCATATAAAATATTATCAAAATCGGTTCAGATTTGCAAGCTGCAGCGCGTTCACAAGAAAGTGTCTGCGGACGCGGACGCGGCGGCGGCGGCGCGACGATCGTAAATCCATAGTATCCGCCGAACTTTGTTCGGGGGATACAATAACGCCCGTTTCGCTCTACGACGCACCGTTTCCGAGATATCGACGAAAACGAAAAATGCCGACTCGGCAAAAAAATTTCGGGTCAAGGTCAAAGTTCATCAATAATACCCCTTAGACATGTTTGTCTAGGGCGACGAGTCCGAAAATAACGTCCGTTTCGCTCTACGACGCACCGTTTCCGAGATATCGACGAAAACGAAAAATGCCGACTCGGCAAAAAAATTTCGGGTCAAGGTCAAAGTTCATCCATAATACCCCTTAGACATGTTTGTCTAGGGCGACGAGTCCGAAAATAACGTCCGTTTCGCTCTACGACGCACCGTTTCCGAGATATCGACGAAAACGAAAAATGCCGACTCGGCAAAAAAATTCAAGGTCAAGGTCAAAGTTCATCCATAATACCCTTTAGACATGTTTGTCTAGGGCGACGAGTCCGAAAATAACGTCCGTTTCGCTCTACGATGTACCGTTTCCGAGATATGCATGATGCCTCAAGGATGACTCAGCAAAAAATTATTTCGACCTCTAGGTCAAAGGTCGTTTGAGGTATCGATCCCAAAATCAATAGGGTTCTTCCCTGGTGATATATAAACCTCCGTGCAAAATTCTGCAACTATTGCCTGAATATTTTTTGAGTTATCGTCCGGAAACCAAGTTCCTCGATTTCATCCTCACGGACCTCACGGACCTCGGAGCCGGATCAAAAAAAAAAGTACACCCTAGAGATGTTTGTCTAGGGCGACGAGTCCGAAAATAACGTCCGTTTCGCTCTACGACGCACGGTTTCCGAGATATGCAGGAAGCCTCAAGGATGAATCAGCAAAAAATTATTTTGACCTCTAGGTCAAAGGTCGTTTGACGGATCGATCCCAAAATCAATAGGGTTCTTCCCTGGTGGCATATGAACCTCCATGCAGAGTTCTGCAACTATTGCATCAATATTTTTCCAGTTATCGTCCGGAAACCAAGTTTTAAAATTAGCCTTGATTTCATCCTCACGGACCTCACGGACCTCGGATCCGGCTCAAAAAAAATAGGGTTCTTCCACATATCATTTCTGACTTGCGGTGAAAATTTGACAAGGATCCGTCAAGGCAATCTAAAGTTATCGTCCGGAAACCAAAAGTGGCGGAAGAAGAAAAAAAAGAAAAAAAAGAAAAAAAAAAAAAAAAAAAAAAAAAAAAAATTCTGCTAAAACCATAAAGGCATTTCTGCCGAAATGCCTTAATGACCAGAATACAGATAGCAACACCACATTGTAGGAAGATACCAAAACAACAGCTAGGGTAGAAGTAGATGTCACGCATATCAAGTAGATGTCACAATAATTAGCTGAATAATGAACCATTAGACCTGATAGTATAAATACAGCAGTGGTACAGCTAGCAGACACATACTTCATCGGGTAGGAGACCAGACAACAGCCTGTCGCCAGAGCCACCACCGATCTTGGACATTTTAAAATAAACAAGTATAGGAACCAAGAAGGTGTCTTAACAAGAGCAACAACACAACAGCAACATAGTTCACCACGAATAACGGTGATAGAACATATTCACTTTGGTTGTTATGCCTCGTTCGAAAAAGCAATTCGTGCATGAACTGTAGCACACTGACAATCCCTCCTTCAAAAAATACATGCAATTATATTCCATATGAAGGAACGATCCAATAGCACCACCTGTTATTCACGCCCCGCCCGCCATTGTCATAGTAAAATCGATCAGTTGGAGCGATTCGCCAAAGCGCAAGGATAGGCACTATGCGAATGAAGACAGACTGGTTGCTGAAGGACTGTCTGGACCTCTATATGCCATCATACGACTGGGACGCTGTCTAGCGTGTAGGACGACAGCTCCGGGATTTATACGTCACACTGTATGGGGTGTTTCTTCTCACCGGTTTCCTCTGCCTCCGCGCAGATAAAGTGATATGTACGTACATGTTACTGCTCGCGTTTTATGCCGCTGAGGGAACCGGTGTTGTGAAGGAAGACGAGACAGTTGTGCAATCTGAACTTCAAGAACCGAGTGTCTTGGCTCGCTTACCTGACATGCGATGAAAATGCACACATGGAGCTGCACACGTTCCTTGACGGTGTCCTGCTCGGCAACAGCCTTCACTCTATTGAGAACAATGTACCCAGACTGTTGCGAGAATGCGAAGATATATCCACGAAAGATTTCGCCAGAACAAGATGCTTCTGGAACTGGTGGGCTTATAATCCACAACGTGTTTCCAGCCTGCCGCAAAACTCCGGATAAAAAAGGACATGCGTTTGAAACTATGTTCGTGGAATACGCATAATGGTGTCAACGTGTATCATGATATTTTAACGTTGATAATTATTAGAATTATACTACGGGTACTAGATGTTATTTTTCATTTGCCTAAGAAATATTCATCATGAACTTAGTTAATATATACAAAACATTGTGAAACAGCTATGGCACTCTGATAAACTTGTCACCACTCTTATAAATGTGTTCGCAATAAAACTACACCTACTTTTTACTATTTTCCTTTTCAAATAAATTCTGACTTATGGTGAGAATTTCCTTGTCAAACCAACGAGTGATCCAAGAACAAAACAAAACAGGATTAGGCACTCGTCTCTGACAACGACATACATACATCAAACAAAAAACCTCGTCCAAACAAAAAAAAATCACTAAGCATGTACCGGTAGAATTTCCCCCATTGGGGGAAAAACAGACAGCCGAATCTCCCTACTAATCATGGATAAGCTGACCATATGTACGCTCAATATAAAACAGAAAAATAAACAAGAAAATATATTGGATAGTGGATCTAGTAAAAACATATAACATAGACTTCTTATTGCTACATGAAACTGGAAATATAAGTAATAAAACCAAGGTAGTACTGGATAACTATTTTGAAGGTATATATTTCTCGCATACAAAGGTACAAACGAGCATAATAAAAGAAGCGCAGGTAATATAATAATAGCTAAATTAAGTCCCAACTATAACATTATAGACTGGAGAGCACTGGCACATGAGGCCGCGCCAGATCGACTTCCACTAAAAGCAAATCGATATTGGTAATGTATACTGCCCCAACTTGATCGCACACTTCCACCAGACACTTACTAGGCACATTAACTAAAAAAAAAAAAATTATAATGGGAGGGGACTTTAATTTTGTGGAAAACAAAGATTTGGACCAGGGTCGTAGCACCTTTAGGGATCGTGAAGATACAAAAAACACTCCCCAAACTTTGAAGACTTCACTAAGTGACTCATGGCGCACAATGAACCCAAAAAAATTCCTTCACATTTACTGGCACTACCAACACCCAAAAGCGTCTAGATAGGATATATATTCCTGAAAACTATTTTAATTACAACATAGGGACACGGATCTTAAAAATAGACTATTCTGACCACAATCCTAATATAACTACTATTACTTGCCCACCCGAAATCAAAATAGGAAAAGGTATGTGGATATTGAACAATTCTACGCTAGAAAATGAACACAATACTGAAACATTAAGGGACAACTGGGAAAAATGTAAAAAAGACAAAACCGACTACGATCCTATAACATGGTAAAGGGCAAAGTAAAGCTCGAAAAAATATTGATAGCTATTGTGAAACAAAACAAAATGAGGACATGCTCGAAAAAAAATTACGTGATGATATTCAAGCCCTTTATAAGATGAAAAAAACGGACAATTTGTAGAAATTATGGTGAATGGGAACTTGACCATGCCTTTTAAGATATCACGTGGTATGCGGCTAGGATTCCTATTATCAATGCTTTTATTCGTTATGGGACTGGAGACATTTTAATGCAAATTTGGTCAACATAAAAATTTTATAGGATACAAATTACCTGATGAGAAAATTGTTTAACTTATACGTTTCGCCGATGATATGACCTTACTAATACAAAACAAACTAGAAATAGATATGATACGCGAACGTATCTGGTGTGAAAGTAAATGAAGATAAAACCGAAATAATGTACATGGGAAAAAAGACGTATCATGAAATGTTAGTGGAGTGGAGATGGTACTACAAAGATAGCATGAAGATTCTGGGAATAAACTTGAAGTTTGTTGTCTTGTAAATGTAATAGGACCAAGAGGTCCTTATTTAAACACCAGGGGAACTGAACTATCACCCTCTCAATTGCCATGTATTGTCACGCTATGAATGTTGGATGTTTGATGTATGTGCATTACCATTGTAAGATACAGTTACAATGGTACTAATTAAACATCATGACAGAGTTCCATTTTAGATTAAAAAGTAATTAGTAGAAGAAGAAGGAATAAAGCTTAACGGCACTTTGGACTCAAGAAGGTCATTTCAGTGCCAAACAAGGATATAAAAGTAGGAGTAATTAGTAGAAGTCCATCCAGTATGTAGATTAGGTAGTGTGTCATTTGGATTACAGATGGAATGCCAATAGTGTTACATAATGACCAGAATACAGATAGCAACACCACATTGTAGGAAGATACCAAAACAGCAGCTAGGGTAGAAGTAGATGTCACGCATATCAAGTAGATGTCACAATAATTAGCTGAATAATGAACCATTAGACCTGATAGTATAAATACAGCAGTGGTACAGCTAGCAGACACATACTTCATCGGGTAGGAGACCAGACAACAGCCTGTCGCCAGAGCCACCACCGATCTTGGACATTTTAAAATAAACAAGTATAGGAACCAAGAAGGTGTCTTAACAAGAGCAACAACACAACAGCAACATAGTTCACCACGAATAACGGTGATAGAACATATTCATTTTGGTTGTTATGCCTCGTTCGAAAAAGCAATTCGTGCATGAACTGTAGCACACTGACAATCCCTCCGTCAAAAAATACATGCAATTATATTCCATATGAAGGAACGATCCAATAGCACCACCTGTTATTCACGCCCCGCCCGCCATTGTCATAGTAAAATCGATCAGTTGGAGCGATTCACCAAAGCGCAAGGATAGGCACTATGCGAATGAAGACAGACTGGTTGCTGAAGGACTGTCTGGACCTCTATATGCCATCATAAGACTGGGATGCTGTCTAGCGTGTAGGACGACAGCTCCGGGATTTATACGTCACACTGTATGGGGTGTTTCTTCTCACCGGTTTCCTGTGCCTCCGCGCAGATAAAGTGATATGTACGTACATGTTACTGCTCGCGTTTTATGCCGCTGAGGGATTCGGTGTTGTGAAGGAAGACGAGACAGTTGTGCAATCTGAACTTCAAGAACCGAGTGTCTTGGCTCGCTTACCTGACATGTGATGAAAATGCACACATGGAGCTGCACACGTTCCTTGACGGTGTCCTGCTCGGCAACAGCCTTCACTCTATTGAGAACAATGTACCCAGACTGTTGCGAGAATGCGAAGATATATCCACGAAAGATTTCGCCAGAACAAGATGCTTCTGGAACTGGTGGGCTTATAATCCACAACGTGTTTCCAGCCTGCCGCAAAACTCCGGATAAAAAAGGACATGCGTTTGAAACTATGTTCGTGGAATACGCAAAATAGTGTCAACGTGTATCATGATATTTTAACGTTGATAATTATTAGAATTATACTACGGGTACTAGATGTTATTTTCCATTTGCCTAAGAAATATTCATCATGAACTTAGTTAATATATACAAAACATTGTGAAACAGCTATGGCACTCTGATAAACTTGTCACCACTCTTATAAATGTGTTCGCAATAAAACTACACCTACTTTTTACTATTTTCCTTTTCAAATAAATTCTGACTTATGGTGAGAATTTCCTTGTCAAACCAACGAGTGATCCAAGAACAAAACAAAACAGGATTAGGCACTCGTCTCTGACAACGACATACATACATCAAACAAAAAACCTCGTCCAAACAAAAAAAAATCACTAAGCATGTGTACCGGTAGAATTTCCCCCATTGGGGGAAAAACAGACAGCCGAATCTCCCTACTAATCATGGATAAGCTGACCATATGTACGCTCAATATAAAACAGAAAAATAAACAAGAAAATATATTGGTTAGTGGATCTAGTAAAAACATATAACATAGACTTCTTATTGCTACATGAAACTGGAAATATAAGTAATAAAACCAAGGTAATACTGGATAACTATTTTGAAGGTATATATTTCTCGCATACAAAGGTACAAACGAGCATAATAAAAGAAGTGCAGGTAATATAATAATAGCCAAATTAAGTCCCAACTATAACATTATAGACTGGAGAGCACTGGCACATGAGGCCGCGCCAGATCGACTTCCACTAAAAGCAAATCGATATTGGTAATGTATACTGCCCCAACTTGATCGCACACTTGCACCAGACACTTACTAGGCACATTAACTAAAAAAAAAAATTATAATGGGAGGGGACTTTAATTTTGTGGAAAACAAAGATTTGGACCAGGGTCGTAGCACCTTTAGGGATCGTGAAGATACAAAAAACACTCCCCAAACTTTGAAGACTTCACTAAGTGACTCATGGCGCACAATGAATCCAAAAAAAATTCCTTCATATTTATTGGCACTACCAATACCCAAAAGCGTCTAGATAGGATATATATTCCTGAAAACTATTTTAATTACAACATAGGGACACGGATCTTAAAAATAGACTATTCTGACCATAATCCTAATATAACTACTATTACTTGCCCACCCGAAATCAAAATAGGAAAAGGTATGTGGATATTGAAAAATTCTACGCTAGAAAATGAACACAATACTGAAACATTAAGGGACAACTGGGAAAAATGTAAAAAAGACAAAACCGACTACGATCCTATAACATGGTAAAGGGCAAAGTAAAGCTCGAAAAAATATTGATAGCTATTGTGAAACAAGATAAACAAAATGAGGACATGCTCGAAAAAAAAATTACGTGATGATATTCAAGCCCTTTATAAGATGAAAGAAAACGGACAATTTGTAGAAATTATGGTGAATGGGAACTTGACCATGCCTTTTAAGATATCACGTAGTATGCGGCCAGGATTCCTATTATCAATGCTTTTATTCGTTATGGGACTGGAGACATTTTAATGCAAATTTGGTCAACATAAAAATTTTATAGGATACAAATTACCTGATGAGAAAATTGTTTAACTTATATGTTTCGCCGATGATATGACCTTACTAATACAAAACAAACTAGAAATAGATATGATACGCGAACGTATCTGGTGTGAAAGTAAATGAAGATAAAACCGAAATAATGTACATGGGAAAAAAGACGTATCATAAAATGTTAGGGGAGTGGAGATGGTACTACAAAGATAGCATGAAGATTCTGGGAATAAACTTGGGAAATGACTACCAAATATTGAAAAGAAAAATAGATAACAAGGTAAATAAAATTGAACAAAGGTCAAATAGACTAGAGGGTCGTCATATAATTGTATATGGTCGTGCACATATCAATAATACTTTATTCATCAGTAAAATACTGTATCCAACCAGATTTATACATCTAACCAAACAAAAGATTAACCGATTCATATTTCTTTTCCTATGGAATATAAAGACCCAGGAACCATTGGCACGGCAATCCTGTTACCTACCAATAAATCACGGGGGACTCAATATAATGGACATATATAAATTAATCACAGTTTCTAAAATCATAAAATTGAAAAAAGCAATAACAGAGCAATATAACCATTGAAGAGCCTTTTCATGCTTATTTCTATGGTATCCGACTATACAATTTCCAAAACACAATATACAAAATATCGCACAAACATAAACTGAACGTGACGACAAGACAAAATGAAATTATGAAAGTGGTGATACATTTTGGAAACAACAAAAAGATAACAGACTGATCGAAACTAAAACAAAAACATATTCACAACAAAGAATTAGATAAACAACTATGAGTAGCATTGGCGAATTCAAAAGAACAAATTCATATACTCCAAAGATCAACGAATCACATTACAACAACAAAGCATTCTCTCCGTAATCAGTAACAGACACCAACAGCAATGTTTCGACATGAATGAATATATTTTTTATCTACAAAAAGGAGTCTGACAAATCTAACTTCCTCTAACAAAGACCGCTGAACAAGATGACATCAACAATCGTAGGGACGTCGCTCCTGTGCGAGGTTCGACATATCAAAGGTATAAGGGTTTGCTATTCCTCGGGAGCAACCATTTGCCCGTTTTTCAGCTGATCTTTACTTTACCGGAAAAATTAAACCAGTGGGGAATGTCATCATTTTCATGGGCACAAACAATATCGGGAGGGGGAACCCAATTTATGAGATTCTAAGACAAATGGGTAACTTAGTTAATATCCTAAAGAAGAACTAATCAGTTATATCCATCACAATATGCTCTATCATACCAAGACCAATAGACTTCAACACAACAAAAAGTAAAGTTAAATTATTGAAAGCTGAGGGGATATGCAAGCTTCGTAATTTCTTTAAACAAATTTTATCTAAGATCTGCGAGAAAGGTTGGAATGCGGGAATAGAAACGCACGAACCAGTGTATATCAATAAGAACTGGTAATTGAAATGTATATATTGTAAAAAGCAATCTCGTTTTTCAAAAGGACAAATGAAGTCGTACGGAAGCCTGAAGGTCTGTAGGTCTCTGAGTCACACTATGACATAACGTACGTATCCACTGATTATTCAGAAACAGGGTTTGCTCCCAACGCACTGTCTGGTGCTGTTAGACAACTGTGGCGATACTGGATGCACTAACGATCGTTAGTGCATCCCGCAATGGCGGATAGTAAGCCGGTCAGTTTGGTTTTTAACCGTAATTTGACAGGTCCATTTGTGATAAATGGATGCTTCAAAGGTAGCTTAGTATTTTGGTCAAAGACATGCGTAGTTATTTCAAGCATATCACGCTTTTTCGTTGAGATATGTTGATAAGAATCAGCAGATGTATATGTGTATCGATCACAATCATAATGATTGGGAAAATGAAGAATATTGAAACGAACCACGAGTGCTGTTCGTCATTGCGGGATGCACTAATGATTGTTAGTGCATCCAGTCTCGCCACAGTGGTAGATGGGGGAAGCAAACAAATTACACCCACATACAGCACACAATCTCACAAATTACACCCACATACAGCACACAATCTCTCCTGAAGTTGGTCCAGTTACATAAGTTGTCCCCACCTGAATTGGGCTGGAGCCCCTGATGGAAACAACACACATGTGCAAAGGAAAACAACAAAACAAACCAATCCAGAGCTGGCTGGTTGAACAGAACTGGCCAAGAGACAGGAAGGACTATGCAATCATCCGAACAGGTATCATACGTAAAACAAACTAATCCAGAGCTGGCTGGTTCAACAGAACTGGCCAAGAGACCAGAAGGAATAGGCAATCATCCGAACAGGTATCATACATAATATCAATTGAGTTTATTTAAGCTTATAGTTAAGCAATAGCTAAGAGATAAAGCTATTTCAAATTATGGCGCGAAAAAACAAAACAAAAAAGTAAGACTCACCTCAGACTCAACTTGATCCTCAGTAAGGCATCTTGCCATGCGATACTAGGTCATGAAGGAACCCGGGTCTAGGAGCGATGTATTAGTGAGTAAAATGTTGGACACGTCTTGTTGATCTTATCACACGAACTTGGAAGAAGTATGAGAAGGGCACTCCAGGCACCCGAGAAAAGGGTGCCACTTTTCATTTGGTGACCACGACGAGACAAGACATGAAATGAGCACACTCAACTTGGCAGAAGTCTAAAGTTCACTGGGCGCTACACCAGATAAGAAACTGCATCCAAAAGGCCTGGACAAACCAGTCCAAGTAACCGAAGTTTCATCCACCACAACCTTCTTCGAAAACTGCGAAATCATTGAACTCATCTCAACAGAATCGGACTATGAGGAAGTTCAACGACGATATCCTGCCGGACCTTATCAATGAGGAAAACAACTTCATTGAATTTCCAACCGAGGTTCTATGAGATATCATTCCGCAGGAGGTGATCGTGATCAGTGAAAAAGAACAGGTAGAATAGGAATAAAGTGACCTCGAAGACCTCCAGGTGTACAACACGCAAGGCCAGTACATCGGGCATAATTAATGGTAATTGTGCAACAAGTACTATAACTACAATCGGATAACCCACCCTGGCAGACCCAAACAACATACCACTCCCACCAGACGACGGACGTTGGTGGGTAATGGATATCCAGCAGTTTGACAATCACCTGAGAGCAATGGTTCAACTGGAAGTTGAATGGCGGGCATATCAAGAAAATAGAAACCTCGTGAAATACTTGGTCCAACAAACCACGCCATGTGACGGGAGTACCATGGCTGGTGTGAGGCAGTGGATCTAGCAGGTGAACCTGGCATTAACTTAGGTGGGTCAAAAAGGAATAATTGAGGTGGCCACGAAGACCATTCAGGGTCCACTTCGGTTTGAAGTAGAAAGATTCATAGAAAGGGTCATTGGAGTACATGGTAACTGCTGGCAGGTTCCCTGGGTACACGTAAAAAATAATGCGACAGAACAATTCCTGAATCTTGATGAAGCAGCAGCCCTTTGAGATGAGGTAGAGACTGTTCGGCAGTCAGCCTACGAATTTGAAGTAAATTATACATGAAGATTCCTCGATGTTGTGGATGTCGCCTACCCACTAGCCACAAGGAACCAAGACCAGGAAAGGATACTGATCAAGACCTTTCTTCGAACCCGAACATGTTGGAGGAGGCGATGATGGCACATGTCACTACGGCGAGCGCACAGATGCCTATTACCGCCTAAGACGCACCGAGGAACCATTGGAGGTGTGGCCAGTTGGCAAACATGAGGCCAAAGCACCAGTATGTCAGGAGGAACGTTCGAATTCATCCTTGAGCAAGACCTTTGAGAAACTTGAGACGAAACTCGCTGTGCTTCCAGCACAGTGGAAACAACCAGCCCCAGCCAGGCAAGTTGCTGCACATGAAAGCCGAAGCCCTGACTCAGCCCTCAGCATCAACATAACGACCCAGGACTACAGGACTTGGAAGATGGACACCGTCGGTGCTCCAGTTGTGGCAAGCTGGACCACATGAAAAGGGAATGTCGCCAGCTATACTGACCCCAGGGCCCACCGCAAGGTAGACAGCCCTCGGGAAACCGTCGTAGGTGGCTGTGCAGGATGCCACACCGTAAATCTGTCACTGAATGGACGACCAGTGAAAGCACTAGTGGATACAGGCGCATAATGCACACTCCTATTTATGACAGGTGATTTGGCATTCGATCAAATGATCCGTGACAATGCTTTGGGTGAACCTAACGGACAGTGCCAGCTGAAGCATCGAAACAAAGGGGCCACCACCATGCCTTAAAGCGTATAGAGTCCCACTAAGGAAACTTCAGTTGATTGAGGAAGCCATCGAAGAAATATGAGCAGCAGGTGTCATTCGACCTAGCTCCTCCAACCTTTTCAGTCCAGTGACCCTAGTTCCCAAGAAAGATTGCAACACACGTTTCTGCATGGATTACCGCCAGCTGAATGCCATACTAATCTCGAATGAATACCCAATGCCCCTGATTCAGGATATATTCGACCAGTTGAGGGCAGCACAATATTCTCGACCCTCGAACTGAAGTCTGGTTACTGGCAGATCCCCATCGCAGAACACATGCACAAAACTGTGTTTCGCTGCCATCGAGGGCTCTTCAAGTACACAAAGATGACATTTGGGCTTGGGAACGCACTGGCAGAACTATTGCAGAACTACAGCCACCCACAACTATCAAAGACGTATGATCATTCCTGGACATGACAGGATATTATAGACAATGCATGCCGGAATACGCTCAGATAGCAGATACCCTCTTACAAATGACCCGCAAACACGTCAGGTTCCAATGGGGGGATCAACAAGAGGAGTCATTTAAGAAGCTAAAAGAACTTTCAATGTCATCCCATGTAATGGCTGAACCTGACACTCAGCGCCTCTACAAGCTTTATACTGACACATGTGATTGGTGCGCATCGATCGGGCCCTCGTTTCCCTGGAAGCCGCTCTGCCAGCTAGACATACACCAAGGACAGCGCACGTCGTTAGAGTTGGGTTGGCTAACAGAGGAGGTGCTACCAACGACCAAGCTGGAGGGATTGATGAACACTATGCATAAGCTAGGATCCATAGCCTTACCAGGACGCTGGTAGTATGAACATACAAGAATTCAACCTCTCTGGGAGGACGAAGATCAACTAGTTTTTCGAGCCCAACTACCCATGGTTGACAATACCATATTTCACCAGTTCTACTTCAGTACCTGGCCAGTACCCGAGGCAAGCAATCTGTCAGTACAACTACAGTTCCCACCCGATGTAGTCATCCACACCGCAATCGGAGAATGGTTCATCCCCTTCCCGTTGCCAGGGCAGACAGCCTACGGTGTGCTACACTGGACCTGTGCTATCTCGTACCAGTGCCCTCGTGGCATCATCACTGGGGAAGTCGAGCTGCGAAAGACATGTAGAGTGGCACTATCTAAATGACAGCACAATACGATGATCGAACACCTGTAACGGAACACATTCATCACCACATCCCCCGAGGACACCTACTCCTCATTTTGTGCAGGTGAACGGGAACAACGCGTGCAACTGAAGGCTGGAATACACACCCTGCAGCTAGTCGCCGAACGTTATCTGACCCAATTTGATTGTGTTGGAGTCAGGTCATGTTTATGTTACCGTTCTATTTCATAAAATATAAAGATATATGGGAACAAAATATATTTTTCCTCATCATATTGTTGAACTTGTGCATCGACTACATGTGGATTCCATGTACTGAAAACTCTAGAATTGTATGTAATGCTCTGAGTCTTAATTTTGTAGCACAATATTGAGAAAAGTGTCATGAAATGTTGACATGTTGCTCATTTTCACGAAATCGTTCAATATTCAATGTATTTTTGTACCTAAATGTAGTCATGAAACAATATTGCGACATGTCATATGTAACATTGAATGCACATAATGGACAGTATGTGACAATAGGGCATAAACAGGTGTAATACACGAATGCTAATTGTTTTGTTGTTGAAATGACGTTCTGCAACCGTGGGTAACGATCTGTGGAACGAATTATAATCAGGATTTGCTATATGGGAGTGCGGTTCAGTCTCGTTCGTCCTATATAATGTACCAAACAATGAAACTAAAAGCTTGAAAATCTCAACCTCATAAATGTCGCTTTCATATGGCGAGAGGATAAATCCATGATTACCTTTCAAGCATCAATAGAACGTCAACCCCAGCCTCAGAACGTTATCATGTCACGGATTAATTGATAACAAAAAAATATCGGACACATACAACAATGTATTGTAAAAAAAACCTCAAACTGAACAACAGTTGTACCTATATGCTAAATTTCTCTCAAAAATGCAAATTTTTCATTCTCCAAATTGAGGGAAGTTTACATCCATCCCGGATGTAGTGTTACATCGTCGCAGTGCAAGACACTTTTCATCCAAACTCTTAGTCTTAGTGTAGCAATCTCAATGCAGAACTTTCCATAACATCCTCGGACATGGAATCGAATAGAATAGTAGAGTGTCCTCACTTGGAAATTGCAATTTTTCACCTGTTTGCACCATGTGTCGGACGTTTGAAGACATTAGAACGTTAACATAAACATGTGGATCCCAACACAGTAGAATTGGGTCAGATAACGTCCGGCGGCTAGCTGTAGGGTGTATGCCATTAGACGGGGCTGGACCATCCCAGCCCTGTCGTACCAAAGTAGTAATATCAGCCTTCACTACCCACTCATGGAAGTACCGCCATTGGGACTGGACAATATCACCCACCGAGTAGGACACAACAAAGCATGGGATCGCCCTGAGTGGAAAGGATTCCACCCACTGCAGGATATCACCATCCAACAGCTGGATTACCCTGGCCACAAGATGATGAACCTATTTGGTGATCGGAGGCCGGACACATATCATGGACAACGCTGGTGCTGCTGTTGGGAGCCATACTGCTGATCGGCTGAATTGTGGTGATCATGTACCGCTGAGGACTACCACGATGAATTAGCGCCAAGATCAAACAAATCAGGGGTGCTGTTACGGGCAAGACACCAACGGACAGTGCAATCAGTGACCCACAAACAGCAACGTATCCACGATTATCTCTGTGGCCGACCGAGCCCAAGGATATGATGAACTATGTGGAAAAGCAGCCTCTTCGGAGCAACAGTGACGGCAATTAAGTTCAAGATAATGAACATTCATATTGAATATACATGTTGGATAAAGTTGAGTGTATATATTTGTAATGACATGACTTTTCACTTTAGACAATATGTCATTGCAACTAGAGAGGGGAATATCATGTGTAAAGTCATGCCATGTAACTGATTAGGAATATTGGTTAGTTTTCAAGTTTAATAATTTTGAAGGTATGATTTTCCAGAATTTATTTTTTATAAATTCCCACTTTGATAATTTTTTCTGTTTTTCTACACGCCGTTAATATCACCACATTCCACAGGAACAAATTAATGTAAACACAGCCATAAACTGAGATCACAATCTAAACATAACCTTTTTGGAACACCAATTAAAGCAGGTCGAGACCAAACAACAACAGCAGTTAGAAGATATCAAGGAGATTATTGTATAAACACGCAAGCAGTTTACTAGCAGAAAACAAGTGTTTTCACACCCTTTTCTGAACACTGGTGACATGCAATCATAGCGATTGCCCCAGACATATTATTGCCTTAAGGTAATTGAACTTCCTAAACAATTCTCTCGGGCTCTGATGTCACGCACATTATCGTGTTACAGGTTGTCAAACTGTCCCTTCAACAATTCAGAATTATATAAACGATTTACGTCTGGTCAACAATTTTTGGCTTAGTAAGAAAGCAATTGAATGTCTTGACTTTACCTTCGAATTTTCGAACTTTGAAACACAGATTTTATTCTATGCAAGAAAATGTCTGCTGAATGACCAAATTACATATAGCAAATTATATTACAACTGGGAAGATGTTTTCGATATATTGTGTATGTTAACTTCCCTTCCACGGTTACCACGAAAGCTGGGAGAGACTGAGTGTCCTGAAGTAAATTTAGTATTTTAATATAACTTTCATTGTCCCTATTTAAGTTCCAATATTCATAGTTTGTTCCAATATTATGAGTTGTGGTTGACAAATTGTCATTGTTCTTCCATTTGCCCACGTGGAAAGTGGGGAATGTATATTATGTAACTTGTTTGACCAATTGTACATGTATGTGAATTACACAATTGTGACCTGGTGCTCCTTCCATGACATGTATTCCAAACTGTTCACATGAGCCCTCATTGGATGGGAACCAGTAGGACATGAAGATTGCCCTGCTGGACTTTGGTATAAACTATTCCACATCTTCCACGTCTCCTTATCTAGGCCTCGCCTAAAGGCTCGGCCTAGATCGCAGAGACTTGTGCCAAGATTTATCCAATCTGGCACTCGAAACAATGCCATATGCATAATATGTCACTGGGATGGTGACGTTTGATTTTCGTGAAAAAAGTTCAAAGGTCAATTTCAATGTCACGGAAAAGGTCAGAATCACACAGATTGGTATAACTCAAAAACTAGTCGTCGTAGAGAGGTCAAACTAGGACCCTATTGTAGCAAATTGAAAGGCCTTTGAGTCGTTTGGCTTACCCTCCACGGCAAGTGAGTTGCCTCCGGGCAACGGTGTCTCATATCTTTTTTTTCACCTCAGCGGGTGGAATATACATTTTGGAGAAGCAAAAAAGGAATGAAGTTTAACAGCACTTTGTGCACAAAACGGCCATTTCCATGCCAAACCAGACTATAAAAATGCAACGAAGAATGGTAAGAGCTTTTGTTCAAGAATTAAGAATCTGGATTGAATAGTGAAAACCACGAAATAATTCGTAAATGACGAGCAATACACAAAAATGTAATGACTAGCGTGATAGACTACATGTCAAGAAATAAACATACCGGTATACTCCAAGTTCAGAAGGAAAACGAGGATTTCATGAATATTAATCACTGAAAACATCATGACACTCGTGAAACATGTGACGAGTGTTAGCCAAATCTTGACAATGTACCAGGACATGTTCAACAGTCAACCATTCTCGACAGGGCACACACAGAGGGACCTCCTCCCCACGGAGCAGGCAACCGCGAGTGAGGTATGTATGCCCCATACGAGCCTGTGACATGACCAGTTGATCACGCCTGGACATTTCGTTTATTGAGGTACAGCAACAAAGGTACGTGCGGATGAGCAGCTTGAAGTCAGAATGTGGCACCCTGGAAGATGTGACGTCCATATCAAGAGCTGACCGAGCTACATGTTCAATTTAGTGGGCAATTTCATTCCCAGCTGATTTCCTATAGGTAATATCCGGAATGAATTGGTTATGATAGAAAAATGTTCACTCTGACACATCACTTATTCTTTTATATGTGATTATACAAAACAAACGACGCTCCATATTACGACTCTCTACAGCATGCAGGGCTGATAGAGAATCTGAGCGTATGACAAAGCCCAGATCGCTGGACCGGCGGATATGGGACAGTACTAGTAGGTTTGTAAACACCCGTAAAAGTTTGTACTGGTTACCCACTGTGTTTCGCTTCCAGACTGGAATAAACACAATGAGCAGTATTGTTGAGCTCATACGTCTCACAATGCTAGTACCAGTGTACAAGAGTTTAGAAAACATTATACAAATATTGGATGTTGAGGAGTCCAATATACAGTTTACGGGATGAAAAAATGTCATATTGGCCGAGGCGTTGAGGACGACTCTCAACATCCAACATTTGCTATATTATTTACGGCTTGAAGCTATAGGATCGTTGCTGTTTTGTTGAAAATATACTTTACCTGTGTTATTAGCCGGAATACCATCCGTGATATTTTGAAACCCGAGTACTAAAAAAACAATTTAAATATCCAAAAGCATGTGCGTGGAAGTTCTAGAAATCTCGCGATCGTGTGTCGTCGGTGACAGTCCGTATGCTTCTGCTCTGGCCTTGGGAGAGGGCCACTCAGTCCACCGCGTTCCGCTTCAGTTACCCTGCAAAAGAATAATACAAAAGCTATATGTTTGTTGATCATCAGAATCACACTGTGACGGCACGTGACTTACAGGCTCTATCCCAGTGCCAAGGGCGGTTGAGACCGTGCGAGCCCAAGACAGTATCATATCCTTCGCTCTCCCATATATTAAATATGGATTAATAAGATGACAGACGGATCATTTAGTGGGTGAGTAGTGTTATTCCCAGCCCCATAGAATGAAAGAAGTCTCGACTGGTCACTTCATGGCTTTATTCAGACATCACCATGATCATCACCGTGAAAACTGTGTAAACAGATAAACAATCAAGCTCATGAATGGCAAGCTGTTGACAATTTAATAATCAAAGCTAGTATGAATTCTAGTACATGTGTATACTGTGTCAAGATTGCTGATAATAATATTTAGCCAAATTACTATTAGATCTGAAAACCATAGCTCGAGATTGTATTTTATGAAAAGCACATACCTGCCTAACATTTTATCAAGTGAATACAAACAATGAACATGACACACAAATATATTTGCGTAATATACAGCACTAGTAAACTATTACCTCTTTGCCGCATAAATGGGTTGAGAATAATCAAGTATTAAATTTAGACACAAATATGGAGTTTGGACACAAATCAAACGCGCCGCTCAATTTCTCACAAGATGGCGCTGGTACCAAATCAACAATGCCGCATAAAGCGTATAGACTCTCTAAACAACGAAAAACTCCGCTACTGAGTAAAAGCGTCATACATTATGATCTTGATATTATCGGCTACTATCATAACGGAACTACTACCGTTCGCAGCGTATGATAATTGGGCCACAGTACGTTGTAAAATTTATATTATGGTACCTTCACTAAGGGAGATATAGATGTATCCTTTTTTGTCTGGTGACTCTGTATAGAGCAACCAGACATGCTGAACAATGTGACAGAAACAATAACTCATCGATGCTTGAGCAGAACTGACGCTTGATGGAGAAAGTGGCCAAGTCGCAGTACTCTTCTGATACTACTCACCAACTGAACTAATGCCATATCTAATCCGTTTGGCACATTTTCAATCTTCATTGAACTTAGAAGAAATAGTAACCTGTGCAACTCGGGTCATTAAATTTACAAGAAAAAGTATCTTGTACGGAAGCGTATTGCTATCAAGGGTGTAAAAAATATTATCTCGTATGTACGACTTAAGGGCAGTGTACAGTAATTCGCTCAGCCAATCAGCGAGCGTTCACCTCACTTAGGCAATTTAAAGGGAAACTGTTGTTAAACATCGCCTCATATATTTTTTAGGCCAGACTTCCGGACGAGTGTATATTCACCTGAAAGAACGCAGTGCTGGGATATAATGACCCGGTTTTCAAGGCAGTATCTTGTTGGCGTTCTTCTCAGGAGCTGGGGAATCAAAGGGGTTTTGCATGGGCATCAGTACCCATAATTTTGGGTATTTTCACCCGGGGTCCATTCAAGGCAGAATAGCGAAAAATCCCATGTGTCGTCAAATATATTCATGCTTACCACGCGATGCCCAATACGTTGAGGGATAAAACTAGCATACTGGTTAGGCTGGGATTTTTTTTTGGGAAGGTGTTATGGACCGTCAAAGTAAGATCATTTAACATTGAGTTGAATGGCCAATATAATTAATATACAGTAGCCTTAACTGATTACACAATTTTCACTCTGCGTGGCCTGGGAGCGCAAAAAATGTCATAATTTGTTTGACTAGGTAACAGTTGAAGGTTCCCGACCTAATTCAATGTTCATTTGCCGTGTTTTGTGTGGTTAAGGAGAAAATTGTGGAATACACATAAATCACATGGTCGGTCGGCATACAAAAATGTTCTAACTATCCTCAGCGGCTAAATTATGACTTGAATTACAATTTGTTTGCACAATATTAATGATACTGATGCATTTCAATAGCTCAGCCTTCTACAGGTGTCAGGGACTAGGAAATTTTGACCACCGGACCAGATCACAAGAATTGAGGTCGGCCCTATGCCGAGCTCACGCTTATCATAAGCAGCCCCCTGACCCTGACATCATTCTAGAGACACAAGGTTGCATGCAAATAATAACCCCTTGATATTCTTGACTTTCTAAATAAATTATTAGTGGTTTGTTACGTTTCACACGGGTTCTATAGATAATTTTCCGTTTTTAGTGTGATAAATTCACGGTTTTCTTTAATCTTACTTTACTAAATAATCCAAACTGCCATTGAATTATACCAACGATTGGGTCTTGATGCTAATTGCACTTATATTCTATACTCATCCTGAAATTTTCAAGGCTTTTGCATGAAAACTCAATGAGTTTTCAACAATTTCAATTCTAAGAATTTGGCAGACGGGCAAATCCCAGCACATGTAGCATATGTATTAAATGGACTGAAACAGAGAATTGAATCGGGATATCAGGTTTATATTTCGTTTCACAATTACATACATATAAGACTACCTACTGACAAAATATAATTCATATTCTCAGAAACGCCTATATATTAAGGGCAGTGTACAGTAATTCGCTCAGCCAATCAGCGAGCGTTCACCTCACTTAGGCAATTTAAAGGGAAACTGTTGTTAAACATCGCCTCATATATTTTTTAGGCCAGACTTCCGGACGAGTGTATATTCACCTGAAAGAACGCAGTGCTGGGATATAATGACCCGGTTTTCAAGGCAGTATCTTGTTGGCGTTCTTCTCAGGAGCTGGGGAATCAAAGGGGTTTTGCATGGGCATCAGTACCCATAATTTTGGGTATTTTCACCCGGGGTCCATTCAAGGCAGAATAGCGAAAAATCCCATGTGTCGTCAAATATATTCATGCTTACCACGCGATGCCCAATACGTTGAGGGATAAAACTAGCATACTGGTTAGGCTGGGATTTTTTTTTAGGAAGGTGTTATGGACCGTCAAAGTAAGATCATTTAACATTGAGTTGAATGGCCAATATAATTAATATACAGTAGCCTTCAGGGTTTCCCTATCGGTTTTCACTTTCTTCTTCCGGTCCAGCAATTCTTTGATCACGCTGGTCAATCGTAACGCATCCGAACACGATTTACCATGTTCATATGATTAGAGATTTCCACCTTATTTTTTCTAACTAATCTTGTTTCTCACATGTTTCCTTTGTATTAGGCTTACTAAACCATGAATACCGATATACACTCAACATACATACATATTTTCATCACACATACAAAAAAGAATACTGAATGTTATCACTGTTTTCAACTTGATATTAACGATTTCTGACGATTTTTAGTAATGTCTAAATAAATTCTGCTTATCAAATATCCCAGAGCAATACAGTATTATGAGTATATCACAGACACGCTAGCATCAGTTTCAGCTGTTTCATGGTAAATGATGGTGTATCAACATCCTGTGAGTTTCGAGGGAGTCCTATATTAAGTTGTCGTAACATGGCATTGAACATTGGGAAGACCTGTGACCCCGTTAAGATCGTTAATTTCGTCAGTGTTTTCAACAGGATGACGTGATAACATTTACTGGACGACTTGACATCAACTGGCTATAATAACAGTGATAAGTATTTGTGATATAAAGCAATGGCGTTATATTATTCACAAGACAGCAGTAGATCATAGGAAGTGGTCATTTTATGTGTTGAAGCTATAATCACTTTTAGAATTGACAGAATTTGTTCATTCTGCGATAGCTTTATTTTGTTTATAGAATGAGAAATCGTACATATTTGGGTTTGAAAATGTGTATTACGTGCCTAAATTGAGTTTCCGAATCAAGATTTGAATTCGGGTCAGTCAATCTCGCATCCTGTTTTTCCTCAAAGCGGCCTGCCTTGTGGGCGAGTTCTATACACATTTTGATGACGTCACTGGTGTTTGTCTAGATACTGTGGCAACCGGCAATGTAGGCAGGCCGATCATTCTCTATCCACTGTTTTCATGCACGATCAACGGCAATTTCCTGAGTAACTGTTGTCGAACTGTGCATATTCCCTATATATTCCCGATTATCTCGAGATGCACTTTCAACTTTGCGTGACAAACAAGAATGCTAACTTTGGCTGATTTCAAAATTGATTCCAACTTCAACTTCGTCACACACCCTGCAACATAACTTAAGTTGGTGACTGACCTAGTTCTGTTGTCTAGGGCTCAGGTCATGTTATTGTCACCGACTTGGGCTCAGAATTTTTGGACAGAAGATCGAAACACGAGAAGAAAAATGCAATTTCTGAAATATAACGCATATATATAATAACTGATGATTGATACGATGTCCGAGATACTACTACCCATTTATGTACTTCACAAATATTAGTAGCGGTTGATATTCCCCAGAAATCAGGTTTCTTCTGTCAATATTTACCTTGATTTTTTTCAGTTATTCCTAGATTATTCCACATGCTTGTCATATCACCGATTTGAGTCAAGCGTCACCCACTTAAGATGTTATCTTACCAGAAAAGGACTGGTATATATATGTCCATGAAAAACCCGAAAAGCCGATGTTGAATCAACTGTCTGTATTGCATCATCATAATGCAATGGTTATATTATTTTCTTCCCATAAGAATGTTTGTCTTTATAATTGCAAAATGAGAAAACTTATCATGTAAATAATACACTGATAAAATGTGTAGGCCTACATGTATAATTATTTCCATTTTATAGTCCCATTGTTTGTTCATCCATGAATCAAAAGATAATTGTACCTGTCAAACCAAATGATGCGCACGTACAAACTCAGAAGACAGTGATGCGACAATGACACACCCATGGGGTACGGCTCGGCTACGGAGGACGATCTGAGCACCACTTGTCTTATGGAGAGTGATTCGGACCGCGCTGAATTCACTGCATGCACGAATGCATTGCAATAAACACTCGCAACGCTTTTGCAATTGCAATAAACACTCACAACGAACGTTTCTATGACACTTGTTGTAATCTAAGATATTATTACATGAAATATTGATGTTTTAAATCAAGTTCACAAAATGAAATGTTTTCATCAGTTGTTCCGCATGAGTAGAGTATGTCATTTATGTTTATTTGGAGGATTTTTGGTGTTTTGGAATAGCTTGTGAAAACTAGGACGGCTTTCGTTGTTTTGTTCTCTGTCAAATCGTATATACAGCAAGTAGCGCTGTTATACCAAGCACAAAGACATTGTTATAAGAATTTATTCAGACAATTACTAAATATTGCATCCAGAATTAGTGGCAAATTGGTCCCTAATCGCATTGTTGAGTTATTTTAAATATTGCAGCATATATACATTCAGTGTTCGCAAATTGGAGAGGCCCTTTTCCAGTGACCAACTGAAACTTATGAACGATGTTATAACCCACTGATAACCAAATAAATCTAGTAATATGAAGTAACCATTCCTACGGCTACTTGATCATTGATCCTATATCTGATCATATTGGCCTTTCACTGATCATTGGGTGCTGAAGGTGTCTTCTACGCTCCATAGCAGTTGATAATGAAAATGTTCCATGCATGTATGTATCGTCAACTGTTGAAAACAAAATACATAGCCTGTGGTGTAGAACCATATAATTTGCGAACCAGGAGGTGTCGATTTAAAGGTATCAATGGTCATTCATTAATTTTCGAAATAGACGATTTGATAACTGATATGAAATCTATGACACATTTCTCTCGTTCATGTCCTGTTTCCGCCCATTCCAGCGTTGTATAAATTATCAGAATGTCTGGAATCTTGCATTGTTTCTTCCGTTTCGGTAAGACTATCAGCATCTGATGCTTCGACTTCTCCTTGTCGAAGATCGCATGCAACACTGTCGTTAACTCGACGTCTTTGTTCCAAGCGTTGTTGTAAAATGCCGGCGTGAAAATAAACACTGTGATTCGACTATCCTCTGTTGCCTTGCCCGAATTGAATTCCTCAGACCGGTTTATGTCAAAATCGCGAAATTTATCGAAAACATCATAACCTTCATTTTCTAATAGTTGCACCAATTCCCTTGCTAATCTGGAGTCTTCATTATCGTATGACAGGTACACATCATACCGATAGTTGAGGCTTGCGCTCGCATGTCGCTCACGATATGAAACAAATTCATGCACGATCTTCAGCAACTTTATTTGCCCTTGCTGCTCATCTCGTAGGCGTTTGGGAATGATGTACAGGCCACAAACTCCTAATATTGCAACCAGTAAAATATTGAGACCGATCAAGCATAGAAATCTAAGATCTGTTGGGAACGTGTCGTACCAATAACATAGATCATCAAAGTCTGCTTTTGTCGCGAAGAGTGTTGCCTCGCTGTGGTAATACCATCCCAGACCATTGTCTATGTAGGAGTACCGTTGGTTCAACATTTTCGAAACTCTGTCAGCAGTGACGCCCCACGTGGGAACAATACTGAACTGGAATGTGACTTTCGTGATACTGATCCAAATCATTCGTTGGGGCTCTCGTGTACTGGATTTTGGAGTTCGTGTAAATAAGTCGGCATCGATAAACTCCAGTATCGAGCATGCTGAAATCCTTGATTGTCAGTCCAATATTGGGTCCCCCATGTGTTTTTAGGTCAAATTTGAGTGAATACTTGGAATGATTTGAGAAGTCAATGTATGAACCACGTAGGAAACATTGCATACTGAACTCCATATTTTCGGGTGCATATATCGTTGCCGTTATTCCAACACTTAATTCTGGATAAATGAAAGTGGTACTTTGTGTCACGATGTCATACACATTGCATGTAGTCATCACTTCTGATATGGTTCCTTGTGTGATCGCCATGAGAATCATGGGGAAAACACAGACCACCCAAATACATTTCACACAGTTCATCTTGACCGTATCCTATAAACATGCGCGTTGTGGCAATCGGTTGTGTGAACTCTTGATAAAGCGTATCATTCGTGACTCGTTACACAAGAAGGAGTTTGAACACCAGTCGGTGACAAAGATTATAGGCCAATGTAAATCAAACATGTGTATACGATTGTTTCAGTAGTGAACAGAGAAATTTTCGGTGTTCGGAAATGATTCAGTTGCATTGTTTTTCATTACGGAGGTGTGAATTAGGTTTAAACAGACTTCATATCACCGCCTTAATCATGTTAATTATCACATGATGCTACTTTATAGAATAAGGCTCCCTAGGTTACCACAGTATCTGTCATAGGTTATTGGGCGTAGTCTTCGCCCATTTATGTTTTTATCATCAGTATTATATCATCAATATGGAATCACAATTGAGTGGTGCATGGAAGTATCAATCTATTACCACCAATACAGCCAAATTTTGATGATTCCAATAACAAAAGCCCAACCAAATACTTCATCAAAAGACACACTGGCGTCATCAGGGGCAGACAGTGTGGTTAATGTAGTTGTTTCTACTGTACACCTGATGGAATTAGTATACAACTGTCCAACGCCCTATGAAAATAATCTAGAAATCCGAAACAAACCCCATGGAACAGATATATGACAAGTACATAAGTACCCAATCACAAGCCAGAAAGCTACTGAGTTGTTGGTATCCTCGGGGACAGATTTAACGTCCACCAGCAGTGACACCGGCTCAGAGGTATGAATGTAAGTATCAATCTATTACCACTAATACAGCCAAATTTTGATGATTCCAATAGCAAACGTAATTTACAGCATTTTGCATTAGAAACAAAGCCCAACCAAATACTTTATCAAAAGACACACCGACATACTTCGGTGTCGCTATAATTAACCTCAGTTGATCTTGATCGCTCAAACTCGATATTGTATCTAAGTTTAAATCTGTCGTCGTAGACAAAACGGAAGTAACGCTTACAGTTTGAGTATTGTCATAGTCAGGTTTTGTTTACTTATGACCTTGAACCTGCTTTCGGATGCCATGTATGTACAAAGTCAGGATCATAATGATTCAACACTAAATTCATGACTGTTTAATTGGCAGTTGGAAGGAAACTCTTGACATGGAGGTTAGGTTCGCATTGTGAGCATTTTGGAAATTATGTGTGATGCATCTCTCAGCCACGTCAAAACTGAAGTTGAGTGTTTCTAAATCAAGACTTTAACTACGTTAACGTATGAAATGGACTTTCGAGTGTACGAAATATGGGTATCTTTTGGTGATATTGAACATGAACTTATATGGATTTGAAATAGTCCTATACCATCCGAGTACAAATAGGCTCGGTATCCTATTGAATGGGCGGAGTTATATAATAATTCAGTCGATGGTAGAGTAGAAACACACATATTTCACACACCCTCGGCTCTTGACTGTCCGTGTGGCTTTGGCTTTCAGTACCTGGTAGGGCTAAGTTTTGATTCTGGAAATGTTGTATTTGAGGTTTGTTATTGGCATCATCAAAATATGGTTGCGTTGTTGGTTGATATATATATTCACACTTCTCATATCTTGAACAACCAAACAATGCATTCCTATATGTCCTGAGTTTGTTTAGACTTATGAATGATTTATTATTATTGATAATATTAGTATATTGATATCAGTACAGGTATATCTATATAAACCAAAGTTGTAAGTACACCTACTTACGGCATATAAGAGGTATTGATACCTATGACCCCTATGAACAAGGTTCAGGACAGAATAATATTGTGGAGAAAATGGCCGGAATAATACTCCCTTTCTTGCTGGTTTCTCTACTGGCCAGGTGTATTGTGTCTGCTGATGACTATGGGATTAAAGTTGGGAACAGTGAAGAAACGTGGACAATCGATGGAAATTCAAACTTGACTCCCTATATATCTGGCGGAAATGAATACCATTTAATACTGAACTTGTCTGTACCTGACCATGGTGACAATATCAACCACATTGTTATATTTTTAACTGACTGCTACCTAGTGTTTACCAAGTTTCTCCTTTCGACAATTCGTACAAACGTGTCTTGCTTCGATACACACAAATTCACGACTTTGGGAGAGTATGTGTATTCTAATGTGAAAGGATTGAACCTGTCCAAAACATGTGAAAACGTGCAAGACAGTGGCATTCATTACACCTATTGTTCAATATTTCAGCAGCACGTGGACATATCATGTTCTGTCGACATAAGCGTTGAACAACAGGCCACCATCCGTTGTACAATTGCACATTGGCCACTTGCTCTCTATGAAGATATGAAGAAGGTCTGGATCTTAGCCTCCTCTACCTACCATGTAATGGATCAGACAAAGACAGTGTGGCAACGGTACACGCTACATCCTATCTTCAATGTTGACATTCCAATCAGTAGCTTACATGATATTGAACCTATTATTGCAACTTCATTTGCAATTGAAATGGTGCAGAATAAGAACACTGATTATAGCGGCTCATCTGATATCACATTAAGAAGCACGTGCTACAAAGATGATATTAAGCTGTCTTCGGGACCATATGATACAATAACATACATTGTAGAAGAAAAGGTGGAAAGGAGCTTTGGTCGGACCATAGTATTGATAACTGTGATGTTCCGATTACATACGAGAGAAAGGGCGAAATACCGATGCATTCTCGATATTTTAAATCAGTCTGGAGTAATTGAACGTACCGTACCCACGAACACAATGGTTTGTTGTTCCAATAAATTGGATACATATGTCGACTACTTAAATCGTCTGGCTCACTCAACTCTAGTGACACAAGTGGCTCGACCCGTCGTCGACAACTGCACAGTTGCAGAATTCAACATAGGACATGAACGTTACAAGGCTCTAAACACAAAATATGAAGCGATTCGGAATGCCTTATTAATAACTATATCAACTGCATTTTGGATTGCTATAACTGCAGGCCTACAGATATATCGTGCCTGGAAGCAGCAGAAAGACAAAGATGAAGCATACGAGGCTACACTCGTGAGGTTGAAGGGTCTCGACTCTGTACAACCAACAAACATGAAGAACGACGTCTTTCTATCCTACTGCCCTTCGGACGGAAGGTTCGCTGAAACGACCTTACGCCGTCAATTGAAGGAACGAGGTTATAAATGTTGCAGCCAGAAGGATTTTGACATCAGTCGGCCCACTGTTCAAAGCACCATAGAAGCTATAGACTACAGCCGTATTACACTCGTGGTGTTATCGGAGGAGTATGTGGAAGACAACTGGTGTCTACATGCGGAGTTCTCAACTGCTTACATCAGAATGTTCAACAAGCTTCCAATTGGTGGCAGAATTATCGTAGTGATGTATAAGCCATGTTCCCCGTGAAATTGTCGAGAATTATACATGTATTGATTGGTCAGAAAATGAAGACTTCTAGGCACTTTTGTACAATCATTTGGGACCACCAATCAAGATAGACGATGGCGATCAACAGGGTCGATTTTCTTCCATCTTCAATCACCGTAATAAGTCGTACGTATGACTTAATAAGTCGTACATACGATTTAATAAGTCGTACGTATGACTTAATAAGTCGTACATACGAGTTAGTAAGTCGTACGTACGAGATACAAATTTTTACACACTTGATAGCAATACGCTTCCGTACCATCCTCTAATAATGGGAGTAATCGTCCGTACGAAACCGATCATGAGAATTTCGTTGTTGAAGCTTAACCAGAAAAACGATGTACAATTTGCTATGTACAATTACTAAACAGTTGATGACATTTCCAAATAATTGATCGGTGAGCTACAGGATCCCTGGAGAAGTATACACGCATTTTATCTTCAGTGGGATTATTCGTTTTTGAGAGCGTGAATTTAACGTTCATTTCAGAACATAAATTTAACTGCTGATGGACAACAAATCTGTCTCGAGGACAGGAAAATTTGGTAGCCTTTTGGCTTGTGATTGGGTCTTTATGTACTTGTCACACACAATCTTTCAATATGTTGTTGGGCAGTTGTATACTAACTCCACCAAGTGCTCAGTAGAAACAACTGCATTTTACTAGTGGTAAGAGATTGATACTGATATTGATTACATTTACACACTGCCTGCGTCTGATGACGCCAGTGCGTCTTTGGATGAACTAGTTTTAGGTTCTCGGACTTATGGTCCAATAACCTATTGGCATGGCGTTGTGTGCGTCGTCGGCGTCAGTGTCGATGGCGTCGGTGTTGTCCGTCCACATTTTTATCTTTAAAGTTTACCGATGAATTTTTCTGAAATTTTGCGCAAAAATGCCTAAAGATATTTTGAAAATGGGTTGATTACTTGTTTTTAGGTTACCATAGCTAAGGTCCGAGAACCTATGAGCATGACGGTCCTATTGGCATGGCATTTTTATCTTTAAAATTTATGAGAGGATCTCTTTGAAAATCTGCGTAGGAAAATTACTTTTTAAATAAAAAATTATTCTTCATTTTTCATTTTTTTCATTCCGCAATTTTTTCGAAATGGCGGCCATTTTCGATGAAAAATGGCCATTTTCTGAATTTGGCAATTTTCTCACAAACTGTTCAGACAGTTTTGAGATTTTGATTTCAAGAGATTGTCCTCACATACCTCTGTGATGTGTAAGAGTTTCGTTGCCCCAGAATTGCCGGTCTGCATCTGGCGGCCATTTTCATTTTCTCCACGGGTCCCAAATGGCTAATGTCTCACTTAGTATCGATTTTACAGCATAGGATTCAATGGGACACATTATGCCTAACATCTCACTCAATATTGAGATTAGAGATTATGAATCAATTGTGGACACATAGAAAATGACATATACTGATTATTGTTATGACCTTGAATTTGACCTTTGGCTTCATTTTCAAGGTCATAGAACAAAGTGGCTAATATCTGGCTTATTAACCACTTTACAGCTTAGGACGAAATTGTGGATGTATAAGAAATGATGTATGTCGAATATTTTGATGACCTTGAGTTTGATCTTTGACCTCATTTTCAAGGTCAGGCACAAAATGGCTAGTATCTCGGTCAGCCATATCTTCAGCTTATGAATCACTTATGGACATACAGGAAATGACCTATGCCAAATATTCTTGTGATCTTGAGTTTGACTTTCAAAGTCAGAGCACAAAATGGCTAATATTTCACTTATTATTGACTTTAAAACTTGAGAATCAATTGTGGACATATGGTCGTGACCTTGAGTTTGACCGTTGACCTCATTTTCGAGGTCAGAGAACAGAATGGCTAATATCTCGCTTATTATTGACTTCACAGCTTAGGAATCAATTATGAACATATAAGGAATGATATATGCTGAATATTGTCGTGACATTGAATTTGACCTATGACCTCATTTTCAAGGTCTCAAATGACAAAATGGCTAATATCTTGTTTATTATCAACTTTACAAGTGAGGATTCAATTGTGGACATACAGCAAATGATATATGCCCAATATTCTGATGACCCTTATTTTGACTTTTGATTTCATTTTCAAGGTCTAAGGACATAATGACTATTATCTCTCTCATTATTGAATTTACAGCTTAGTGATTAATTGTGAACGTATAGGAAATCATATATGCTGAATAAACTCGTGACATTGAATTTGACCAGTGGTCTTATTTTCAACTTCATGGGACAAAATAGCTATTATATTGTCCAGTAACCTATCTTCGCCCTCAGGCTAACTTTTGATTTTTGATTTGTTTTCAAAATGGCGGCCATTTTCGATGAAAAATGGCCAATTTCCAACTTTGGGGGTCAATTTCTCAAAAACTGTTCAGACAGTTTTGAGATTTTTGGTTCAAAAGATTGCCCTCATATACCTCTGTGATGTGTATACGTTTCGTTGCCCCTGAATCGCCGGTCTGCATGTGGCGGTCATTTTCATTTTCCCGACGGGTCCCAAATGAGATTGTCTCATGTTAAATTCTCTTATGTTTCATAATGGGACATATTATGTCTAATATCTCACTCAATATTGAGTATAGGGACTAGGAATCAATTGTGGACACATAGGAAATGATATATGCTGATTATTGAATCATGACCTTGAATTTAACCTTAGACCTCATTTTCAAGGTCAGAGCACAAAATGGCTAATATCTCGCTTATTATCGATTTACAGTTTAGGAATTAATTGTGCACATATAGGAAATGATATATACCGAATACTCTGATCTTGAATTTGACCTCAGTTTCAGGTCAAAGCAAAAAAATGGTTAATTTCTCGCTCATTATCGACTTTACAGCTTAGGAATCAATTGTGCACACATAAGAAAAGATATATGCTGAATATTTTCATCAGCTCAACTTGACCTTATGACGTTATTTTCAAGGTCAGAGCACAAAATTTCTAATATCTCGCTTATTATCGACTTTATAGCATAGAAATCATTTGTGAACACATATTGTCATGACCTTGAATTTGACCTTTTACCTTATTTTTCAGGTCACAGGACAAATTGGATAATATCTCGCTTATAATCGACTTTACAGCTTATGAATTAATTGTGGTTGTATGGGAAATGATGTATGCCGAATATTATCGTGACCTTGAATTTGACCTTGGACCTCATTTTCAAGGTCACAGGACGAAATGGCTAATATGTCGCTTATTATCGACTTTACAACTTGACAATCATTTTTGCACATTCAGGAATGATACATGCCGAATATTCTGATGACTTTTGAATTGACATTTGACGTCATTTTCAAGGTCATAGGAAAAGATGTTAATATCTCTCTCAATATTGAATTTACAGCTAAGCAATCAATTGTGGACATAAAAGAAATGATAAATTCTGAATATTCTCGTGACCTTGAATTTGAATACATGTATATTAACAAATATTATCCGGTAACCTTTCTTGGCTCTTGGGCAAATTTTCAAGTTTCATGTTCGTTATTGACATCATCAAAATCTAGTTGTATTGGCGGAAATGGGTTGATACTTACACTTTACGTTATTTAGCTTCTTGCGAATAAGGATCAAAATGAGAAATCACAACAACATATACCTAGGTTGCTATTGTGCATATACTTTGCCTATATCTCTTTGTATCACCTGTACAAAACGCGATCAAAGACAATCGTTTATTTGAAAAAATGAAGTGATTATTGCCCATCGTGCCGACTACTTTACCTGTTTACCCAAGCTTATTTCTGCCACATCCGGTATCGTTACATAGTTTCACTGGAGAAAAAAATATTATAAATACACACAGAACAAATAGTTTAGTAAGAAAAAATATTTGCTATGCAGGGCAAACGTTTCCTACGCAAAGTAAATAGTTCGCTCGAAGTGTTTCCTACATGTAGCATATACATGTATTCCCTCAATGCAACTGACGTTTTCTTGCACGTAGAGAATAGCTAACTCTAACGGAGCGAAAATTTGCTCTGCTTTAATAGCAAACGCTTAAAATGAAATAGGTAGATTTCTGTGCGATAAATGCATGATGATTTCAATTTTTCCATTGTCAATTTCGCTTTTCTAAGCAGCGACATTCCTGTGTCGCCAGCAACTGTTGTGTTTGTCTTACAACCCATACCCCTTTCCAAAACTAGTTGCCGATATGAGTACTTGTTCACCGAAGTTCCCAGCTAGTCTCCAAACTGCTGCGACAAGGGTATATTTTACCAAGACTAATAGCTTCTTCCATGAATTATATGGACGTTTTCACAATCTGGTTGATAAGTACATAACAAATATGTCACCAATATGCAGCACGAGCTATTTGCATAATAATATTTTGGAGTTCATGACAGGTGCCACATGTGGGGCAGGAAATGCTAACTCTCATGGGGTTTCATCAAGTTCCATACATTTCTCGATTTTGCCTGACATAAATTTGAGATTGGATTTCTCGGACTTTGAGATTGGATAATGGATTCGGTTTTATTTGTTTCGATACTCGATACTTGGGTATTGTTTCCATGATTTTGGCATGTAACATGTGGCACTAAACATGTCAGATACTTCCTCCAGATAGTAAATGTTCCGTTCGCGCAACAAACGTTTTAAACCAAAGCAAATAGATTGCAATGCTGAGCAATTTTTTTCTAAACTTAAGAAACATTTGCCACACGTAGCAAGCATTTCATCCATGTAAGGATTAGCTTTCAATCTCTTTTCACATAGGAATATACTATTTCATGTATAATACCTTTGCTATGCGTAGCAAATATTTGAAATCTTGATATGCGTAGGAAACTATTTACTATGTACGTTTTGCTGTGGCTTCTGAAAAAAGCCACCGTAATTCACGTCTTTTTGCGGTAATTGCATGTGTATTTTCGTTTTGTACGATTTAAATACGCCAAGAAACTAGACGTCAAGGCCTAAAGATGCCTTGGAGGCATTTCGGTGTGATGATTAATTTATAATATATACTAGATATCGACGAAAATGAAAAATGTCGACTCCGCAAAAAAATTTACCGTTAAAATAATACCCCTTAGACATGTTTGTCTAGGGCGCCGAGTCCGAAAAAAAAGTCTGTTTCGCTCTACGACTCAGTGTTTCCGAGATATCGACGAAAACGAAAAATGCCAACTCGGCAAAAAATTTTTTAGTCAAGGTCAAAGTTCATCCATAATACATATAAGATAAATGTTGTCTAGAGCGACAAGTCCGAAAATAACGTCCGTTTCGCTCTACGACACACCGTTCCCGAGATATCGACGAAAACGAGAAATGCCGACTCGGCAAACAAATTTCGGGTCAAGGTCAAAGTTCATCCATAATACCCCTAAGACATGTTTGTCTAGGGCGACGAGTCCGAAAATAACGTCCGTTTCGCTCTACGACACACCGTTCCCGAGATATCGACGAAAACGAAAAATGCCGACTCGGCAAAAAAATTTCGGGTCAAGGTCAAAGTTCATCCATAATACCCCTTAGACATCTTTGTCTAGGGCGACGAGTCCGAAAATAATGTCCGTTTCGCTCTACGACACACCGTTTCCGAGATTTCGATGAAAACGAAAAATGCCGATTCGGCAAAAAAATTTCGTGTCAAGGTGAAAGTTCATCCATAATACCCTTAAGACATGTTTGTCTAGGGCGACGAGTCCGAAAATAACGTCCGTTATGCTCTACGACGCACCGTTTCCGAGATATCGACGAAAACGAAAAATGCCGACTCGGCAAAAAAATTTCGTGTCAAGGTGAAAGTTCATCCATAATACCCTTAAGACATGTTTGTCTAGGGCGACGAGTCCGAAAATAACGTCCGTTTCGCTCTACGAAGCACTGTTTCCGAGATATCGACGAAAACGAAAAATGCCGACTCGGCAAAAAAATTTTGGGTCAAGGTCAAAGTTCATCAATAATACCCCTTAGACATGTTTGTCTAGGACGACGAGTCCGAAAATAACGTCCGTTTCGCTCTATGACGCACCGTTTCCGAGATATGCAGGATGCCGCAAGGATGACTCAGCAAAAAATTATTTCGACCTCTAGGTCAAAGGTCGTTTGACGTATCGATCCCAAAATCAATAGGGTTCTTCCCTGTTGATATATAAACCTCCGTGCAAAATTCTGCAACTATTGCCTGAATATTTTTCGAGTTATCGTCCGGAAACCAAGTTTCAAGATCAGCCTCGATTTCATCCTCAAGGACCTCACGGACCTCGGAGCCGGATCAAAAAAAATAATACACCCTAGAGATGTTTGTCTAGGGCGACGAGTCCGAAAATAACGTCCGTTTCGCTCTACGATGCACGGTTTCTGAGATATGCAGGAAGCAAGGATCCTCTATAATAGGATATCCAACTCTGCCTAAAAAGGCGTGATCACGTAATATGACGTAAATCTGATTTGAGCGTGTTGAAACACTGCCGGGCGCTAAAAATCAGAATGTGCACATCGATTTGTAATGAATATGAGCAGAGTTGTGAATCATATATTGAAATGAATGATAGCTGATTGCATTGATTGGGGGTATGGCCTAAATTTATTCAACAATATTCAGCATTCGCGTTGCCGATGATGTGGTATTGGGGTCGGGATTTGTGAGTGTCTGTGTATATGTTTGTGTGTGAATCGAAGGCTGTAACTCGAACGGGTTTAATCCAATCGTCTTTAAATTTTAGCAATGGGAGGAATAATGTCTCGGCCTGAAAATATTCAGTTTCCATGGAAATCGCTTGATTTTTGTCGCCATGGCAACCATTCAAAATCCTGAAACGCCATTCTACCGCCACCGAAAACGCCTGTAGAACCGACCTACTCATGGTGACAGTAAAATTGGCCCCTCATTAAAAAAAACCTCACATAATAAAGTGCAAGTTCGGATGTAACTCTGGTGGTATTTTTCAGGTGAAAGGTAGATTCATTTCGGAGTTATGAGACAGAACATTTACGTTAAAATTTAGTGAAAGTTGAGTATTGCAATGATGTCAAATTGGTTCTCATAACAGTTTTCATCGGATTTCCTTGGAAACGGGATATTTCTGAGGCAATTGATTATGCTTCTCAATCCAAAATTTTTGTAGAGATGGAATGGTAACTTTTTATATTATAGACGTGGATGTGCTCAAAAACACGCATACAGACATGCACGTGCTTGGACCACATAAAATATATTTTCGCGAGCGGGAAGAAAGACAAACTGTGGATGACAATGAGGCTCCACCCCTGACGCGTGCCCTCCCAGATCACTGAACTCAATCCCAGGGCCCGATCCTGTATGTTCTCACTTTGAGCGAAGTGATAAGCAGTATGAAAAACTAAATTTCGAGCACCTGTCACCATTTTAACACGGTCAAATGAGATTTCGTCATTTTACGTAATCACGTTTTTTACATACACATTGAGCAGAGTTGGACATCCTATTATAGACGATCCTTGCAGGAAGCCTCAAGGATGAATCAGTAAAAAATTATTTCGACCTCTAGGTCAAAGGTCGTTTGACGGATCGATCCCAAAATCAATAGGGTTCTTCCCTGGTGGCATATGAACCTCCATGCAGAGTTCTGCAACTATTGCGTAAATATTTTTCCAGTTATCGTCCGGAAACCAAGTCTCAAAATTAGCCTTGATTTCATCCTCACGGACCTCGGATCCGGCTCAAAAAGAATAGGGTTCTTCCACATATCATTTCTGACTTGTGGTGAAAATTTGACGAGGATCCGTCAAGGCAATCTAAAGTTATCGTCCGGAAACCAAAAGTGGCGGAAGAAGAAGAAGAAGAAAAAAAAAATTCTGCTAAAACCATAAAGGCATTTCTGCCGAAATGCCTTAATTATATATATAGTACAGCCGGGATATTTCTTTGTTCGTAAAATTTTGCGGACCCTAACGGCCCGTCAAAAATTAGCCCAAGGGCTAAGAAAGGTTACCGGACAATATATATTTTAGATCTCAGCCTATTGTCCCGTGACCTTAATCATGTTAATACAAGGTCATTGGTCAATTCAAGGTCATGAGAATATCCGGCATATATCATTTCCTATATGTTCAATATGGATTCCTAAGCTGCAAAGTTGATAATATGCGAGATATTTGTGCATTTTGTGCTCTGACCTTGAAAATAAGTTCAAGGTCAAATTCAAGGTCATACAAATATTCAATGTATATCATTTTCTATATGTTCACAATTGGTCCCCAAGCTATAAAGTCTATAGAGGAACAATATATTAGCCATTTTGTCCTTTGACCCTGAAAATGAGGTCAAAGGTCGAACTTAAGATCATGGCAATATTCAGCATGCATCATATTATCTTGTGACTTTGAAATTTAGATCAAATTCAAGGTCGTGAGAATAATGTGTATATAATCTCCTATATGTTCATAATTGATTCCTAAGCTATAAAGTGGCTCGTTTATTATCGACTTTACAGCTTAGGAATCAATTCTGGACATATAGGAAATGATATATGCAAATTATTGTCATAACCTTGAATTTGACCTTTGATTTATTTTCAAGGTCACAGGACAAAATGGCTAATATCTCGCGTATTATAGACTTTACAGCTTAGGAATTCATAGTGAACATGATATATGCTGAATAATACGGTGACCTTGAGTTTGAACTTTGACCTCATTTTCCAGGTCAGAGAACAAAATGGCTAATATCGCTGAATATTATCGAATTTACAGCTTAGGAATTAATTGTGACCAGAGAGGAAATGATATATGCTGAATATTCTCATGATTTTGAACCTGACTTTTGACCTCATTTCCAAGGTCAGATCACAGAATGGCTAATATCTCACTTATTATCGACTTTACAGCTTGGGAATCAATTGTGAACATACTAGGAATGCTGAACATTCTCGTGATCTTGAGTTGACCAATGACCTTCTATTCAAGGTCACGGGACGAAAGGCTAATATTTTAAATATATATTGTCTGGCAACCTTTCTTTGCCCTTGGGCTAATTTTTACTTTGTAACTGAATCAGATTTTACTTTGCGCATCAGGTCTTTTTTTTTGGGGGGGGGGGCGGTTATTCTAGGGTCCCCTTCTAGCCAGATTGGTAAATACGTGACCACTGCATAGTAATTGGTGTGTGCGTGGTGACTATCCATGTAATAACAACTCTGTGGTACAACACGTGTAAATCTGTCATACATACAATACCCTATCCTATTTCACTACTGCATGTTATCCATTTATGTGCTAGAGACAACAATGCGCAAAAGGTCAATGGTCAGTAGACGAGGATTTCGAACACGTTAGCAAACATTTCGCGTATTCATGGCTTAATTCTCAGGATAACTTGTGTATGAAAACAATTGATTGGCGATTCATTATTTCCGAATCAATATACCATTGCATTTGCTGTGAAACTTCAAGATGGAATTCGATGAACTCACACGAGAAGTTGGCCAATTTGGGAAATACCAGATATTATTTTGCTTGGTAGTTGGATTCTCCACTTTTCAAGGCACTTTCACTACTATGAATATTGTTTTCACGGCGGCAGTTCCCGAACACTGGTGCCAGACTCAAGAACTTTCCCATCTCAACCTGTTAGATGATGTGCTCAAAAACGTCACGCTGCCCCTGGTGGAGAGAAGTGGTCAATCAGTGTACAGCTCGTGTTCTAGGTTCCGGCGTACCTATAGCAATTGGACTGGGAATGACGTAATAGAAGCTCTCGCTCAAGACAACAGAAGTTGGGCTGAGGAAGCGTGCCCCAATGGATGGCATTATGACTCGTCAATGTACAAGAACACGATCGTGTCCGAGGTGGAAAAACTTTCCCTTGGGTATTACTGTCAAATTAACAGTAACCATATGTAGTTGTCAGTAACAGCATAGCGCCATTCATATTTTTGCATGTGGATATTTTCTATATTTCCAGTGGAACCTGGTCTGTGAATGGCAGTGGCTGAGAGCGACTGTGTCCTCTTTGTTCATGGCCGGCTTCATGGTTGGAGTGCTAGTGTTCACCAGCATAGCAGACATGTGAGGGTGTTTGTTAACTAATAAATCTAAAGATTTGGAACTTGGAACAATCGACAGTAACCAGTTCCGAGAATGAAACCAAAATGAATTTCGGTGATTTTCGCAATAAAGTAATTTATTTGCTACTTTTAGTTGTGATCAAGGAACTATTCTATTCATCTCATCATATTTGTTGGCGCTATGGAAAAAGTGAAACCCTAAATGAAACAGTTACTTCTCTCAGCAGAATGTGTACCGCCCATTGAACAAAATGAAGGCTATCGTTCATTATTGCTAATTATTCAGTGTGGGAAGAAGGCCTGTGTACCTGGGCTGTTTGATCGCTTCTAATCTGCTAGCAGTGACTACGTCATTCTCCACCAATTTCATCATGTTTTGTGTGATGAGGTTTCTTGCTGCCATCTTCTGCATCAGCCAAAATACCATTGGATTCGTTGCCAGTAAGGAGACGTCTGAATACACCTGGTGTAGAACAAAACAAATGACAAGCAAGGAAAACATGTAACCTTTATCAAAATGTGTGGTGTTTTAATTTTTAATATAGTCAAACGATCTCAGTCATATTGTTTGAATGCAGCTGCAGAGATGATTGGCCCAGACTACAGAACGGTCACGGGTATAGGCTTTCAGTTCTACTGGGCTGGAGCGTACATGCTTCTGCCTCTCTTCGCGTACTTCATCCGCGACTGGAGGAGGTTGGCCCTGGTGTCCTCTTGTGCGATGTTGCCGTTAGTTATCCCAGCTTTGTGAGTATGGCAGATTCACATCTAATAGTGGGATGGAACACATCCAACAAAAACAAGAACATCAAATCAGACAGAAAGATTCTGCCGATTTGGACTAGCCTAATAAATTTTTCACGGAACATTCTCGTTTAGAATCCTACTTTTAAGAATACGTCTCCAAAAACATATTTATATGTACGTAGCACATATACATTTGTATGTAACTGTTGCACTGCAAAGGTTTGTACCTGAATCGCCTCGTTGGCTCTATTTGAACGGCCGTAAGGAAGAGGCCGATGTCATCATGCGAAAGATAGCCAAAACCAATGGCGTTCAAATCAGTAAGGTCCCGGATATTACCGTCAAGGTAATTGGAAACTCAACAAAATCCTGAATATTCTCCTTTTCCAACCAAGAGGTAGTATTCGTTTCCTTGACCGCGATTTTCAGGTTAGCAAGAGAGGTTACTTTTGGGATTTGTGGAGAACTCGGAACATGGCTCGTATATCAGCAATCGTCTCATTTAACTGGTAATCAAGCAATTGAACTCCATTTCTGAAAACCTTTCCCATGTTCAGAACCTCGCCACATCTTCATATTTATGCTTATTATATTTTTATGCTCATAATTATGCTTACTACATTCTGCTATGGAACGATTGCCATCAGCTGAATCGCATTACGAAACCTTTCACTATATTTATCTGACTCCACACCCTTATGTTTACAGGCTGGTGAATAGTGCTGTCTACTATGGTTTATCCCTGAACTCTTCAAACCTGGACGGCGATCCATACCTGAATTTTTTCTTGTCTGGGGCGGTGGAGGTGGTCGCCTATGTCATGTGTGCGGTGGTCGTTCACTATGTCGGCCGACGGTGGCCGCTTTGTTCAGTCATGGTGTTGGCTGGTGTTGCTTTACTGGTCATGATGGTTGTACCGGATGGTGAGTGCATAGCTTTGACGTTTAATACCTTCAATTTGCCAGTTGATTCTAGTGGTTGTGGTCGATACAATCTGACCGTGGTCAGTGTGTTTTTGTTTATGAAATTTCTTGTGGATTACGGAACAGTGGTGAATGAATCGGTAGACAGCGGTGATTGTAGGTCAGGCTCTCTAGTTTTCTCACATGCCCATCTGTGAACTAAAAGTTCTAGTTGATTTACTAAATGATTTTCTTAAAATATCTTTTTAAAATGAACTTCACACAGACATGAAATGGTTGACGACAACTCTAGCGATGACTGGAAAGTTTGGCATCACTGCTTCGTTTGCAATCATTTACATTTTCACGGCGGAACTCTACCCTACAGTGGTCCGAAGTATTGGCGTTGGCTGCGGTTCATTCTCAGCCAGGATAGGTGGCGTTATAGCACCATTCATCAGCGAACTGGTAAGTAAACAAGCAATGCTACACCATGCCAGAATGAAACAGATGGTTGCAGAGGTTAGAGGAAAGGTATATTGCATAAGGTAGATTGAATCAGTTAAAACATTTGTGTCAATTTCCATGTTCTATTTCTTGAGTCAGTGGCAGACATAGCATCTATTCACATAATATGCTCGGTCAAGGCTTTTCTGGTGTACAGTGGTAACAATTATTTACCGACGGTCTGCACCCGGTATACCAGTTTGACTTTAGACATTTAAATGTTCCAAAGCTATTTGATACCATATTCTCTCTTCACACTACCATTAAGGTGAAATAAGTCGATACATATTTCATATTAATTAATACTCGGTTAATATATAATGTTTGTTTCTGGACCAGGGAGTGCACAGTCCATTCCTGCCCCTTGTGGTGTTTGGTGTGCTATCTCTCTCTGCGGGTCTGTTGTCTCTTTTACTACCAGAAACAAAGGGACGAAACTTGCCAGAGACTATTGAAGACCGGGATCTCTCCAATCAGTGAGTTAATAGTTCTCAGTTATACAAAATACATATGGGTGAAATATGAATGTTGCAAATTAGTAGAAAAGTGGTACAATTTGTGATAATATTCTTTTTAAATTGTAATAATGTCCGGACAATAAAACGCTAACTGTACCGCTATATAAACCGCAGAATTTCAGGTGATTAATATGTTTCTGCTGCATTTAATATGACTTCTATGCAAGGATATTTTTCACTGACGGTGCAAGTTTCTGTTTTGCAGGAAAGAACAAAAGGAGAAAGGCAATATCAATCTTGGATTCACCAAGGAAACTGAAGAACACATCAGAACAAAGTTGTGAAGATCAGAGAGATATCAGGCAGATTAATATATGCAGCCAAATACACCCATTACGTGTAATTGTATGCAGTCACATACAAGCATTATATTATCTATTCAACATGTGCCCGAGACAAACATCACTTACCGGATTAATCGATTGATTTTCATTCACTGATCTCTGAGTTGAAGTATAAACAGAACTATGTTCTAAACCGTTTGAACAGAATTGGACATTACGCACGATTGATTTGTCGTTTTGGATAAAATTCATTCATTGGCCGTCCTGTGTAGGCCACATGTAATTGTTGGTAAATGGATTTGTTTTTCCAAAAATTGGTATGCGTAGGTGATTTGAAAGGAAAGTATATGAAACCTGTTTCACTCGAAGCTTGAATTAAACACCGATTTATTGGCTGCTATGTGATTGCAGAGGATATCTAATCATTGCTCATGAGTATGCTGCATGAACAGTAATCGTTATCTTTAAAAAAATGGGGCAAGGAATTCTCTGTAATGCCACCATTATTTCTCACAATCAATGTCTTGTACTCCTAGACATAGAAGAGTCTATGTCTATGCTTGTACTGAGCCCGAAGAAAACATTTTACAAGTTTATTAAGAGTAGCTTTATTGGCTAGTACCCAAAATAAAATTATTGTCAATGTCCCAAAGATCTAGGAAAACAGTATTCATTACTAGAGAGTACTTCGAAGGACATCTCTCTCGCAGTATGTTACATGGACTGTTTGTCAATAACAATTTTAATTCACCGACTCAGAATGGACATCACTGTCAACAAAGTATTATCTATCTTCTATAAGTTCTAGAAGTTGAGGCATCGTTTGCTTCCTATTCGTTTTTCAGACTTTTTTGCAAAATGGGGTAAAACGGGCAATTATGGACTTTTACGACCCTTTTCCCCCAATTTTTTTTAAACAGTTTAGAATTTTTTATTTAAAAAATTCCTCTTACGTTCTTGTAGTACCTTTGTAAGTTCTAAAAAAATGTTCACCCGATTTCCGTAAACTCTTAGAACACTTCAAGATAGAACCTTAATATAGGCACATACCAATTGGAAATCTTTTCTGTGGATCTTTTCCTTGAATTTGACCTTCGCTGATGTTGGAAGGTCAAAACTGCAATTTTGGAAAAAGGTTTGGCTCAACGCTATACACAAAATATTAGGAGGCATTATGTTTCGAGGGGATTACAAATTGGAAGAAAAACCTTGGAGAGTTTGACACAAACGATAAATCGTTGGAATCTTGAACCAAGCGCCGTAAACGGCAATAGTTCGATTCAAACATTTCTGCACGGTGTCAGTGCAGGACTGGTGGACTTTTAAACTTGGACACCCATCAACCCAGAGGGCTTGTGATTTGGAACCTGTTTACTTGTCATAAATTCATTTCACATAGCTGTTTGGGATTTTCAAATTTGCTGGGCAGTTGTGCACTTTAGAATACCATTCGGTTTACAATAGAAACACCTATTTCTACACACTGTTTGTCCCTGATGACGCAACCTGACAGTGCTTCAGGTTTAAATGTTTTGTCGGTTGTTCGTATTCCAAAAGTGTTTAATGTTGGCGTTATTATTGTCATCATCGAAATCGCTTGACTATCAGAAGTTCCACAACCAAATCAATAGTGGATTTCACAGATCAGCCTCCTGCACGCGAAATACTGTTGGAGTTGGTACATATTTCGATATTCTTGGCAGGACGAGGTATCCCGTTCCCGGCACTCCAACTGGTATCAGACTCCCGTTTTATGCTAATTTTCAGCGTGTTTGTGGGGCGGATAACGGATTATCATGAAACATGTTTACTTTTTGGATGAAAGCATAAAAATATGCATACAGGCGTTTTAAAATAATACCATGTTGATTTAAAATCTATTAGAATACATTTGATTATCTGGCTGTAACCTCTGCAAAATCCATGAATAACGTAAATCAAGTTTTTGTCATAACGTCAGTTCTAATCAGCTATAATGACGACTTTTGTGTGTAAATATATGTTTTCGAGGCTGACGAATGCGATTCTGAGGCTATTTCACCATTTGGTGGCCATCCTGGAATGTAATTCCATGTAGGCTGGAAAACTACATGTACCATAAAAACGGTCATAACATTCGTTGTTTTTTTCACAATATGGTCTGTTTATTGTTTCCTAATGGGGAGTGTCTATTATGGATATTCGATTTAACTGTGGCAGCGTAAGTGGATTTAAATTAACTGAACGAACAAGCCAAACCTTATAGCTCAAGCCGTCCCAAACTCGTCTAGTGACAGTCTGAAGTGACTTGACTTACGTTCAGGATCAGCCACTACCAGTACAGCCCACAGTTCTGGATCTAGTGGAGCCCCCCCCCCTCCTCCATCCACCACCACCAACAAGCGACAACGGGTAGCAAGTTCAACTGACCTACCGGCAGGTCTATTTCCAAGGCTTACATCAGTTCAGGTGTAAAACCTTCGCCGAACCAGTCTTTGGGTCCAGGTGGCCAGTTCACAAAAATAGCGAGCTCATCGTCAATTTCGACTATGGAATACAAAAAGGTAACGTGACAACCTGGAAAAGAGGTCGACATCATATTTAAGCATGCCCCTAGAGTGTTCTCCAGGCCATTACCAAACCTGGAAGTGGGAACAGCTCATTGGCTGACAAACTCCTTGACTTTGCTCAGTCGTCGCTACCATTTGTATGCTTTCCTTGATCAGAAGGGATATCCAGCATTTGTTTTTTGGTAGAAGACGAAATCAAACCCCACCCCAAGCCTGGGAAGCTTGTTCGATAGTTTGAGGGCTCTCTGAAATACTATCACATCGACAAGCAGGCTCACGCTCTGGAGGCTGACATGTGGATGGGGATATCTCATCCATCGCCCTAGGGTCCAAGTCTTTTGATCTCGCTGTCAGAGTCGGATCTTATCTCAAGAACTTCGAGGCTTAACCCGTTCGAGAGCAGCTAGTACCTCTGGCTCTGGACAGACCAAATGTGCAACCTCTGGCTCTGGACCGACCACATGTGCAATCTATGGCCCTGGACCGGCCACATGTGTAAACTATGGCTCTGTACCGACCACATGTGCAACCTCTGGCTCTGGACTGACCACATGTGCAACCTCTGGCTTTGTACCGACCACATGTACAACCTCTGGCTCTGGACTGACCACATGTGCAACCTCTGGCTCTGGACTGACATGTGTGAACTATGGCTCCGGACCGACCACATGTGCAACCTCTGGCTCTGGACCGACATGTGTAAACCATGGCTCCGGACCGATCACATGTGCAACCTCTGGCTCTGGACCGATAGTGTAAACTATGGCTCCGGACCGACCACATGTGCAACCTCTGGCTCTGGACCGACCACATGTGCAACCTCTGGCTCTGGACCGATAGTGTAAACTATGGCTCCGGACCGACCACATGTGCAACCTCTGGCTCTGGACCGGCCACATGTGTAAACTATGGCTCTGTACCGACCACATGTGCAACCTCTGGCTCTGGACTGACCACATGTGCAACCTCTGGCTTTGTACCGACCACATGTACAACCTCTGGCTCTGGACTGACCACATGTGCAACCTCTGGCTCTGGACTGACATGTGTGAACTATGGCTCCGGACCGACCACATGTGCAACCTCTGGCTCTGGACCGACATGTGTAAACCATGGCTCCGGACCGATCACATGTGCAACCTCTGGCTCTGGACCGATAGTGTAAACTATGGCTCCGGACCGACCACATGTGCAACCTCTGGCTCTGGACCGACCACATGTGCAACCTCTGGCTCTGGACCGATAGTGTAAACTATGGCTCCGGACCGACCACATGTGCAACCTCTGGCTCTGGACCGACCACATGTGCAACCTCTGGCCCTGGACCGACCACATGTGCAACCTCTGGCTCTGGACCGATAGTGTAAACTATGGCTCCGGACCGACAACATGTGCAACCTCTGGCTCTGGACCGACCACATGTGCAACCTCTGGCTCTGGACCGATAGTGTAAACTATGGCTCCGGACCGACCACATGTGCAACCTCTGGGTCTGGACTGACAACATGTGTAAACTATGGCTCTGGACCGACAACGTGTGTAAACCATGGCTCTGGACCGACAACATGTGTAAACTATGGCTCTGGACCGACCACATGTGTAAACTATGGCTCTGGACCGACATGTGTAAACTATGGCTCCGAACCGACCACATGTGCAACCTCCGGCTCTGGACCAACCACATGTGCAGCCTCTGGCTCTGGACCGACCACATGTGCAACCTCTGGCTCTGTACCGACCACTTGTGCAACCTCTGGCTGTGGACCGACCACATGTGCAACCTCTGCCTCTGTACCGACCACATTTGCAACCTCTCGTTCTGGACCGACCACATGTGTAAACTATGGCTCTGGACTGACCACATGTGTAAACTATGGCTCTGGACCGATCACATGTGCAACCTCAGGCTCTGTACCGACCACATGTGCAACCTCTGGCTCTGTACCAACCACATGTGCAACCTCTGGATCTGGACCGACAACATGTGTAAATTATGGCTCTGGACCAACAACATGTGTAAACTATGGCTCTGGACCGACAACATGTGTAAACTATGGCTCTGGACCGACCACATGTGTAAACTATGGCTCTGGACCGACATGTGTAAACTATGGCTCCGGACCGACCACATGTGCAACCTCTGGCTCTGGACCAACCACATGTGCAGCCTCTGGCTCTGAACCGACCACATGTGCAACCTCTGGCTCTGTGCCGACCACATTTGCAACCTCTGGCTGTGGACCGACCACATGTGCAACCTCTGCCTCTGTACCAACCACATGTGCAACCTCTGGCTCTGGACCGACCATATGTGCAACCTCTGGCTCTGGACCGACCACATGTGCAACTTCTGGCTCTGGACCGACCACATGTGTAAACTATGGCTCTGGACCGACCACATGTGCAACCTCTGGCTCTGGACCGACCACATTGCAACCTCTGGCTCTGGACCGACCACATGTGCAACCTCTGGCTATGTACCGACCACATGTGCAATCCCTGGCTCTGGACCGACCACATGTGCAACCTCTGGCTCTGGACCGACCACATTGCAACCTCTGGCTCTGGACCGACCACATGTGCAGCCTCTGACTCTGGACCGACCACATGTGCAACCTCTGGCTCTGGACCAACCACATGTGCAACCTCTGGCTCTGGTTCTATATGTGTAAACTATGGCTCCGGACCGACCACATGTGCAACCACTGGCTCTAGACCGACCACATTGCAACCTCTGGCTCTGTACCGACCACATGTGCAATCCCTGGCTCTGGACCGACCACATGTGCAACCTCTGGCTCTGGACCGACCACATGTGCAACCTCTGACTCTGGACTGACCACATGTGCAATCTCTGGCTCCGAACCGACCACATGTGCAACCTCTGCCTCTGTACCGACCACATTTGCAACCTCTCGTTCTGGACCGACCACATGTGTAAACTATGGCTCTGGACCGACCACATGTGTAAACTATGGCTCTGGACCGATCACATGTGCAACCTCTGTCTCTGTACCGACCACATGTGCAACCTCTGGCTCTGTACCGACCACATGTGCAACCTCTGGATCTGGACCGACAACATGTGTAAATTATGGCTCTGGACCGACAACATGTGTAAACTATGGCTCTGGACCGATCACATGTGCAACCTCTGTCTCTGTACCGACCACATGTGCAACCTCTGGATCTGGACCGACAACATGTGTAAATTATGGCTCTGGACCGACCACATGTGTAAACTATGGCTCTGGACCGATCACATGTGCAACCTCTGTCTCTGTACCGACCACATGTGCAACCTCTGGCTCTGTACCGACCGCATGTGCAACCTCTGGATCTGGACCGACAACATGTGTAAATTATGGCTCTGGACCGACAACATGTGTAAACTATGGCTCTGGACCGACAACATTTGTAAACTATTGCTCTGGACCGACCACATGTGTAAACTATGGCTCTGGACCGACAACATGTGTAAACTATGGCTCTGGACCGACAACATGTGTAAACTATGGCTCTGGACCGACCACATGTGTGAACTATGGCTCTGGACCGACAACATGTGTGAACTATGGCTCTGGACCGACCACATGTGTAAACTATGGCTCTGGACCGACATGTGTAAACTATGGCTCCGGACCGACCACATGTGCAACCTCTGGCTCTGGACCAACCACATGTGCAGCCTCTGGCTCTGAACCGACCACATGTGCTACCTCTGGCTCTGTACCGACCACATTTGCAACCTCTGGCTCTGTACCGACCACATTTGCAACCTCTGGCTCTGTACCGACCACATTTGCAACCTCTGGCTGTGGACCGACCACATGTGCAACCTCTGCCTCTGTACCGACCACATGTGCAACCTCTGGCTCTGGATCGACACATGTGCAACCTCTGGCTCTGGACGGACCACATGTGCAATCTCTGGGTCTGAACCGACAACATGTGTAAACTTTGGCTCTGGACCGACAACATGTGTAAACTATGGCTCTGGACCGACAACATGTGTAAACTATGGCTCTGGACCGACATTTGTAAACTATGGCTCCGGACCGACCACATGTGCAACCTCTGGCTCTGGACCAACAACGTGTGTAAACTATGGCTCTGGGCGAACCACATGTGCAACCCTTGGCTCTGTACCGACCACATGTGTAAACTATGGCTCTGGACCGACATGTGTAAACTATGGCTCCGGACCGACCACATGTGCAACCTCTGGCTCTGGACAGACCATATGTGCAACCTCTGGCTCTGTATCGACCACATGAAACCGCAACCAATGGTGACACAGCCAATTATCGACCTGCTCGCTTTTCTGTGTCTACATAAGGTTACTTCTAGAGATGAGTAAACTATGTCATATTCCATTTCACGACTTCATGCGTTGGAAATTAACATGCTAGTATATTTCAACAGGATCGTCAGTTCCGTCCAACGTCTGTAAAGGAACATCAACATCTGCAACCCCGATCTACCAAAAGGTAACCATCGTGCAATAACCAGCAGCATGTTGAAGATGAACTATCCGGAAGTAACCATACTACATGTAAATGTTCACTTTTTGAAGATATAGACGAAGAGATGGCTCGATATGATGTGTGGAAACAAGTAGAGTTGGGGGGTGGGGTGAAAATTTAAACGAATACCTCCCAGTCGCGTTGAAATGTCCTGCGACTGTTGTCTTTCGTGAATTATACAGGAAGGCGGGAAGACTGTTACCTACTTGTTATTCTGGGTGGGGAGAACTCTTGCTGATTCCCGTTGCTGTGCTTATTCAGTATTCAACATTTCCTAATTGTTTTATATTGTGTTATGCCAAAAAGTTGTACCTGCAGACCCGACCTTCAACCATTGGTAACATGAGCAAATTTTGATATGCCAAAAGGTCGTATGTATAAACTTGCCATATTTGGGCATTTTTGATCATTGGAGTGTTCTTAGTTTTGGTACAATGAATATCATTTATATTTGCTCTTATATACTTTTGTAACACAGTCAGTATAATGAATAGATCATAATTAATATAACACCAAATATAAAACATCTCTTTTCTCAAATGTTTGAAATATCGAGATACGACCTTTTGGCTCCAAGGGGACGATTTCTAGATTTCACTGATTCACTCCTGTGTTTATGTAATACTGCTACATGAATGCCTTTTGAATTAACTTGAAGATGGTTCACTAATTACTGAAGTGCAATAAATCGTTGACCAATATTCAAATAGCCTTCATCGTGGCGTTGGCTTGACATGTGGCATTGATGTGATCTACAGAGTTGCTGTTCGTAGTCTTCTATAATTCTTGTCATTATTTGGTGCGCACAAACGATAGAATCTGACTATAATGTGTACTCATAAGTTCATGTCCACTACTGCTTGATCAATTGCTCATCCTCACTGTTCACTACCATCTTCTCTTTTTGGGACAACGTAAAAGCGAACATCACGAACCGGTTCACTGTGCAGTCGCAATATGTGCATGTTCTTAACAGTTATGGTCCAGATGGGCCTCTGTTGATACAAGGAGATGAAATATCATCTTCCATTTCCCAAATATAATCTTATATGCTGACATCTAGAGGACACAATTTCAAGTGCCTAGCATAGCAGCATAGATGAGTAGGAGGCCTCTGAAGTTACAAGTTCTTGTCTGGCCGAGTTGGTGACACAATCCGTAGCGGCTTCCCCTTCTCTCGACACACAGATTATCACATTTTGTTTACTTGTTGGGGTATCAATCGGTTGTCAATACCGCACTGCAAAAACATGCTCCCCAACTGGTCCGATGTTGCATTATCCTCACCTGTAATGTCGAACAGTTATGAGAGTCACCTTTCTCCAAAGTCGGGCATCTTCTTGCATGATGCAGCTGGTGTCTCAAGCCGTTGATTCTCTCTCTCAGGTGGTCAGAGTTCTCAGCGACTACACTGATATTTCAGTGCTTCTAGTCATTGGACGTGTGTGATGTGATCTACAGAGTTGCTGTTCCGATGAAGAAGTAGGAACGGACTCGATGCCAAGGTCACATATGCCAACTTGGGAGAGAGGCTCTGCTCCCAGCTGCTTGTGCCTATGCGACTTGTTGTGATATTGTGTAGTGTCCATTTACCAAAGCAAGGTTTCATTCCTGAATAAGCTGAAGACTCTGCACATGCTAGATGAGGACAGTGCAACAGGAGCTGTTGTTGGACAGCAGTCTTTTTGCAGGTGTCATATGGGTGACGGATTGATACTTCAATGACACAAGTCTCTCAACCACGGACATATGACAACTTGTCTCTTCATGGGCGCTGTGCTCATCTTCATATGCTGCTATAGTCGGCAGCTGACAAAATGCGTTCAAAGAATATGGTTAGGAATATGGTTGGTAAATGACAGATGACATTTCATAAGAAGAGGCCCACCTGGACCACCACTGTTGATGAGGGCCATCAGTTGCGGCTGCTGAGCAAAGGACAAGGCCAGCTGCGGTTGTCACCATCAGAACTGAGCCGAACCACATATTTTTTCTGCAAGTGACAATTATTATAAACTGTTCACAAAAAAGACAACCCGGTGGTGAACAGTGTGGATGAGCATCAATACAATAATGAATTTGTCCTGTAGAATAATCTCGGCATGCTGGGAGATGATTTATAGTTGGATAGTAAGTTTTCTTGTACAACTTTACAGCCGCAGCTGATCACAGTAATGGACATGAAGTTATGAGTCCACAAAAGCAGTCAACTCGTACTGTTTCTATTACTACCATGAACGCTAAAATTGTGGTAATTTGTTTCAATGCTACGTGCAATGTAAAATGGATATTTTCTGTCGAATGTTTCACCCTGTGTTGACCTCATTGTATAAAAAAATGTAGTGAATGCTTGATGCGTCATGAATTGACTTTATATATTACTGGCAGTTGCACCGTTTGATGTCATTATTGCGTTGTTGAAGATAAATGTTGTAAATCTGAAGCCACGTTTGTTTACAAAACGATATTCTCTGATATTTATTCTAACTCATTTACATCGTTTTTTTTGCAGATATTTTTGAGATGCTTGACGATATTGTATTATAATTTGGCATACTTCATCGGGCAGTCAAATGGCTCTTTTTTATCGAATCTCAGACCTCTATAACAAAAATTGACTATCGATCCAAATATGAATTTCAGCAGAAATCTGATCATATTCCAGTAAATGGTCATATTTACATTTACCAGAGTTGGAAGTACTGTTGTAGTTTTGGAACAAAAAACACATTAGGTTGTATTCTACACAAACATATTGAATTTGTACAAAAGCAAGCAAATACACAGAGTTGTAAGCGAACCAATGAAGTCAATGATGGAACTAAAATTAATATTGGGAAAGAATGCCAACTTTTTTCAAATTTTGACATAGAAATCTTTCACATAGAAATGAAAAAGTAAAATCAACTGGAGTGGATGAATGTCCATATCCCCTAAAACCGGGAATTTTGACAATTTTGTGTGAAAACTGACCTTGACCTCGATCTTATACGGTGACCCTGACCTTTGATCACAAAAGTTTCACCAGAAATGAATTCCTTGGGTCAGACTTGTGTAGAAAAGTGCTATCACACTTGATTCTAGGCCTATTACTAAAAAAGTTATATTTTGGTTATGATAATTATCCATATGTAGCGGTTATTATGCTAATTAGCGAATAAAAAAATTTCCCCAAAGTTGGCGCAGTGCCAACAAAGCTCAAAATCACCTGGAGACACATATGAATGCAAATCAATAAAAAAAAACCTTGCTGTTTCAACAGATTCTAGGTTCGTTGTCTGGCAACTGGACTATTAAACAATGCTCATACGATGAAGCTCTCCGATTTTCGGATGCTGCTAATATGGTGGGGGACGATCCATTGCTAACCGCTATTCATTTTGAAAGACGCTTTAAAGCATTCTTTAAATGCTTCTCATCCCCTTGGTAAAATTATAGACTATTTTGGCAGAGTAGAATTTCAAAATCGAGGAAGTCCACACATGCATTTATGTTTCTGGATCGAAAACATTCCATCAATACATGATTGTAATCACAGACAGGAATTACTGGACTACATTGATTCTGTTATTCACACACATATTCCAACAAATGTTTCAGACAATTTGCTGAATAAATTAGTACAACAACTGCAGACATACTGATTATTGCCGGAAGTATTCCATCTTGTGTAGATTTGGTTTCCCTTTTCGGCCCTGTATGAAAACTATGCTGGTCACTAATGTGAATCAAACATCCGCAAATCGTGCGAGATTTTATGAAACATTTAGGCCTGAAAACAAATGATTGGGAGTGCAGAAGGTGGTGCATTTGAGCAGAACCGGAAAATTTGAGACATGCCATGAACATGATCTAATAACGACGATGAATCAAACCAGCCCCATCACAATGGACGCGAATGCTAAAAATAGGTCATTGTGTATTATAAAGCCGTCGCACAAGTGCACACAATTGACTGGATCAGATTGTGCACAGGTAAATATTCAGGCAACAACCCAGTATTAGTAACTGCACCAACAGGGACCGCTGCAAGACTGATCAGGGGCATGACTCTACACAATGCTTTAAAATTACCAGTACAACGTGGAAATGAACCTCAATTTATGAAATCATCTGCTAAATCTTTTAAATATCTCAGACAATTCTGTTCAGGTGTACACACTTTAGTAATTGATGAAATTTCAATGGTAAGTGGAAGAACAATGACATTTGTGGACAGGAGGCTGAAAGAAATATTCAACACTGAAAATCTGTACGGGGGAATTAACGTCATTGTTGTAGGTGATTAAAGCCTGTACGCGGAACATATTTATTCAAAGACGCCACTTTGTGGTCTTTTGTTTCTTTTACCCTTACTGAAAATATAAGACAAATTACAAACAGCTCATATGCAAATTTATTGAATAGAGCTCGAGTTGGACTTCTAAATGAACAGGACTGTGAAATACTGTAGTAGGTTAATTAATCCTTTACCATTTAATGCATCCATTTTGCTTCATATTTTCCCAAAACTAAAGGATTTTGAATGTAAATATAAATCTGTTACCACCATTGCAGCCAAATTTTGATGATTCCAATAACAAACGTAGAACACAACATTTTGCAATAGAAACAAAGCCATGTTGAATATCACAATAACAAAATGCAATCAAATTTGACTGCTAATACTGTGATTGTAACTGCTGAACATTATTTCTCCAACGCTGATTTGGCTGCAAATGCTAAAGTTCCTATCGATTTATTACCGAGTCATGATAGAGATGCTGATAGATTATGTCATACGCTAGAAATGTCCATTGCCACACGTATAGTGTTATTACGTAATATCAATACCAAAGAAGGGTTAGTAAATGGTGCCATGGCTTACATAGAAGAAACAGAATACGTGGAAAACAGTGAAACACCATTTTGAATATATGTGAAATTTGACGATCCTGATATTGGGCGTTTGATACAGAATTTTGATTTCAACAATGCAATTCCTATTGAAAGAATATCCCAGTAATTTTTTTTATAAAGGTAGGAGTATATTGAGAATTTAATTCCCTTTAATCCCTTGCTGGGCATGTACAATTCATAAAGTTCAAGGGGTTTCTTCTCTCAAACATGCTGTGATGTTTATCGGCAACGATGTATTTGAAAGAGGAATGGCTTATGTTGCCCTGAATAGAGTCAGTTCATTAAATGGGTTATTCTTGTTAGCTTTGAATACGAACAAAATCCAACCGAATGACTGACTATGTGCTGGGATTTTGCCGTACGTTGCATAATGCAGATATTTAAAACTTATACAATATGTCCACTTCACCAGCGGCTCAGGAAGCAACATTACAGCATATTGTATGGTTATGCTTATATTCTGTCATACAGTATACTACTAGTATCTATTACCATATGTTTACACTATGGTTTATTGCGAAACGTGTAAAACAAAATGCATAATGCAATCTTGCTACATGAATTCCCTACATGATTATGATGAATATAGAGACAACTTCATAAATGGGTTATTATCGCTAGCTTTGAATAAAATCCAATCGAACAACTCCACGCTGAGCTTCTGTCGTACATTCAGAGACTGCTGCGTAATGCAGATATTTAAACTATCTATATATCTCATGTGAATAAGTAAATTATTTATTTCACAATACAATACTCTACTCTCTGTCCTGAGAACAAAATTTCAACAACTGATTGTATGCGTGCATTGTGTCATGCAGTTTAATTCTAGTATCTGTTACCACAAAATAATGCTTAATGCAAAATGTGTAATACGATCTTTGAATTTCCTAGATGATCAACATAGAGACGTCACGAAAACTTGCAATCGATACGAATGTGACACTAACTGTTGTGCAAGTATCAACTGAAAGAATGCAACAAGAGCCGCGATTCCAAGCAACTTATACAGTCGCTGACACTACTGACATAATCACTGTGACTAGTTACAATACCAACCACAAGACCATCATCGAGTCACCACTGCCACAAGGCCTGATACTGGTTAATGCTATCTTCAAAGGATCACACTTGCTTCTTACTAGCCGAAGCGGGTTGAGTGGCTGCAGAGCCTTTGACATCCCGCCACAAGTTTTATGCCGTACTGGCACTGTACTGCTTGACATCGAGGACGCTCTTGGTCAACCTATGTCATCGATGGTCTCTGTACAAGGGGGGGGGGGGTCATGAAGGTACACACAATATTCAAAATCAGCTAAAGCATATCGTCATGTTCTACACCAGTGTCATCATTTTCACACACTGAAGATCAACTATAAACAAAAATCGATTGAAAACATATAAATTGATCATAAAACAGAATATTATTGTTGGAAAAAGTACATTGCACATACATTATGTCATGTAAAAAATTAGCCCAAGGGCTAAGAAAGGTTACCGGACAATGTACATTTTAGATATTAGCCTTTTGTCCAGTGACCTTGAAAATAAAGTCACTGATAAATTCAAGGCCATGAAATTTTCAACAAATATATCACTTCTAGTATGTCCACAATAAATTCCTAAGCTGTAAAGTCGATAATAAGTGAGACATTAGCCATTCTGTGATGTGACCTTGAAAATGAGGTCAAAGTTCAAGTTCAAAGTTATGAAAATATTCAGTATATATCATTCCTCTATATTCGCAATTGATTCCTATGCTGTAAATGTAAGTATCAATCTATTACCACCAATACAATCAGATTTTGATGATGCCAATAAGAAACGTAAAATACTACATTTTGCAATAGAAACAAACAAAGCCCGACCAAATAGTTTATCCAAAGACACACTGGCGTCTTCAGGGGCAGACAATGTGTTAAATGTAGTTGTTTCTACTGTACACCAGATGGAATTAGTATACAATTGCCCAACAACCAATGAAAATAATTTAGAAATCCGAATCTAACCCCATGGAATAGATACATGACAAGTACAAAAGTACCCAATCACAAGCCCGAAGGCTACTGAGTTGATGGTATCCTCGGGGACAGATTAAACGTCCGCCAGCAGTGACACCGACTCAGTGGTATAAATGTAAGTATCAATCTATTACCACCAATACAATCAAATTTTGATGATGCCAATAAGACACGTAAAATACAACATTTTGCAATAGAAACAAAGCCCGACCAAATAGTTTATCCAAAGACACACTGGCGTCATCAGGGGCAGATGTAAAGATGATAATAAGCGACATATTAGCCATTTTGTTCTCTGACCTTGAAAATGAGATCAAAGGTCAAATTCTAGATCACCAAAATATTCAGCATACATCAATTCCTATATGTTCACTATGGACCCCTAAGCTGTGAATTTGATAATAAGCGAGATATAAGACATTTTGTATTCTGACCTTGAAAATAAAATGACTAACCTTGAAATTTAGGTCAAGGGTCAAATTCAAGGTCACTAGAATATTCAGCATATATCATTTCCTATATGTTCACAATTGATTCCTGAGCTGCAAAGTCGCTAATAAGCAAGATATTGGCCATTTTGTCCTATGACCTTGAAAATGAGGTCAAAGGTCAAATTCAAGGTCACGAGAATATTCAGCATATATCATTTCCTATATGTTCACAATTGATTCCTAAGCCGTAAAGTCGATAATAAGCGAGATATTAGCCATTTTGTCCTGTGACCTTGAAAATGAGGTCAAATGTCAAATTCAAGGTCACGAGAATATTCAGCATATATCATTTCCTATATGTCCACAATTGATTCCTAGTCTCTAATCTCAATATTAAGTGAGATATTAGGCTTAATGTGTCCCATTATAAAGCATGGGAAAGTTTAACATGGGAAAGTCACATCTGGGCCGAGTTTGGGCCCAAAATGGCCCACTTTGAGTGATTCAAGCGCAACGAAATTTATACATGTCACAGAAGTACATATGAGGAGTGTTATGCATCAATAAGAAAAAAAGTTACTGAACAGATTTTGAGAAAACGACCATCAAAGTCCAAAATTAGCCATTTTCGACGAGAACGGCCGCTATGACCTTGAAACCAAGGTCAGAGGTCAAATTCAAGGTCACGAGAATATTCAGCATATATCATTTCCTATATGTCCACAATTGATTCCTAGTCTCTAATCTCAATATTAAGTGAGATATTAGGCTTAATATGTCCCATTATAAAGCATAGGAGAATTTAACATGGGAAAGTCCCATTTGTTCCGAGTTTGGGCCAAAATGGCCCACTTCGAGCGATTCAAGCGCGACGAAATTTATAGACATCATAGGAGTACATATGAGGAGTGTTATGTATCAAAAAGAAAAAAAGTTACTGAACAGATTTTGAGAAAATGGCCGCCAAACTCCAAAATTGGCCGATTTTCAACAAAAACGGCCGCCATTTTGAAAAAATTGCGAAAATCAAAAAACTAAAAAATACCTCCTTCTTGAATTATTTTTGTGCATTTTTGTGCAAAATTTCGGAAAGATTGGTCCGTAAACAAAAAAGATAAAAATGTGGACGACGCCGACGCCGGACGCCGGACGCAACGCCATGCCAATAGGTTAGCGGACCAAAGGTCCGGTAACCTAAAAAGTGCGTCGCTCTGTGGGGGTCCTGTACGAACGCTGCGACAGAAGACTGCACAGTTCGCATATCCAAGGTTAGGGTGGAAGAAAGACTCTCTCGACAATTCAAGCATCACAACTCGAGGCAAAATATATTCCATACTTGATGTATATCATCATTGTTGTAATGCAATAATAATTTCTATTGAGCAGTGTAAAAGTTAAATAAGATATCACAGTAACAGCTTGTACAAAACCCATCATACATGTATGCATGCTATCATAGGCGATCCTAAGGTTCAGGACTCGAAATTCATGTATTGCTAGTATCTAACAGATTTTATAATTTTTGTCTGAACAACACTATGTTTAGATATGATTCAGCACCTTAAGAGACAATCTCATTCGTCAAAATGCACCAATATAACTTATATTGTAAAATTCTCATAAATGTTGCCGGAGACTGACATCAACGTCACCAGTTCAAGCAGTGACGATGAGGACCCTTGCGCAAGTGGCTCCCGCAACACCCTCCTTGATGGAACCATTATTGGCCTGACTAATCTCGAAGTCTACTCCAGCTGCCCAATACAAATGTAAGTATCAATCTATTACCACCAATACATCCAGATTTTGATGATGTTAATAACAAACATAAAGTACATTTTGCAATAGAAACAAAGCCCGACCAAATAGTTTATCCAAAGACACACTGGCGTCATCAGGGGCAGACAGTGTGTTAAATGTAGTTGTTTCTACTGTACACCTGATGGAATTAGTATGCAACTGCCCAACAACCTATGACAAAAATATTTAAATCCAATACGAAGCCCATGCAATAGATATATGACAAGTACATAAGTACCTAATCACAAGCCAAAAGGCTACTGAGTTGATGGTATCCTCGGGGACAGATTTAACGTCCGCCAGCAGTGACACCGACTCAGTGGTATGAATGTAAGTATCAATCTATTACCACCAATACATCCAGATTTTGATGATGTTAATAACAAACATAAAGTTAATAACAAACATAAAGTACAAAAATGTAACAATATAAAACTCGTAACAAAGGAAGTTACCGGCAGTGAAACAAGAGTAAAACCCTACTGTTCCAGCCATGATGAATACATCGGAGTGGATGCTGTGAACCGCAGCGCAGTTGCTCGTTTCCTTATTCAACTTACATATGAGAAGATGCTCACCCTTGCGGCCTTCCTCCCAATCATCCGGGAAATCATGTCTGCCTGCTGCACAGAAGTTCCATCTCTACTGGATCTACCCGCATCGCGCAAGGCCACCATCAACATCATCCCATTACAATTGAAGTTCAAATCTTCTGGGAACAATGTCATTCAGTCGGTTGTCATGAAACATGAAACATAAATTGTAAGACTCGCAGGCTACATGTAACTACGAATATGGTACATTATGATTAGTATGTCATTACTACAGTATCAGTTCTTGTATAAACGCGTGGAAGTTACCATGTTTATGTATTCCAGTGTTGTCATTTAGTACACATCTTGAAATTTAATTATGTACTGCATGACAATATACTCCAGTCAGTTGTTATGAAACATATATTTTACTTTCTAATTCACCATATGTTGCAATGCAGTGTAATTGAGCCAAATGTTATGGAAGGTAAATTGTCATTTTATGAACTGTTATGTTGTAAGACATTGCATTAATTGTCAAAAAGTATATACGACTAAGTACACTGTATCACTGTAATTTCACACTTTATTTACGTATCTAGTCTTGCCATATAATGAATATTTTTAAAGCAGCTGCCTTCGAATGTATGCCATATTTTCTTCAAAACTAAATTTTAGTGCAACACATGTAATGCAAGATAATAAAACAGGTGGAGCGTGATTTTGACGATTACACTCCGTCTGACTTGTCTTTTCATCCTATTTAAGACACATTTTATGCCAGTTTTGTATATAAACAAACGACCTTTATCCATCAAACGCAGATGCAAACAAACCGTGAAAATGCAATACTAACTGATAGTTCCTCACACAAAATGGTATATCACGAATTATTTTCTCATAACTACACCATATTTACAGATACAAACTGGAAAATGTGCTCAATGTGGAATTTTAAGGCCAATTTGGACATTTGTTTACATTCGAGTTTGATGGATACATTTCGTTCTTTGGGCGTCGTGCAACCCTCCAACCAGGTAAAACACTTGGATATTATCACTGATCAGCTCGTATCAACATGGCTTGAATAAGAGCTGCTCGTATTTTTCTGTCTATCCACACATATTTGCAGACTATCTGATGGATTGAAAAGATATGTTTGTCAATGAAATGTGTAATCTATTACAGCTCTCGGGATAAGTATTTTTCCAAGTGTTTCGAGGAGATCAGGGGCACCCTCCAGCAGCATCAGAGTGCTGCAAAAGATGATGAGTGATCGGGGAACTGCAGAGCAGCTGGAGCCCGATGAACTCTCCGCCCTGCCGCTGTCCTCTGAACAGGACGTTGAGGACTGGTGTGTTTGTTTGCTACAATAACACGGCTTTAGGAGGTTCCTGCCATTTATTTGCATTGAGAGTAAACATTTGATATCCCTTTCATATAGTTGTGGTTGAATGGTATGATGCAATGATCGTATAAATTGTAGGTGGGCATGCCAGCAATATTGTCCTCTGCTCTATACTGGTAAACAGGTACTGCTATTCTTGTTTTCACACAGAGCCATTACCTCACAAGCCTGGGTGGGTATGGTGTGAAAAATGTGATCGACAGAGTGATGTCAACCGTATTCACCAACCCACTAGCCAGCAGGTTCAACTGGTCCGGGAAACATGGAAAATTGCCATTTTCAAAACTCACTCTTTGCCGAGTTATAAAAGGTGCCTGTTGGATAATAGTATTCTTCCATATATTTGATAAATTGATAACTGATACATTCACTGAACAAATGAAAATATTATATACATGGACTGCATGTGGCCCAAATATGAACCAAGCATAACATATTTGGGTTGAGTACATCTTAATTGATATATTAAGATCACCCAAGTTTGGTGATTATTTGGATATCATATATCCTAAGGAACTTGAAATTAAGGATACTACAGAATCCGCTAATTTTTCCAACTATCTAGACCTAAGGTTAGAGATTGATAATGATTCTAACCTGTCAACTAGATTATATGACAAACGTGATGATTTCAATTTTTCCATAGTCAATTTCCCTTTTCTAAGCAGCAACATTCCTATGTCACCGGCATATGGTGTGTTTGTTTCTCAACTTATACGCTATTCCAGAGCTAGTTGCAAATATGAGGACTTTGTCTATCGAAGTGCCCAGCTAGTCTCTAAACTGCTACGACAAGGATATGTTTTACCAAGACTTATCGCTGCGTTTAAGAAATTCTATGGACGTCATCATGATCTGGTTGATAAATACAGCAAATCCATGTCTGTCATGCAACTAGATCTATTTTCATGTTAATTTTGGGGAATTCATGACGGGTGCCACTAGTGGGGCAGGAAATGCTCACTCTTTCCGGAACACCTGATTTCACCTCCTGATGGCCATTTACGGGGGTTCATGAGTTTCCCTGTCATTTTTGTTTTCTCTCACTTCGTATGCCTGATATGACTTTCTGTCCCCGGACTATGAGATTGGATAACGGACCCTGTTTTGTTTGCTCGGAATACTTGATACTGGGTATTGATTCCACGTCTATTTATATATAATTTCCTCTTACACTCAGGTGTTGCCAAGCACCAAGGCCTGAAAGAGGCAGACACGGTAGAGGCGGTCAAAAAATGGCTGAAGAACAACGGTGAAAGGGATGGCGGGCGAAAAAGAAGAGAAGTAAAAAGGAAATGTAGGTATCTAATTAACATTCCACATAACTTTAAAGCCCTGTTGTAAGCAATTGTAATTGATGCACTTTGACATATTCGGCAGAAACGAAAACAACCTTGCATATTCAGAATCTTTATTTGCTATTGCTATATACATGTAGATTGGGCCAAGCGATTGATCATGGTGGAAAGAGAGTTGTCATTTTACCTTCCAGCCAAGGAAAAGCAGAACCAGAACCAGCCGTCTGACATTAGTACAGACTCAGAGGACTGATTGTTATCATCAAATTCTTAAGTTGGCATGCCACATGTTGCTTAAATTGTTCATCCTTGTTGAACTTCCCTAATTTCACATCAGATGAGTCCATGATTTGTTTTCAAATCACGTGTTTGTACATGATGAGTTGATTAATTTTTTACTTTGGGTGATGAAAGCGAAAATCCGAGCACAGTTCCACATGAGACACATTTGCATGTATCAGTTCAAGTTTTATATTTATAGTTCAATTTATAATGTTTAAAATTTATTATATGGTGACAATGCCGGTTGTAATGACCAGCTTTGATACTACTGTTTGTTTAGGATCACCATTCATTACTACATTATATACATATGGTAAACTGTTGAATTTGCGGCGTACAATTTCGATTTATACCATGGATGTTTCTTGATATGTTTCTATTTACCGTAGTGCATGAGTACCTGCCACGAGTTACTGAATAAATGAAGTATATTTTCAGAAGAGAGTTGCAATGATATTTTTTATAACATAACCTGCATTGAATATTCAACACATAGATTGTTGTCCTACAATTCTGGCCCCTCCACTACAAACCCCGAAGTGGTTGCAGAGTGGTTGAATATACCACACTTGCCAACGGTGGGCCGCTGGTGGCCCAACATCGCTTCCTACGGGTTGGCCGCTGGTGGCCCAACATCACTTGCTACGGGTGGGCCGCTGGTGGCCCAACATCACTTGCTACGGATGGGCCGCTGGTGGCCCAACATCACTTGCTACGGGTGGGCCGCTGGTGGCCCAACATCACTTGCTATCAGTGGGCCGCCGGACAGCTGCCGCCAGTGGCCCACTGTTGGTGCCACTGGTGGCCCACCAGCGTATGCTCTATGGGCAGATTACACGTAGTCATCCTGGGGGATACTAAAGTACTGGAGACGACTTCGGTAGCCTGCTCTGGCTCTGGATACCCCTCCACAAGCAAATATAGCTGCAGGGCAATTATATCGAAGTACAAATTCTTACATAGCAGCACTCATCGAAGATACTCCGTCTATGCTGAGCAGAACCAGTCTCCGGATGACCATGTTTGACCCAGATGGTACCATCAACGACATCACTATTATTATTTACAATTACAATTTCGCATAAATCTGTACCAGTACTTAGCAACATAGGAATGTGTCACAGGCAATCATAACGAGTCGTCCTTCATCTTATATAGATTGTTGAGAAGTATGCTAAATGGTGATACATGTTAAATATTTACCTGTTTCCAGGGGTTTTCTTGTAATATGAAATTTGTAGGTGAAGTTACATTTTCAGTTCTATGGTTCAAAAAAATACTTTTGAGTACATGTGTACTCAAAAGTGGTATAGTACTGTGTGGGAAAAGCACAGTTGTATCAATTACAGGATTTTTACCAACAGTCTGTGTCTAGAACCATATAATTCGTTGTCGTAATTCTAACCTGTCTGTTGTAACCAGAACGTATGACATGCAGATTCATGTTAATTGGCGACTATGTAACATCAACGAAATCCACTATCCGCATTTACAGAATATAGAATAAGTAATTTGCCTGAGAACTATAGATGTCATCCGAATACCAAAAAAAATGCAAGCCTTGTTGACATGTACATTCGACGTATGCTCAGGGATCTTGTACGTTTCATATCGGTGATCTAATGTGAATCACCAACCTTCATGTTTTATCTTCTACCATGTATCCTCTTATGCTGTTGTTGGTAATATACGTTGTTTTGCTGTTTTTTTATGTTGTTTATATGTTGTTTCACTCTTTTACTGTTTTTCTGTTTTTCCAATGCCCATGACCAGGGGGTTACATGAGAAAATAAATATCAAAAAGTATGCACACACTCTAAATATATGATTACCTACATGTTTACATCCAAGAACACACCAAATGGAGTCAACAGCAGGCGCGCCGTGACGACTGTCAAAAAGACCAGAAATTGATCGACCTGATGATGAACAACACATTCTCGACATTCCTACCTCAGGATCATTCCTACCTCAGGAAGAAAAGATTCTTGATACAGAACACCAGAAAAAAATAAGCCCAAGGGCTAAGATAGGTTACCGGACAATTTTGGTTCGAGCACCACAGGTGAGATATGACATTCAGATTCATCAATCAAGGTCATCTTTCTGTACATACGTCAATGTCACCATTAGGTGTGCTGTATATCATTTTGTATACAACATATATTCATAATACAAATATAATGTCTATCTACAAGTATTTTGTCCATAAAGGCCAATTTACACATTTCAGGTCAGGCATGACCTTGAGATTAAGCCTTCACGGTTGACGTCCCTTTAGGTCACCAAAAGATGGTGACCTTCTGCTCTTCTGACTATATGCTAATAATGCAATCCTAACCTGTATGTGCAATTGTTTTAGCCCCAAAAGCCAATTTACACTTTCATGTTAGATCTGACATTGAGATTTAGTACTCAAGGTCATCTGAGGTGGGCAACGAAACTTATACACGTCACAAAGGTATATAAGAGGAATGTTTTTAAACAAAAATCTCAAAACTGATCAGACAGTTTTTGAGAAAATGGCCGCCAAAGTTCAAAATCGAGCATTTTTCGACGAAAACGGCCGCCATTTTGAGATAAATTGAAAAATCAAAAAACTAAAAAATACCTCCTTCTTGAATTATTTAAAGGTATCTTTTCCCAAATTTTCAGAAAGATTATTATTTACCTAATAGTAAATATTTGTACATTGATTTTGACGATTACAGTCCGTCAGAGTTGTATTTTGACCCGTCTACACGCACGCTGTAGGTCAGTTTTGTATATAAACAAACGGAGTGTATCCATCAAACCCGAATGTAAACCCGAATGAGAAAATGATCGGTGATATACGATGGTGTGCATGGAATTGTCAGTCCATATTGCATTTTTAGGCTTTGTTTGCATTTGCTTGTGATGGATACAGTTCTTTTATTCACGCGTGAACCGCCTGTTCAAATGAGCAAAATTTCCCAAAGGACTGGTTGTGGTCATAATATTTGATACGAGTACGTCTCATTGCGTGTCTCATTCAGTTCGTTTCACATGTTTAATAGGAATTATAGTATTCCAAAAAATAATGCCTGCTTTCGACGACAGTTGCTTTAACAGACTAGTAGCCGATACTCGTTGATTACGTGCATTCTGTAATGATTTCATTTTACAGGCGACTTGCATTGTACATTGTGTGGAAGACACTTCAAAAGAAAGGGTGGACTTGCGATGCATAGAAAAGGTAAGAGATATTGGATATTGTTGTAAGTATTTGAAATTAATCACAACTATACCTGGATATTTGAACGTCAGTTTGCATGTTTTAACAGAAAAACGCAGAGAAGTATACAAGCGTCGTACGAGGAGATGTCCAGTTTGCGGATCTACGCAAAAACGATTACGGAGACATTTAATGACACAACACAATGAAGATCCCCAAATTCAAAGAATAATACACGGAGGACTTTCACCAAGCTTTCGCCAAATTCCGAAATGATGGCCTTTATATGACGAATATAGAGATGTGCAAGGAAGACTTTCCGGTGTTTAAAAAAATTTTAAAAAAAAGCTCAGCCAATCACCAAAGTGAAACAGTTCAATATTTGTCATGGAAGTTATTCGAAGGGATACTTCTACAGGCATAAGAAATCACGTGGAGACGTGAGCAAGCACTCCGAACCAGTTGAAGCGATACCAGCCACTTTAATCCCCAGTACACAGGAAGCTGACTTTCGTAACATTCTGCGTAGTTTCCAGCCCAATGAAGTAGGGAACATATGCAGAACCGATCCAACAATTGGCTTGATTGGGCACCACTTAAGGCAAAAAGATAAAACAAAAGTGGACAAGAGCGATAAAGTCAGGAAAAGTGTGATGGCTGATATGAGGAACATAGGAAACCTTTTTGTTCATTCCCGAAATCAGTGACACTTGACACTAGAAACATTGCCGATAGCGTCCAGATGTTTGACGGAGAAAACTGGCCGTCTTTGAGAGATGCCGTGACAGAGATGACGAGTAAGGGCGAGTCAGATGTGAAATACGGACTGAAAAACACCCTACACTACCTACTTATGAAATCAGCAGAAGTGATGCAAGGCAAAGCACTCACAATTCGTGGTCCACAGGGTAAATCACGTGTCGACGAAATGGACCACTTTATGAAATTGTTGCGACACAACCAAAATGCTGTTTTTGGTGATGCCAAGTACCTCATCAACAAATCTCGACAAGAACGATATCGACTTCCACAAAGGTCCCCGTGATGAACAGATGGAGGCTCTTCGTGAATACACCATGAAATGAATCAGCCATCTGACTGGTTGATCAGATATTGATTTTGTAAAGACTGAGTATATCGAGCTGAGATATCTGATCTGTGCAAGACTAACGCTGTTTAATGCAAGGCGAGGTAGAGAGCCTTCCCGTCTGAGCACCGACAAATGACTACATTTCATGAACTCGTATCACACAATGATGTCTGCTCATCTTGCTTACGACGAAGCCCCATTCTTGCAAACTGTATTTGTGACGTGCTCTTCAATGCATTGAGCGATCAGCGTTCGAACTGACAGGAAGATCTGCTCGCCACTTAACAACAGATACTCGCCGATTTTATCATTAAAATCTGTAAGTATATTGGGGTGGAGAAGTCCGGATAGAATGGGGCGGGGGGGGGGGGGCGAGTGGCGACGGTCGGGTCACCACAGTCTCACATGCCAAGTGCACCTGAAAATAAAAGTTGACATGTGTGTTTTGTAAATAATTTCAAATTTATTCGGTCGAGTAACCACAATCCTGCCTTTCACTGGTCAAGTGCACCTGTAAAAAAATAATTGACACGTGTGTAAATAGTTGCAAATTACTCAAATATTTTATATAGGGAAAGGGAGATGGGATCGGGAGCCTCTGAAAAACTGGTTTGCGCCACCATTTAATTGTATCATGTCGTATAATGCTGTTGTTATAGAAAATGAATGTACTTACCTTGACTATGCACCACACCATACTCATACAGTTGTATGTTATATCTTTGTATTTGCCTCACCGTTCGTGCCTCCGTTTACTCTTCGGGAAGTTTCTTGGGTCACAGTGAAGACGTGGGTATATGCATGCATTTACAAACTTGATTTATTTCTTACAACAATCTCATCATGGAAGTTGACGAAATTGAAAAATTGAACGAGGAAATGGATGATTTTTGTTTGAAGCGATGCTTCGTGGATAATGATGAAACGACAGATTCATGTCCGAAGTTATCAGTTGATAGCCGTTATCAGGCAATTGATCAACTGGCACATTTCATCACGGATACAAATAGCGCAATCAAAATAATGCATTTAAACATTCAATCACTATCATCTAAATACCATCAATTGCGAGATCTAATATCAACTTTTTGTGACAAAAACATACGTTTGGATTTCATCTTATTATGCGAAACGTTTTTGCACGAAAGCAACGCCAATCTGTTTACCATTCCAGGCTATAATTTTATTCACAAAAGTCGATTAAATAAGAGTAGAGGAGGAGTTGCAATGTATGTAAATAATAATATAGAATACACACTGAGAGATGACCTCAGCATATTTGAGGAGGGGCAATTCGAGTCAATATTTATCGAAACCAATTTTAACAACAAGATGACGGTGGTTGGGGAAATCTATCGGGTGCCCAACAGCACTCCAGATGCCTCTGTCAAACGATATGAAACGATATTGTCTAAAATAAATCGCAATAAAAATATTATAATTGGTACTGACCAAAATTTTGATCTTCTCAAGGTTGATGCACATAAGCAGACAAATGAATTGTTCAACGCAAGGTTCACTCATTCTTTAATTCCCAAAATAACCAAACCGACCAGAATAACTCATTCATCTGCCACCTTGATTGATAATATATACACGAAGTATAACACTGACGTTTCGCTTGCATCGGCTATTTTGATGTCAGATATATCTGACCATTTACCAATATTTTGTTTAATGGGTGAAACCAATCAGAGTATCAAAAGCGACAGGATGAAAAAGCCTTTAACCTTCGACTCTAGAAAACTAACTGAAACTGCCATACATAATATCAAACGAAGTATTGAACAATATAGTTGGAATGTACTGCAAGACCTAACTGTCGACGACGCTTGCGATCATTTCATCAATACAATAACCAATATAATGAATAGACATGCCCCAATCAAAAAGGTATCTATATCCCATAAACATATAATTAGGGATCCCTGGGTAACAAAGGGCTTAATGCGATCATCACGCGCATGTCAAAAATAATGCAGTGAAGTAGTACGTAAGGCAAAAACATCAGCCGCTTATAAGGATTACGTTAAATACAGAAACGCGTACAATAAATTGAAAGCTTCCGCCAAACAAATGTATTACGCCAATTTATTTGATGAATATGAGCACGATATTAGGAAAACCTGGAAAATAATAAACTCCACGATAGGTAAAGCACACGACAAAACCATAGTGAGTAGCTATTTTAATTCAGGCGATCTAAAAGTTACTGAACCAAAAAGTATTGCTGAAAAATTTTCTCACTATTTCACCGACGTCGGCCCTAAGCTTGCTGGTACAATCCCCCCTCCACAAAATAGTGCAACGTCTTATATACACTTGCACAAACACCGTAATCCGAACTCACTCTTTCTTGGCCCCACTGATCCTATTGAAATAATAACAATCTTAAATAAAATGAAGCCCCAAAAAAGCTCAGGCCACGACAATATAAGTAGTAAATAACTAAAGTCAATCGGGGTGTCGGTAGCAGAGCCAATGTCTATAATAATAAACAAATCACTCCAGACGGGAATAGTGCCTACTGTAATGAAAACAGCGAAAGTTATTCCAATCTATAAATCAAAGTCGGTGAACGATTTTTGTGATTACCGACCAATATCTCTTCTCCCAGCCATATCGAAGATTCTAGAAAAAATAGTGCATAAAAGATTGGGTTTCTTTTTTGAAAAAAAATGAAATACTTTATGATAATCAATATGGTTTCAGAAACAAACGCAGCACTATTGATGCCATCACGAAATTTGTCTCAGATACTGTCACAGCTACAGAAAGTAAAGAATCACTGCTCGCCATTTTTTTTAGATCTTTCAAAGGCATTCGATACAATAGATCACAATATTTTGTTAAATAAATTGGAATTTTATGGAGTAAGGGGTATAGCGTTGGCTTGGTTCAAAAGCTATTTGTCAAACAGGAAACAATTTGTTAATTATAAAGGAAATAATTCTAGCCTCCAAGATGTCATTTGTGGTGTCCCACAGGGTTCAGTATTGGGTTCCCTACTATTCATCATATATACCAACGATCTGCCTAACGTAATTAAAAATTAGGCCAAGGGCCAAAGATAGGTTACCGGACAATGTTTAATATTTTAGATGTTAGCCAGGTCACTGGTTAAAGTCAAGGTCAAAAGAATATTCAGCATATATGTAAATGTAAACTTTATTTGTTTAACGAGGATTCCCCACAGCCGAAGCCACTAGGGGGTCTCCTCCGTGCGTATACAACAAAGTGCAGTGCAATTTATTTACAACAAAATATACAATTATATACAAATATATACAGTGGTCAACTCAAGAAAATAAAGGTTACTTCACATCATTATAATATTTTGGTGTTTATGTCATTCGTTTCGTGGCAACAATATAATCATGGATATAATCAAATAATTTGGTATTCTCAGAGTGAGTTAAATCGATAAAACCATTTAGAAACCCGTTAACAATATAATATAATCTATATATTCAGCATATATAGTATTAAGCATATATCATGTCCACAGTTGATTGCCAAGCTGTAAATTCAAAACAGAGAGATATTAGCAATTTTGTGCTGTGGCCTTGAAAATGAAGGCAAAAGATCAAATTCAAGGTCATCAAAATATTCAGTATATATCATTTTCTATATGCCCACAATTGATTCCCAAGCCATACAGTCAATAGAGGAGCAAGATATGAGCCAGTTTGTACTTGGACCTTGAAAATGAGGTCAGAGGTCAAATTCAAGGTCACGAGAATATTCAGCATATATCATTTCCTATATGTCCACAATTGATTCCTAAGCTGTAAAATCGATAATAAGTGAGATATTAGCCACTTTGTCCTGTGACCTTGAAAATGAGGTCAAAGGTCAAATTCAAGGTCACAACAATATTTAGCATATATCATTTCCTATATGTTCAGAACTGATTCGTAAGCCGTAAAGTCGATGACAAGCGAGATATTAGCTATTTTGTCCTATGACCTTGGAAATGGGGTCAAAGGTCAAATTTAAGGTCATCAGAATAATCAGCATATATCATTTCCTATATGTCCACAATTGATTCCTAAGATGTAGAGTCGATAATAAGCGAGATATAAGCCATTTTGTCCTATGACCTTGAAAATGGGGTCAAAGGTCAAATTCATGGTCATCAGAATATTCAGCATATATCATTTCCTATATGTCCACAATTGATTCCTAAGCTGTACAGTCAATAATAAGCAAGATATAAGCAATTTTGTGCTATGACCTTGAAACTGAGGTCAGAGGTCAAATTCAAGGTCACGAGAATATTCAGGATATATCATTTTCTATATGTCCACAATTGATTCCTAGTCTCTAATCTCAATATTAAGTGAGATATTAGGCATAATGTGTCCCATTTATAAAGCATAGGAGAATTTAACATGGGAAAGTCCCATTTGAGCCGAGTTTGGGCCATTATGGCCCACTTCGAGCGATTCAAGCGCAACGAAATTTATAGACATCATAGAAGTACATATGAGGAGTGTTATGTATCAAAAAGAAAAAAAGTTACTGAACAGATTTTGAGAAAATGGCCGCCAAAGTCCAAAATCAGGCATTTTTCGTCGAAAACGGCTGCCATTTTGAAAATAATGCGAAAATCAAAAAACTAAAAAATACCTCCTTCTTGAATTATTTTTAAGTATTTTTGTGCGAAATTTCAGAAAAATTCGCCCATAAACAAAAAAGATAAAAATGTGGACGACGGACGACGGACGCAACGCCATGCCAATAGGTTATCGGACCATAGGTCCGGTAACCTAAAAAGCTAAGTCAATATTATTCGCTGATGACACAACCGTTTATTTTTTCCTCTAATGATCATAAACATTTGTGCACTATAATAAACAATGAATTAGATAACTTGACAGACTGGTTTAGAGCAAACAAATTATCATTAAACGTATCAAAAACTAATTTTATGATGTTTACAAATAACACGAATGTACCTTCCATTGATGGACGCGCAGCCATACTGAGATGAGACGAGTTGTTTGTGTGTGCAAGACTGTGTGTGAGTTGATTTGTTCAATTTTTATCTCAGTGCATCATGTTCTCAGTTTTATTCGGAGCTCATCTTAGACTGCACTAGGTTGCCGAGCCAAACATACAAAAAACACACAGGTTAACCGCGGGTTAGCATTAGGTTAGGTAACCTAGACCTAGCCTTGACATGGGAAACAAACCTGACCCACCCTCACGGCTCAGGGTTATCCCTGTGTTAGCTCACCCAGGGTTAACCCTGGGTTTTGGACTTAACCTACCTGGGTTAACCCAGAGATGAGAAATTGGGCCATAGTGTCAATTCCTTTTAAAAGAACCCGACGGACAACAAAAGTAACCGGTGAAACGCAACCATTGAAAAGTGCTGCCGCACTTAAGCAGCTGACGTAAGTCGGCAATTCCCAGGGAAGCGTGACGTGAACAAGGTGTCCGGGAAGTTAGTTGCCAAGAGATAAATCCTCTCACTCACGGAACTTTGCACTTGAGGCCCAAGATGAAATTGAATCAGCCCACTCTCAACAGAAGCAAGTAACGATCCATACTGATGAAGGAATCAATCGGTCAGTTCAGTGACAATCTAGTTCACAGCAAAGATGCGGTTTTTGCTTTCACACAGCAAATCATCAACTACATCTTAAAGCTGTAAGTATGCTATATAAAGAGATACCGTACAATCCCTTCGAGCTTTTGAGACATCCACTGAACCTTTCGTGCTGACTGGTGACGTAAGTAGGTGCATTTGGCCTAGGCCGACCATACGGTTTTCGGCCGTATAAAAGGAGGGGGCGACTGGCCTACAGTGTGACATAATCAATAGGCAAAGGAGACATACACATCGTTCTCAATGTCCGTATGTAATGCATTTCATAATGTGTATATCTATATTTCAGCGTTTATAGCATATTGGTTGAATGTAGGGTGTAAAAAGATGGGTGACATCTCTGACCGAACATTTTGTAATCAAATAACATTGATAGCGTCACCCTAAGGCTTGATAGTCTGTCCAATTGTACATGTACATGCTATGTTACATGTATGCACCTATTGGCATGTACTCTAGGTTAGTAATATAGCATACAATGACTGAGCACTGCTCAACAACATATGATTACAAAATTTACCAGGTCACACCGCCTGTTTGTATGTTGTGTACAAATATGTATGATAACTTTACTGTGGATGTGGCTACATTACCGAGAGATATCTATGTACGTGAATTACTGGAAACCATACAAATTCGTCACACCAATAGATAATATGTGCATGACGGCTAGGAGGGAAATATGTAACACTAATTATATGAGTAATTTAATTTTGTCCACGGATTAGTAATTGTGTATGAATATTATGCAATTATACTTTGCAGTCTGTGTGTTCTCTGACATCTGTGCTGTGGGGAACATGTTAAATGATCATCGACACAAACCAGAGAATTGGTCTTATACCACTTCGGAGTTACAGCCGACTGCCTCTGGGCTCTGTCGTGGGCGGCCTGACTCGCGCCAGGGCAGACCCGCGCACATGCAAAGCAAAGCAAACAACGCGTGGTTCTGTGGTTTTACGTTCGGTGGTCGTGGTCGTTATCATAATTTTTTTTACATCGTTTATATATTTATAACATATGGCGCCCCGTTCGTGCCACAAAAAGAATTTATTTTTTTTTAACTCATACGTATGAGATAATATCTCATATGTATGAGTTACTAAGTCATACGTATGAAATAAAAAGTCATACGTATGAGATAAAAAGTCATACGTTTGAGATACTAAGTCATACGTATGAGATAATAAGTCATACGTATGAGATCTCATACGTATGAGTATGTCATAGTATCTCCTACGTATGACTTAATATCTCATACGTATGACTTAGTATCTCATACGTATGACTTAGTATCTCCTACGTATGACTTAGTATTTCATACGTATGTGTTAGTATCTCCTACGTATGACTTGTTATCTCATACGTATGTGTTAGTATCTCCTACGTATGACTTTTTATTTCATACGTATGAGATAAATAAAAAAATAACTTCCCTTTTTGGTGGCACGAACGGGGCGCCATAATAACATACTTACAGCTTTAAACACAAGCAAGTCCCGTCCTTCTGTAATCCATCGATTCTCAGACAACGCCAGTGTGCAGTACAAGTGCAAACAAAGCTTTGCTCACCAGGAGATCCTCACCAGAAACTATGGTATGAAGTTCATATACCATTTTTGTGAGCCAGGCCATGGAAAGGGAGCGGCCGATGGTATAGGTACCACAATCAAAAGCTGTCTTAGTCGCCAAGTCGTTGCTGACAAGGTTGTCCTCAGAAATGCATATGACTGCTACCTGTGTGCCCAGAAAGAGCTGGATTTCGTAAAAGAAGATTCCCGCAGAAAGATGTTCTTTTACCCAAAGTGCCTCATGAGAGATCCACCAGAAGTGGTCATCGTGCGGTGCCCGGCACCCGAAAAATTCTCCAACCAGACTATGTCAAGCTTGATGAACTGAGTTGCTGCTGCAAAGTTTGCCTTGGCATGGAGAATGGTGGCTGGCTGCCAATACCAGGAGTACCGCTGCCCACAAATTGTTCAAATATCTACAGGGAAAGTTGTCAATGCAGCCCCGGAGACACCCTTGTCTTCTACACAGTCGGCAGAAAAGCCAGATGGAAGCAAAACTCCTAGTTCGCAGACGGTGCCGTCCATACGAAGCACCGAAGGTAAGATGAATCGAAATCGAAGGTAAACATTTGAGCATGCTAATATTCGGCATTCATAACATTCAGTATAGTTTAACTAAAAGTCATTACAAATTTTATAAACCCATGCCCTCACACAGATGAAGAAGCGCATATCGGACCAGATGGCATCAGAGCAGGACACTCCAGCGGCACCTCTTGGTTAGTATTTATTGGTTTGGTACAGCATAAAATTAACTCATTCATCTAATCTGTATTCATTCATTCCATCATTCATTCACTCATATTGCACATTCCCAATATTTGAATCTGCTCATTCATATATTGTTCATTTCATCTCAGAACCTCTGGTCATGCTGGTGGACTGCTATTATGCAGTCAGATATACAAACCCTCCGAAATGGTGCATCGGGCGTATACTACAATTTGATAGCAACGACAGTAATATGATCAAGATGAAGTTCTTGGAGTCCCGTCCGGGTAGCACGTACAACTGGCCACGTCGACAGGATGTGGAGTGGGTTGATCTAAAATTTCTGTTCGCCGGCCCATTGGAACTAGAGGGACATGGTCCATTCACGTATGAATATGGTTTTAGTATTTGGATTGTGACTATCATGAATATGTATTGAAAAGATTAAGTCCATACTAGTTAATAGTAGTAACATGGTTTTAGTTTACACTGTTTCATGATGATGTCTGGGAAAACCACCAGTTATAAGTACATACATACGTTAGTTGAATGATGTCCCAAGGGTTACTTGTTGGTACTTGTACTCACTGACTGTCTATATTATACTTGGTATATCATAATTAAGAACTTTACTGTTGATATTCTGGTGGAATAAACATCTTATTTTCTTGTAACATTTTTACTGTAACAACCACATGATTGCCTTATCAATCGTAGACAATGAGTTGAGTCGGCTCATATCACATATTGCAACACAGTTACGTAGTTAATGTTAAATATTATGTTCCAAAAGTATATGTATAATATCAAGGAATGTGAGCTTAAATCAACAAATGTAAATATGTACTGAAATGTACAGAAAATGGGATGAAAATACCACTTGATAGTTGATGTCCCAAGGTTACTCTGGGACATAATATGGGACATTTCAGATTACAACAAAATTCTTTAGGACTGCATGTTTTTACATGGAACAGAATGTCCCAAATTGGTCAAAGTATGTTTGCATTGTAAAAACAGACTTACAATCATGGAAATACTTCCAAATTATTGGTACAAACTAATTGTGTGAGCCATCCAATGAATTTTCTTGTTGTAAAAAAAGCAACTTTTTATGAATTTTTACGAAAGTTTCAACTTGAAAGGGATAAAATAAGCAATTGTCATAGCCACGGACGTCATTGCATTAATAGAACCACAAATTCCCTAAATATACCTATTGTCTTCATTATTAAAACACTGAAATAAGTATAGCTGAAACGCCTTGAAATTTTCAGAGGTGTACATATTCAAAATGGCGCACATGTCGTGTTTTGTCAACTAGATTATATGACAAACGTGATGGTTTGTCAATTTCATAGTCAATTTCCCTTTTCTAAGCAGCAACATTCCTATGTCACCGGCATATAGTGTGTGTGTTTCTCAACTTATACGTCATTCCAGAGCTAGTTGCAAATATGAGGACTTTGTCTATCGAAGTGCCCAGCTAGTCTCTAAACTGCTGCGACAAGGATATGTTATACCAAGACTTATAGCTGCGTTCAAGAAATTCTATGGACGTCATCATGATCTGTCCATGTCTGCTATGCAACTAGATCTATTTTCACGTTAATTTTCGGGAATTAATGACGGGTGCCACTACCCCCTGGACACACGACATGATCAAGACGTCTTTTTACGGTCGTTTTCTCGTCGCATTCACTACGACGGTCGTGACTGAAAAACGACGTCTTTAAGACGTCGTTTTACTACTGGTAACACATATATAGGCGTAATTCATTATTTCGCACAAGGAATATGTTTTTGAATTTCTTGTCCTACAGGTAGCTATAGATTTTACTGAATATATAGATCTACATGCTGTTGGCCTTTATAATTTAATCAAAGGGTTTTAAAATGCACCGCTCTAGATGGGAAATATCGGACTGTCTGTATATATATACTCGATCCGAGTTCTTCCCATGAATAAACTTTAAGTTTCGCGGTTCAGGAATATACACAGCCTCTCCCTGCACTGATCGCTGGGCTGCTTGCATCATTTACAATCGCATCCAGCCGGTAGCGGATAACCCAGCCTCATATCGAGATAGAGGGCTGCCCGTCACAAAAAACCCGTGTATAGAATAGTATCTTTATACTGTTATATAAAAGACGTCTTTTTACCGTTATATAAAAGACGTCTTTTTACTGTTAATAAAAGACGTATTTTTACCGTTATCGAAAAGACGTCATTTTTCTGTCATATAAAAGACGTGTTTTAGCTTTGCATATAAGACCAAGATGAGACGTAAATAAGACGTCACCAAATGACGGAAAAAAGACGTCATGTGCCCAGTGGGTAGTGGGGCAGGAAATGCTCACTCTTTCCAGAACACCTGATTCCACCTACTAATGGCCATTTTTGGGGGTTCATGAGATTTCCCTGTCATTTTTGTTTCTCTCACTTCGTATGCCTGATATGACTTTCTGTGCCCGGACTATGAGACTGGATAACGGACCCTGTTTTGTTTGCTCGGAATACTTGATACTGGGTATTGATTACACGTCTTTTAATATCAAAACATTTTTTCTACAATGTCTATACCTATGTGGACCATGCTGAAAGAAAATTATTGTTGTTTTCAGTGTTTTACAATCTAGCCTCCTGGTCACGAAATGGCCCAAATTAATTTGAACCACCCCATAAATGAGACAAAGTGATTACAACATCATAGTTGATGAAGGAGTGGTAGTAATAACCAATTCAAGATTGTCAGTTAAGTGTTAACCTATTTTTATGTGTATGCGTCACATGCAGCTTGAGCCAACGGCTGCATCTCACATCGTGCTGGTAATTTCTCCTTTGCTGGCATTGATGAGTGACCAACAAGAAAATTTGAAGAGATGTGGAGTTTCTACAGCAGCTATTACTGAACGAAAATCGATGCAATATGACAAGTTGAAAGTAGGTTGATGAAAATGTTATTATGGATTGTCCGTGAGCTTCTATTAAACCATGAATGTGTGACGCAATAGCTACATGTATGTCCATAGTTGTAGCCATCAGTTATTTCAATTTACGTGCAGATATAAAGAAAGGCCTTCGACAGGTTTTGATTGCATCACCGGAGTCAATTGTGTCAAAAGAATGACGTGAAATGCTGCGTAGCGACAGGTCACAAACATCCCACATCTTTTTTCTCCATACAGCACGTACCTGTCGACGTCTTTCCCTTTCCTTTTCAATGGGGATTAAATCATGATGAAAAGTGTCCACGATAGCATCGAAAACGGTCCCTTTGGCATTCTCCAATCGAGCTCCAAAGCCAAACCTTCTTCCACTCGTCTCAAACTTATCGCAACAAATTGCACATTCCATTTCGTTTCATGTTTTATCAACACAACTTGCACAACTGCGACTAACCCGTAGGCTGCCCCCAAGAATACTGCACAGTGCCGAGTTTCCCTCGCTTGCTGATTCCGGTACATCCGCGCGAGGCCCGCGGAAAGAAACAAACCACAAATTTTGTGACAGCTGTGTAATTCTATGATATATACCATTTCTGTGCCTGTTCGTGGTGATATTCGAAAGGATTTCGTTTGTTTAAAACATCATGATAGTTAATGCATCATTTGGGTAGTTTATTTCGTGTGTGCATGCGGATTCATTTGATCAGGTCCTGAGGCGGCATCCCTTACAAGGCGTCAATACGCCCACAGTGCTAACTGCAAAGTGTAATGTCTGCAGCCTGATTCAGCTGGTCAAAACGGAGCATAACACATCATGTAGGACATGGTGCCACTCGAGATCTCGGCAAGTGTAGGTGTGACCAATCAACGCAATGCTATCTGCACCATGTGAACAGTTCTTCTTTTTCCTATACTACAAAAACATGTCGAGGGCTGGTTGTAGGGTGCGATGCCGAAATATTAGCAAAGGATAAAAGGATATGTGAAGTGATAGTTTTTTTATAGTTTTGGTTAAAATCAGAATGAAGGTTTATAGTGAGATGTGTGGGTATGCCGCCACTCGGGTCCTAAATGACTCAAGAGTTTGGGCAGATACAACTCGCAGTGGGAGGGTGTTCCACTGGATTATGGTGTAGGGGAAGAAGAAGAAGAAGAAGAAGAAGAAGAAGAAGAAGAAATAAAGCTTAACGGCACTTTGGGCTCAAGAAGGCCATTTCAGTTATGGTGTAGGGGAAGAATGAGTGTTGGTATTGTAATGTTCTTGTTGGTACCTGTATGAAGAAGTGTGGGTGGCAGCGGCGAGTATGTCGAGTGACCGGTGTGATGCATTGCGGGGACTGGATAGATACGAGGCCCTGGTAGATTTTATAGAATAGGCAGAGCCTGGCATCAGCCCTCCTGTTCTCCAGTGAGCCAATCAGTCAGTTTTGAACCAGTCAGTCATGGTGTATATATGCCTCAGATTGCCCACTTTATTGTTCATGCAAGTGCCCGTTAAAGCAACTGAGACAGCCAGAGTGTCTTCATTATGTCTGCGTTGGACACCGAAGACATGACTTTGGAGAAATTCCAGGCATGGTACGTACCAGAACTGTGGAATTACCTCCGGAAATGTGATATTGATGCGGTAGGCAACAATGCTATGCTTGTGTCTAGGGCATTCGCCTGCTGGGAACTGAAGTTGCCACAGAAACCTTCCACAGTTGACAGAGATGCCATTCTGATGGCGGAATATCGGCAGTCCAGAAGAGTCCAGAAGTTTTCTCCCTGACCCCTTCTGTGAACTGGATGAATGCTGGCTTGACGAGGAGACGGGTATGTCATCTTGGCCCCCAACACTCATCCAGGATATTGGCGTCTTCTCGAAAACGCATGAAGGCAACTTCAAGAAGGTGTCCCTGACAAGAAGACTTCTGGCGGATTACAAGGACAAGAAAGCATGCAGCTATTTCACCTCGAAATGGCTATTCCCAGTTCAGTTCCTTTCCATCACCGAGAAGTCCTCGTTTGCTTTCATCAAGGCAAAGTGTGCGCCATCCCAGAGATTGACCGACATCCCACATGATGTTTGGGTTTGTGTGCACAAAGGCTCTGGAGAGGTTCACTCCGCATTTTGCACTTGTTTTGCAGGGTAGGTATACATTCCACACAGAGTTGTCTGTGTTAATGTGTATGGATACTCAGGAGGTTAGTACAACCCTTAGATCATTCACGCCATTGTCTCTCGACCAGGTTCGCGATCTGGTTAAAAAGTCCAAATCCACATCATGCGATCTGGACCCACTACCGACAAAAATCATTAAGTTGCACGTCGATGACTTTCTGCCTCTATTGCAACATATCATAAACTGTTCTCTCAGTACTGCATCGTTTCCAACGTCCTGGAAAACTGCTCTCGTCACTCCTCTTTTCAAAAAGCCTGGCCTGGAACTGGTTCCAAAAAATTATCGTCCAATATCAAATTTGCAGTACATCTCTAAACTAACAGAACGTGCAGTTGTACACCAGCTCCGCCGACATATGGATGAGCATGATCTACTTCCATCCCAACAGTCAGCATACAGGGCAGCCCATTCAACTGAGACAGCATTACTTAAGGTCCAATCAGACATTATCACAGCCATGGACAAACAACAAATCACTCAACTCATTCTCATAGACCTATCGGCGGCGTTCGATACGGTGGACTATGACATTCTGGCCAATATAATGGGCAGATCATTTGGCTTAGTTGATGCTGTTAGTGACTGGTTCTCGTCATACCTTCGATCCAGATCACAAAGAGTCGTCATAAACGGAGCTGTCTCGATGCCGTTTCTCCTAACTCAGGGCGTGCCACAGGGATCGTGTCTCGGACCTATCAAATTCATTGAGTACTCCAGTCCTGTGTTCAAACTGATTGCACAGCACGGCATGTCTGTCCACGCCTATGCAGACGACCACCAGGTCTATAACAGCTGCACTGCATCGTCTCTGGCAAACAACATTTCTGCCATGGAAAGTTGTATCATTGACATTCGCACCTGGATGAAAAAGATGCGCTTGAAAATGAATGACGCGAAAACGGAATTCATTCTGTTTGGCACTCGGCATATGTTGGCAAAGTGTCCGGAGTTGCCCATCTTGATTGGTAATGCGGTCATCCATCCAGCTGATTGTGTTAAGAATTTAGGTGTTTTGTTCGACAAACACATGTCTATGGAACAACACGTCAAATCCAAATGTCGAGCGGCCTTTGGCCAGCTCTACAGGATAAGCAAGATCCGGAAGTTTCTGGATTATCGCAGTGCTGAGACACTGATCCATGCCTTGGTACACAGCCATCTGGATTATGGAAATGCTTTACTCTTCGGAGTACCGAAATATCTCATCCACCGGATGCAGATGGTTCAAAATACTGCAGCCAGGATACTGTGTGGAGTGAAAAAGTACGACCATGTCACGGGTACTCTTGAACGCTTGCACTGGTTGCCTGTAGTGTTCCGCATCAGGTACAAAATTGCAGTCATTACCTTTCAAGCCATCCACGGAACAGGGCCTCATTATTTGTCTGACCTCATTACCGTCAAGAGAAACATTCGAAGTCTCCGGTCTGATGATACCATCTCTCTATGCGTTCCCAGGACTCAGTGCAAAACCCTTGGTGACAGGGCGTTCCCCGCAGCTGCTCCTGCTGTATGGAACTCACTACCTGCAGATCTGCGTAATGTCAATGACTTCTCTCTGTTCAAAAAACGTCTTAAAACACATTATTTCTGCTGTGCATATTCCTAAATCTATGTCTTGTATTACAAAAATGTTTTATATTATCCCTTTTATCCTAACTGTACAGCACTATAGAATATCATTTTAATGTATAAATATGGTGCTTATAAACAAATAAACATAAAACAAAATCGGCCATAGGCCAACACTTGACGAAAAATCTACACATTTGTTTACATTCAAAACATTTACTCATTATTTACACATTTATGGCATCCCCTGACAACATATAGCATTGGAAACTGAACCACTTGAAACATCTAGTTTGCGTATGTATCAACATAATATATTACCTCTAACCATGCTAACGGCACAAAATTTTGATGATGCCACTACTAAAAAACCTAAAATATATCAAAATTACAAAAATCCACAAACAAATATCGATAGCCTAAAAATGAGCGAATAACAAACAGCAAATATTCCCGCACAAATATGAAATTACATTGACAACAAGTAAACAAAACAAATAGAGAGGCTTAGACATGTGGCGATTGCACATCCCTAAAATATGACCTAATAATTGCTTGTCTGCTTTTTATCAATGTTTTTTATCATAACAAACAGTTGTAATTAGGTCATATTTTAAGGCTATGAAGAATGGAGTTAACACAAACGCGTTATGACAAAAACATGCATCGCTCGATCATAATGAAACCAATGAGACCCTGTAAAATGACACGATACAGTGTTTAATCTGGGCCATTCGCCATGCAACTTACCAGACCCCCCATCGCACATGCATCATATGAAGCAGACATATCATCTGGTACAGGCCTTTTGTCATGCATTTGTTAGCAGCTAATACCACAGATCATTCACAGTTGTGGCCGTAATGCTGAATTTAAAGCGGCTTGTAAAAAAGCGGCTTGTTTCCTTGTCGTTTTTGTTTTCTCTCGCTTCGTGTGCCTGATGTTACTTTCTGTCCCCGGACTGTGAGATTGGATGACGGACCCTGTTTTGTTTGCTCACTTCGTATGCCTGATATGACTTTCTGTCCACGGATTATGAGATTGGATAACGGACTCTGCTTTGCTCGTTCGGAATTTTGGGGAATTCATGACACGTGCCACTAGTGGGGCAGGAAATGCTCACTCTTTCCGGAACACCTGATTTCACCTCCTAATGGCCATTTTTGGGGGTTCATGAGTTTCCCTGTCATTTTTGTTTTCTGTCACTTCGTATGCCTGATATGACTTTCTGTCCCCGGACTATGAGATTGGATAACGGACCTTGTTTTGTTTGCTCGGAATACTTAATACTGGGTATTGATTCCACGTCTATTTAAATATAAAGAACAAACTAGATTTTGATGATACCACTAGAAAACCCGATAAAATAGTTTGTCGCTATTCGTGGAACAGTGTTTTTTCCTTCAAAGGTGATCATGATAATTCGAAACAATAGAATTACATAAAGCATGGCAGGTTTGGGATGCTTACAAGACCACTCAGAAACAGAAAAAGTCATTTGGAATTGAATTTTAGAAGAAAAAAAAAAATCAGTCAACAGTGAGAATTGAACCACTGACCCCTCGCACACAAACCTAACGCCTCTACTGACTGCGCCATTCTGTTCATTGAAGCTCAACACTTGTAAAGTATAGTGTGTAGGAGAGACTTCGCTCAGGATAAACACTGAATTATGCCATGGCTGTACATTTGACTGGCAGCGTGGAGAATTCGATCGGGAAAACTCGTGACATTGAGTTCTACAACTTCACAATCTTATTCTTCGTGATCAGGCACAACTCCTGAGTAAAATCCGGCAATATATATTTTGGAACCTGGCTCTATAATGTGGTTTTGTATATTGTGAGACAGGAAAAACCTAAATTCATGACCCCCAAATTTTCGACCTGGACCGAAAATCCAGAGTTTTGGTCATACGACCATCGGACATGTATCATATGATACGGATTTGACCATAGAAAAATACAAAAATAATCAGAAAAAATAATCATGATTACAAGCGGAGTTATCACGATTTTTCAATTTTGACCTTTACTATGACCTTAACTGTAATTCTTGACCTTGAGCCCTACAACTTCACAGTCATGTTCTGCGTGAAGAGGCACAACTCCTGAGTAAAAATCAGAAGCATATATTGGAACCTGGCTCTACAATAGGGTTTTGAAAATTGAGACAAGCAAGACCTAAGTTCATGACCCCCAAATTTTCGACCTGGACCGAAAATCGAGAGTTCAGGTCATACGACCATCAGACATGCATCATGTGATGCGGAATTGACCATAGAAAAATATAAAAATACACAGAAAAAATAATCTTGATTAGAAGCGGAGTTATCTCAATTTTTCGATTTTGACCTTTACTATGACCTTAACTCTAATCCTTGACCCTGAGCTCTGAAACTTCAGGATCTTGTTCTGCGTGATATGGCACAACTCCTGAGTGAAAATCAGCAACATATATTGGAACCTGGCTCTACAATATGGTTTTGAAAATTGAGACAAGCAAGACCTAAGTTCATGACCCCCAAATTTTCGACCTGGACCGAAAATCGAAAGTTTAGGTCATACGACCATCAGACATGCATCATGTGATGCGGAATTGACCATAGAAACATAAAAAAATACTCAGAAAAAATAATCTTGATTAGAAGCGGAGTTATCACGATTTTTCGATTTTGACCTTTACTATGACCTTAACTCTAATCCTTGACCCTGAGCTCTGAAACTTCAGGATCTTGTTCTGCGTGATAAGGCACAACTCCTGAGTAAAAATCAGCAACATATATTGGAACCTGGCTCTATAATATGATTTTGAATATTGTGAGACAGGAAAAACCTAAATTCTTTACCCCCAAATTTTCGACCTGGACCGAAAATCGGGAATTTTGGTCGTACGACCATCGGACATGCATCAGATGATGCAGAATTGACCATAAAAAAAATATAAAAATACCCAGAAAAAATAATCTCAATTAGAAGCGAAGTTATCGCGATTTTTCGATTTTGACCTTTTCTATGACCTTGACCTCAATTTTTGACCTTGACCTCCTAAAAGTTTACCACTTGGTACGAAATTGATTGTCCACCTTCTGGTGAAGTTTCATGACGATACGACCAAAATTGTGACCTGTAGAGTGCACACAAACAAACAAACAGACAAACAGACAAACTCAACTGACCAACATACTTGACGAAATTTAATTTCGTCGAAATTTAATTTCGTCAAGTAATAAACATATTTGTAAAGTGAGCTCAATAACATCGTTCATTAGTGGTGAGAAATAGAGACCTCTACAAATAAAGTTACATGTACGACTGCGTGCTTGTTTAGTTCATTATTCTCAGTTGACATAATAAAGAGTCATGATATACTTAAAAACTATACTTCAAGAATACGAAGTACACTTTTATATACAGTTGTAACTTCATTTGTTCGAAACTCAAATACTTATAAGAAATTGACCAATACCTTGTACATGTATGTACACAACTTTAAAGCTCAACTGATTTTCCATTTCAAATCAGGATAATTTAAGACTTCAACTCTCTTGGGACACAGGACATGATAGATGTACCCTAAACTCATCCCAGAAGCGGCTGTTCTCCCCTGCAGACTCACGTCGTGGGATGGATTTCAGGGAGTTCCTCAAACTTCTGGAGGAGATCAGCCCCACTTCGGTGACCTTGAGTGAGCGGAAGCCTTCGAGACTCCCCATCTTCGTAGAGTCGGACGCGGAGCACGTGGTCACTGATCCTCAAGACACAGTCATACCGCCTTCGATCATGGACCGAGATATGAATTCCACATCTTTGGATGACTTCATGCAGTCACTTTCATCATTCACCTCGAGCGGCTGTGATATCATTGAGAGGAACACCAGGGATCAGACAGAGAGTGATGTTTGCCACAAACAACACAAGGGCGCATCACTGCTCGTAATTTTCAAGACGTCTTCACGCGTGTGGAAACATTCAAGCGTCAGGGTGCTGACTTCTCTCCGCTAATTTCGAGGATTTTCGATTACAAGGAGGTCAATCCAAAATTGCCGCAGTTGAAGTATGGCCGCACGATGGAACCGACAACTATTGACGCCTACAAGTTGTGTCAACGCGAGCTCGGTCACAAGGTACTCATCGTCACGGGCTGTGGGTTGCTTGTTGACCCTCAACATCCATACCTTGGAGCAACTCCTGACAGCCTGGTGGAATGTTCACATTGCGGCAAATATGTTTTGGAAGTGAAGTGCCCTTTCTCCTGTGCAGACTCCATTCCATCAGCTGACACAGTCTCATTCTTGAAAGTAGATGATGGAGTGGAAGCCTTGAACCACAAGTACCAAGCCAGAACCACAAGTAATACGACCAGGTTCAAGGTCAGCTGGCCCTGACTGGGCGTTCTTGGGCAGACCTGTTTGAGTACAGTACTCACGGCCATCACCTTGAACGTATACACTTCAAGCCTGACAGATGGTCCACACTACTGGATACTGCGATTGTTTGCCACATTCTGCCAGTTTGCTGGCCTTTGAAGATGACAGTCACCCAAATGAAGCATGGCTACGAATTGTTCCGGAACTGGCCCTCAACTCTTCAGTGTATTTTGACCTAAATCACCTGATGAAATGTACAGAATTTGGAGATCATGAATCCAAGTCCCTCCCAGCTACGTACTGCATCTTTTCAGATGAGTACATTCCCGGAGACAAATTGACATCTGATGGCATCAGGAAAGTCTTTACCAGCATCACACATGGTTTAAATGACAGATAACACAGCATGAACAATTAAATGAGGTTCCCACATGGCAATACTACTTTTAAAAGCTACAAAAGAGTCAGCACTTTTTATATCATTTTCCAGTGAGTTCCATAATTTACTTCGCCTATACATTATAGTGTTCAACCTATGATTACGTTTATCTTATGTGGAGCACTTGCAGAAGAGACATTCTTGATAAGAATTGGATTCCAACCCATTTCCTCATCGCAGATGTGAAGAAAACAGAGAAAAGGTGTGCACTCAACAAGTATGGAATGATATTACGTAAAATCACATTCATGTGTAAACTTGTTGGTTGTATAGTCTGATGACTCGTATTCTGTTATGTACTACACAGGCGAAGCACCTTCCACCAAGAAGCGAAAACTTGAAGCACAAACATCTTCGGCAAAAGGTAACAGGGAGACACTCCAACAAATTCTAAAAATATATTACCACACATAATTAGTAAAAATTTGCAAGTGTGATGAACCCGTCGGTGCGATTCAGATGGTGCTTAACTTATGGATTAGATGAATCTACAGGACGTACTAATAAATTCAAAACAACGAAGAAAACCGCAGCAGAAGTAGACTGGGTAGATTCTGGCAATATATACATATTAAAAGTGATGGAGGCATTTCACGTTTACGACTGGCAAACAACTTTTTCAGATGTATTTAGGTGTTCTAAAGCGATCTAGAGTGTTTGCCAAGCTGTATTGTCAATGGTTAAGCCATAAAGTGACAATTCCAAAATGGCCACCACCGAAACATGAGAAAAGTCATTTTTGTCATATATTTGTTTCTAAACACAGTAAGAGCATGAATAAAATGAGAACCATGTACTATTTGTGTTTGCAGATTCGTGGGTATCTGACTTGTAGAAATGGATCAAGCTTCATGTTCCAGGAAACGGAAAGTCCTTGTGAACTATGGCAAATGTGTAATATGCCAAGAAGACAATAAACAGCACAAACTTTATCCATGTACATCTGAAGGCCTAAAGACAATCCATAATGCAAGACAAGTTCGATTGAAGTTACGGAATGACAATTTAAGATCCGCAACTGATCGGCTTACTGATGTTTTAGATATGTGTCCTTCTCCGCCACTGGTATGTCACAATGGATGTCATGCCTCCTATACGAGTACTTCAATACTAGAAAGACTGAAAGCTGCAGATATTAAACTTGATCAAACTCAATCAAGTTCAGCAGCATCCTCAACCCTCGATGATGTCAACCACCACCTACGAAGCAAGGTGACTCAAATGAACTGGAACCTGTGTATATTTTGCCAACAAGAGACCAAAGAAAAACTCCATCTTATACAAGAGGACCCAGTTAACAAACGGATCCTAGAAGCAGCCAAGTATGGTCCGATTTTGAGGACACGACTGGCTTGTGTAAACGACCTCACAGCGGCTGATGGTAAACATCACAGTAGCTGCCATGTCAGGTTCAGACGTAACACTGGCAAAATAAGCAAATCAGTACTAAATGATAGTGATGTAGTATTGATTTGGTTATGTCATGAGCTCGAACAATTAGCATCACATGCTGCCATGGTAAAGGATGATGATGTAGAGCTCACTATTCCCACGTTCAAGCATCAAACGGATGACTCGTTTCTTTCCATGGTGCATGTTGCACTACGCTTACGGGGTGATATGTTATCACATCCAAAGCCTGATGGAATTGAAATCAGTGAGAACAGGGCAATCGATTATGTGCCGGACAGTCTGTACATGTTCCTCAATCTGCTATTGGGCGGACAACAACTGTTAGAGGACAAAATGAACAGTTATGATGATGGTGATCATGATGACAAACATGACTCATTCCGCCAAACCAGAATACTTAGCATTGCTCAGGATCTTGTCTACACGGCTAGCGGGGACAAAACTCCAAAACACATTGGATTGGGAAGCACACTCCACCAAGCAACATGGTCGAAGGAGCTTGTTGACATGTTTCATCAAGCTGGTCACGTGATGAGTTACCGTGATGTTATCAAGCTGGACACAGCACTAGCTGAAAAAAACACTAGCGACCATGGATGACAATGGCGCTGTTGTGCCTCCCAACTTGGTCAAAGGACGTTTTGTTAATTTTTCGACTGACAATGTGGACATAAACGAGGCCACTTTGGACGGAAAGGGAACTTTTCACGCTACTCAGATCGCAGCATGGCAAAGGGGTCCACCTCAAGCTGATCTACTCGAGGGTATCAAGTTCGCCAGCTCAGGAACACTGCACATTCCAGATGCTATGAACGACATAATGCCAGCGCCTAAAAGTGGCACCACCGAAGGCCCACACAATGATGACCTAACGCCTGCTTGGTTCACACAATCGACAGACGATTGCCCTTCCGCAAAAAAAGCTCATGCCACAGACATGGCCTTCATGATGACTCGATCTTCTCAGGAACCAATGCCCTCTTGGACCTCATTCAACCAGAACGCGAGCACAGTCAATCCAGAGCAAACTTCAGTGGGTTACCTGCCCATAATCCAGGCTCCGGCACATGACATTGACACTTTGAACACTGTCGTCAGGCGAGTCCTGCATGTAGCTCAATCGATGCAACAAGAACACGTGGTTCTAACAGTGGACGAAGGTCTATATCCAAAACTGATGGAACTCAAGTGGTCTGTGGACCAATACAAGCATATCTTAATACCCTGCCTCGGAGGACTGCATATAGGAATGAACTTCCTTGGAATAATAGGCCATCACATGGAAGAATCTGGATTGCGTGAACTGTGGGTAGAATGTGATGTTTTGGGCTTCAATGCAGCTCAAAATGTGATGTCCGGCAAAGGCTATTCTCGTGCAATGCGAACACACAAACTCACATTGCAGGCTCTGTGGCAAGTACTTCTCCCGCAACTGGATGTATACCTGGACTCTGTTGATGTTGAGTTAAGGGCAGAACTGGACTCTCTTAGGAGGTCATCAAACCATGGAGATGTTGCACAGATGGTAGATACCCTGACAATCGAGAGGTTCCACCAGCCAATCCTCAATTTTGTCAAACTCCTAAAAGATGAAGACCCGAACGCAGAATTCTGGTGGGATTACATGGCAATGGTCAGCATCTTACTAGACTTCACTAGAGCACAGCTTGATGGGTTATGGGAGCTCTACTTGTATGCTTTCAGGCGTATGCTACCGTTCTTCTTCAGGTATGACCATGTGAACTATGCCCGATGGGGTACTGTATACCTGGCAGAGATGGCCCAGCTCCCACCAGGCATCCTGAATGAGTTCCAGCAGGGAAATTTCGTGGTGAAACATGCAAAGCGGCGATTCAATCAAGTTTCTCCAGACCAGAGTACGGAATGGTTGAATGCCATTGGGAAGAAGAGTGGGGGTCTAGTCGGCATAACCAAGGTAGCATCTGCACTAAGCCGATGGACTCTGTCTTATAACTTCAGGACGCTGATATCATCCCAGACTAAAGTAATGCTCCACATAACCACGGATGATGATGATGGAGACATCTACACTCACAATGAGTGTACCAAAGGAAGGAGGACAAAAGATGATCGAGATGAAGCCAGACTGGTAACGTCACTGAAGCAGCATGGAGTGTTCCATAACAAAGCAGAGACACTACAGAACATGATCAACAAGGACCTGGCCACTGACGCCATTCAGAAGTCGCTGCTAGAAGCAGAAAATCTTGGCAAAAAGCAGCTTGATGAGTTTGTGGAGAAGCGTATGTGCGTGGCTCCAGAGAATGACCAGCACGTGGATCTCAAGGCTCCAATTCACAAAAATAAGGGCTCTGACGTTTGCCTCACTGTACACAGTTGTACAAGACGTCAAAGGGAAACAAAGCACGATAAAGCTGGACAGAAATATTTTGCAGAGGCTCATAACAGCCTATAGGGCAGGCCGTGAGGTCAACTTGGACAACATCCTCCAACACGAGCTGACGACTGTTCCTCCATCTCTTGCCACAACTAGTGGTACGTTGCATTCACCGAACAAGTCTCTTCTAGCGGACATATTGACCAAGGATGTACTGACACCACCAACTGCTGCACTTGATGGACCAAGTTGCCTGTTGATTGATGGTCAGGCACTGGTGATGGCTCTTGGAAAACCCCCAAACATAGGCACATTTGGCGAATATGCAAAGACATTTGCAGAAGCTGTGTTCAAGATGGGAGCCACCTTCCAGAGAATTGATATCACGTTTGATTGTTACAGACCAGAATCGATCAAAGCAGGAACGAGGACCAAGCGCAAGAAAGGAAAAAGACCAGTACGACGTCAAATCGAGAGCGAGTCCGTTCCGCTACCATCTGATTGGTCCAACTTCATGGCACTTGAAGATAACAAAGCAGATTTGGCGTTGCTGTTGTCCAACTATCTGATTGATCACAGTCCTAGTGCTCAAACTGTTGTGGTCACTGGCGGATTTACTGAAGCTACCATCGTTAAGTCATCAGACCGAGCACTAGATTTGTCCATGCTTGAGGCTGACCATGAAGAAGCTGATACACGTCTAGTCTTGCACTGTATTCATGCTCATATGGAGTCGATGGTTGTGTCAGTACGTGACACAGATGTTCTCGTGCTGCTGCTTGCACTCTATGACAAAATGGGATGTACGACACTGCTGATGAAAGCTGGCACATCGAAACATCCAAAATATATCCCAGTACACGAGATTCGTCGTCAAGTACCCATTGAACAAGTATCATCTATACTAGCTTTTCACGCGATCACTGGATGTGACAGTGTTTCCCAACTGAGTGGTCACAGCAATAAGACAGCATGGCGTGTCTTCCAACACAACCACAGCAACCTGAGTCATCTTGGAAAGGGTCACTTCACCGAAGACATTTCAAAATCAGCAGAGAAGTTCATTTGTCAGATATATGGAGAACCTGAGGCAGACACATGTGACGAGGCGCGAGTTAAGCTGTTCTGCAAGGGACGAGCACAAGAAGCTCTTCCCCCAACATCTGATGCGGCACGATTTCACATCATGCGAAGCCATTATCAAGCCAGTGTCTGGATTCAAGCCGACGTGCCTTCACCCGTTCTTCCCACAGTGACAGATATGGGTTGGGATCGCAAAGATGGCCAGCTTGTACCTCGACTTCTCTCTCTGCCACCTATACCAAAAGCATGCTCAGAGATAATGTCCTGTGGATGCACCAAGGGATGCCTAAGTAAGCTCTGTAGCTGCAGAAAAATGCACTTGCCGTGCATTGAAACTTGCAAATGTCACAAACATGGCGATGGATGTCGGAACACTCTACCTGATGGTACATGAACTAAATCACCCCAAGTGGTCATGGACACACAAATAGTGTAACATTATCACATAACTTTGGACATAAAAGTTCATGTTATATACCACTGTATGTATTACATATGCCAAATCTATAAGTAAACGATATGTTGGCGATCACTTCTGTCTCTTAATATGCAAACATTCATATTGTGTTGTGTTGGATTCTATCACTGATTCATTGTGAAGTCCATTTAGTAACTGCGCCTCTGTTATACATTGGCTGGTGGTAAAATATAACTATAGCTATCATATACAGTCAGTATATCTGACATCTGTATTATGAGATTATGAACAAGTCAAGTCGCTAATTACATAAGTCTCTGTTTGCATCAGAGTGATCAGACGAAGTCTTGTGACGGGGATTTGGGAAGTCTTGCGAAGTCTTGTAATATATATGGTGGCCATCTTGATTTCTTGAAATAGTGAGGGCTCAATAATGACCTCAATGGATTCCTTGTACTTGAAAACCTACAAAAAGATGTTTTATTTATATTCCTACTATGTTTAAATCCAAAGATATGACAAAAATTGTCTTTTTCATGTTTCGGTGGCGGCCATTTTGGATTTGTCACTTTATGGCTTAACTATTGAAAATACAGTTTGGCAAACACTCCAAATCGATTTAGAACATATAAATACGTCTGAAAAAGCTGTTTGCCAGCCGTAAACATAAAATGCCTCCACTGTTAACATTCTCAGAAATATGACCTAGTCTAAAGCTGAGAATCACAAAGGTAATGCTATGGACGTCACACAATTTCATTTACATGGAAATACTTCCGTTTAAAATGGATTCCGCATTAAAAATAAATGGTAATACACATACACTGAGAGTAGTATTTCTGTAGCAAAACAAATACGACACGATAGCATGTTTATACTTATAATACGCTTATAAAAGTATAATAAATATTATGATAATCAACAATTTGAAATGTTCAAGAACAGGGACTACGCACACTTCAATTTCAGGTGGTGTGAGGGGTCGAAAGTTCGAAATGATTGTACATTCAAATAAATTTACCAGATGTAGCACCAAGCCAAATGGTATTTCCTATTATACAGTTTTTCGTTCGTTGTTTGTGAAAAAAATCGGGCGTTTTGATCTATCGTAGTACGGCAGATTGTAGTCCTTGGCTCGCCTTTAGTAGCGGGAATTCCATGGCTGGTGGAACTGAATGAAGACGTAGTTTCTGTCTATATGGCCTATGATCGTTCAAAATTGACATAATTAAAGATGCTTTTATGCTGCAATGCAGATCCTGCTTCCCCTTGGAAGAACACAAGTGAGTGCGTTATACATATGAATAGATTTTGCTTTCCACACCAAAGAATCATTCAAAGACGCATCATGCATAATTCATAATCATTATTTTCCAAAAATGTTTGAATATCTTAGAAAATTCTCAACACGCAGGTACACCGATAAAGAACATGGATCGAAAGATGACTGCTATGTCTCACATATCATAATTGTTCAGATATTATCAGCGGCCCAATCAGATCTTATCGATCATTATGGTGCCATGTATTCACACTCTGCTTCAGATGTTTTCAATTTTGAAGCGACGCCGTTTAACGACGTATGTATTGCGAAACGATTGTCTCAGTTGCAATGAATATATATCAGACATGGATTTGTCATATTCTCTGATTTTTCCAACCTGTTTACCAACGTTTTCGCCGATAGCTCAATGCCACTAGAAGCTAATTTCACAAAGGCCCTACGTGTAACTTGGTACACTTTACCTGGAACTCACAAGGCAATTTCCTTTCAAGTTTCGAACTTTTGGCCCGTAAACATAAAAAGTTGTACTAAATTTGACTCAATCATAGAATTTCCGGGTTCCCAGGCGATTCTGTACATTTGTTTCATATTTCAGCAGTGCAATATTTTTGGATCAGCATCTTTGGGTAAAATACATTCATATGTGTTTTCTGTTCCAAAATAACAATATTACTTCGAAGTATTATTATATATGGATGCAAACAACGCTAAATCCTCGAATATGCTCAGATTCCCAAGATCCCGATTTTGGCTGAAATTCAGGTATGGGGTAGATTGCTAAAGTTTTCAATCTTTACGATGGGGATATGAACTCTGGCAGAAAATTGCCGCTCTTACGCCCAAGTAGATTGTGTCATGTTATAACATGATACAATGTAAGTATCAATCTATTACCACCAATACAATCAAGAAATACATAAGACCAAGAAATATGTAGCTTGCGGTGGGCACAAATACACGGCTTACCACTTTTCCAAAGCCATGAAAGCCACACTATGGATCACAATTTCATTCCCCTGAACAATGTATATGATGATTGTTTATTCTACTTCTCATTTAGTTAATTTCCAGGACACTAGATCTAGTATTGTTGAGTTAATTAGAAACATGATGTTATTAGACCCACCCTCCCAGGGTTTCTGACAAATTAGCGAGGCTCATTTCAGCCGGCTGACGGCCTCTACCGGGTAGCCAGAATGGGGTTATGCATATATGCACGAGCATCCACTGATCTCCGGGCCACAGCCTGCACCTATGAATGCACCATTTATAATGCACATGACAAGTGTTGTAAAAGTACTTAGGTAGTTGTAAAAAGCCTTATGAATGGGGGAATGACTATGAAATCTGGAATGTGTTTTAAATGTGAGATGAATAAAAAAAACTTGTCTGACAAATATATCAAGGCTGATTCCCTCTGCCACCATGATCCACAAGATTTCAACAACTAGTTACAATTCCTTTCCTTGAACGATCCCGTGTAGACCACAGTCAGAGTGTGATTATTGAGAATTTCATATCTGCATTTTGTGTGTGTTATGAAAATTGTGCTTTAATTTGAACATATCCTGTGAAAATGGAATTAGTTTTATTAATTATACAATGGAGCTATCCACAGTGGACAGTCAAACTGACACACAACTGAATACTAGTTTGAAATGTGTGGAATTTTTTTTTACGTTGTAAGTCGTTGTTTAAAAGTTTGCAAGTGCGGCATTTTATTTTTGGAAAAAGAAATCAATCACAAGCCCTGGAGATAACACGGATTAAAGCTGATATTCCACTTGAAAAAGGAGGGCCCAAAAGTATTTGCAAAATTTTGGTGTTTGACACTGGTGTAGGTGAATTGAAGATTGTGGATCAGGTCAAGGAGACATTCATAGCTTTTTCATCCAGAGATAATGGACGTATATATATTAGCGAGGAACTGAGGAATGCTTTGGATTATTTATCGGACAAATATGTGTTTTGCAGTGGTTTGTGTGAGGCAAGTTGAAGGCTTCGTGTCCTGGCAAGCGATTCGAGTCAAAAAGAATTATAAAAGGACAGATCCATTCCCAAGAATGTAAGTATCAATCTATTACCTCCAACACAGCCAAATTTTGATGATTCCAATAACAAACGCAAAATGCAACGTTTCGCAATAGAAACAAAGCCCGACCAAATAGTTTATCAAACGACACACTGACAATAGTATAGCATCACAATAGCATCCTTGAACTGTCTGGTTTGGTTCCCTTTGCGAAATAACAGTACATTACGTGAGCGTGAAGACGATGAAACTTGCGATCTGCCATGTTCAGCTTGTAGTAAATTATACCGTCAAATAAGGTTTGAAAGCAAACGATTTGCCTCAAATATTGTCGAGATAAGATGAAAACGCGTGCAACCGGACTACAGTTACCCAATTTCTTGGCTTAGCCCGTCGAGCAAAAAAGCAGCGTCTAGGAAATCTACGGGCTGAAAAGGTCAGGACAAATCAACGAATGAAACGATTGATGAGCATAGTGGAGGAGTATAATTTGGATTTGTGCCCAGAACAAAGCGATGAACTCAGCGATTTCCTGGCTCATGTGAAGGACGATGCGCTGGATAACGTATTTGAAGAAGTTACTACCGATACCAGTGCGGACCAGAGCAAAAACTGTCATGTCATGTACTTCACTTTTTAACCGTTTAGTCTGTTTTTATATTCTTATAACATAGCCTTATATTTTGAGTCATTATATTGCTTCAAGCATCGCATCGAGGCTATTTAATTAACACAGGATGAACCCTGTTTACATGAATGATTCATCAGAAAATCCAGTTAAATTTTACCAATTATTACCCACAATAATGTTGAGAGCATCGCATCGGGGCGTCACGCTTCTATTAAGACCAATATGGTATTTCCGTCACATTGCAGGATGGAATTCGATACACCAAATTTTGAGGTTGAATCTTCTGTTAAAATATATTGCCAGAATAATTTTGTGTAGAATAAACATAGTTTGTTATATCCTTTTCGTCAGCTGAACCATGTCTTTCGTGAAATATTGTTAAATGCATTTATCTTGCAGAGAATGGAAATGCTGGAAACGGATGGAGTATAACCACATACTGAATCGGTGTGTAATCTTACTTCGAGTTAGTTAAATATGTGACACACAGATACTCTATTTCTGAGAAATATACCTATCCACTCTTTTGATTTGTACTTGAATCGTACTGTTACAGCACTGTCCGTATACTCCCGGAGTCCGGCACCATACGATACCCTGAAAAGCTGGGGAATATTTCAGCTGTAATTGGTGGTAATAGATCAGGCATGGGTCAATTAACTTGGATTTTTAATTAATTAAATTACAATTAAATTATAAATCATGCAATTAAATTGAATTACAATCAACACATTTCATCAAGTTAATTAATTAAATTACAGTTAAATGACACATTTAATTAATTAAATTAACAATTACTTTCTACATTACTGAAAGTTCTGATTAACAGTTCCCTCGTAAAAAGAAGAAGAAGAAATAAAGCTTAACGGCACTTTGGGCTCAAGAAGACCATTTCAGTGCCAAACAAGGATATAAAAGTAGTATCAAGAATGATAAAACCACAAGTTATGCAATTAAAAATTTGTAGTGAACAGTAAAACCTTACAAAGTTAGTGGTGAAAAAATAATGACTAGATCTAGACCCAAAGGCATTGACTAGAATTTATTTGTCTAAAAATAGAAATATACCCCAATTTCCCGAAGGAAATTGAGGATTTTATAAATATTAATATCGTTAAGAACATCATGCATTGACTGACACTCGTAAAACAAACGACGAGTGTCAGCCAAATCTTGACAATGTACCAGGACATGTTCAACGGTCAGCCACTCTCGACAGGGCACACACAGGGGCCTCCTCCCCACGGAGCAGGTAACCCTGAGTAAGGTATGTATGCCCTATACGAGCCCGTGACATGACCAGTTGATCACGCCTGGACATTTCGTTTATTGGGGTACAACAACCAATCGTTGGTTTGACTTTGTGTAATTTGTTCCCTCGTAAAAAAAAAATGCGGATTAACAACCTTAAAAAGTATGTAATGTATGTATGCAGTATGTGTCCCTGTTTTTTAAGTATGATTATATTTCTAATAAAAGGGCAGTTGAGGATATGAATACAAATATATATATATTTCCAAGTTCTATATCTACCAGTCCCGTAAAAAAGCAAAGTTTTTTAAAAATATGTCTGTGTCATATCTTGATTGCACATTTTATGTGTTTTTGTTTCGTATGTCTGACCACAGTTCCTATGTTTTACAATAGACAATCTATTGGACAATTTGAATAAAGGCATTAAAAATGTTCACTCGTATATTTGCTGAAGGCATGGAAATTTACATATGCACATACTGGACTTCAAATATATGCAGTAAACTTATAAGAGATGAACCCGATGTCCCGGCCACTTCTATTATATATACCTTTTCCATAGGGTTCGGATGTTTGTGTAGAGCTTTATGATAGAATCCCTAGCATCTCTACAGGATCTCTCATGTCAGTTCGATATACTGTCAAGATCTAGATTACACAACCACACCACTGACTGTTAGTAGTGACACTTGGCCTGACAACCTTGGCCAATTAACCATTGTCTATGATCATTGACTTTGAATCCGGGTTTGAGATTCTAAGGAGATTATATCACCCAGATGAGCTACAGGATGGGCTTTTGTTTTGAGGGGATGGGGTCCATTTATTAGGGAAGCCCTTATTGTGTGTGTGAGGGGGGGGGGGGGGGTGAACTATTTTGTCTGGCCACCGCTAACAATGTGAACTATCAAATGTATAGTTGATGCTGGTGCTAGTTAATTGTGATTTAATCAACCCAAAAATGGAATTTAATTAATTTAATTAAATTAAATTAATTGAGTTAATTAAATTAATCAATTAACAATTAAAAAATTAAATTAACCCATGCCTGTAATAGATTGATACTTACATTCAGCTACCATGCAAGGGTTCTTTGATGCAGTTTACAACAACTTTGTTGCATGGTCGCGGTCCCTATTATGACTTCTTAGCTGACCAATTGAGGCGTTATGAAGCGTTCAAGATCGAGCAAGTGGAATCAGGGAAACTGTCACCTCTATCGGAAGGAGTTCTCATCCTGGATGAGGTGAAGGTGGTGGGCAAGGTGGCGTGGAACTCGAAGTCGGGGAAAATGTGCGGTGTGGTGATGGAGGAAGGTGCATATGCATCTCTCGTTGACATATATGATGACCTTAATGCCACAGACGATGGAACGAAACCGGCAGAGTATTTTCGCAGTGCAATGTTTTTGGGTCAGTATCTTTGGTTAAAATACATTCAAATGTGTTTCTGTTCCAACATAACAATATTACTTCGAAGTATTATGGATGCAAATAACGCTCAATCCTCGAATATGCTCAGATTCCCAAGATCCCGATTTTGGCTGAAATTCAGGTATGGGGTAGATTGCTAGTTTCCAATCTTTACGATGGGGATATGAACTCTGCAGAAGAAGAAGAAGAAATAAAGCTTAACGGCACTTTGGGCTCAAGAAGGTATGAACTCTGCAGAAAATTGCCGCTCTTACGCCTAAGTAGAGTGTGTCATGTTATAACATGATACCAGAAATACATAAAAATACAAGGTCCTATGTATTTCTGATGATACCATTTAGCATCACGATAATATGAGTAAGACCGGTGTAAACGGTTGTAAAGCTTTTAAAATCGAGTATAAAAATCTGAGGTGGGGTAGTTTTGACTGAGTAATGATCATACAATCTTGATTCACACATCCAGACTTGATCAATCTGCATCCTCTGAAGCTGGAGAGAAAAGACGTTGTGGTACTGAGAGAGAACAACGTCGAGGTGGATCCATGGATTGGAATCCCAACGAAAGTAACATCAACAAATGTCACATGCGATTAGGTGATGAGAAAACAAGGCGAAGAGTGGCACACCCACAAAGGGACCCTCTCCCCTGCAAGTTTAACTAACTGAGCCATGTACGGCCCTAAAAGCTTGATGTATTCAGTTGGCATCCGTCCAATGGTCTGATGACCTATTGTTGTGGCTTGGTGTCCGTCGCATGCAGTCCACATCTTAATCTGAAAGTTTACAATCGAACATTCCTGAAAATTTGGGAAAATACCGTCAAACAATTCGAAAGGTGTTTATTTTTAATTTTAATTTCTAAAGTAAAACAGAAATCTCCAACAATTTTAATTTTAATTCTTAAGAAAATATCCACCAATTTTGAGCAATATGGACAGACAGATGAACAACAAAAAGATGAGCAACGAAGACAGGCAGAGAAACAACAAGAAGATAAAAAACAAAGACAGTTTGAAGAAGAACCAAAAGACAAACAGCAAAGACAACCAGAGGAAAAACAAAATGATGAGAAACAAAGACATTTAGAGGAACAAAAAAAGACGAGCAACAAAAACAGTCAGAAGAAAAACAAAAAGATGAGCAGCAAAGAGAGTCAGAGGAGCAACAAAAAGACGAGCAACAAAGACAGTCAGAAGAAAAACAGAAAGATGAGCAACAAAGACAGTCAGAGGAGCAACAAAAAGACGAGCAACAAAGACAGTCAGAGGGAAACCAAATAGATGAGCAACGTAGACAGATAGAGGAACAGCGAAACGACGAGCAACAAAAACAGTCAGAAGAAAAATAGAAAGACGAGCGACGAACACACATTGAGGAACAAACACAAGACATGGCACACACATCAGTTAGGTAAGTATATCAACACTTTGACGACATATAGAATGTTTGAAAATATAAACAATACAAATCTTTCATCCCTGGAACAAATTCATAGGGTACTAACCAAATGGGCTGAAACTGACTGATCATTTTGCTTTTATCAGAATTCGCTGCAGATCACCTGGCAGTCCGACGGTACACGACCTGGCTACGCCACAGAGGTGTGTAATATTTAATTTTCATTATTGGTCACAGTAAGGTAAGCTATAACAATATGTTAACAACGCACTCAAAATGTTTAAAAATCTTAATATGAACCATACAACTATTCCATCCCAGGAATAAATCCATAATCAAAGTAATAATCGTATGAGCTGAAAGTGACTGAATTGCATTCAATAGAATTCGCTGCAGATCACCTGGCAGTCCCACGATAGACGACCTGACTACGTCATGGAGGTGTGTAATATTTAATGACCAAAACGAAAATCCAGTAATTTCACATGATGCATACTTGGTAAAAGTATTATCCTGCTGCATTATATGTCTACGGTGGCTTAGATCTGCCAGGATGTTTTTTAAAACTTACAATTTCGTACGTGTAAGAAATTAGAATGTAAATAATATTTTGGGCGCGCATGTAATTATTCAGTACGTGTAAATAACATTTCTTACACGCATATAATGTTTTTTACACGCATATAATATTTTTTACACGCATATAACATTTCTTACACGCATATAATTGTTTTTTACGTGTAAATAATATTTCGTACGTGTAAATAATATTTCTTACACGCATATAATCATTTCTTACGCGCATATAATTATTTTGTACGCGTAAATAATATTTTTTACGCGCATATAATATTTTTTACACGCATATAATTGTTTTGTGCGTGTAACTAATATTTCGTACGCGCAGACAATGTGTTGTTATTCATCAGAGAACATGTTCCACGTCATTGCGTATCCTAGTCACCGCAGTTCACACAGCTCCTTCACAACCATGAAGAGTGTTGAAGAGGTAGGCACGTTTGTTTCATTTTCTGGCTTCAACCTCTATAGGCCTAGAAATGAAATGATGTACATGTACTTTAGGGATAGGGCTAGATGGTTCCATTGTTGTAAGAGTAGTTCGGTAATAACTTCACAGTTGTCTGTGAAATGTTTAAATGTGAAAATTGTCATTTTATTTTTAAAATGTCAAAATATCAAAATCGCTCGTTTGGGGCAATGTTGCTCGCTTTCAATCATACATATCCTTCTCATCTGCCAGGTGTGCCAGTTTCTTCGCAAGGCCGATGTAGACGAGGAGGTCATTCAGACCTTCGAATTAAACAAGGTGAACACAAATTTCAGCCGGTAACAGTTCACGGATAGTAGAAGCTGTCTGAATTGATTTAGCATACGTTAGCATAATATGCTGGTTTTACCGTGTGTCTACTTGTTCTTCAGATTTGTGGTATAGCGGTGATGATGATGTCTTCGGCCGAGTTTCAATCGTTGGGCCTCAGGGCTATAGGAGACATCTACAGCTTGAAAGCCTTTTGTAGCAGTACAAGCAGTATTAGCAGTACCAGCAGCTGTCAGGTCGGACGCGCACCTGGCACAGTGGACCAGAAGGGTAGACGCAAGAAACTTCTGGAAGCCCTCCAGAGTGTAAACAACGACGATGAAGCCGATGTACCCACCATGCAAGGAAGGAAGAGATCTACAGTCCGACTCACAGACACGAGATCCACAGCCCAGAAGAAGAAGGCAGGAAGGCCACCCTCGGCCACGAGATGGGCCACAGTTGGAGTTAGGAAGACAGACAGAAATACAAAGAAAGGGTATAAACAACTTCCGAGCGTCCTGGGTGACAAAGACGTTATAAAGATCGAGATTCCTGAAGATGTGGATTACCCGTCTTTGCTGGCTTTCGTGACAGATCGCCTATTTCCCAATGGACAGAATCCTATACTGGGCAGCCTCGAAAACTACGAAAACAATATTAGGTTGGTCAACGTAGCGAACATGCCGTTGAAAACTGCAGTGAAAGACGGTAACTTTTCTATTCGCAAGTATGTGAAGCAAAATATGGTTGGAAATGGTGGTATCATCCGACTACATCTGCTTCTCGGTGACATCTCGGCCGAAGATGAAGAGTCCACAGACATGTCGATAGCCACAGACCAGGAAGCCGATCTAGAAGTTCCGTCGATGCCAGATGTTTCGTCAGACGTCAGTGGTGCAGCCCTGCAGGCCGTGACGTGTCAGCCGGTTATGACCTCTACTCCTATTGCTGCAGCTCCCAATGAGGCACAGACCACCTTCTCTGAGATGATGATGACTAGTGGCACGAGTGAAGAGCTTGGACTTCCTGATCTAAACTATGACCCCAACTTCATGGCACTTTTGACATCTCCACTGGATCCATTGGACAAAGCAATGACCACCGTGGAACCAAATCCACCACAAAGCCTGGAGGATATCCTAAGCAACCTATCAAGCCGGTTGCTAACTGAGAGAGACCAAAGGCGAAACATCATCAATGTTGTCAGGTTGGTTTATTCATAATTCATGAGTGTCTAACTTATTAAAGAATCGATAAATTGTCTGATAAGTCCACAATAATCGTCATATTTCATCACTTTCCCGGAATATATGAGTTTAAACATCGTCCAATAACAACAACAACAATAATAACAATGATTATTATTTACTAGACAGGACGTCCTGTCAGGGACGTTCCGTGGATTATTACGAGAGAGTTGGGAATCAGACAGATGTCTCTCTGTTAGATTCTGTGGCGAACCTGGTATGGACGGTGGTGGTCTCACGCGCGAGTACCTGCGTCTTGCTATCGGAGCAATCGCGGAGAGTCCCCTGTTCTGTGGTGCCACAAACAGAAAGTACCTCTCGTACAATGTACAAGGTAATCTCGTAACCATTGCTTGAGTAATATGTAAAGTGATTCGTCTGTCTGTAAGTCGATATGTAGAGAAAAGCACTTTGTAACAGCTGGTTCGCCTTATAACGAACACTGACCACCATTTTAGGTTACCGCACCTTTGGTCCGATAACCTATTGGCATGGCGTTGCGTCCGTCGTCTGTCGTCCGTCGTTCACATTTTAGTATTTTGTTTACAGTCGAATCTTTCAGAAATTTTGCATAAAAATTGCCTAAAAACAACTCAAGAAGGAGGTATTTTTTATTTTTTTTATTTTCACAATTTTTTCAAAATGGCGGCCGTTTTCATCGAAAATCGGCCAATTTTGGACTTTGGTGGCCAATTTCTTGAAAACCTTTCAGACAGTTTTGAGATTTTTGTTTCAAAAGGTTCCTCTTATATGCCTTTGTGATGTGTATAGGTTCCGTCGCCCTTGAATCGCCGGCCTGCGTGTGGTGGCCATTTTGAATTTTTCGATGGTTCGGCGATTCGCCCGAAATCGCGTTACTATCCATTTTGGCCATTTCCAGGACTTTCTCCCTTTATAATGGGAGCTGCTATCTGTATTCACCTAGAACGCTTGAAGATAGAGCTTAGATAATGGCACTTCCAAATGGGAAGTCATTTTTGGCGATTTGTGTGGTGACATTGAATTTGACCTTCGATGACCTTGAAAGGTCAAAACGGCCTTTCCAAAATGGCCTGAAATCCACAAATTGGCATCTGGAGTGAAAACGCTTGATCATAGAGCGTAAGTTTGTATTATGAGCATACACGTATAAGAAGTCATATATGGCACAACTTTTGGTGACCTTGAACTTGACCTGAGGTGGCATTGAGTGCTAAATCTCAAGGTCACATGTAAAACTTGTCCGGTAGCCTATTTCAGCCCTTGGGCTAATTTTAGGTATTCAAAACAATAATTGATGTTTCCTTTTGTATATTGTTTAGCCTTGGAAGCAAAACAATACCTGGCAGCCGGTCGCCTAATGGCGTACTCGCTGGTACACGGCGGACAGATTCCCAATTTCTTGGCACCACATTTCTACTCGTTCTTGGTGGATGACTCCAATAGCAACGACTGGCCCGATGAAGCAATCCAAAGTCAAAGTTGTATCTATGATGCAATTATGAAGGTACTTTAATAGCTCTTTCGATAATACGGGTTCGGCAGCGTACACGCAGCGGCGCCTCGATCGTTGATTCACGATCAAAGGTTGAAAGATTTTACACCAATACTATATAGTAAACGAATTTGAATTCGTTTGCGATGTTTGTGCGCTGTAGTCTATTGTACCTGTATATGAGCCATAAATGCTTAGTTGAGATTTTCCAACTTGAGAGCACAGCGATGTATTTGTGCAGCTATTTGAATAATACTATAATATAGTACTATATTTATTAACACAGCTTACTACATTAGCAAGAGGTTTACGGGGGATTTGAACACAAGTACTGGTCATTAGAGTTTTACTGTTGTGTTGTCTTTCGTACATATATAGTATACAAGGAACTATTTTGTCCTGTGATTTTAGATCGAGAACGCCGACGGCCCGGCCGAGTACCACGCCTCACTGGAACCCATCCTGGACATCGTAGATCTGGCGGGCTGTCGCAACTTAATCACCAACAAGGTTCAACTTATACGCCAGCTGAAGAAATTCATACTCGTTGATCGAATGCGAGAGGCATATACTCAGTACGTATATTTGGGTACTCGCATACATTTTTAGGTGACCGGACCAATTGTTTGAAAACCTATTGGCATGGCATTGCGTCGTCGTCGTCTGGCGTTCGCACTTATCGTTCTTGTTTACGACTGAATCTTTCTGATATTTTTTTTCACAAAAATACTAGAAAATAGTTGAAGGGGTAATTTTTTTAGCTTTTTATTTGTTTTTGCATTTTTTTCGAAATGGTGGCCGTGTTGAGATTTTCCCCCCGAAAGATTCCCTTTGTATACGTTTGTGATTTCGAACCATTTCGGAAATCTAGGCCAAAAAATTTTCACATTGAAAAAAAATTGAAACCTTTTTTCCTTGTTGATGAGAGCTGATATACTGTTCACCTGGAACACTTGAAGATAGAGCTTAGATATTAGTATTTTCAAATTGAAAGTCATATTTGGTTATTTGAGTCGTGACCTTGAATTTTATCTTTAATGACCTAGAAAGGTCACAACGGACATTCCAAATGACTTGCCATGTACAAATTGGCCACTGGGGTGTAAATGCTTGATCATAGAGCTTAAGTTTGTATTATGAGCATAGATAACTTTTGTGACCTTGAACCTTACCTCATATGGTCTTAGTGCTAAATCTCAAGGTCACATTTGATACGAGATGTGTAAATTGGGCTTTGCAGACCAAATGCACAAATAGATAGAGCTTACATGTAGGTATGTATTTTGAATATAGGAGAACATGTATAGCACATCTTCTGGTGACATTGAACTCAATATCAAGAGTTATAAATCCAAAGGTTGCGTATGACCTCAAATGTGAAAACTAGTTTCTGCAGACAAAATGCTGGTACTTTTACGAGTGGTTGTATTATTCTTGTATTATTACACATAGGAAGTCATATATGATGCAGCTGATGTTGACCTTGAATTTGACCTGATATGACCTGAGCGATGAATCTTCAGGTCAAATGTCACCTGCATTGTTTAAAACTGAATTAATTGTCCGAAAACCTGTTTCAGCCCGTGGGCTTGTTTTTGTGTGAGATATCGCAACCATTACGAAGGGCAGTAATCAATTGAAAATGGGGATGGGGGCATTAGCCCCCATGTTTTACCGGATACAGATATTATAGATGGTTTCCTATATTGCATATCAATTTACACACAGGTTTGCCGAAGGTCTGGCCACCCTGGATATTCTTAACTATATCAAGAAGTATCCCGACCTCATGCGTGACGCTTTCGTGTACGTGGCCAGACCTCTCACAGCCGAAATGGTGATAGACTTGTTTGATGTCCCCAAATGGTCCCCAGAGGGATCGATGTCTCGCCTGAAGGAAGCGGAGGCCCACTCCTTCTTCCTCGACTTTCTTGAAGACATGCAAGGTATGAATCGATACACATGTAGTCGGTCGCTTGTAAACCGGCGTTGGGTTTTTTAAAACTTAGCTCACCATTTTTACTGTCCTCTCGTCAGAACAATAGATGTTATAATGCATATATGTAGATGTGTTTATGCCATGAATCTTTTCAGTCCAAGGACAGGAAAGTCTGGAGTCCTTCCTCAAATTCGTCACAGGATCGACCACGATTCCAATCTTAGGGTTTCAGCCCAGGCCACAACTGTTTTTCAAGGACTACCCGGACGCCAGTCTCTCCGATGTGACGTACGAATTCCCAGTAGCGAGCACGTGCGCCCTAACCATCAGCCTACCGCTACTCTCGAACTACCAAGTATTCAAAGACCGCATGTTGGCGGCATTGAGCGTAGAAATGCTCACCTCCGAATAAATATGGCAATGTTCTGCAGTAACTCCTGCGTCGGAGTTTCAGGACTGTGTATGTAATGGTGTGATTCAACACATTGGTTTATTATCGGTTCAGTTGACGTATACGTAATTGTAACGTAGACTTTGTGTACTGTTCTGGTACATTTCACAAGTTGAAGTTAATGTTTTTCCATAGCTATATCATTGGTAAATTGGTTTTATACAGTATTGTATGTTTCAGTACTGTTTTATTGACACGTAATGTTTTAGAATCTACATGGCTAATATGTGCATTAAATTACACATGTAATAGTAAGTTCAAGTCTGGCAAGTTCAGTGCAATGTGCAGGTCTCAGTTACTCTGAAGTGGTAATTATTAATGTCATCATGTGCTACACTGTTAGTTTATTGGTAATTTGGTTATATATTGTACGTTTCAGTACTGTTTTTATGTAATGTTTTAGAATCTACATGGCTATTCCTTAAATTACACAGGTAATAAACTTAACAAGTTCAGTGCACGTCTCAGTTACTCTGGAGTGGTAATAGTCATCATGAGCTACACTTCAACGATTTGTTAAATATACATGTATCCAGCATTTACGAGGTATGGTAGGTTTTTTTCTGAAATCTTTGCTGAGCTTCCAAACTGTTTTACAAAAATATACACTTTTCATTAATAAAGCTGTGAAAGTATTGAACATCGGTTATTTCGTTGATTCGATAATTCCTCGGTAGGGTCGAGATTTCACATTATGGAATATCGTCTTTAAAGCGACTGGGTATAGTTTACTGCGCACCCGTTCTGCGCATACCAGATCGACCGTGGACGAATGCATGCCCACATGTGAATGTTTAGCGTGAGGTGAATTTCGGTACTTTGTGATGAAACTCACGTTCCTGTAGGAAAATTCTGCGGTTTGGGAACCCAGAAAAATTATTATTTAAAAATTATTGAAAAGTATTACGTTGAAGCCGTGAAGGCCTACATTCCACGAACGGTTCAGTAATCGACACTGTCTTGTCGCCGATGGCGGGGGTGGGAGTTACGTGGCCGTTGTCAAGGCGCTCGATGCCCAGCATCCTACCCAGACCACCCCTGTCGCTAAGCAAAATTCACCAGATGTCTTACACACTGTTTGTAATAAAGCTACTCGACAACAACGTTGGCAAGTTATCTGGTCAGAGAACCCTCACCCAGGGAACCCCTTACACCGTCAGATAATCGGTAGTTTGGAAGTGTATTGCCCATTCACCCTGCTCAGAAAACGGAAGATTTTTATTTGAAACTATCAGTACGGGCAAAATAGCAATGCAAGAACTCAAACTTGACAATAAATCAAGATATCAACATGTACAAGTCCTCGGCATCATACTGTGTAGTGTGTAGGCCTACGTTTTCGCCACCACGAAAGGCACGAACGCATGTGCAGGCCTTATCTGTCCACCGGCCTTATCTGTCCAACGTACTTTACTCGATATCATCTCGAACTGAAAATCGAAAATGATGTCAACTGAGCGCCATCTATCGAATGAGTAATAATAAAGTGACGGAAATGCAAATTAGGCGGGAAACGAGCCTTTCCTTTTGCGTGTTGGTGTGGAACGTGCACGTTGCCATTTTGCAACTCCGAGGTCAAGACAAGTGAAGCCTGATTTTGATTTATGTCATTGAAGCTGTCAAGCTCAGTGACATGCCTGTTAGAGTCTAGATATATCGATACCGTGGAATTTCATTACAAGTATGGTGACCAGTGCTCGTAGATCTACTAGAATCTAGATCTAGGACCAGTGCTCGTACACTCAATGAAAATGTGTCATACTCATGAATAGGCCTAGATATACGAGCTGTGAAATGGTGTGAAATTAGAATTTTTTGTTTCTATGTAAAAAATCTACCCTGATTCTTTCTTATGTCTGCAGAATCATAAAAAATGTGTCTGCCATAGATCTAATTTGATTATTTTATGGACTGTACGAGCACTGGTCCCAGTACGACCACTGGTCACTTTACGCTAGGACTAGTCTAGATCTACTGGCATATCGAGGTCCACTAGGCCTTGCATCAGAGTAGATCTATCTGATCAACGACCCTCCCTAATCCTTGACCTCTGCAAACGGCTCGGCAAAACTTGAATATATAGGCCTAACTATTATAAAATGTGAAATGTGCTGGAATGTGTATTAGAAGTAGGGCTTCAACAAGTACTCGGTTAACCGGTTACGGTTCGGTTACAGAGTGTAACCGGTTACAGATTTTGTGACCAGTTAATCGTGAACGTATTTTACACCCTCGTAATTTAGCCTAAAACACTTCACATCAGTTAAATTTCCGCCCAAACGCACTGAATTGAAGTGATTATCACTCTGCAATCCAAGTAGAATGTTTATTCATCATAATATTGCATATTTTCACGCGAAAATGACGTCTAATGTCGAGCTTTAGGCGGGATTTTGAGCCTTTTTTGACACGGAGCTTTGATAAAATGCAAACTGCGAAACAAATTGGTGTTATTTTGGACAATATTTAGCTCTATATTTTTGGACGAGTAACCGGTTACGGTTCGGTTACAAGCTAACGAGTAACCGGTCACAAAATTTTGTACTCGTTGAAGCCCTACTTTTTTGACACGGATCTTTGATAAAATGCAAACTGCGAAACAAATTGGTGTTATTTTGGACAATATTTAGCTCTATATTTTTGGACGAGTAACCGGTTACGGTTCGGTTACAAGCTAACGAGTAACCGGTCACAAAATTTTGTACTCGTTGAAGCCCTAATTAGAAGTACTTTCAATGTGGTTTTCGTCAGATGTCAGTTTGGCAGTGTTTGCAGGGGTCGAGGATTAAGGACGTGGTCGATAGGCCTAGATCTAGATCTATCACATATATTTAGCCGAAACTGACTTTGTCAAATTAGAAATTTGAGCACTTCTCTTTTGATTCTAAGACTTAATAAAATGCGAACTGGGATTGGGAAAAAGAAGCGGTGCTGATAAGTTTTGAGAATATTTAGACCTAGCTCTATTTTTTTCCGATTGCGGTTCAGTGATGAGTATGAGGCATGAGTATATATGCACATGGCATTGTTTTGAGTGGTGTATGTGTTTTTCCCAGCACGAGTGTTGCCAAGTCCAGGCCGAGCCTTTAGCCGAGGCCGGGATTGCGACACAAGTATGACTTTCTCATACGATTTGAGTACTTACATCGTATCTATCTGTCCAAAACAAGCTCCATTACTTGGCCATAGTTACATAGCTCTTGCAATGATAACGTTTTATATCTTTTTCATGGCGTTTTGCTTGACAACCACAGAGTATGGTATGTGTTTTTCTTGCCACTGTTCTCATCATGGAAAAATGCATGCCGAGTGAGAGGAGGTTTATATCTATCTGTTACAAAAGTCTGAGGGGATACCCCATCTACACGGAATCCAGTCACACTATCTAGTCACATTGATAACGAACAGGCACGTAAAGTTAAAACCATGTGCCTTCACTTGTTCACATGGGAGGAAAATTCAGGAAAGTGGTAAAAAATAAGGTCTGAAAGATTGGTGTATTTTGTAATCAAGGCCAATTAATTGGTCATGTATTAATCAAGTTGAAATTGTAGCGTTAACTGGATGGGTTTACAATTTTTTTTTTTTAACTTTAATTCCGTGTTGCTTCCAAAAGGAGAGGTTACAAATGAAAGTGTAAAATACATGTTGGTTGAAGCTGGTCCATTCACCTTTACTCATATTTTTTTTATACAATCTGCATGCATAAAAACTTGAAAACACAATTTTGAAGTGAACTGTGGAATTGCTTGGCAATAACAATCGACTAGTGAAAATGTAATCAATTAATTGAAATAATCCAATCATAGATCGATTAATAGTTCAGACCCTAGTGAAAATTTTAGAGTCTACAAAAGAAATTAGTTTGATCTAACTACGTCTAGCAACACTACAGACAGTAAAATCAGTGTCTATAACTACATGTATGATAATTATTCAATGAGATATGCCAGAAGTCTGATACTGTATAGTCAAACCTCCCATTAGTGAAACCTCCAATCAGCAGTGTACAACTTCTATCTGTGAACAATTTGACACAGTCCCAAATTAAACACCTGTGTTTTACCTGTTCATTCATCAAAATGATCAAACTGTACCCCATGTTTATCTCAAATTTAAAAACCAAAACCATGAGAACAAATTTAAAATTACCTAGTTTACAGAAGCAATGCGAAAATGTTGTTGCCCATGACAAAGGGAGTGGAAGGGGGGGGGGGGGGTGGACCTCCTGGCACTAGACCAACTAGTATAGTGGGTATCTTTGGTTGAGACGACCACTGGTGTCGAATTTGTTTTCCGCCGACTCGGCACTTCCTGTTTGGCCGTATCTCGGAAACAGTGCGTCGTATAGCAAAACAGAGCTCAATTTCGGCCTCCTGGCACTGGACAAACTAAGCTAGGGTGGTATCTTGGGTCGAGACGTCCCCTGGTGTCGATTGTAATTTTCTCCGACTCAGCACTTTTGGTCGTATCTCGGAAACGGTGCGTCGTAGAGCGAAACAGACCTTCATTTTGACCTCTTGGCACTAGAAAAAACTACTCTAGGGGGTATATTGGGCGGGGACGACCCTTGGCCTCTTCTTTCTTCGACTGAATGTTTTCAATATCTCGGGAACGGTGCTTGGTAGAGCAAAACAGGTGTTATTCTCAGACTCGTCGCCCTAGACAAACATGTCTAAAGAATATCAAGGATGAACTCTGACCTTGATTTTTCTGCTAATTCACCATTCTAATTCAGAAACGGTGTGTCATAAAGCAGAACGGACGTACTACACAAAGATGTCTGAGGCTCTGTCAGTTAAACTTTGACCACAGACATTTTCAGGGTCATCATGGTTCTAGACCAGGTCTATGTAGTAATGGAGTGTCACACGAAATGCCCCAAGGCATCGTTAGGCCTTGACGTCTAAATTCCCAGATGAAAATGATGGAATTTTCATATCATCACAGACCTGTGTTGACCTCCAGAGGCTGTGTCCATTTCGCCGGCAGAAGACGAGAGATTGGCCTGGAGTCAAGGGCCTTTGGTCAGGACATTGGCGGAGGCTCCAGACCTTGACCCACTCTCACTACCAGCTAGGTAGAATATATGTTCTTCAATATACTTTAGATTCGCACTTATTCTATTTTTGATAGACTCTCAGCTTAGAAATGACATTAACAAAAGTTTTATATCGCCACAGGTGACAAGCTCCAACCGCAAGACATAGTGTCCCTCACACCGGCAGAAGTCGAGAGATTGGCCTAGAGTCAAGGGCCGACATTGGCGGAGGCTCCAGACCTTGACCCACTCTCCCTACCAGCTAGGTAGAATACATGTATATGTCCTTCAATATACTTTAGAGTCGTACTTATTTTATTTTTGATAGACTCTCAACTTACAAATTACATTAACAAAAGTTTTATATCACCACAGGTGACAAGCTCCAACCGCAAGACATAGTGTCCCTCACACCGGCAGAAGTCGAGAGATTGGCCTGGAGTCAAGGGCCTTTGGTCAGGACATTGGCGGAGGCTCCAGACCTTGACCCACTCTCACTACCAGCTAGGTAGAATATATGTTTTTCAATATACTTTAGATTCACACTTATTCTATTTTTGATAGACTCTCAGCTTAGAAATGACATTAACAAAAGTTTTATATCGCCACAGGTGACAAGCTCCAACCGCAAGACATAGTGTCCCTCACACCGGCAGAAGTCGAGAGATTGGCCTGGAGCATCTTCTCCCCCACTGGCTTTCACGATTCCGGCCTTGGCGTCGTCTGTAGGCCCGAATCTGGAGGGAGACTGTCTCCTTTGCCCGTTGCGGGCTTTGCGCTTGTACCTTAAGTGGACAAAGGGTCTCCGGGCTGGCAAACGACTGTTGTTTATTCCTCATCAGTCAAAATTCCAACGGGACATACGTTCTGCTACCATATCGTCCTGGATTCAGAAGTGTCTCCACACTTGCTATGATTTGTCCGAGCAGGGCTCCGCCTGTTCGTTCAAGGTACGTGCCCATGATGTTAGGGCCATGGCAGCCTCCCTTGTTTATATGGGACGAGTTCCCCTAGATCAGGTCATGCAAGCATGTTCATGGCAATCCCATAACATCTTTACGTCTTTCTACCTTAGGGACCTGACGTGGAAGGGGAGTAGGGCTACCACCTTGGGCCAGTCGTAGCCGCTCGTAGTGTTGTCACCCCTTGAGGATGACGTGGTCCATCCTGTACATATGTTCTCCTGTACATACATTGATGTTCCGTGGTTGCGAGTTCCAGTTCCGGTTGTCGTTAGATTTAGCTCTCATGTCAGTACTGTCGTACTCCTCAGTTTTGTATGCGTTGTGACCCAGTTGTGTCGGCAAGGCATATCACTGTAAGTACCATACCTATGACCAGCAGCCAGTCACTCTACACCCTAAGGTAAGTTGTATAACTTACTACCTATGTTATTGTATAAAACCATAAATGTTCTGGGTTTCCTGGGGGCACCCACTTTGGTTTTCTCCAAATTTTCGGGAGGAAAGCTTAGCTTCATTCCCTTGTTGGGACTCTGTGGTCGAGCTTTCCGTTATGTCAGAATTTATTTTGGAGTACCCCCCCCCCCCCCCCGAATTTATTCTGATTTTACCTGTAATGTGTTTTGGAGGTAAGATATAGGCATATAACTGGCCGTTTTATGTAAATAAAACTAGTGTTATATACTATACTTACCTCTAAAACACATTCAGAATGAACATCCGCCAGCCCCACGTACTCCTTGTTGGTTTCTTTAAATCGACGAGAATGACGCCACATTCCTGTCACGTGGGTTAGTGGCTTGAACAATTCATTGTCTAACCCATTTTCCAAATGGGGTTCTCTGTATGGAGAACTCCTATGTCAGTAATGCCACAGTCCCATTGAGAGCGACTACACTATGATTCACCAAGATTAATCACGATTAAGCACGATTAATCCAGACTCATTAATCAGGATGAATCTGGAGATTTTTGGGCAATCTGGATCCGACGGTCCGTGATCTTGTCCGTCAACAGCCAAACATAACGGAAGAGCCCCGTTCCCCCCTGACAACTCCCCGTTAACTCCCGACCTCGCCCCGACACCCCCCAACTGCTCCTATCTAGCCCTGGAAGAGGCCCCGATTAACCCCGACCACTCCCGACCGTGACCCGACAAGAGCTACGTTGCAACCCGGAACAACCCTGATACACCCTGATTTTGGCCTCAGAGCCGACTCGCCCCGTCTGACCCAGACTGTTTTGAACAGTCCAAAACAGTCGGGGCTAACTCCCAACTGATCCCAACCCATCAGGATTCATCCCGATGCATTCCGACCCATCAGGACCTCGCCCCGACTCACACCCCGTCCAAACCCGACTATAGTCGTAGTGCTGTCGCCTCGCTGTCGGCCTCTCAATGGGACTGTAGCATAAGGCTAATAAGCCATAACCTGTAATGTGTTTTGAGGTAAGTATAGTATATAAGACTAGTTTTATTCACATAAAACGGCCAATTCAATGCTAGATTTATTTCGAGTTATTTGAAAGTACTGCAATGTTTTTGTTAATTACAGGGCACACATTCGTACAAGCTGCAAGGCGTCGTGTTGCACACAGGGACGGTGGTACATGGTGGCCATTACTATGCCATGGTGAACAAGTACGGAAAATGGCATCGTGTCAGTGACACAGAGGTAACCGAATAATACAATGAGAATAGGTTACAATTTGTCTCTAATCATTGCAATGTTTGTATGCCAATCATGCTGAATTTTGTTTTCCCTACAGAGCAGCTATGGCTGTGAGTTATGTGCAATTTTCATCATTATGTACAAGTTTTCATGGAGATGGTGACATATGCGTCTGCACACATTTCTTTATTTGAAGATACTGATGAGAATCATCTTGATTTAGACAGTACTTATATTCTTGCACATCTAGAGCTGTCCATTCTGCACTTGTATTCTTGCACATCTAGAGCTGTCCTTTCTGCACACATCTAGAGCTGTCCATTCTGCACTTGTATTCTTGCACATCTAGAGCTGTCCATTCCGCACTTGACCATCTTGCTGTCCTTTTTTTTCCTGAATATTTTTTTCTTGGTACCCTTTGAAAAACTGTCCATACAAACTTGCTAATAATGTTTGTGCTTGTGGAATCGCTTGACTGTATTTTCAGCTTTACTTTTATTTCAATAAGTTTTTTTATTACATATTGGGTTGTGGGTAAAATTATCACATCAAAGCACACATACCGGTAGTTCAGTCAACCTAGATATAGTTAACATTGATCCATACACATTGGCATTCATTTTTTTTTCAAACAAATGATATTCAGTTTTTGGACTTTTGAAAAGTTACATATAAATGACATTGAATGAATAGGATGTTTTAAATTAGATACTCTATCTCACTGTATTTACATTTCTTTTAATATTTGTCCAGGTCAAAAGAATATCCGTGAAGGATGTCTTAACCAACAAAGATGCCTACATGTCGTTTTACACACAAGAGTTTGGTAAGTTCGACTTGGATACAATATAGATTCGTATTATGTTGAAGCACATAATAAATGTCGTTTTGAACCAAGCTCTGAAGTACTGATGCCCAAGGTGTTAAAGAAGGTTTACAGCAAATGTCAAATCGTCGCAATAAAAGATGATCAATGTGCTTTTGTTTCGGAACATTTAATGGCATTCTGTTATCTGCTTGAATCTGTTATGACAGACAAACCACAAACAGATTCGGACAGTGAATCTGAGGGAACCACCCAAGTCAGAGACAAACGTACATATAACACAAGACAATGTCCTCCAAAGGTACATGGAAATTCCATATTTTTCTCAATAACATTGAAGTTACAATTGTGTTTCAGAACTCAGCTTCTGAATGATATGCAATGCACTAAAATTTTGTGCTGATTCATTATCCACAGAAACGATTCTCTTCTAATTGGGAGTGTGGTTCTTCCTTACCCAAGAAACGTAGCTGCCAAAGGTGAAGCACAGAATTCAATTTCTTTTTCAATTAGTGGACAACATTCACATTTTGCAAGTTCAATGGAATTCACATGCAATATTTCTCTATTGTTTGAACAACAATCTACAAATTACATGGGTATAATGTAATGTATGGTGGATCTATCACAAAAATCTAGCCCAAGTGTGGAAAGATTTGAGACATTAAGGTGTCCACATTGTCAGCAGAAGACCTGCGACTTCACAAAAGAAGCTTGTTTCCTGCAGGTGATTATAAACTATAGTCTAATTTCTATCACACCAACTTTTAGAAATCCCTTCTCAAGTTGTCAGTCAGTTCAAGGGTGATTCTTACTTGTGTTCAGATTTATTAAGTAAAAGCCTTCACCTAATGTTTTACTCAATATTTTTCTTAAATATTCATAATTACTTTTCTTCACATAAATATAGGAGCTTACATCACACCAGAGACAACCCAGGACGCATGGTAAGTACATGTATGTTAAATATTCCCAGAAACTCTTGACCACAGAAAATTATCACAACTATGTGCCTAATGTAGAGCTACATGTCTTTTGGAATTTAGTTCCAGATACTCCGGAAGATGAGGAAGATCTGTTGCCAGAAATTCAGGGGCAAGCTGCTGATGTCTGCAAAATACTCCGGGAGCTCAGCCCTTCTACCCTGAGATCAAAAGTAGTGCATATACACCAAATGGATCAAATCAGAGTTCCATTATGGCTTTATAAGAATTCATGGTTTCATTTCATGCTGGTTGAAAAGAAATGCCTTGAAGGCATATATAGGTATGGAACGCCGGTACGACATGCGAGAAGTGACAAGTGAGAAGCGACATGTGACCTGCAAACTATGAACTATGACTTATTCCATATTAAACCATGGTTTAATACGAGAAAATGTGTAGGATATTCAAGTTGCATTTTGTTTCACGCAAGTCCCAGTTTGTAAAGTTATCTGGCATGTCGCAGTTTATAGGTCGCATGTCGCAGTTCTGAAGACTAACTCGCAGGTCACATATTCATGTAGGCGATATTTCTCGCTTCTAGCATGTCACATGTCGCTTCTCACATGTCACTTCTCGCATGTCGCACCGGCTTTCCATATATAGGTGTTACCATCTATCTGGTAGTTATGGCTGTATAGTCTAAATACTTTGCAAGTGACATCATAACGTATTTCTTTATTTATGATGTCATACCAGACGGCAAAATCCATGGTGAAATCACAATAAAAAAAAAAACACTGGACAATGTACATGATTTTGCTGTCCAGTGTGACATCACAGCAAAGCATCTATAGAATATATAAAATCGTATTTATTACAGTTACGTGTACTCTTATTTATTATCCAGATTCAAGACATATTCACCAAAGATATACACAGGATGTACATGTTTCGATGTCAAAGGTGAGTTGAAACAAACTCCAATTACCCATAAAAATGATATCAACTTCATGATCATTTTTCACTACTCTATTTTAAAAATCTAAAATACACAAATATTGATCAGATCCACAAATGAGGCACCAGTAGAATACAAACGCCACTTAACGGCCATCACAGGACGCAGGAGCCTCAAGTCGATGCCTTTACCACACATGTTTGACACCATTCTCGCACATGTGCCAAAGGTGTGATGTTATTGTGAATACTGTAATTACAAAGCATGTAAATGTATCAAGCTAAGGTCTATCGAAAGTGAATTACCTTCTTTGTGGAATATATGTTTGTATCTTTCATGATTATCATTACACTGCAGGTGTGTGCAGTTCTAATTGATGAGGTCCAGAAAAACGTCTACAGAACGAAAGCCGGAATATGTACAGTTCAGCAAACTACTTTGCTCCCAGGACCTCTGCGACAACGCATAATGAATGTGTATGTTCATTTGTCATTTCATTATTAGTGTCAGAAATACATAATGTATTTCTGGTAGTGTGCAATAAAACCACCAACTGGCAGCATTCCAAAATTTCATCCTACAAGAAAAAGGGATTATTTTCAGTTGTATTACCAAACCATCTTGGAGTTAATATTGTAAGTATTACAAACTCGTATACATGTGCTATGAGTATGCTCTTTGAGTATGAAATTGCGCTATATAAAAACCGGTTATAATAATGATAATAATAATGTGAGTAATAACTATTTGAATGCAAATAATAACAAATCTATTTATTATTGTATCTCCAAACTAGGCCGACTTCTAGCCTACACTTGAATTTTTCTGGTATACTGTTAAAATTGATTTGATATGGCAGGGGTTTCCCTATAATATTCAAATCACCCACAACACACGGCTGAATATCATGATTATTGATAGTATATCATTTGGATTAGTAGATTATGGAAATAATTGTATTTTTCTACTCTTACAGCTCTGATTATGTCAAGAAGGTGGTGGAGCCGTATGTGCTGTACCAATTGCTGCGGCAGTTGAACATCGAGGACAAAGTTTTGAAGTCTCTGTTGTAAAAAGATAGTTTGATCTACACATGTTTTTGCATGGTTGTTGCAAATGAAGATAAACGTTAGCATTCTTATACTCTGAATTTTTCAACTCTTGTAAATTGTCCGTAAGTCGTGAGTCACTGGCATGGGTGAAATGTACTTCTAAATTCGACCTGCTGTGGGATGAACCGCAAAACAATTTTCAAGAGACAATGCTCAAAATATCTCTGTCATGGGCCATGGCTTGTAATAAAACCAACAAAACAACCCAGGCCAAAGTATGGTGTAATTGTTTGGTACCATTATGTTAGTTCAATGCTGACGTATCCTACAGAACAGGGCACGACCTCTGGCGTGACATGAGGTATCCTGTATGGCAGCTCTGCCTCAGATTGTTCGTAAGTCGTGAGTCACTGGCATGGGTGAAATATACCTGTAAACTTGACCTGCTGTGGGATAGACTGCAATAAAATTGTCAAGAGACAATGCCCATAACATATTTATTCCGTGCCATGTTAAAAAAACCCAAAATAACCCAACTTTAAAGTATGCTGACGTATCCTACAGAACAGGGCACGACCTCTGGCGTGACATGAGGTATCCTGTATGGCAGCTCTGCCTCAAATTGTTCGTAAGTCGTGAGTCACTGGCATGGGTGAAATATACCTGTAAACTTGACCTGCTGTGGGATAGACTGCAATAAAATTTTCATGGTAAATTGTTGAAGTAAATTCCAAGTCCAGTAATTGTGACAGGACGACTTTCAAATGATGATTTGAGCGGCGTCCTTGAATTTGAGCAAGAGCAATTTTAGCAGAAATACACGCAATCTTGGACTATGTTCGTCTTATTGTACATTTGTCCAGTAACCTTATTAGTTCTCATTCGCTGAAATTTTCGTGATGCGAAGCAGTATTATATCATAACTTGAAATAATTACCCTGTGAGACGAATGGCAATATTCTACCGAATTTCAGTCTTCTGTCGCAAAAATTGGAAATGTTTGCAATCTAATCCTATGTGATTACCAATCATTCCCATACCTAAATTTAGTTCCTGGGTCGAAATACAATTTTGTGCATCTGCTTGCTTTTTAGGTTACCGGACCCGTGGTCCGATAACCTATTGGGGTCCGTTGTCCTTCCGTCCGGCGTGAACAATTTTATCTTATGTTTACGGACAGATTTTTCTGGAATTTTGCACAAAAATACCTAAAAATATTTCAAGAAGGAGGTACACTAATATATATGTCCCGATGTTGGACGGTACTCGCCTGGGTTGTGTTCCTGGTGGATGTTAACACTGATGTGCCATTTTATGCTGAAATTTAATGTTGGGGTGGATTTGCCAATTTTTGCAAAAGAAGTCTGAAATTCCGTAACAAGTTCCAAGTTGACTCACATTGCAGTATGCCGAGTGATAAAAAAATGTAGGCCAAGTTGAAACACAATATGGTATCGCCCAAAAATTGCGAAATATGGTTTAAACGAGTTGAAAAAATCTGAGTATATTTTCAATACTGCATTACGCTTGAAGCACATGTAAATTTCATTGAAAAATCGTTTTGACCCAACGAACCTTCATTTCACGGGTGACTGCTCTACCAGTTTCGCTATCCAGGGTCACCAATTTCCCACTGAAATTTTGTCATTGATAAAGTATCGCAAATTCTATGTTCAGACAATTTTTGGCCTGTCAGCCTGGGGACAATTGCGAAACCCAAGTATAGGCATCACATGACTTCCTTATGGGATATGTGGTCACGTTAATTGTTAATCAAGGGATTTCGGCAGAAATACCTTTATGGTTTTAGCAGAATTTTTTTTCTTCCGCCATTTTTCATTTCCGCACGATAACTCGAAAATGCCTGGAGGGATTGACCTGGAAGTTTCATCACTGGTCAGGCATATTGTGCAGATGTGCTGTATACTTTATGATCCAGATTCAAGGTCCGTGAGGATGAAATTCATGTCAATATTTGGACTTTGTTTCCACACGATAACTCAAAAAGTATGAAGGCAATGGCTGCAGAACTTTGCACGGTGGTTCATATAGGACCTCTGTTGATTTTGACCAAGGACCTTTGACCTGAAGGTCAAGAATTTTCGCCAACTCATCCTTGAGGCTTCCTGCATATCTCGGAAACGCTGCGTCATAGAGCGAAACAGACATTTTCGGACCCATCACCATAGACAAACGTGTAAGGGGTATTATGGATGAACTTTTACCTCGACCTGAAATTTTTTTGCCAAGTTGACATGTTTCGTTTTTTTAGCGACCTCGGGGAAATGGTGCATTGAAGAGCGAAACGGACGTTATTTTCAGACTTGTCACCCTAGACAAACATGTCTAAGGTGTATTATGGATGAACTTTGACCTTGGCCTAATTTCAGTCGAAATGCTCCAAGGCATCTTTAGGCATTGACATCTAGTTCTTTAACATGTCTCAGTAGTATGTCTATAGTCGCTACACATGTTTGATGTACAAAAATTTCAGTGGGAAATTGGGTGCATGGAGAGCTAAACTGGTAAAGCAGTCATCTACCAAGCGAAAGTCCGTTGTTCGAGTCCCGGTCGGGTCAAAATTATTTTTCACTGAAAATTGCTCCATGGACTATCACTTGGTCTATGCGGCCAACTTGTATGTGGCCAACATGCCTTCTGTCACTGATTACAATACATGTATGACTATTTGTATGAAGTTGCCATCAAGCTATCCATACACTGGAAAAATGTATATCAAAGCCCTTGTTATTTCAGCTTCATATTCGTAACTTGTACATAAAATTCAGCCACATGTGTAGCATGTAGAGAACTTTCGCGTACTCGTCATGCGAGCCGCCAGGAGGGCGCAATTAATAAGTTAAGGTTCAAGACATAAGTTCTGTCTGGGCGACATACTAGTAAGTTCGGTCAGTGTAAGTTTTTATTTCTGAGTTTAAGATTGTATATAGATCTTGCAGTAGCAACAGTCAATATTTTTTTCATTATTAGCTGTTTTTTGGTTATAGTAATTTGTGATACAACTACTGAGATTTGAAAACATTATGTTGTTTGCAAATACCCTGTGCATTGTATGATCCGATAAGCCTATGTAGCTCTGAAACATGTTACATAATATGATGTGAGCATTGACATCACATCAGAATACAACTACCAACCTCTGAATATCATATTGTGGACAAATCTTTCCAAAATACAATGTTTTGCTATTGGTTAGTAACCTATGGAATTACTACAATTGTGAGTCGTACATAAATGATTTGTAAATCATTATGTGAGGATGTACAAACATGTACAGTGGATCCTGTGTTAAAGACCACCTGGTTTGAGAGACCACCCTGTGTTTTAAGACCATTCCACTTGGTCCCAAGTGGCCTTTTATCACGTAAACAGACCTGTAATGAGAGACCACCTGTCATTTAAGACCACCTTTTCGGGGTCCCTTGGGTGGTCTTAAAACACAGGATCCACTGTACACATTATTGCATGTATTGCATGCACTTTCCAACATAGGACATTCCACCCATGAAATTGTTCGTTGTTATAAAATACATGAAATCGTGTACAGCATGTCGAGTATTTTGTCACTTGATAGTGTGTTGATGAGCATATTTTTTGAAGAATTGCTGGATTAGACAAAGTTGCTGTCTTTCTAACTAAATCAAGTTACATGATTAGTGAAGTGATTAGCAAATGAAAAATATTTAATGTGTCAATTCGTATCGTTTCATCGAACATTATACATGTTTGTTCCTAGTGTGTGATGAGTTTTCTATGACAGAAGAAAGTATTCATATTTCGAACATCACGTACACATCAGAATAAAGTTTGTACAATAAGCCTTCATCAGATTTTCCTAAATGACGTTCATTAACACTTTTATCCAAGGATACACAATGAGATATTTTCTTGGTCAACTACACATAGAGCAGTAAATCTCATCTACCCAAAAGATTTCTAAAAAAAGGCAATGGTGGCCTTATCTGTCCAACTGCATGTTAAGGCATTGGTGGCCTTATCTGTCCAACTACATGTCAAGGCAATGGTGGCCTTATTTGTCCAACTGCATGTCAAGGCATTGGTGGCCTTATTTGTCCAACTACATGTCAAGGCAATGGTGGCCTTATCTGTCCAACTGCATGTTAAGGCATTGTTGGCCTTATCTGTCCAACTACATGTCAAGGCAATGGTGGCCTTATTTGTCCAACTGCATGTCAAGGCATTGGTGGCCTTATTTGTCCAACTACATGTCAGTGCATTGGTGGCCTTATCTGTCCAACTACATGACAAGGCATTGGTGGCCTTATCTGTCCAACTGCATGTCAATACATTGGTGGCCTTATCTGTCCAATTACATGTCAAGGCATTGGTGGCCTTATCTGTCCAACTACATGTCAGTGCATTGGTGGCCTTATCTGTCCAACTGCATGTCAAGGCAATGTTGGCCTTATCTGCCCAACTACATGTCAAGGCATTGGTGGCCTTATCTGTCCAATTACATGTCAAGGCATTGGTGGCCTTATCTGTTCAACTGCATGTCAGTGCATTGGTGGCCTTATCTGTCCAACTACATGTCACGGCATTGGTGGCCTTATCTGTCCAACTGCATGTCAGTGCATTGGTGGCCTTATCTGTCCAACTACATGTCGAGGCATTGGTGGCCTTATTTGTCAAACTGCATGTCAGTGCATTGGTGGCCTTATCTGTCCAACTGCATGTCAGTGCATTGGTGGCCTTATCTGTCCAACTACATGTCAAGGCATTGGTGGCCTTACCTGTCCAATTACATGTCAAGGCATTGGTGGCCTTATTTGTCCAACTACATGTCAAGGCATTGGTGGCCTTATCTGTCCAACTACATGTCGAGGCATTGGTGGCCTTATTTGTCCAACTACATGTCGGTGCATTCGTGGCCTTATCTGTCCAATTACATGTCAAGGCAATTCTGGCCTTATCTGTCCAACTACATGTCAGTGCATTGGTGGTCTTATCTGTCCAACTGCATGTCAATACATTGGTGGCCTTATCTGTCCAACTGCATGTCAAGGCAATGGTGCCTTATCTGTCCAACTGCATGTCGAGGCAATGGTGGCCTTATCTGTCCAACTGCATGTCAGTGCATTGGTGGCCTTATCTGTCCAACTACATGTCAATACATTGGTGGCCTTATCTGTCCAACTACATGTCAATACATTGGTGGCCTTCTCTGTCCAACTACATCTCAATACATTGGTGGCCTTATCTGTCCAATTACATGTCAAGGCAACGATGGCCTTATCTGTCCAACTGCATTTCAAGGCATTGGTGGCCTTATTTGTCCAACTACATGTCAGTGCATTGGTGGCCTTATCTGTCCAACTACATGTCGAGGCATTGGTGGCCTTATCTGTCCAACTGCATGTCAGTGCATTGGTGGCCTTATCTGTCCAACTACATCTCAATACATTGGTGACCTTATCTGTCCAACTACATGTCAATACATTGGTGGCCTTCTCTGTCCAATTACATGTCAAGGCATTGGTGGCCTTATTTGTCCAACTACATGTCAAGGCATTGGTGGCCTTATCTGTCCAACTACATGTCGAGGCATTGGTGGCCTTATTTGTCCAACTACATGTCGGTGCATTCGTGGCCTTATCTGTTTAATTACATGTCAAGGCAATTCTGGCCTTATCTGTCCAACTACATGTCAGTGCATTGGTGGTCTTATCTGTCCAACTGCATGTCAATACATTGGTGGCCTTATCTGTCCAACTGCATGTCAAGGCAATGGTGCCTTATCTGTCCAACTGCATGTCGAGGCAATGGTGGCCTTATCTGTCCAACTGCATGTCAGTGCATTGGTGGCCTTATCTGTCCAACTACATGTCAATACATTGGTGGCCTTATCTGTCCAACTACATGTCAATACATTGGTGGCCTTCTCTGTCCAACTACATCTCAATACATTGGTGGCCTTATCTGTCCAATTACATGTCAAGGCAACGATGGCCTTATCTGTCCAACTGCATTTCAAGGCATTGGTGGCCTTATTTGTCCAACTACATGTCAGTGCATTGGTGGCCTTATCTGTCCAACTACATGTCGAGGCATTGGTGGCCTTATCTGTCCAACTGCATGTCAGTGCATTGGTGGCCTTATCTGTCCAACTACATCTCAATACATTGGTGACCTTATCTGTCCAACTACATGTCAATACATTGGTGGCCTTCTCTGTCCAACTACATGTCAATACATTGGTGGCCTTATCTGTCCAATTACATGTCAGGCAACGATGGCCTTATCTGTCCAACTGCATTTCAAGGCATTGGTGGCCTTATTTGTCCAACTACATGTCAGTGCATTTTTGGCCTTATCTGTCCAACTGCATGTCAGTGCATTGGTGGCCTTATCTGTCCAACTACATGTCAGTGCATTGGTGGCCTTATCTGTCCAACTACATGTCAAGGCAATGGTGGCCTTATCTGTCCAACCACATGTCAGTGCATTGGTGGCCTTATCTGTCCAACTACATGTCAAGGCATTGGTGGCCTTATCTGTCCAACTGCATGTCAGTGCATTGGTGGCCTTATCTGTCCAACTACATGTCGAGGCATTGGTGGCCTTATTTGTCAAACTGCATGTCAGTGCATTGGTGGCCTTATCTGTCCAACTGCATGTCAGTGCATTGGTGGCCTTATCTGTCCAACTACATGTCAAGGCATTGGTGGCCTTACCTGTCCAATTACATGTCAAGGCATTGGTGGCCTTATTTGTCCAACTACATGTCAAGGCATTGGTGGCCTTATCTGTCCAACTACATGTCGAGGCATTGGTGGCCTTATTTGTCCAACTACATGTCGGTGCATTCGTGGCCTTATCTGTCCAATTACATGTCAAGGCAATTCTGGCCTTATCTGTCCAACTACATGTCAGTGCATTGGTGGTCTTATCTGTCCAACTGCATGTCAATACATTGGTGGCCTTATCTGTCCAACTGCATGTCAAGGCAATCTTGCCTTATCTGTCCAACTGCATGTCGAGGCAATGGTGGCCTTATCTGTCCAACTGCATGTCAGTGCATTGGTGGCCTTATCTGTCCAACTACATGTCAATACATTGGTGGCCTTATCTGTCCAACTACATGTCAGTGCATTGGTGGTCTTATCTGTCCAACTGCATGTCAATACATTGGTGGCCTTATCTGTCCAATTACATGTCAAGGCAACGATGGCCTTATCTGTCCAACTGCATTTCAAGGCATTGGTGGCCTTATTTGTCCAACTACATGTCAGTGCATTGGTGGCCTTATCTGTCCAACTACATGTCGAGGCATTGGTGGCCTTATCTGTCCAACTGCATGTCAGTGCATTGGTGGCCTTATCTGTCCAACTACATGTCAATACATTGGTGGCCTTATCTGTCCAACTACATGTCAATACATTGGTGGCCTTCTCTGTCCAACTACATGTCAATACATTGGTGGCCTTATCTGTCCAATTACATGTCAAGGCAACGATGGCCTTATCTGTCCAACTGCATTTCAAGGCATTGGTGGCCTTATTTGTCCAACTACATGTCAGTGCATTTTTGGCCTTATCTGTCCAACTGCATGTCAGTGCATTGGTGGCCTTATCTGTCCAACTACATGTCAGTGCATTGGTGGTCTTATCTGTCCAACTGCATGTCAATACATTGGTGGCCTTATCTGTCCAACTGCATGTCAAGGCAATGGTGGCCTTATCTGTCCAACTGCATGTCGAGGCAATGGTGGCCTTATCTGTCCAACTACATGTCAAGGCAATGGTGGCCTTATCTGTCCAACTACATGTCGAGGCATTGGTGGCCTTATCTGTCCAACTGCATGTCAATACATTGGTGGCCTTATCTGTCCAATTACATGTCAAGGCATTGGTGGCCTTATCTGTCCAATTACATGTCGAGGCATTGGTGGCCTTATCTGTCCAATTACATGTCAAGGCATTGGTGGCCTTATCTGTCCAACTGCATGTCAATACATTGGTGGCCTCATCTGTCCAACTACATGTCGAGGCATTGGTGGCCTTATTTGTCCAACTACATGTCAAGGCATTGGTGGCCTTATCTGTCCAACTACATGTCGAGGCATTGGTGGCCTTATTTGTCCAACTACATGTCAGTGCATTTTTGGCCTTATCTGTCCAACTGCATGTCAGTGCATTGGTGGCCTTATCTGTCCAACTACATGTCAGTGCATTGGTGGTCTTATCTGTCCAACTGCATGTCAGTGCATTGGTGGCCTTATCTGTCCAACTACATGTCAAGGCATTGGTGGCCTTACCTGTCCAATTACATGTCAAGGCATTGGTGGCCTTATTTGTCCAACTACATGTCAAGGCATTGGTGGCCTTATCTGTCCAACTACATGTCGAGGCATTGGTGGCCTTATTTGTCCAACTACATGTCGGTGCATTCGTGGCCTTATCTGTCCAATTACATGTCAAGGCAATTCTGGCCTTATCTGTCCAACTACATGTCAGTGCATTGGTGGTCTTATCTGTCCAACTGCATGTCAATACATTGGTGGCCTTATCTGTCCAACTGCATGTCAAGGCAATCTTGCCTTATCTGTCCAACTGCATGTCGAGGCAATGGTGGCCTTATCTGTCCAACTGCATGTCAGTGCATTGGTGGCCTTATCTGTCCAACTACATGTCAATACATTGGTGGCCTTATCTGTCCAACTACATGTCAGTGCATTGGTGGTCTTATCTGTCCAACTGCATGTCAATACATTGGTGGCCTTATCTGTCCAATTACATGTCAAGGCAACGATGGCCTTATCTGTCCAACTGCATTTCAAGGCATTGGTGGCCTTATTTGTCCAACTACATGTCAGTGCATTGGTGGCCTTATCTGTCCAACTACATGTCGAGGCATTGGTGGCCTTATCTGTCCAACTGCATGTCAGTGCATTGGTGGCCTTATCTGTCCAACTACATGTCAATACATTGGTGGCCTTATCTGTCCAACTACATGTCAATACATTGGTGGCCTTATCTGTCCAATTACATGTCAAGGCAACGATGGCCTTATCTGTCCAACTGCATTTCAAGGCATTGGTGGCCTTATTTGTCCAACTACATGTCAGTGCATTTTTGGCCTTATCTGTCCAACTGCATGTCAGTGCATTGGTGGCCTTATCTGTCCAACTACATGTCAGTGCATTGGTGGTCTTATCTGTCCAACTGCATGTCAATACATTGGTGGCCTTATCTGTCCAACTGCATGTCAAGGCAATGGTGGCCTTATCTGCCCAACTGCATGTCGAGGCATTGGTGGCCTTATCTGCCCAACTACATGTCGGTGCATTGGTGGCCTTATCTGTCCAACTACATGTCAAGGCATTGGTGTCCTTATCTGTCTAACTGCATGTCAATACATTGGTGGCCTTATCTGTCCAACTGCATGTCAAGGCAATGGTGGCCTTATCTGTCCAACTGCATGTCGACTGTCGAGGCAATGGTGGCCTTATCTGTCCAACTGCATGTCAATACATTGGTGGCCTTATCTGTCCAACTGCATGTCAATACAATGGTGGCCTTATCTGTCCAACTGCATGTCAATACAATGGTGGCCTTATCTGTCCAACTGCATGTCAGTGCATTGGTGGCCTTATCTGTCCAACTACATGTCAAGGCAATGGTGGCCTTATCTGTCCAACTACATGTCAAGGCAATGGTGGCCTTATCTGTCCAACTACATGTCAAGGCAATGGTGGCCTTATCTGTCCAACTGCATGTCAAAGCAATGGTGGCCTTATCTGTCCAACTACATGTCAATACATTGGTGGCCTTATCTGTCCAACTACATGTCAGTGCATTGGTGGCCTTATCTGTCCAACTACATGTCAAGGCAATGGTGGCCTTATCTGTCCAACCACATGTCAATACATTGGTGGCCTTATCTGTCCAACTGCATGTCAATACATTGGTGGCCTTATCTGTCCAACTGCATGTCAAGGCAATCTTGCCTTATCTGTCCAACTGCATGTCGAGGCAATGGTGGCCTTATCTGTCCAACTGCATGTCAGTGCATTGGTGGCCTTATCTGTCCAACTACATGTCAATACATTGGTGGCCTTATCTGTCCAACTACATGTCAGTGCATTGGTGGTCTTATCTGTCCAACTGCATGTCAATACATTGGTGGCCTTATCTGTCCAATTACATGTCAAGGCAACGATGGCCTTATCTGTCCAACTGCATTTCAAGGCATTGGTGGCCTTATTTGTCCAACTACATGTCAGTGCATTGGTGGCCTTATCTGTCCAACTACATGTCGAGGCATTGGTGGCCTTATCTGTCCAACTGCATGTCAGTGCATTGGTGGCCTTATCTGTCCAACTACATGTCAATACATTGGTGGCCTTATCTGTCCAACTACATGTCAATACATTGGTGGCCTTCTCTGTCCAACTACATGTCAATACATTGGTGGCCTTATCTGTCCAATTACATGTCAAGGCAACGATGGCCTTATCTGTCCAACTGCATTTCAAGGCATTGGTGGCCTTATTTGTCCAACTACATGTCAGTGCATTTTTGGCCTTATCTGTCCAACTGCATGTCAGTGCATTGGTGGCCTTATCTGTCCAACTACATGTCAGTGCATTGGTGGTCTTATCTGTCCAACTGCATGTCAATACATTGGTGGCCTTATCTGTCCAACTGCATGTCAAGGCAATGGTGGCCTTATCTGCCCAACTGCATGTCGAGGCATTGGTGGCCTTATCTGCCCAACTACATGTCGGTGCATTGGTGGCCTTATCTGTCCAACTACATGTCAAGGCATTGGTGTCCTTATCTGTCTAACTGCATGTCAATACATTGGTGGCCTTATCTGTCCAACTGCATGTCAAGGCAATGGTGGCCTTATCTGTCCAACTGCATGTCGACTGTCGAGGCAATGGTGGCCTTATCTGTCCAACTGCATGTCAATACATTGGTGGCCTTATCTGTCCAACTGCATGTCAATACAATGGTGGCCTTATCTGTCCAACTGCATGTCAATACAATGGTGGCCTTATCTGTCCAACTGCATGTCAGTGCATTGGTGGCCTTATCTGTCCAACTACATGTCAAGGCAATGGTGGCCTTATCTGTCCAACTACATGTCAAGGCAATGGTGGCCTTATCTGTCCAACTACATGTCAAGGCAATGGTGGCCTTATCTGTCCAACTGCATGTCAAAGCAATGGTGGCCTTATCTGTCCAACTACATGTCAATACATTGGTGGCCTTATCTGTCCAACTACATGTCAGTGCATTGGTGGCCTTATCTGTCCAACTACATGTCAAGGCAATGGTGGCCTTATCTGTCCAACCACATGTCAATACATTGGTGGCCTTATCTGTCCAACTGCATGTCAATACAATGGTGGCCTTATCTGTCCAACTGCATGTCAATACAATGGTGGCCTTATCTGTCCAACTGCATGTCAGTGCATTGGTGGCCTTATCTGTCCAACTACATGTCAAGGCAATGGTGGCCTTATCTGTCCAACTAAATGTCAAGGCAATGGTGGCCTTATCTGTCCAACTACATGTCAAGGCAATGGTGGCCTTATCTGTCCAACTGCATGTCAAAGCAATGGTGGCCTTATCTGTCCAACTACATGTCAATACATTGGTGGCCTTATCTGTCCAACTACATGTCAGTGCATTGGTGGCCTTATCTGTCCAACTACATGTCAAGGCAATGGTGGCCTTATCTGTCCAACCACATGTCAGTGCATTGGTGGCCTTATCTCTCCAACTACATGTCAAGGCATTGGTGGCCTTATCTGTCCAACTGCATGTCAGTGCATTGGTGGCCTTATCTGTCCAACTACATGTCAGTGCATTGGTGGCCTTATCTGTCCAACTGCATGTCAATGCAATGGTGGCCTTATCTGTCCAACTGCATGTCAAGGCAATGGTGGCCTTATCTGTCCAACTGCATGTCAGTGCATTGGTGGCCTTATCTGTCCAACTACATGTCGAGGCATTGGTGGCCTTATTTGTCCAACTACATGTCGGTGCATTCGTGGCCTTATCTGTCCAATTACATGTCAAGGCAATTCTGGCCTTATCTGTCCAACTACATGTCAGTGCATTGGTGGTCTTATCTGTCCAACTGCATGTCAATACATTGGTGGCCTTATCTGTCCAACTGCATGTCAAGGCAATGGTGGCCTTATCTGTCCAACTGCATGTCAAGGCAATGGTGGCCTTATCTGTCCAACTGCATGTCAGTGCATTGGTGGCCTTATCTGTCCAACTACATGTCGAGGCATTGGTGGCCTTATTTGTCCAACTACATGTCGGTGCATTCGTGGCCTTATCTGTCCAATTACATGTCAAGGCAATTCTGGCCTTATCTGTCCAACTACATGTCAGTGCATTGGTGGTCTTATCTGTCCAACTGCATGTCAATACATTGGTGGCCTTATCTGTCCAACTGCATGTCAAGGCAATGGTGGCCTTATCTGTCCAACTACATATCAAGGCAATGGTGGCCTTATCTGTCCAACTGCATGTCAAAGCAATGGTGGCCTTATCTGTCCAACTACATGTCAATACATTGGTGGCCTTATCTGTCCAACTACATGTCAGTGCATTGGTGGCCTTATCTGTCCAACTACATGTCAAGGCAATGGTGGCCTTATCTGTCCAACCACATGTCAGTGCATTGGTGGCCTTATCTCTCCAACTACATGTCAAGGCATTGGTGGCCTTATCTGTCCAACTGCATGTCAGTGCATTGGTGGCCTTATCTGTCCAACTACATGTCAGTGCATTGGTGGCCTTATCTGTCCAACTACATGTCAAGGCAATGGTGGCCTTATCTGTCCAACTACATGTCAAGGCAACGATGGCCTTATCTGTCCAACTGCATGTCAATGCAATGGTGGCCTTATCTGTCCAACTGCATGTCAAGGCAATGGTGGCCTTATCTGTCCAACTACATGTCAAGGCAATGGTGGCCTTATCTGTCCAACTACATGTCAAGGCAATGGTGGCCTTATCTGTCCAACTGCATGTCAAGGCAATGGTGGCCTTATCTGCCCAACTACATGTCAAGGCATTGGTGGCCTTATCTGTCCAACTGCATGTCAAGGCATTGGTGGCCTTATCTGTCCAACTACATGGTGCCACATCAATGGCCTACGATATTCATATTCACATTTGTATAATTAATTAAACTACATATGAAGATAAAGATTTACATGTGCATGTAATAAATGATGTAACAACACAAATACATGTATCTGGATTCATTCCTATGGGCATGGGTGTCCTAGTAGGGCTGGTGTTCGGGGTTTGGGACGGCGTGAAGCTAAAATGGAATATTTTTCTTTATTAAACTATGGTAAAAGCTAAAATAAAAGCTGAAATGGAATACTGGCTTTTCCTTATTAAACTATGGTGTAACAAGTAAATGCTAGTCGCACTTACCCCATGGGACATACCCCTATCGATATTATTATTAATTTAATTATTATTATTATTAGATCTATTATTATTATTATTAGATCTATTATTATTATTATTAGATCTATTATTATTATTATTATTATTATTATTATTATTATGTTGTAACCTAATTACTTTGTTTGGGTTATTTAGCTTATTGCCAGGCCCATTTTATTGTTCATATTGTTCGATGCCTAAAATGTTCATCATTATGAATAATTCCCTGACTAATCCCTGACTATTCAGTGCGTATGTGCACATGAAAAGGCACATACCGAAAAGTGCGGTGCGCAAATTATCGGTACCCAACATGCCGCTAACAGGGCAAGAAATAATATTAACACGAGTTCGAGCTTGGTCGAGTTAATGGTTGTGGACAGATAAGGTCGGTGGACAGATAAGGCCTGCACAAACGCACATTGCCACACACGCTGTATCCTGTGCATCCAGCATACTGCATATCTAGCATTTAAACGAAGGTCATCGGGTAGGGGTAGGAATATTCTACGCCATAATATTTTCACAGATGTATATCAACCCACGAAATGCACAAAAATTGCGATACGACGAAAATTGCGGGATTTGCAATAACATTGTATTCAGTGTGGAAATACTACCAAAATTATAATAATTCTTATAGTATATGTTTGGAGCTCTGGACCAGAAAAATACGCACGGTGACATATCATTTTTTATCATCATAAGTTTCTCTCTACACAACTTATCATACGTTGAATTACATGTTTGTGTGAAATATCAGCGATTTTGGCAGAGGACAGCCCATTTTCTAATACGTTTCATGCGCAGTTTTTGACATCCTGACATAGCATGCAAATTTAATTGAATATATTTTTTACAAAAAAGTCTGAAATAATTTTCATTTGTGTTTGTAATCGTCTGAGTTTGTTATCATGAATGACCCGACATCTGTTGGAATTTATATCTTCATATCGGTAATTCGATACCGTGATTCTTGACGTGGGAATTTATGTGTGCTCCCATCACCGACGCTGCCGGTGGCTAATAAAGGTTATAATAATTGTTGTGTCATATTTTTAATAACCAAAACTTCGCTTAGATCTACATCGTATCTCGCATTGACTACTCCAGCTTTTTCACGATGCATCGATTGTGACTAAAGATGAACTACCATCAGTTTATTTTCTGTCTTATTTACTTTCTATTTATTTACAAGAATTCGTTTTCAATGCAATTCATGATACATTGTACAAATCGAATAGCATTGTATGTACATGTACATGGACTGTGCGTTATCATACTGTGAGCAAATAATAAGTGTTAATTCAACCTCACATCATAACCCAAACTACATGTGGCAATGTTTCGAATCCAGTCTCTCTTCGCACTTTACAGTTCGCTGATATCGTCGTCAATAGTGTCCAATATTGTTACAAGTAATTTGGCTGCATCTTTCAGGTTGGTCGGCATTAAGAGATTCTTCTCTTCAACAACGCTGGTGAAGAGTTCAGTGTACAGCGTGCAACGGATGTCATTGTCTGTCGTCAGGATTTGTGTCAAGTGATCAAACATCTCAACGTCCAAGGGTCTCAGATATGACTGTGCACCATACAGATGTGGCATGCTGAAGATTACATCTGGCTTCCCGGCAGGTGACAAGTTGTTTCGGGACCCACGAATGTGATGCGCATTCCAGCAAGATTTAATCAAATTCAACTCTTTTTGCAGCAATGACATATAACAGAAACGAATACACTCTATGTCTATCCGTTCCGTGATGTTTATGATCCCATATATTTCAAGTTCTTTGAAATGGTCGATCCATGATCGCATCCCCATCATCTGGAACTTTCTCCACCAAGACTCGATCCTCTGGTTGGACGTAGACTTACCATAGATGAACGCAGAGTTGTGGCGTCCACGAATATCGTCGTGTAGAGATCTGATAACGGTGTGCATTGTTTCAATGTTAACGTTCTCAGTTCCACGATCAGCCCGAATTATAAATGGGACACCCATCAAATCGAAAGCACACGACGCGTAGAATCGACAAACAACGTAAGGATCGTTGTTGGTGGATGATGCCTCCAACCACATAATTTTTCGCGAGTACCCGTCTATACATCCGTGCACGCATAATCCGAACCTCTTCAACTTGTCCCACCCGTCTATATGATACAAGTAACTAGGTCCCTTAGACATGTACTGCCTCCTTCGTAGACGCCTCCTCTTCCTCAACTCAACCCCAACTGGATCCAAAGACTTCAGGATCAACCGAACACTTTCACGATCCACGTGGACGCCATGGCCGAAACGAAGACGACCTTGCATCGATCGATATCCCATGGAGTTACCAGAACCTGGAAATGAAACAAGTAGAACACGCGGTAGTATAATGAGTACATCCTGTAGGCATCCTGCAATTGATTGTTTCCTTTCTGAGGTCTGAGACAGCTTTCTATTGTTTCTTGATAACACGAAAGAAGAAAGTATAATTAGTATCAATGTATAAACAACAACATGCAATAACACGACGTTCACATCTGGGCCCCAACGTTATGTCTGTTATGGATACTATTGTGTAGTGTATCCTACCTGATATCTCTTGCTGAACTTTATGTATTACGAAATTCCAATCCAAATCTGGACTTTTTCTCCTCAGCCCAAGACATCGCAAAACGCGATGTAATTGACGAACGCTTATGTGCAAGTCATGTTGTGTATACAGTAATAAAATAATCTCAGCATACGAATATCCACGGTTATAATAATGGCGTATCAGATCTTTGTGGTACAGAGAGTAATCCATGGTGTGCTTACATACACTCAACCATCACACCATGTGGCCTCTGCATGTTCAACAAGCACGAAACAAACATACATGTACATAGTCATGTAGCCTATACACGTACGGAATATCCTACACCTACGTACACGTAAATAATATTATTTACACGTTCGAAATGATTATATGCGCGTAAGAAATGTTATTTACGCATACAAAAAATAATTACATGCGTGTAAATAATATTATATGCGTGTAAAGAATGTTATTTATACGTACCAAATAATTATATGCGTGTAAAAAATATTATATGCGTGTAAGAAATGTTTTTTATGCATATCAAATAATTATATGCGTGTAAGAAATGTTATATGCGTGTAAAAAATATTATATGCGTGTAAAAAATGTTATTTACGCGTACTAAATAATTATATACGCGCCCGAAACATTATTTACGTTCTGATTTCTTACACGTACGAAATAGGTAAGTTAAGAAAAAATCCTGGCAGATCTAAGCCACCGTATTTGTCCCGTCAAAACATGCCATGTATCGTATTGTATTTCTTTAAGTTGATCAGTTTATTTATTTTACATTCTAAAAAGAACTGCTCTTCGGACTATGGACCCTATATGTTGCATGGATGCTCCAACCATAAACAACACGACGTCATGCCATCGGTACTATTATTTGAGTGTGGATAAATAAATCACCCTTTAAATTTATGTAATACATATATGAACTAGTTATTTTTTATTTAGATGTGCACCGTAAACAAAATTTTCATATCAATCAATGTGATTATGTCTTCACCAGGACACAGCAATCCAGGACCTCGAGAAGACGGTCAAAAACCGCCAAAAAGTGGAGCACAGACTTCTTATACTATTAGCTGTACCTGGGTTTGAACGTCGTTTGCAAATAGTGTTTGAAGAGAATGTTTGAATAAAATGTTCCCAAGTTGAATAAGTGTGGTTCATTCCCAGGTACAATACACACTAAACACATCTTGTAATCTCGCAAATGAATTTGAACCCATCTATCATATTTTCATTTAGTTTTCATCAAAACGCCCAGCCAACTTACTGTTTGATATTGGGACTACTATTTATTGTTTGTACCACAGATCTTCTAAAATTACCACTCTTAACAACTAACGCTAGTATTACTAGCCTGCCAAACTCTATGAAGCTCACAGTTCAATTTTTCAAAATCAAGATCTCCCATTAATCTGATGACGATAGCAACATATTTTTCACACCTCATCAGTGTGTTAAGGCGAAGCACACTGTCTTTTATTATCAATTCAATACGGACATGTTTGTGAGTAGGCCTTCTCAACTTCGATTTGGCTGTGAGACCCGTGGGTCAGCGATTCATTGCAGTGATTGCAAGCATGTGTTGCTATCGTGCCAGTTTGCTGTCCTGGTCGATGGCAACATAGAGATTAGTTTTCTGAAAGCAGAGTAAACATACACTGTCAATAAGGTTGTCTTGACCTTGTTTCAAAAACCTGTGTTAACGAACTTACATCACATTATATGCCGCACAAAGCCAGGAGACCAGAAATACATAAGAATACAAGGTCTTATGTATTTCTGATGATACCATTTAGCATCACGATAATATGAGCAAGACCGGTGTAAACGGTTGTAAAGCTTTTAAAATCGAGTATAAAAATCTGAGGTGGGGTAGTTTTGACCGAATAATGATCATACAACCTTGATTCACACATCCAGACTTGATCAATCTGCCTCCCCTGAAGCTGGAGAGAGAAGACGTTGTGGTACTGAGGAAGAACAACGACGAGGTGGATCCATGGATTGGAATCCTAACGAAAGTAACATCAACAAATGTCACATGCGATTGGGTGATGAGAAAACAAGGCGAAGAGTGGCACACCCACAAAGGGACTCTCTCCCCTGCCAGTTTGTACTCGCGAAAAATCGAAACAGGGATGGATAAGGCCACATGCCGCAAGGCTTGTTCGAAAAAATCTTAGCTTGCTGAGTACTCTGATTTTACGATGGTTCAGCTTTAGCCCTACGCTATCATTCTAACTAACTGAGCCATGTACGGCCCTAAAAGCTTGATGTATTCAGTTGCCATCCGTCCAGTGGTCTGATGACCTATTGTTGTGGCTTGGTGTCCGTCGCATGCAGTCCACATCTTAATCTGAAAGTTTACAATCAAACATTCCTGAAAATTTGGGAGAATACCGTCAAACAATTGGAAAGGTGTTTATTTTTAATTTTAATTTCTAAAGTAAAACAGAAATCTCCAACAATTTTCATTTTAATTCTCAAGAAAATATCCACCAATTTTGAGCAATATTGACAGACAGATGAACAACAAAAAGATGAGCAACGAAGACAGGCAGAGAAACAACAAGAAGATAAGAAACAAAGACAGTTTGAAGAAGAACCAAAAGACAAACAGCAAAGACAGCCAGAGGAAAAACAAAATGATGAGAAACAAAGACATTTAGAGGAACAAACAAAAGACGAGCAACAAAAACAGTCAGAAGAAAAACAAAAAGATGAGCAGCAAAGAGAATCAGAGGGAAACCAAATAGATGAGCAACGTAGACAGATAGACAACATGATAGAGGAACAGCGAAACGACGAGCAACAAAAACAGTCAGAAGAAAAACAGAAAGACGAGCGACGAACACACATTGAGGAACAAAAACAAGACATGGCATACACATCAGTTAGGTAAGTATATCAACACTTTGACGACATATACTAGTAGAATGTTTGAAAATATAAACAATACAAATCTTTCATTCCTGGAATAAATTCATAGGGTAGTAACGAAATGGGCTGAAACTGACTGATCATTTTGCTTTTATCAGAATTCGCTGCAGATCACCTGGCAGTCCGACGGTACACGAGGTGTGTAATATTTAATTTTCATTATTGGTCACAGTAAGGATTAGCTATACCAATATGTTAACAACGCACTCAAAATGTTTAAAAATCTTAATATGAACCATACAACTATTCCATCCCAGGAATAAATCCATAATCAAAGTAGTAATCGTATGAGCTGAAAGTGACTGAATTGCATTCAACAGAATTCGCTGCAGATCACCTGGCAGTCCCACGATAGACGACCTGACTACGTCATGGAGGTGTGTAATATTTAATGACCAAAACGAAAATCCAGTAATTTCACGAGATGCATACTTGGTAAAAGTATTATCCTGCTGCATTATATGTCCCATCAAAACATGCCATGTATCGTATTGTATTTCTTTAAGTTGATCAGTTTATTTATTTTACATTCTAAAAAGAACTGCTCTTCGGACTATGGACCCTATATGTTGCATGGATGCTCCAACCATAAACAACACGACGTCATGCCATCGGTACTATTATTTGAGTGTGGATAAATAAATCACCCTTTAAATTTATGCAATACATATATGAACTAGTTATTTTTCATTTAGATGTGCACCGTAAACAAAATTTTCATATCAATCAATGTGATTATGTCTTCACCAGGACACAGCAATCCAGGACCTCGAGAAGACGGTCAAAAACCGCCAAAAAGTGGAGCACAGACTTCTTATACTATTAGCTGTACCTGGGTTTGAACGTCGTTTGCAAATAGTGTTTGAAGAGAATGTTTGAATAAAATGTTCCCAAGTTGAATATGTGTGGTTCATTCCCAGGTAAACACTAAACACACTAAACACATCTTGTAGTCTCGCAAATGAATTTGAACCCATCTATCATATTTTCATTTAGTTTTCATCAAAACGCCCAGCCAACTTACTGTTTGATATTGGGACTACTATTTATTGTTTGTACCACAGATCTTCTAAAATTACCACTCTTAACAACTAACGCTAGTATTACTAGCCTGCCAAACTCTATGAAGCTCACAGTTCAATTTTTCAAAATCAAGATCTCCCATTAATCTGATGACGATAGCAACATATTTTTCACACTTCATCAGTGTGTTAAGGCGAAGCACACTGTCTTTTATTATCAGTTCAATACGGACATGTTTGTGAGTAGGCCTTCTCAACATACGGACATGTTTGTGAGTAGGATTCATTGCAGTGATTGCGAGCATGTGTTGCTATCGTGCCAGTTTGAGAGTAAAAAGCAGAGTAAACATACACTGTCAATAAGGTTGTCTTGACCTTGTTTCAAAAACCTGTGTTAACGAACTTACATCACATTATATGCCGCACAAAGCCAGGAGACCAGAAATACATAAGAATACAAGGTCTTATGTATTTCTGATGATACCATTTAGCATCACGATAATATGAGCAAGACCGGTGTAAACGGTTGTAAAGCTTTTAAAATCGAGTATAAAAATCTGAGGTGGGGTAGTTTTGACTGAGTAATGATCATACAATCTTGATTCACACATCCAGACTTGATCAATCTGCATCCCCTGAAGCTGGAGAGAGAAGACGTTGTGGTACTGAGGAAGAACAACGACGAGGTGGATCCATGGATTGGAATCCTAACGAAAATAACATCAACAAATGTCACATGCGATTGGGTGATGAGAAAACAAGGCGAAGAGTGGCACACCCACAAAGGGACTCTCTCCCCTGCAAGTTTGTACTCGCGAAAAATCGAAACAGGGATGGATCAGGCCACATGCCGCAAAGGCTTGATCGAAGGTTTTCGGTGATTGTATTTGTACGATACATTATAGATGAATGTAGACGATGCCAGCTGATTGAATCCAATCAACGCTTGTCTAGTATCCTTATTTGTCAACATGGTATTGAATGAGATCATTTTTGATATTCCATGAAAACTGGATTTCTTGCTTCAAAGACATTAAATTAATGTAACACTGTATCCTTGATTTCATCCAATATGATTTTCTGCAACCCGTTGAAAAGATATATGTTTATAAAATGAATAATTACTAATTGCCAATATATCATGTGTACATATAATGAATGTGACAGTTGGTTGTGAGAATATTTTCATGGGTTTCATTTGACACCCACAAAATGATCTCATTCGGTGCTTATGTTGTGTGTAAGTTGTATATCACACAACACCTTTGCAGCGAACACATTCACTGATTGAATTCAACCAGCTTGTATAATCTGTTTTACTTGGCCATTATATCATTAACATGTTCGGCCTTAACATAAAATGCCCATTGCATTCGCAGTGTATGATGAATTTTTATGTAGAATGGTGTAAGATTTATTCTGCCTGTAGACATGTAGTTCGGGTTTAATTTCGAATTGATGTTATGTGAATAACTTAAACATTGAGTTATGCATGATATGTAAAACTTTCGTAGTTTTCATGGATTATTTCACCAAATCTGTTGATGTTGAAGAATGCAACTTGAAGAATTTAACTTCGTGAACAATGTAGATAAATGTGGATATTGCAGTTTACCAGTTCCTGTTCAACATTTCTGATGTACTGGTCAAAATGGTATCATCCCTTAAACAGGAATAGACCTGAGTGGGTGTCACACCCATTAGTCTGTTTTCTTGTCAAATACATCAACTGACCCAAACATATATTTCCTAGCAACAACAGGTAACTGTTTCAAAATTGAAAAAGAACCATAAACTTGTATATATTTAATTATTCAGCAGACGGTCTGTGCTATACTTTAATAAACATGTAAGTAACTGCATACGAAATGGACTATATTATACAGGATTCGGCCATCCATTTTGCTGGAATACCTGACAAGGTGTTCCTGTTTGAATATTGCCTAGAAATTGACTGATCGGAGATTTGTCAGTACTAAAGGAAGCTGTTCCGAATGGATTAGATCTCCCAAAGGAGAAAATACAAGAGTTTCATATCTCGAACACTCAAAAGGTTAGAGCCAGGATAAGAGGAAAACACATCTCAGTCTCCGAGTAAATCACTCAGAATAAACATGTGCTTGTTGCAAAAATGCACTAGTATTTCAGTAACTTTGCCAGTCAGTCAAACGAATGTTTTGTCCAATTGTTCTTTCATTATTGAGATGTACGTACATTGTTAAGAATCAACACAGGGTGTAGAACGTTCTTCTTGTGATAGGATATGACTGGTAGTCATATTGTATAGTTTGATGTATATTGTCACATAATATTACATCATCTTCATGGTGTGATAATTTTGATTTTTCAATAATGACATTCTGTTCATGAGTCCATTGTAGTATATATGTTAGTATGTGGTATCACTGGTATGTTAGTGTAGAATTAGGAGATTTTTGTCTTGAAAGAAGGGCATATTTTCAGTGTGGAAATTTTGATTCTTAATAATTCACACGTTGAAGTAGACGAGCGAGAAGATCCGTCACACGTGGTTTGGACGAAAAAAATTTGAAGTGCTAAGAATAAAATATCTGCGATAGAGAAGAACGAACCAGTCGTGAAGGAGAAGCAGTCGTTTGAATGCAAAATGTGACAGTTCTACGTGCGCACCAGGCAGAGCCAAAAGGAAAAGAAAAATGAAAAAGTGAAAACCACCCCACCACCACCGCGCCGCCGGGGACCCAGAGATGGGCTGCTATGATTGCGATCGCCCGGGCACTCTCCCAAGACTGCCGTGCACCGAGACACCAGTGCCCCAAAAACGAGGTAATCAACAAGGACTACCCAATGTGTTTAACAAGCAGGGTATGTCCCAATGCAGCAGAAGTATCAATCATCCCAGCGGCACCAGGGATATGATGGGTATCCCAAGTGACCCGCCCAATTGTTGGGCAACGGGCCGTCCAACTGTAATAGACACTGTCATTGCAGAGGTGCCCCTGTCAGGACGCCCGCATGTAAATATCACAGTAAATTGACAAAATTTGTGAGTTCTTGTTGATACAGGCAGTGACTTACCTATAATTCCAAAACAATAAACAAAAGAACTTAGACTAACAGTGACGGATACACGCCGAGCATTGCTAACTGAAGGACGAACGACATTGAATCTTGAAGTAGGGGCTCAAAGGCCACCGTGCTCGTCGTGTCTACTTCGATAACTGCACTATACATGTAATTGTTTGTAGCATATAATTGATAATATCGAGTCATCTTTATTCAGTTCAAGATTGTATGATGTGATCTTATGTTATCAAGGCTAAATCCCTACAGTCCAGACTCAACAAGTAGGCATGATTCTACTAATTACCAGTAATCAAGATCATTAGTAATTGTCCTCATTTCACTTATAAAGGGCGGATCACATGGCAATATTTATTTTTCCCTAAACTGCAAAGTTCAGCCTCCATCGTTCTATAAGCCAAGCAAGCCATCTCATATTGAGATTATTGCAGTGAGGCTGAATATTTTTCAAGACGATAGATTTCCGTTCAGGCGATTGGACTGCCAGGAACTTTATAACTCGGTTTTGGTCCTGCCTCGGCTCGTAACCGAGTATACTCAGTTAATCGTGAGACTCATGCAGGACCGACACCAGTTACTGCACTTGCTTCGTTTTCCTCAAGATGCATTGACAAAACAAAGTTTGAACAATAACCAAAGAGCTTGTGTTCACAGATACAATGTTTATTTGGCATAATCCACATCATAATATTGAAATATCACATTGGATCTAGCTAGATAAAAATGTGCTCACAAATTTAACACTTCCTGAAAATAAGACTCAAATCTCGAGAAAATCAAAAGATTTCACACATCGTCCACTTATTTCCAATGGCCTAGGTTAGGCAGATATCGTTTCTTGGTTTCGTCATTTTTACGCTTGACTACTGCAGGAGTCCGCCATGTATAGGTTTATCCCAGCACTAGTGTACAATGACCAGTGGAGAGCGAGAACAAAATGAATACAGCCTAGAGTTGCCACAGTTTAAAATAATCTTCACCCGGTTAACCGAGGTACTCTAAGCAAACCATAACCATTGAAATAGTGGTTGTCATTGAAGATTTGTAAGGTAATCGAATCGATATGAAAGCATAGGAGAGTTGTGTGATTACACGCACTAATTCATTAAGTGACTTGGTGCATTACGCATCAGGAATAACCGCTATAATTAGGCACTAAATATTCGGGTGTAACGATGCGCCCATGCCTCATTCTTGTTCTTGTTGTTGTATGTTCCTCCTCTGTCGGGAGAGCCGTAGTGTCTCAGCCACTACGTGTGCTGATGTAGGTTAAGATCCAACCATAAAATCCTTCAAAATCCTTAAAAGCTGTTTGAGTTCATAGGTAAAATCAGCTGATGTGCCCGGGCACTGGCCTTTGCTTGGCTTACTGGGGGTGGTAGATTCTATAACGGTACTACGTTCGACATGGAAGCCGTGACAAAAGTTTCTGGAGGTAACTTCTAAGATAGCAAGGTTTTCGGGGGTTAGACGTTCATTGAGATGTGAGGGCTCTAAGATGACGGAGGATCTATGCTTTAGATCCATGCCAAATATTCGGCGACCCAAGGAACCGGGGGCAGACGTCTACTTCCGGTCTGCCTCGTTCCGGCCTCTCGAGTCTGACCAATGCCACCATTGGGTATGATTGGAGCCTACAGTTCCATTCATGACTGATTTCTGTCCCGAAGATGTGGGGTTTTTCAGTGAGATTTAACGGAGAATAATTTCTTGGATAACAAACCTCTCAATGTATGACACAGAATATAACGCAAAATTCAATAGATTCACAGTATTTCTACATTCAAGGTCTTGGTGATTTGCGAAAAACATTTCCAGCGTTTGTTTAATATTTAAATATTTTATCAGCAGTGGCGTCCCATCCTGAGCCAGGAATCCAGCCACCTGTGTTGTCCAAGCCTGAGCCGTCACCGGAACCTGGAAATTCTCAACCAGGTAAATGCAACCTGTACTATATTACTTTCAGAAATTTGTGTGCATTTGATTCATGGGATTTTTCCAATAATATTTTTTTTGAAATGGGGTGTTTACAAGTGATTTTATTTCTCTATCAACAGGAGTGTCTCAGCCCAAAACTTCAATATCAAAGCCAGCAATCTTCGAGACTGGTCAGGAATTGTCGCCTCTAGTTGAACATGTGCCCAGGATGGTAAAATTGCTTAATGACATACCATGTTCTCAATGTGGACATGTTGTAGCCTTTGTGGACTTCTAAGAACCCCTGTCTGACTTCCATGCTCATGTTGAGTGTGAACAACGTTGCCGTAGTTTCGTCGGCGACATTGCCTTCATGGAGCATGTCGAAGATGTGCACATATGAACTTCGGTATCCTCGGGCAAACCTACCCTCTGCTCTCTATCATCAGTCTCGGGCAAGCCTACCCTCAGCGCTCCAACATCAGTCTCGGGCGAGCCTACCCTCAGCGCACCATCATCAGTCTCCGGCAAGCCTACCCTCAGCGCTCCAACATCAGTCTCCGGCAAGCCTACCCTCAGCGCTCCAACATCAGTAGTCTCCGGCAGCCTACCCTCAGTGATCCATCATCAGTCTCCGGCAAGCCTACTCTCAGCGCTCCAACATCAGTCTCCGGCGAGCCTACCCTCTGCTCTCTATCATCAGTCTCGGGCAAGGCTACCCTCAGCGCTCCAACATCAGTCTCCGGCAAGCCTACCCTCAGCGCTCCATCATCAGTCTCGGGCTAACCCACCCTCAGCTCTCCATCATCAGTCTCGGGCAAACCTACCCTCAGCACGCCAACATCAGTCTCTGGCATGCCTACCCTCAGCGCTCCAACATCAGTTTCCGGCAATCCTACCCTCAGCGCTTCCACAGCAGTCACCTCGGGGAAGGTAGAAATAGGGCGCTCGGCAGCAGTGGGGTGGTTGCCTCGACAATTTCGTCGAGTTCTGCAGCTTGCAGATCAAGAGTTGATCTCAAGAGTGCTCCACCACAATGATGGCAAGGCGAGAGAAACTTTCGCACAGAACTGGCACCAACCTCCCAGCCCACCAAAAGGAACCGTTTCTGTCCCTGACCCGGAGAAATACTTAATGCGACGATTGTTCATCTGGTCAACGATGCGAATGTGGGGTATTCCTCTCAAATGTTCCACCTGCAAGGTGACGTGGAACTCCGGCATCTATCCGAAGATTCGCGAGGTGAAAGATGTCAACTCGACGTACTACTTGGTCGCAGCGGAGTACCCTCAGTGTAGCAAGTGTTAACAGCCAGTCTGTCCATGGCGTGTTGATGTCCTTGAGCAGTTGGACCCCGGACACCACAACCTGCTTTCCTGCTGTACTCACTGCTCAGATGGCTATGAACAAGAAGTTGGTGACCCTCATGAAGCCAAGGATCGCAGGAAAAAGCACCAGCTATCGTCGTCAAGTGATCCATGAGTCCACAGTGAGGAGTGAACAATATCCTAACATTCCGTACAGTTTTCTATAAAGCACTTTCCTAACATTCCCAACCGTTTCCTAACCAATGAATGGCCACTCCTAACGATTTCTTAACCAATCAATGGGCTCCCTGTGCAGACGAATTCATGACGTCACAAAGTCAATTTCGGTTCCATCATGGCGGTCAGATAATCCGGTGAATTCAACTTTCATAATCTGTGAAAATTCGCCAGAAAAGCGGATTCAATTTGACAAAAAGACAGTACGCAACAAAGTTAGACATCATAGACCTGCTGGTTAGTTGATATATTTCTAGTGTACATTCTTAAAATTAATTAAAATTGCCACTTGAAAATGACATCAAATTTTTCAATGATGGCTAATTCGAATGAATCAAAATCGGCCTCAGAAAATAGATTTATGACTCATTGTTGACATACAGATGGTTCATTTCCACATGATGTATAGACATGGAATACAGTGAGGCTCATTTGTAAAATCAAATGTATATATGTTGACCTATGTGTGTGAGTCACATTGACGGAAGCTGCGCGTCCCATGATAATACAAGCTCCACCAGTCACCTCGACGCAAGTTCCCCATCGCAAGCCACAACAGCTCAATACCCACCACGTCAATTTCGGAAGGTCATCCAACCTGCAGACCATGAATGGATCGCCAGGTGCCTCTACAACACTGATGGCAAACTGAAGGAGACGTTTTCACAGAACTGGTATCACCCGCCAAGCCCACCAAAACCGTCTCTCCCCCTGATCCGCAGGCATATTTCAGGAAGCTGATGTTCGTCTGGGCACCCATGCAGATGTGGGGAATTCCACTGAAATGTTCCAAGTGTGATGTGAAGATGAATCATTCGGGAATTTATCCCAAGGTGAGAGAGGTTGTGGATGTGGACTCGCGATATGACCTTGTTCGTGCTGAGTACCCACGTTGCAGCAAGTGCACGATGCCCCTTTGTCCATGGAGTATTGACTCAGATTGATCTACTACAGAAATAAATTCCCCGCCGTTCTCACCACTCAGATGGCCTTGGACAGGAAGTGTATTACTCTAATGAAACCAAGGACTGCTGAAAACAGTACAAGCTACCTACGCCAGGCACTGGGTGAGATCCATAGTGAGGAGTTGGGAAAGAGCGTCATAGACTACCTACAGGACTGTCAGCTGCATCGGAAAGGAGCTGCCCTGCTGCAGATAGCCTACAGCCCAGTGTATGAGCCCCCACCACCGTTTACCCCAATACCTCTGGTGCAGTGGTTCGAGACAGAACTAAGCAATGACATCCTCTGCCATCGCGATGAGCTTAAAGGTGTCATCACTTCCACCAATGGAAGAGTCCTCAAACTGGATTTCACGAACAAGGTATGTGCAAGTATATTCAATGGTGCTTTAGCAATAATTTATTGTTGTATATATGTATTTATCATATCCAATAATTATCCAATTCAATAATAACATTCTTTTTGTGCAGAAATATTATCCTATGTTAGTTGTACTAAAACAAATTGGTTATATGCCAGTATTTCAATGCATTTCCTGATTTCTTTTATCACAGGTCACCGAGAAACTGGCTGGTGCTATTGGAGACACTGCCACGTGGATGACCAATATCGGAAATGGGTTTGGACAGGTCCTGAAATGCGTACTCACCACTCGGGAAGGTGCTGGACTAGATGATGTTGCCAAGGCATCGTTAAGCGGTATCAGAACACCGGAGAGCCCGAACCAGAGGTCATGTATGTGGAATTGCTGTACTACACCAGGTCGGTACATTATTATTATTGTATCTCAAGGGGCATACAAATTAGATATGTGATCGTTTCGGTGCCGGCGTCAATATAGATCTATATCTCCTTCTAGACAATAACATCATCGGTAATGTGCAAGAAAATACCAGGAGGGCATATATTAAACAAATCATACGGTTTGACTTGAGTTTGTTTTATCTGGTAAATACAGGCGATCCCCCAATCCTCATAATTCACAATGTATATTGTATGATATCACGACTATTTGTACAGTTCATACCAACAAGCTTTAAAACTTCAGTACTGTTCATGTTCTCATGCCAAAATGACCATTCGTAAATGTTATTTTGCTGAAGTTTACAACTAATCGACTGCCGAATGATCAAAATTGTGGTGATCTATTTTAACTTTTCCACGGACTGGCTCATTTCTTAAAAAGAAAATCTATAAAATTGATCAATTACATATAAATGACCATGCTCTTTACAATAATTTGTTTTCCCTCACACTGGTTGTTTTGGTTTCTCTTTTAATGGGAGATCTCTGCTTTCCCGAAAGACCTGGGAAGTACTTTGGACAGCTCGGCTTTCGACTCAACTGTCCAGATCACATCTTGAAACGTGTCTTTGATGATCAGTGAACCTATCTACAGCATACACATGAACTATATAAAGTATAAGTAAATCCAGAAATTACTGGAAAGATGAAACCTGTAGAAGAAAGAGGCCAACCTGTAGAATATATATGGAACACATGTTACTGTATGTGTACAGTGTACGATGAGGTGCCACTATGGGCAAATGTGGGCGTGACCCATCAGCGACAGGTTAACTGTACCATGTCATATGACCTGTTTTTAACTAATCATGACCTATGTCTCTGATTGCCCAAGTTACTGTGCGAGCCTATCATCCATGCGAACACCGCTGACTGCATTATATTAGTTACGTAAACATGGTAAATGTGTGTACCGAATTAATTGACAGTAGCAGGTTTTCGACGATATCCATCCCAGCTCTCGTCTGGGATTCTTGATAATTGTACAGGATAATACACCCCCACATGACTCCAAAATCCGCTTGAGATCCACCGACGTCAGTTCAGGGTTGCACTTCAGGCAGTCATCTATTTTCAAAAGATTCTCGGTTCCCAATTTCACAGAGCGAGGAGGCAAGTGGTGCCACAGTTACCCAGTACATCTGAACTTGGTGAAATACTTTGTTAAGCCTCTTCTTGAAATAGTAATCGAATGCTCAGACAGTAATCGTTGCAAATTAGTATATGAAACCCCCCTCTCTTCAAAAATACAATTTTCTCTTTGAGTGCGTTGGCAACATGATCTGAACCTGATGCCTTTGATGACGGTCAGATGTCTACATCTCACGTGACCTGTTTTCTGGCGCATAAGACATTTGTTGTAGAATCTTTTGTGCGGTTCTGACCAAGCTAGCTTGCAGTTTTAGCACAGTAGGAGAAGCTCACTCAAGTGCACCCAGCAGATTAGCGAACGCACGTAAGCCTTGACACCTTTCAATCCGTTCATTCACTGTTGGTTTTTAGTGCAATTCTGCTTTTTACAAGTGCACACAAGTGCATCTGAAAAATGAGCAGTCAGGACCATGTGCACTCGTGTGCATGTTCGGTTTTTTGGTGTGTTTTTTTATGAACCTAGTCACGGTCTGTACTGTATCTTAGATATGCAAGAGAAAAAAAAAGAACTGAAACACCACCTCAACCATCTGAACCAGCAGTATCTGTCACCTGGCGTACGGAACGAATTTCTTGGATATGTGGTAAACAGATCCGAGAGACACTAGTTGACCAATGCAACAAAGCTGGACATTTTGAAGGCAGTGTAGATGAAACCACTGACCATGCAGGGAAAGAACAGTTGTGTCGCTGCGTTTGATATTTGGATTACAGCGCTATTGCCCCAGGGCTATGATGTTGCAGGGCTATGATGATCAGGGTGACCAACCAACAATTGCCCAGTGGAATCCAGAGGATACTTTAACCTGGCCATTGTCCATGGGTGCAGTGATTCTTCCATAAAATTCATCATGGATGAAGAGCAGGAAATTGCATTGTCATTATCAGCGAATGCCAAGAGGCATTTGGCCTTCAAAGAAATTCGCTGACGCTGATGAAGAAACCAAAACCGAAATGGGTCAAAGACAAAAACTTACGAAGAGATGGGCCGCACATGCTGGTGCCCTGAACACATTCAAACTATGGATCCAGGTTATCGTTGCTGAAACTGCATTGCTACGCGACTCTCTTCAAACTCAAAACACTTATGTGTTGAAAAGGCGGAAGTAATCCGATTTTAGATGTTGTCTAAAAAAACCGAGACAACGATACATGGGATGATCAGTATGCCAGAACTCCGGACTTAGAGCTCTGTCGGTGTGGTGCCGGACAAATCTTGTACAACCCAGAACCAGAGAAATAGGATCAATATCTTCGCAGACAACATCCATCAGTACTGGAGAAGTGCATGTTTCCTGCTGTTCTTGCACCACCTCATTCACCAAATGAAGGGCTGGCTTGCCCAGCATAAAGAACGGTTCTGTGTCAAGTATTTGGTACCAATAAAGCTGCAAGATCTGTCCGAGTCGATGCATTTTAAAGTTATTACAGCTTATAAATTTGCCACCCCATTTTGCGCTGGTATGAGACGCTCAGGAAGGTATGCAGTCACTGCATAAATAGTCATTCCATGCAAATGGCACAACAGGCAAGTTACTCGCTGTGACCAAAACTATTTAAAGTTTCATATACACTTGGGCACATTGCCATCGATATTAATTTGGTGTATGTTTATGTTATGGACGTTAGCGGGAACCTACAATGGCAACCTAGTTTTCGTAACATACAGTTTCTGTCCATTTAGTTACATAATCGGATTTCAATATAAGTGTTTTTTCAAGTACAACAATTTGTAATAAGTAGAAAAGTTCCAAAAATGGACAGATGAAATACTGAACAAGTATAAAATACGAAAATACATAATCTATAATGCACAAGTGTAAACCTGGAAAAATTAAAATAAAGCAAAATCCAAATGTAACAAAATGAGAAAGTCGTACAATCAAAATGTACACAATTGAAACAATGCACAAGTGTATAGTTATAAAAAAAAAATTGAAAAGTGTATAGATACAAAATGGAGCATTGAACACTTCAATGAACAATGTGCCCAATTTTTTTTTTGACTAAGTATGCATTATGGGCTCCCTTGAAACACACGCCTACTGCAAATTTATTTTGAATAACATTACTTATTTTTCAGGTCATGAAAATTTTTCAGGTCATATTCTGTTATCACTGAAATGCTGAGAGAATCACGATTTTACTTCCATAGAAAACAGCACGATGAAGATCGACGAGTCAATGTTCGGGAAGAAGAAGTATAACACAGGACTACGGAAAAAACAGTGCTGGGTGTTTGGAATGGTGGAAAGTTCTACAAACAACGTATTCATGAAAGTTGCTCAAGAACAAGCTGCGCAGAAACACGTGGGCATGCACGAAACACATGGACCGAATGGGTAAATGCACACAAGGATCAAATTTTGTCATTGCAAAGATCCGAATGGTACGTACTCTATACAATATTTTCCTAGTGTATGAAATACAAAGAGTATAAGTCATTTGATTAACGGTTTCATATCATGTACAATTGTTATTTTTCTTTCTACTTGGAAATATCGATTTGATCGAATGTGCAAACACAGACTGTCGCAATAGCAAGTGGTTCCACCTGCCATGTGTTGGCCTACAAGAAGAAGAAGAAAGAATAAGTTTAACACACTCTGGGCTCAAGAAGGCCATTTCAGTGCCAAACGAGGATATTAAAGTAGTATCAAGAATGATTAAACCGATGCCCCCCCCCCCCCCCCCGATGGTACAGTGTGGCATTGTAGTGACACGTGATAAGAAAAAGACAGTTCGATGTGGTGTTGTGCCGCAGGAAACGTGAAGAACCTTTGATCGAATGTCAAGCTGGTGAAAACTGTTGACGCGGTCGCCGGTTCCACCCGAGCTGTGTCGGATGCGTCTCTGAACTTTTTTCGCCCAGAGGTACATGTATGATTCTAAACTCATCAGCTCGCTACAAGTGTAATGTACTGCATTATATATTGTCGAAAAATGTGTACTTGAATGTATCAATAGCGTATGTATTTTCCTCAATAGGACGACAGAGGGGCCCTGCTGGCACTTGGGGCTGGTGGTGTAGCAAGGCTTGCATGACAGCATCTGGGAAGGAGGATTTGCGTGATGAAGTGCTGGACTACACAACAGCCTTGGGCTTCAGAGGGCTGGTTGATATGTCGACGCGGGAATTCATCTGGGAAGGAGATGGTGTTGCCATCAATCGTGATTGGAGGCTCCAGATGCCAGATTTCATGAAAAAGAAGAAGAAATAAAGCTTAACGGAACTTTGGGCTCAAGAAGGCCATTTCAGTGCCAAACAAAGATCAAGAATGATAAAACCGCAAGTTCTACAATTAAAAATTTGTAGTGAACAGTAAAAGCTTACAAGGTTAGTGGTGAAAATTGATGACTAGATCTAGATTCAAAGGAATTGACTAGATTTGTATGTCTACAAAATAGAAATATACCCCGGAAATTGAGGATTTTATAAATATTAATATCACTGAAAACATCATATATTGACTGACACTCATAAAACAAACGACGAGTTTCAGCCAAATCTTGACAATGTACCAGGACATGTTCAACGGTCAGCCACTCTCGACAGGGCACACACACAAGGGCCTCCTCCCCACGGCGCAGGTAACCCTGAGTAAGGTATGTATGCCCTATACGAGCCCGTGACATGACCAGTTGATCACGCCTGGACATTTCGTTTATTGGGGTACAACAACCGAGCGTTGGTTTGACTTTATGTAATTTGTTATCAACCTGCTCATTCCAGAATGACTGCCATTCTGCGTATAAGTACGTGTAGATGAGCAGCTTGAAATCAGAATGTGGCACCCTGGAAAATGTGACGTCCAGATCAAGAGCTCTGTATAAACGGAGCAGCACGTCACGATCAGCTCCCCAATCCATATGTGATACTACCTTGAGAAGAATCAGAGCCTTGTGACACTTTGTTTTAATGTACTTGATGTGTGGTATGAATGATAGTTTCCTATCAAAGAATACCCCCCAAAAGTTGAATTGTTCCACCAAGGGAATAACTGTACCATTTAACTTTATTTCTGGTTCAGGGTGCAACTTGCAGAAATGCATGCAGACAGTTTTCGTTTTGGAGAAGCGAAAACCGTTCCGGTCTGCCCATTTCTCAATTCACGCAAGGCACTGCTGTAATTGACGTTCTATTGTATGCATTTGTTTCGATGAATAGGAAGTTTATCCATATAGAGTTAAGCATTGACTCCAGGGGACAAACCCTTACTATGCTATTGATTTTGATACTGAACATGGTTACAGACAAGATGCTGCCTCGCGGGACACCCTCCTCCTGATCAAACATATCAGAGAAAGAAGTGCCCACCCTGACAGTAAATTTATGATTGGATAAAAACTGTAAAATGGAGGAAGGCATACGACCACGAAGCCCTGCCTCATGGAGGTCCTTCAGGATACCGTGTTTCCACGTCGTGTAATATGCCTTCTCCAAGTCGAAAAATATTGCCACCATGTGCTGGCGAATAATAAACGACTCCCGTACAGCAGTTTCCAGTCGAATATTCTGATCAGTAGTTGATCTATTCTTCCGGAAACCGCTCTGGAATGGAGTGATAACTTTATTAGATTCTAGATAAAATAATAATCTAGTATTAACCATTCTTTCAGTCAAAGCAATAGGACAATAATTCGTTGGGTTGGTAGGATCTTTCCCAGGCTTAGCATCCGGAATGATTGTAGCCTGTCTCCAACAAGCAGGGAAGGCTCCACCAACCCAAATTTTATTGAATATATTTAAAAGAGTCTGAAGTGCATGCTCTGGTAGGTGTTTCAGAATCTGATAGTGAATCTCATCGGGCCCAGTCGCAGTGTCATGGGCCCGTTTGAGAGACTCCATCAGTTCTGACATTTTGAAAGGACAATTATAGTACTCCGTATTGTTGGATCTGAAATTGAGAGGTTTCTGTTCCTCCCTCACCTTATAGGACTGTAAACAATCTGTATAATGAGAACTGGATGAATTGTGGGATACGGTTGAACCCAGAACATCAGCAATATCCTTGTTATCGATTATGTCCCGGTTGTTCAACCGTAGCTGTTTTACACCAGTAAATTGACGTTTGCCTGAAATTTTCTGGACCATGTCCCATACTTTCTTAATAGGCGTTCGATTATTAAGCTTGGAGACACACTGTCTCCAGCTATTTTTCATTGCTTTCCTCATAACTTTCCTGGTAAGAGCATATTGATGTTTATAAGCCATTGAATTTGTTTGGGTGGGGTGTTTACGAAAGATCCGGAGAGCTCTCTTCCTAGCAGAAAGAGCCTCCTGACAATCTTCGTTCCACCATGGCTTGTTTTTGTTATTAGAGAAAGCAGGGGTTTTGGGTATTGTCATTTCAGCAATGAAATGCAATACAGATGTAAATATCTCCGTTGGGTCACCCTGAGTGTTTTCAAACAAGGTCGGCTGCAATTTTAAATTGCAGATTCTTTTAAATTCTGACCAATCTGCCCTAGCAAGATTCCATCTCGGGATCCGATCAGGAACATAATGCATGGACAGAAAAGTAGGAAAATGATCACTGCCACACAGGTCATCATATACCAGCCAAGTGAAATCATTAAACAACAAAGGATGACCCAACGAGATATCAATTGAAGAGAATGTTCCATATGCAGGATGAGTATATGTTGGAGAACCATCATTCCAAATACATAGTTCATTATCACTTATAAATTGCTCAACTACCCTGCCCTTAGCATTGATTTCATCACAACCCCACAGATGATTATGGGAATTGAAATCTCCAACAGGGTTCGGTAGGATTTGATCTACATGATCTGATATGATATAATATTATCACGGTATCACGGAACACAACGAGAACGACAACTTGAATGAATCAATCATTTGAAAACCGAGTCGGAGTCTGGTATCTGATGTAAAGAATGGCCGAGAATCTTACGAGTTGTTGCTTCGAGCAACGCGCGCAGCAGTGATTGGTCCGTTTGAAACTAGACATTTCCGAAGATTAGTTCATGGCGGGAAAATTATGTGATATGTTACATGAATTGATTGATTGATTGATTGATTGACTGCATTCTATTTTTCGTCGTTTATTCGGAACTTCTTCTGCAGCATCCACTGTCACACCTCTTGAAACCAGTCCGGAACAGATACAAATCTCGTAATTCTGCTCAAGTATCATAACATGGTAGTTGATATTAATTACATATTAATTTAATTTGATATCAATTATTGGCACCGGCCAATAACGTATTTCTATTTTGGTTCAACCATATTTCGTGGGATCCTGAAAAATACCAAAAAATGTACACACTTTGCACTAATAACTCTTATTTCAGACAATATAATCCGTACAAATCCGTACATCTGAATAACAGAGTGTAGAAAGTTCAAACCACGAGTTGGTTCGGGTCGACGCAAGTGAAATGGTCATGATTAGTGTACGGCACACTCACCAGGAGCGCTGTATCGTCAAACAATCATGGCGGTCATTCCTGGATGATGTATCATAACGGTACGATTCAAACGTTTAGCAATAAGGCCCGCACTCCACATAACTGGGTCGGCAAACTTGTAGTCGTGGAATGGGCCAACAGGGAAGGTTTTTTTGGTCACGGCATTGGTGAGCGCAAGGTACATTTCTGCAAGCAACCGTTCGGTCAAATAGGAGAGAACATGAGGTGCAGGATCAAGGCATTCACGAAACGACAGATGAGCCTGGCGAAGGACGACACACAGGAGGTCTTGCCTTGTGACTTCATTTGCTTAGTAAAAGACAGTCGACGCCTGAGAAAACGGACAGATTGTGTTCACAGATCCTGGAAGTGCTCGTGACACAGTACGCATTATGGTGGAGGAATATGCAAATGTCTTCTCAAAGAGCCTCCATTAAATCTTCAACAACAAATTTGTGTACATATTTGTGACCTTTCCACGTATTGAAATCAGGCACGGTGTCTAATACATACATATATATATATATCACTATCAGTTGTGTAACTATGTTGTTACTGATACAAGTGTGATGATAAGGTAAAAAACACTCTATTATTTTAAAGAGGATTTATTATATAGATGGATCCGCATATAGAAAATGTGCAGATCACAAAATGTGCCTTATCCAGTTCAGACTTGGCTGGCTGCAAGCCACGCCGTAATAATACGGACCAGGCTCTGTGCCAAGTGTGCCATTTGTCTACAACCCCACGCCATAATATTATGGCCCAAGCTATCTTCCAGGACTGACTGCTGCTCAGAGCCAACGCCGTATCATATGATCCGGACGGCAACCTTAACTTGGCTGTTTTCTAGAACCCACGCCATAATATTATGGCCCAAGCTACCTCCAGGACCGACTGCTGCTCAGAGAGCCCAACGCCGTATGATATGATCCGGACGGTAACCTTAACTTGGCTGTTTTCTAGAACCCACGCCATAATATTATGGCCCAAGCTATCTTCCAGGACTGACTGCTGCTCAGAGCCCACGCCTTAATAATACGGTCTGGGTTGTGAACTTAACTTGGCTGTTTTCTAATGTGACAACATTATTATTATTATTATTATTATTATTATTATTGTTATTTTGAATTTACAGTCTGGTCAGCTTTTGCGTTCAGAAAATTTTGTTGGAAGACAGATTTCGGAAAACAGGCATCAAGAAAGGCAGCACGGAGCCCCCTCCCGGCATCACAGTTAATTCATGTGTCTCACGTTACAGTTGCAAAACTCGAATGTAGGTCTACCCCTTGACTGGGTAGAGATTGTCATGATTAAAACAACTTGTGTACGTGTTGTACGTGACTAACATTATCCTCATTGTCTGTATGTTTATTATAAATAGAGAGATCTAGGAGAGGTTGATATGCATGATCTGATATGATATAATATTATCATTGTATCACGGAACACAACGAGAACGACAACTTGAATAAATCTATTATCTTAAAGACCGAGTCGGAGTCTGGTATCTAATGTAAAGATTGGCCGAGAATCTTGCAGAAGAAAAGAAGGCTGGAGACCAGACAGCAGGTAGAGGCAAGAAGAAGGCTACTCCGTGAGCTTCCCTTTCGAGACGGCATGGCGAATCAAGACTTGGCAAATGCTGCACAAGCTTTGCAGGCAGCCGCCCAAGCGATCCAGCAGCGCCCGCTGGACGAAGCAAATTTGAGGGAGAGAGTACGCCGAGGTATCAACCTTGTTGGTACCTGCGATGGGACGTCACCTGAAGCGACTAGGGCATGGTTGCGAGCGCTCAACTCGGACGAGAGGGAGCGCTGGCCGTAGTTGACGCTACGACGAAGGGTCGACTACAAGATATCGTCGAGACGTACACGACTGCTCGGCAAGCCGCTGGTGAAGGCCGGAACGGACGTCATTGGGAAGACAGGCAAGGCCCTCCCGCCATCCGTGGACTGAAAGAAACCGTGCGATCAGCTCTATTGGAGCGCACGATTCCGCTAATCTTCGGCAAGAACTGACGCTACTGCAGCAGGACGAGTTCGCGGACGAGCAGGTCTACACAACCAAGTTTCAACAGCTATCTGCAGTGGCCTACCCGCACCCCCGAGACGACTTGACAGAGGAGGTCCTTGTATCTCAGCTAGTCCGAGGGTTACGCGACCCACAGCTCGCGTATGAGTCGGTCGCGTATGACATAATGGCTGTCAGACGACCCGCCAATCTGGATGCAGCCGAGCTAGCTATCAGAGAGCTGGCTAAACTGAGGACAGCGCTGGCGCCAACACCGGCAAGCCCATCACCCGCCGTGGCAGCCCTGAAGGATGATTCCGACCTGGCATCCAAGTTAGCGGCGCTACAGAAATCATACGATGGCCTGGCCAAAAGATTCAATCGAGGAGCACGCCCCAAAAACAACAACGCTGGAAAGCCGGAAAGCAAGGACTGCTTCTACTGCCAGAAGCCTGGCCACTTCCAATGCGAGTTTCGCAAAAAGAAAGCTGATGAGAAACGCGCCCGAGAACGACGCATGTCAAATCAACCGTCGGGAAACGCCGATGCGGCGACCCCTCAGTAGGTCGCCGGCCTCCCGGGTCCAGAACCGTCCCGACTGGATCCGTAGCGACGCTCGAGGGATTAGGCCGACCCCATCTAACAGTGGACATCGACGGTAGACTCGTGGACGCCCTCATCGACACGGGATCCGCCCCGACGCTGTTAGACGAATCTTTCTTCCCGCCTCGTAGGGAAGATGCCATTGAAAGACCCAAGACCATCACCACAGCTTCGGGAGAGCAAATCGCCATCTACGGACTTTTCGCCAAGGACGTGGATGGTCACCTCACTGAAGTCTATGTGAGTACTGGGCTCAGACCAATTCTGGGGACTGACTACTTGACTACAAGGGGGGCTCTGATTGACTATACATCCAAAAAGATAACATTAAAAGGAGTGGTTAGATCGCTAGTATATCCAGAATGTAATATAGCATTGTTAGAAATGGTTACACAGACGGTACGGGAGCATGACGCGTTATTTGGAGATGGACAGTCGTTACCAGAGATGCATGTAGAAGATAAGCTCTACATACAGAGTAAGGGAGAACCTATTTCGCAGCATGCTTATAGGGCACCTATAGTGAAGCGCAATGTAATAGATAACGAGATAGATGACATGCTTAAACGTGGCATAATACGCCCATCAGCATCGCCCTGGGCAAGTCCCGTATTATTAGTACCAAAGAAGGATGGTAGCACGCGATTCTGCGTAGATTATAGGAAACTAAATGCCGTAACCATGAAAGATCGATTTCCTCTTCCTAATATTCAGGAAATTTTCGATTCACTTAAAAGGCGCGACCATATTTACAACCTCGGTCTTGCGAATGCACCGTCATTCTTTCAACGCGTTATGACTAAAATTCTATCCGCTTATATAGGGCGATCCGCGTACGTGTACATTGACGACATAATATTGTTTGATAAAAACGAAGAGGAGCATGCGCAACATCTAGCAGAGATATTAGGCATTTTAAAACGCCATGGTATAACGTTAAAACGATCGAAATGTGAATTTGGTAAAGCTGAAGTGGAACTGCTAGGTTTCAGGGTCGCTGGGGAAGGGATATCTCCCTTGCCACAGAAAGTAAGCGCGATTCGAAATCTGCCGACCCCATCTAACAGTGGACATCGACGGTAGACTCGTGGACGCCCTCATCGACACGGGATCCGCCCTGACGCTGTTAGACAAATCTTTCTTCCCGCCTCGTAGGTAAGATGCCATTGAAAGACCCAAGACCATCACCACAGCTTCGGGAGAGCAAATCGCCATCTACGGACTTTTCGCCAAGGACGTGGATGGTCACCTCACTGAAGTCTATGTGAGTACTGGGCTCAATAATGGCAGACCAATTCTGGGGACTGACTACTTGACTACAAGGGGGGCTCTGATTGACTATACATCCAAAAAGATAACATTAAAAGGAGTGGTTAGATCGCTAGTATATCCAGAATGTAATATAGCATCGTTAGAAATGGTTACACAGACGGTACGGGAGCATGACGCGTTATTTGGAGATGGACAGTCGTTACCAGAGATGCATGTAGAAGATAAGCTCTACATACATAGTAAGGGAGAACCTATTTCGCAGCATGCTTATAGGGCACCTATAGTGAAGCGCAATGTAATAGATAACGAGATAGATGACATGCTTAAACGTGGCATAATACGCCCATCAGCATCGCCCTGGGCAAGTCCCGTATTATTAGTACCAAAGAAGGATGGTAGCACGCGATTCTGCGTAGATTATAGGAAACTAAATGCCGTAACCATGAAAGATCGATTTCCTCTTCCTAATATTCAGGAAATTTTCGATTCACTTAAAGGCGCGACCATATTTACAACCTCGGTCTTGCGAATGCACCGTCATTCTTTCAACGCGTTATGACTAAAATTCTATCCGCTTATATAGGGCGATCCGCGTACGTGTACATTGACGACATAATATTGTTTGATAAAAACGAAGAGGAGCATGCGCAACATCTAGCAGAGATAATAGGCATTTTAAAACGCCATGGTATAACGTTAAAACGATCGAAATGTGAATTTGGTAAAGCTGAAGTGGAACTGCTAGGTTTCAGGGTCGCTGGGGAAGGGATATCTCCCTTGCCACAGAAAGTAAGCGCGATTCGAAATCTGGAACCTCCTGAAAACCTTAAAGAACTGCGATCATTTCTAGGAATGGCAAATTATTATAGGCAGACTATTCCGCCATAATGTAGCGGAGCCATTAATCGCGTTAACAAGAAAGGACGTTGAGTTTATATGGAGCCTTGAGGCACAGGCAAGTTTTAAAACCCTTAAGGAAGCACTCACGAGCGATTCCGTTATGGCTTATCCTGACCCACGTAAAACCATATAAGCTGTATACAGACGCGTGTGGATACGCTATAGGCGCAATTTTAGTACAAATTGATGACGCAGGAGTAGAAATACCAATTCATTATCTTTCCCATCACTTAAGCGAGACGCAAAGAAAATGGGCCACAATAGAGCAGGAAGCGTATGCTGTAGTTTATGCTCTTCAGAAATTGAGACCATATTTGTATGGATCAGAATTTGTCATCCTGACAGACCATAAACCATTGAGGTCGTTATTTGTTACTGAATATCAAAACACTAAAATTCAACGTTGGGCTGTACTTTTGGCTGAGTATGGAGCGAAGATAGAGTACAGAGAAGGTAAAAACAATGTACGAGCCGATATGCTTTCACGTATCAAGCATACACCAAGTATCGCTGCCATAACACATAAACCTGAAAGGAGAGAGCTACTAGAGGATGGAACTCAAATTAACGAATTAACTAGACGTCAAGGCCTAAATATGCCTTGGAGGCATTTCGGTGTGATGATTAATTTATAATATATACTAGATATCGACGAAAATGAAAAATGTCGACTCCGCAAAAAAATTTACCGTTAAAATAATACCCCTTAGACATGTTTGTCTAGAGCGACGACTCCGAAAAAAAATCCGTTTCGCTCTACGATTCACCGTTTCCGAGATATCGAAGAAAACGAAAAATGCAACTCGGCAAAGAATTTTTTAGTCAAGGTTTTTTAGTCAAGTCGACGCATCGTTTCCGAGATATCGACGAAAACAAAAAATGCCGACTCGGCCAAAAAATTTTGAGTCAAGGTCAAAGTTCATCCATATTACATATGAAACATGTTTGTCTGGGGGGACGAGTCCGAAAATAACATCCGGTCGCTCTACGACGCACCGTTTCCGAGATATAGGCGAAAAAGAAAAATGCTGACTCGGCAAAAAAATTTCGGGTCAAGGTCAAAGTTCATCCATAATACCCCTTAGACATGTTTGTCTAGGGCGACGAGTCCGAAAATAACGTCCGTTTCGCTCTACGAAGCATCGTTTCCGAGATATCGACGAAAACGAGAAATGCCGACTCGGCAAAAAAAATTCGGGTCAAGGTCAAAGTTCATCCATAATACAACTTAGACATGTTTGTCTAGGGCGACGAGTCCGAAAATAACGTCCGTTTCGCTCTACGACACACCGTTTTCGAGATATCGACGAAAACGAAAAATGCCGACTCGGCAAAAAAATTTCGGGTCAAGGTCAAAGTTCATCCATAATACCCTTAAGACATGTTTATCATGGCGACGAGTCCGAAAATAACGTCCGTTTCGCTCTACGAAGCACCGTTTCTGAGATATCAACGAAAACGAAAAATGCTGACTCGGCAAAAAAATTTCGGGTCAAGGTCAAAGTTCATCAATAATACCCCTTAGACATGTTTGTCTAGGGCGACAAGTCCGAAGATGACGTCCGTTTCGCTCTACGACGCACCGTTTCCGAGATATCGACGAAAACGAAAAATGCCGACTCGGCAAAAAAAATTCGGGTCAAGGTCAATCTTCATCCATAATACCCCTTAGACATGTTTGTCTAGGGCGGCGATTCCGAAAATAACGTCCGTTTCGCTCTACGAAGCACCGTTTCCGAGATATCAAGGAAAACGAAAAATGCCGACTCGGCAAAAAAATTTCGGGCCAAGGTCAAAGTTCATCAATAATACCCTTTAGACATGTTAGTCTAGGGTGACGAGTCCGAAAATAACGTCCGTTTCGCTCTACGACACACCGTTTTCGAGATATCGACGAAAACGAAAAATGCCGACTCGGCAAAAAAATTTCGGGTCAAGGTCAAAGTTCATCCATAATACCCCTTAGACATGTTTGACTAGGGCGACGAGTCCGAAAATAACGTTCGTTTCGCTCTACGACACACCGTTTTCGAGATATCGACGAAAACGAAAAATGCCGACTCGGCAAAAAAATTTCGGGTCAAGGTCAAAGTTCATCCATAATACCCCCTTAGACATGTTTGTCTAGGGCGACGAGTCCGAAAACAACGTCCGTTTCGCTCTACGACGCACCGTTTCCGAGATATGCAGGATGCCTCAAGGATGACTCTAAAAATTATTTCGACCTCTAGGTCAAAGGTCGTTTGACGTATCGATCCCAAAATCAATAGGGTTCTTCTATGTTGATATATAAACCTCCGTGCAAAATTCTGCAACTATTGCCTGAATATTTTTCGAGTTATTGTCCGGAAACCAAGTTTCAAGATCAGCCTCGATTTCATCCTCAAGGACCTCACGGACCTTGGAGCCGGATCAAAAAAAATAATACACCCTAGAGATGTTTGTCTAGGGCGACGAGTCCGAAAATAACGTCCTTTTCGCTCTACGATGCACGGTTTCTGAGATATGCAGGAAGCCTCAAGGATGAATCAGCAAAAAATTATTCCGACCTCTAGGTCAAAGGTCGTTTCACCGATCGATCCCAAAATCAATAGGGTTCTTCCCTGGTGGCATATGAACCTCCATGCAGAGTTCTGCAACTATTGCTTAAATATTTTTCCAGTTATCGTCCGGAAACCAAGTCTCAAAATTAGCCTTGATTTCATCCTCACGGACCTCACGGACCTCGGATCCGGCTCAAAAAGAATAGGGTTCTTCCACATATCATTTCTGACTTGTGGTGAAAATTTGACGAGGATTCGTCAAGGCAATCTAAAGTTATTGTCCGGAAACCAAAAGTGGCGGAAGAAGAAAAGAAAAAAAAAAAAAAAAATTCTGCTAAAACCATAAAGGCATTTCTGCCGAAATGCCTTAATTAGGTTGCAAAGAGAGGAATTTCCGGAAGAGTATGAAGCTGCTCAGAGCGAAGATAGTATAGACTATAGTTTATTACATGGATTTCTAGTAAGTGATGATATACCGCATCCAGGTGCAGAATACACTGAGAGAATCATTCTTCCAAAGAAATACAGAGAACGCATCATTCGAGAAGCACATGAAGCTGTGGGCCATATGGCCACAATTAAAACGTTAAAGCGCGTTACTGAAAAGTATGTCTGGCAGGATATGAGGAAGGAAATTAAACACCAGGTCTTAAATTGTGTAATATGTCAAGCCACAAGCAGGCAACGACCCCGCGTTCCCGTAGGAGAAATGCCTACGCCTAGCAGACCTATGGAGATAATTGGAATAGATTTTATCGGACCCTTCATTCCCGCAGACACACAAGGATGTCCTTATGTATTAACCATAATAGACCATTTAACATGTTGGGTGGAAGCGTATCCCACTAAAACACAGTCAGCAGACGACATAATTGATGCTTTCGTAGAAAGTTTCCTGCCCCGATTCTCCTGTCCGGAGATCAACGACAACAGGCAAGGGCTAGGCTCGAGGGCATGGCAAGCTTTTTGCAATCAAGCGAACATAAAATTAAGGCGAACAACGCCAGTGCATCCACAATCTAATGGAAAAGTAGAACGCGCAAATAAAACTTTGAAAGAGATACTGCTAAAGCTAGTTGCGAATGAACCGGCGCTTTGGTCAAGAAAACTTTCGAGTGCACTAGCAGCATATCGCGTTGCAATTTCGGATAGTATAGGGTATAGTCCCTACTATCTGCTGTATGGACAGCAACCGTGAGTACCATTAGACAAATATTTGCGCACCGATAATATTTTTGGAAACCGATTAGATGAGCTACCGCACGCTCATAGAATAGCGCGTGAGGCGACAGAGAAATCCCGCAAAGCGAATCGCGATAGGATTAATGCTAAAGCCGAGGACACGCCCCTCGAAGTAGGCGATTCCGTATTAGTACGCGCAGAGGAACGGTTAACGAACACCGTTCGCTGGGACCCTGGATTTACAGTTACCAGAGTCGTGGGTACCACGCACTGGCTGTGTGAGGATAAAACGGGTCGAACACGAAAAGTTCACCGTGTAAAACTGAAAGTAGTGAATCCTACATTGGATTGGGATCAGATACCCCCCCCCCCCCAGGCCGAGAAGGCAGCGCACTAGAGCTGAATAGCCTGAGGAGAGAAAATGGCTCGTGTACAAAACGGTAGACAATAGAAATGTAATATGAGGAGCTTCAGTAGATGGCTGCGTGAGGATAAAACGGGTCGAACACGAAAAGTTCACCGTGAAAAACTGAAAGTAGTGGATCCTACATTGGATTGGGATCAGATACCCCCCAGGCCCAGAAGGCAGCGCACTAAAGCTGAATAGCCTGAGGAGAGAAAATGGCTTGTGTACAAAACGGTAGACAATAGAAATGTAATATGAGGAGCTTCAGTAGATATAGATGGTAGCTTGGCGGCCCATCTAGATCAGGTTACAGTGAATCATAGCTGGGAATCACCCGCCAATGATGGCTTGGTTAATGGACACTTATGGGTTAGCGGCTGTACTTAAACCCTCCACGCATTTACTTCAGAGGATAACACATAATGTATAGCAGTATAGGAAACGTCGAATAGTTGACAGTTTAACAGATACTGACACTTGACATTGGTCTACCATGAGAGCCTTAGTACCTTGTGCATGGTTCTTAACCATGATGACCGTCCATAGATACGCTGGGCTATTGGACATGATGCGACCCATCGAGAGTGGCTTTGAGCTGGCGCCACCCTCAGAGATGAAGATGCAGCGCGGCGTCTGGAAGATACACACGATAGTGAAGGACGAGAGTTACGCAACTCTACAAGAAATGGAGACGGAACTTCGGCAAACAGCCCGTCGATTTCTGCATTACTTCATGCCCCATGTGAATTGTCGGCATGACTTCCCCAGACCACCAGACTTTAATTGTTTCCAAAGTCAAACGGTGCTCAGTTGGCTAGCAGGTACCGCCACGGAGGACGACATCAAGCAAGTGGAGAGACTGGTCCAATCTGCACGAAGCGAAGAAAAGAAAATCCTTCATCGGGTCTCTGATCTAGCGACGATACTAGTAGAAATGTATACCGACAAACAGACAAATTCATATTCCAAGACCGAATCCATGGACGAATTTTACAAGATCAGTGTGAGTAGTCAAATCCGAGAGATACTAAGGTATCAAAGTCAAAGCCATGTGAAAATCACAGACACCCAGCCAGCTAAGTGTGAGATCAGGTGCTCCGGAAGAGTGAGCATCTCCGAGCCTTGACGGAGCATGAAGATGATCACGCACGAATTTCAACAATGTGGTCGTAGGTTAGGACGTTGACTAAGACCAACAACATGATGATCGGACGACTCGGAGGTTTAGAGAAGTTAGCGGTGATGACCGAGGTTGTCCAATACCTGTCATCAATACGTGACGAACTGCTAAGATTAACACTTGAACACCAGCAGACGCTACAAGATTTGGCGATGCACCGCATATCGCCAGGGATCTTATCTGAGAGCCTCTACACTGAGATCGCCAGGGAAATTGACGCATTGGGATACGTTCCCATGCCGCTGGACTGGATCTACAAACACGGGCAGACCAGTTACCTGTTCGCAACCCAAGGCCAGATCGTCTATACGACAATGATTCCCTTTGGTGAGTTGATCCCGTACATCTACTACAAACTTCGCACCTTCGGTATTCCAGTCAGCAACGCGACGTCTCTTGTTAAAGTCGACGCGAAAGAAGAATCGGCTACAATACGGAAACCGGAGAAATTTCCGCTGTCACCAACTGCGCAGGTGGAGACCTTCTAATCTGTCCACCTACGCCCGCTTACTCTGGTGAGCATCTGCAGTGTGAGCGGAACATTATCACTTTCCGACAGGTGGATCCGACGCTGTGTAAAGCTCGACGACTGCCGATCCCATGCAAGACAGACATCCGTCGTGATGACCCTGGAAGGCTCGTCAAAGTCCTTGAGGAAGAACTTACCTTATCCTGCCGGGAACACCCAGAGGAGAGGACTCTAATGCCAACGGGACTGTATCGACTAACCAGTACATATTTCACCATAAATACAGGTTGGTATCTTTTTGCGGTTTGGCCCTACTGGCCCACCATAGCTTCTTTGTTTTTGCCTGAGTTGTGTGACGTCATAGCACGGGAGAACTGTTTGGCGCAGCTGCCATTGTTGTTTCCGATGAATAAAAAAAATCAAAAACCTGATTCAATCGTGCCAACTATATAACAACTTGTACCGTTGCAGGTGAGTGTTTGAGTTCCATTTATTTTTCCAAATTACGCCCCCAGGTCATGTTTTTTGTTTTATATATTCCCTGTCCCATGTAGTACATGTCGGCAACAGATATTTTATAATTAATCGTCAATATGATCGAGGTCAGACACGGACACAGTGCAGCCATATTTGTCATTGTTTACACGTCTCTAGGCGTAATACTATATACGCATCTATCATGTGTATTTTGTATATATATATTGGCTGTCACTTTGTCTGTATGTAGTTTTAGAATAGTATAACTATAATGTTATATAGCGTTAGTCCTTAGTGTAGATTAATGGTTTTATGAATATTTCACTTTGCCGTAAACACAGTATCTTGTGTACGATGCAATAAATGGGCCTTTCATTTAATCTTGTAAATATTGTAAATACCATACTAATGTATTTGGCAGTTGCCATTGTTGTTTCCGATGAATCAACACCTGATTCAATCGTGCCAACTATATAACAACTTGTATCGTCGTTGCAGGTAATAACAACTGGCCAGGCATCGCAGCCAAAGTAGCCTGATTTACCCTGAATAAATGATTGTCATTTATCGATGCCTTGAGTTATTAGACAACCATCCACACTTCAACGACATAAATCAACAACACTAGATTTATGGACGTTACAATAATTTCAGGCATTTTTGTGCAAAATTTCAGAAAGATTCGATCGTAATCTCTTTTTTTTCAAATATATCGAACTATCAATAATCCATCAATCATTGACACATGGCCCATTGATGTAATCTAACGGATCATTGCAAGTGATACCAAATATGCATGCCTGTAAGCACAGTTAGCAACACCTCAAAATGTACGGGCGATAATACAAGGTATTCACCTTAATATTTTAAGGCCCGACCAACGAGAAGTTTGTGCATGCATCACCAATAAAGAACATGTAATTCGTATGTCCAATTGACACATGGTAAAGAGATCATATATATCGGCTCAACATCAGTGTTATGGAATATATATTGTAGTTTCAGCACCATGTGAAATATATCTTGCCTGGGAAAGTATGATTAATTTGATATACAATCAGTATGTTCTTGGATATATCTGTATCTGATAACAAATCAGCAGTAGCGGCTGGATCCCAGACGATGTGTGCAAACCATTTCTCGTTTGATTTTACCAAAAACCCATAAGAGACCTTATCAATGATAGGAATGACATCATTTTCCTGGTTTGGGGGACATTTTTTCAATTCAAAGAACCTCCTCTGATCCAGTTACATATTAATACACGAACGGACTGTGGGAAAGAAGAAGAAGAAGAAGAAATAAAGCTTAACGGCACTTTGGGCTCAAGAAGGCCATTTCAGTGCCAAGCGAGGATATAAAAGTAGTATCAAGAATGATGAAACCACAGGTTCTACAATTAAAAATTTGAGAGAACAGTAAAAGCTTACAAGATTAATTGTGAACATATTGATGGCTAGATCTAGACTCAAACGAGTTGACTAAAACTGAATGTCTAAAAATAGAAGTATACCCCAATTTCTCAAAGGAAATTGAGGATTTCATGAATATTAAAATCATTGAATACATCATATATTGACTGACACTCGTAAAACAACCGTTCGGTCAAATAGGAGAGAACATGAGGTGCAGGATCAAGGCATTCACTAAACGACAGATGAGCCTGGCAAAGGACGACACACAGGAGGTCTTGCCTTGTGACTTCATTTGCTTAGTACAAGACAGTCGACGCCTGAGAAAACGTTTTCCAGGTTTCGGTGGTTATATGACGTCACTTTCGGTTTCGGTGGTTATATGACGTAATAGGTGGTTATACGACGTAATAGATGACGTAATAGGTGATAATGTGGCGAAATAGTTGGTTATATGACGTAATAATGACGTAATAGGTGATAATATGATGTAATAGGTGGTTATATGGCGTAATAGGTGGTTATACGACGTAATAGGTGGTTATATGACGTCACTTTCGGTTTCGGTGGTTATATGACGTATGGTTATACAACATAATAGATGGTTATTTGACATCACTTTCGGTTTCGGTGGTTATATGAGGTAATTCGCGGGTATACAGCGTAATATATGGTTATATGACATCTCTTTTGGTTTAGATGGTTATATGATGTATTAGGTGACGTAATAGGTGACATAATTGGTGGCTACACAATAGGGGTACATAATATGTGATTAAATAATAAGTGGATATGTAATAAACGAACATAATAGGCTTTGGGATTGGTTACAATATCACTAGTGTCCCCTCCCAAATCAAATACACTGATAGGTCCCCACTATTACATAACCTACCCGCGCCGAGTCATTTGAACGGACCAATAGGATCCCGCCACCGCGTAGCGTACCCACGCCGCATCATTCGAACGGACCAATGGGATCCCGCCACCGCGTAGCGTACCCACGCCGCATCATTCGAACGGATGAATAGGATCCCGGCACCGCGTAGCGTACCCACGCCGCATCATTCGAACGGACCAATAGGATCCCGCCACCGCGTGGCGTACCCACCCCGAGTCATTCGAATGGACCAATCAGAAGCGAGCATTTCGAAGGCGAAAACTATATAAGTCTTTGCACTGAGCTCTTTCCTCATTCGCATTTCGGATGCGAAAGGATCAACATGCCGCTCAAGCCGTACCCGCAGTGGATGCCTGGAAGAAATTTCAACAGGAAAAGAAAGAAAAAAAGAGTCACGCCATCGAGGAGAAACAGACTAAGCCCATAAAAGTGAAACTGGTTTCACCAACACAACAGACGGTGGAACGGGCCAAGTTGCTGATCAAGCAAGGGAAGACATCATTTTGAAGTATACAACAAAAGTGGCCCTGAAGAGTATAAAAGTGGCGATATCAGCCAGAGACCATCATTCAAAGAAGAGACGTTGAAGAGTGAACATGGATACCTGCTCTATATGTCTGAAGAAATTTTCACGAGCCCATGATGTTAGGCGACATATGCTTACTGTACATGATACAACTAAGCTGCAGCAAGTGATGACACTAGCGCCGCCCCCGCAGCTATTGCCGCTGCCACAGCCATTGCCGCCACCGCCACAGCCATTGCCGCAGGCGTTGCCACCGCCGCCACAGCCATTGCCGCCACCGCCACAGCCATTGTCGCCGCCGCAGGCGTTGCCGCCACCGCCACAGCCATTGCCGCCGCCGCAGGTGTTGCCCCCGCCGCCACAGCCATTGCCGCCGCCGCAGGCGTTGCCGCCGCCGCCACAGCCATTGCCGCCGCTGCAGGCGTTGCCGCCGCCGCCACAGCCACAACCACAGCCTCAGCCTCAGCCGCCACAGCCATTGCCGCCGCCGCAGGCCTGGCAGCCTCAGCCTCAGTCTCAGCTACCCCAACAATACTGGCCTGTCAACTATATGGACCCTCTGGTGTTCCAACATCCCTTCACCCTGAATGTGTCGGGACCTACTGGGTGTGGGAAGACGGCTTGGGTAAAATCCCTCTTGGAGTCCGGTCATATATTCCCCGCCCCTACCAGGATCATATGGCTGTACAAGAGATGGCAACCCCTCTACGACATCATAAGGTCTACTGTTCAGCCTCCCGTGCAGTTCATACAGGGGATACCTGTCAATCTGGATTCCGATGACTTCGTCTCACCTATGGAAAATAACGTCATCGTCCTGGACGACCTCATGTCTATTTCTGCCAAGGATTCGAGAATTACGGACTTGTTCACGGAAGGGAGCCACCACCGGAACCTGAGCATCATTTGCTTGAACCAGAACCTCTACTACAGCAAGGACCCGACTCAGAGGAGAAACTGTCACTAGCTGACTCTGTTCAGAAACCCTATCGATCAGCAGCAAATCATGACCCTGGCCAGGCAACTGTATCCCACCTGCCCCCAAAAGTTTCTTCAAGAGTTCGACAGAGCAACCGTCAAGCCCTACGGACATCTCGTCGTGGACCTGAAGCCGACAACGCAGGAAGATAAACGCCTGAGACCGAACCCCCTTTCGAGTCAGTCTAATGAGAGTCCAGCCCCGGACCAGCCCGCATCATCTCAAAGTATCACAAAATCCGTGGGATGGCAGTCGGACAAGACAGCGAAATGTTTCAGCTGTGGAGCCCTGTTTTCGAGTAACTACTAGCTACAAATGCACTTGCCGAGATGTCCCGCACACGATGACGAGTCATCGGAAGACGAGTTCCCCAGAAAAATGGACGAATGCGCCTTCAAACGCATGCTGAAGTCTGTTCAGGGCGAAATTGAGGAAAAAGAAGTGCTGGAGGAGGAGGTCGTGCAAAAAACGAAAGAAGAACTGATTAACGCCTACCAGAGAGTGGCGAATTGCATCCATCTGCTCCAGAGAAGTCGGAATCATGCTGAAATTGAAAAGGCAGTTGAAGAATACAGAGCGCGAGGTGCTACATTCAAAGATGCGCTCAACATGGCTAGCATGATGAAACATGACTGGTTCGATCAAGTCGTAAGCTGGTTCCAAAATGGATGCAAGGGAGTCCAGGACCAGGACATATGCGAAACGGCCTTCGAGTACCTGCTGCATCGCGTCATGGAATATACACCCGAGTTGCCCGAAGATGAGGTGAAACTGGAAATGAAGACAGGGTTGATGGAAATGTACAAAACCATGGTAAAGATGAACCATTTGTTGCAAAGAAGCATGATCCACACGGAAATCATGAAAGTTGTGGAAAAATATATGGGACGGGGAGCCAACTTCGAGGAAGCCCTTAATTTGTCCATGGAGAAACTCAATCATCTCTTCGATGATATCGTTCAGCCGGAAGAAGAGGACTCCATGGATGAGGACATTGAATATTAAGAAACCCTACCCCATATCTGCCATGATAACTGTATATTGTGCATGCGTAGTTTAGCGAACAAAAATACAAAAACATATTTTAAAAATCCCCCCAAAAAAGTGTGTAGAAATTGTAAATATTGTGTGGTGTGAAATAAAAACTGGAAAAATTACTCGTTTTCTTCATGTATGATATGTTTCACATGTTTTCTTCGCGTTAGATAAAGCATATATAAATGAAGCACGTTGGATAATAATGCACGCTCAATGTGATATAAACTGTAAAATAACTTACAATAAAGACGCCAAAATCACTAACTATAAATACAAAAATGAAGACCGTCTCTGAATTATGGGACAACGCATACAAAGTAATGTCATGCGCGATAGCACAACATGTATCAGTTATAAAACTTTCCCGAGGCGTAGAATCGCCTCAAGTATTCCCCCACCACCTTTACTATCAGGTATCGAAGCGATTAATCTGCCCACACCCGGTGCATTTTAATGCCGCGTGCATTCTGCTGACACAAGTTTCAGGGAAAAAAAGTCCGCCCCTTCCCCCGCACGCTTCTCTCCGAGGAACATACATGCTCGCAAACTAATTTCAGACCATAATATATAACTGGTTCAAATTATCAGTCAAAATCCTTATATGCTATTTTCAATCAATATTTCAAACCTCGAAGAATAAATGTGCAACCTGCGTTATTATTACCAATTATTAATAACGAGATAGCGCAAAAGGAGAACAAGCCATTAACTGCGTTGTCCCAAATTGAAATGGTAATGAAATTGTGTAACTCTGTGGACATTCCGGGTTGAAACGATACATATATTTATTGTAGAATTACTATTTTACCCCGGCTGGGTGCAACTATATACAGTCCGGTAGCGGGGGGAACTTCATTCGAATCCGGTTCGAGTCATATGAATATGCAATAGGATTCGGGAAGGATTATGAACGATTTCTACTTTTAGAGCATGTTGGATCCAGAAAACTGGATTACACCCGTAAAATGTTACTATTTTTAATCGGTCGGAAGGACGCTTACCTTGTTTGGCAACACGGCTTCCGTTTTTCTCTTTCCCCCTATCCCTCCCCAACTCTGCGCAGTACTCTGGCTTTCCTTCTAATGCGCACGTACTCCTCCCACACCCCCACCCACGCGTCTCCTACGTCACGCGCGTGCTGAGCGTCAGTCTTTTTTCAAACCCGTGTGTCCGGGAAAATTCTCATTCGGTAAAAGTTTAACGATTAAACATGAAGTGTGCTTACTGCCAGCGATATTTTAAAATACGTAAAAACCTGTGGATGCACGAATCGAGGTGCGATGCGGCTTATCCCGATATAGATACACCGTTACCTATAAATGATGACGAGGGGACGGGGATAACTTACAGGCTGGAGATAGTGCCCCGTGCCCTGTATGCCACGCTGACCCGAACGGGAGACGGGAGAGACGCAATACATCTCCGAGTGTACGTGTATCTGGTGCCCACGCAGACAGCTGTGGAATTCTCAGACCTGGAGGATATGACGGCGGGGAAAGTGGACGAGGGCCTCGGAACTTTGAAAATCGATTTGGATACGCGCAGCAGGGAGAGGATAGTGCCCGCACTGCGGTTCCTTTACCGGGAAATGACTGGCATGCCTTTTTGAACATTTGCTGTGTGGGAAAATGGCCTACGATTATAGACGTGAAATAGTTTGATTATACGGTCTAAACCTCGGTCTATATTTTACGAGTAATGTTTGTACCCTGTCTATATTTGTAGTGATGAATAAAGCAGAATAATTTAATAATAAAGTGTACCAATACCCGCAAAATATATTTTTCGTTTGCGATATATTTTTCACGGATACAGAATGTGGATAATCGAAGACCGTGAGTGGTTGGAAATTCCGTTTATGTAAAAATGACACGCAAAATTGAAATGGTATACACACAAATATCTTTAGAAAAGAAATACACGCACTAACTATACAAAGAAATTTACACACTAAAAACTACAAGGGATCAATCCTCGTGACCCCTCGTCTGGCCGCGTGGCGGGCGACTACCCTGGAAGTGATGAAACTGTAACGAATAAAAAGAGAGGCCTGGGTACAAAAATTCGGTCGATTACGGTATATTTTATAGGTGTGGGATAGTGCCATGCCGAGATGTAGGTATTATTTACCTAAACCACTTACTCGAAAGCCCGATCGAGGTCCGTTTCTTCCTGCAGGGAGGGAGTGGGAGACGGGGAATGGGGTATCTCATAGGGGTATGGGACTGTGTCTGTGGATAGAAAGTTTTAATGATAAGACATGGTAGTAAAAGTAAATGTAATAATGAATGGATGCGTATAATGCGTTTTATAAAAAAACGATACAAAAAATATACAGGAAAAAGAGATTGAAAAGAGAGAGTGTTATAAAATATAAGTTGTAATAAACGGCGTACTCCCGTGCAAATAATACCTGGCATGGGGGCTTCGGGTTTGCACGCACACACGGCGTACTATGTACACCGTAAAGGTTATCAGGACGATAGTACACCCACTAATGATGATAATTATGGACCTGGACAGAAAATAAAAACGTTTATAATACATTCATGCCGTATGACACTCCAAATATACAATTTTACAATATAGCCAATGATGAAAGGGATAAGAAGGCGTTATTAGGCGTCGTTAAGTCCGCCAACACGCGCGTCTATGCCGAGACGTTGCGGGGCAAAGGGGCTAATGATCGATTTGTCCCTTCCCCGTGATTACAATTACATGTACCCTCCCCACATTTCTTACCACACGCTCGTTTTCTTATCTCGCATGCCACGCGTAGTGTCTGGACATAGTTAGTAGATATAAACCGGGGTCCGGAGTTGGTACGTTCGAGGTGGCTTTTTGACGGTATGTAGCTGTCAGCCAATCACGACCCCGATCACCCCGAGTGTACGGTGAGAATCATACAGCCACGTGTGTTTATTTACATCCGGAGAGTTCTGCCTGCCATGTCAGTACTATAGGCGCCCGTACAGCATGCAGAGGGCAGCAGCTAATGTTAGATCCTGCGTGCTGTCAGTCAAAACAGCCGGATCCGTTCCCACAAATTTCGTCCCCACCCTCCCAACCATCTGGCAGGCCATTGACTCGGAACACCCTCGCACAGGATGCGTGGAGGGTGGATTGCCCCTTCCCCGTAACCTGCAATGGGTGATAAAATATTTTTAAGATATGTCGGAAAATAACTCCGGCGTGCAAGGCCATGTCATTCGCGGGTAACGGACGGGTGGAAGTGACGCTGGATGCCTGCGGGCATGGCCGATACATACCTTTCGGGCTCTCACCTGAGGTAGCGGATAACCGGCCCGCGAGTGTTTTTCATCAAATGTGCATAGAGATGTCACTTGAAAGTTACTACATTCTCAAAGGTACACGGGTTCTCGCCTGGGGGTGATAAGGGAGCATGCGTAATATGTAAAGAATCGCATTAGCGATGTCACTCGACATTCTTTTTCGATACACGCGTACTCCTCGAAAAGATAATTAGGGAACAATGCCCCGGGGTCCGACACCGAAGGAGAAGATGCCACGCTTGGTTATGGACGCGATTCCGGATGTCTGGGAGGGGGCGGTGGACGCCGCGTGAACGCTTGTGTCCGGGACGGGAGCGTCATTCCAGAAAAAAATTCCGACAGGAAAGGTGGGAAATTTTTAGACAGGAAAATAATCGCGACGATTTCTCGTTTTCTTCGTTTACGGATATAGTTTCGGATAATTTTCATGGATTTGCTTTTGCATGTATCATTGGAATAATTTTTTCGCATGTCGTTTTTTTCTTTCAAATGTCTCTCTTCACCACTGGACCGAATGCAGAAAGGAATAAAACTAAACAGAGTGAGTACACTACTTTTTACCATTTTTTATCATATTTGTCACTGAATTAGAATTGTTGTGCCTTAGAATTCGTTAAACGAAATTATTATTCTTATACGTTTTTGGACACGCGAATTTAATATATTTTGGTTGCTGTATATCGCTTTATTCTAAATTGTTTAATATGATTGCGTATGCGTAGACTTATAAAATATACCCTTCTCCGTACTATCATTTTAGTCTACATGGATTTACCGACCATGAAAATGCTCTCATTGTTGGAATGTCGGGGTTACTCTTTTTCGATGCCTCGCGCGGTGAATGGACCCAGTCTTTACGGGTTCAACCAATCGGGAGGCGTTACGTCCTGTTACCTGTCCCGGGTGGGTGAGGGGTTGTATTCTGGCAAACCGCACCAACTTATAATTAGAATGCTACCTCTTAGAGGCGTTTCTATAGCGTGTAATATATATTCCCATACTCGCCGATACAATGCCGCGGTATTCGCAAATTTGAACGTTGACATATTCCATGATTTTTTTACTTTCTTCGGGGTACGGGTGTGTAAATTCTATAACGGGACGCTGTTGGAGTTAAATGTTATTTTTTTATTGTTTTTCATCAAAAAGACTGGAGAGAATTATTTGACGCAAAAATTACTTGCCGTCTATACCCGGAATATTATTTCAGTCGTGTAAAGAACCTTTCGTTGCGCGTACATAAATTATTCGAAATTACAATGTATTTTTTTCCGTTTCACTATTCGAAGCAAGCACACGCGAATATGTTACCATTACACGTTCATTCTTACACGTATGTGCGAACGGGTTTAGTGATAAATTCAACGAAATAAATAAAACGGTCCTTTGAAATGTTTATTTTCTTTCTCTTTCATAAATTCCTCAACGATGAAGTTAAAGAATGGCAGCCAAGTAAGTAAAACTAGTACCCTTATATAATGATTCTTCAGGTTTAACCATATATTATAAACACGCAAACGCACGATGATATAGTTGTTACACGTGTATTTACAGATCACCAAACATAGTCATCACCACACCGCCGGGTGCGCCCCTAAAGGCCCCCTACAATCGGGAGTTCGGGGGGGTGTCCCCCCGAATTCTATTCCCTGTTCATGAGTAAGTACAAGGTTAGGGTGTTGAGTATGTACAACGTTTACAGACAGAAATATTTGGCCGTACAGATATACATGTAGGTGTGTACATGTAGTTCAGGTCTCATCCTTTTTTGCAGAGCGTGGCCACCTGTGGAGGGGAGAGAGGGGGAAGGGAGTGAAGAGGTCCGGGAGGACCAGAACTTGTAAGTACACGATTTTCCAATAACCTCCTATATCAGAGATAAATATTTAATAATATAAATACCCTGGGTATTTTATGTTTCGTTTACCTATTTCAGGAATGAAACAATACCGTGGGCCCCAGAAGGGTCAGCCGAGAGGCCGATAGTGTGAGTATATGTTTTCCATGTTAGAATTTACTATCGAGACCCATTATGCTGTTGCATGATTGGGGATCATTTGTTGAAAAAATTATTCATTGTAAGCGTGTCTAAATTGTAAAACTTTTTTTCCAGGCGTAATCATGTTTACTTTTTCTCCTTCCAGAATTTAGAGCTAAGATGAAAAAAAATAAATTGTCAAAAAATAAATTCGTTTTCTTCATTTTATGGTAGGATAGGCAACACGTGTCATTTGATTACATTATAAGATACGAGCAATACATGGTGTGAAGGTTTATTTTGGGAATATTCTCAAGTATGTGAAAAAGAAATGAATTGTTCAGTGGGTCTGACTGGAAGTGATCCTGAGGGTCTGACCCTGTTACGTCATAGGGAGTATACCTTTACGATCTTAATGGACTAGGGCAATGATGACTGGATGGACTAGTCATAACGTACAAGGAAGTGATCATAACCTGACAGTCATAACAGGAGTCTTGGTCATAACGTAGCCTGAGCGTATAACCGCTTATTACGTCACATGACCATTGCATCTATTACGTACCTATTATGTAATCACCTATTACATCGTATAATTACATATTACGTCATATAACCACCTATATGGTCATATAGGTACTGTATAACCACCTTTTATGGTGTATAACCACCTATTAAGGGCACTTATTGCATCAGATGAGCACCTATTATGTAATCACCTATTACGTCACCTAATACATCATATAACCATCTAAACCAAAAGAGATGTCATATAACCATCTATTACGCTGTATACCCGCGAATTACGTCATATAACCACCGAAACCGAAAGTGATGTCGAATAACCATCTATTACGTCGTATAACCACCTATTACGTCATATTATCACCTATTACGTCATCTATTACGCCATATAACCACCTATTACATCGTATTATCACCTATTACGTCATTATTACGTCATATAACCACCTATTACACCATATTATCACCTATTACATCATCTATTATGTCATATAACCACCTATTACGTCATATAACCACCGAAACCGAAAGTGACGTCATATAACCACCGAAACCGAAAGTGACGTCATATAACCACCGAAACCGGAAGTGACGTCATATAACCACGGGAAAACCCCCGAAACCTGGAAAAACCTGCCTAAAGTGGGGTCCTAACTACTTGTTGTTACTAATACAAGTGTGAGGATAAGGTAAAAATGCATCTCTTTCTCATCACACATCTGCATATTGTATATTAACATTTTAGAATTGATTAATGCTGAATAAATTCCTTTACGAATCTATTATGACTTGAATTGCTCTTTCACGGGGGTCAAACGCACCTGAATTATTCGAAGTGGTGGGTACGCGGTATTTCAACACAGACGAGCCAGAGCAGGTGACACAGACTGTATTTTGGCTGATAGGACTAAACTTCAGACTGCGTGGTGGCGATCAACATCGGAACCTGACACTTGGTAACTTCATGAATGAGAAAGACAGAAATAAAATGATTATGTACAGAGTGCGTTAGTGAATCTTACTTTGTTGACTAGAAACACAAGCATGTTGGAAGCATCACATACTTGTAAAAACTAGTATATCATTGTGTCCACAACAAATGCTGAAACATACTTCAATTGGAAGCCGCTGGCTCACGAAAAACCTGAGGTATTGTATGCAAAACAGTTTATTCGACACAATAAGTTAACTAAAATTGTTATGGCAGAACGAGGCTTGGCGGTCATTACACGAACCATTCGCGAACTGACAACACAGAACGAGCATACAAGAGAGCCAGTAATGGTCAGTTCGCTACCTGGTCAGAAATTGTTCAAAACAATAATGCCAAATGCGTGTTTCCACCTGAACTTTATGGAACTTGTGTAGTTGTATAGTTATTTTGTGCTCCGAACTTGAAAATAAGGTCATGTTCAAATTCAGGGTCATCAGAATATTCAGTGTATATCATTTTATGTATGTCCACAATTGGTTCCTAAGCTATAAAGTCGATAAGAAGCAAGATATTAGTCAGTATGTCAGGTGAAATAGAAAATGAGGTCAAAGGTCGAAGCAGCCACGATGCTCATGTCGCTGATAACGAATGTGTTTTGTTTTTCGCGGCACTCACCGATGCATCTTCGCGTACACGCAGAAAATCTTTTCACATGGAGCATGTGATCTTGCTGATGACTTTGGAACTTGAGGAGTCGCCAGAAAATCCCTCAATATCTTGGATACAGTGCAAATCCAAATGCAAGCGATGGATTCACCAGTTCTGCTCGAAAAACAAGTAAATACCAAAAGTTATCACATCATTTTGACAAACTGGAAGGCAATCGAAAAAGGAGGTTCCAGACAACACTCTAGGCCATGGTAAAGGGAAGGAGAGAGGGAGAAGGTAAGAAATGGGATAACTTGAAACATTCACTTGCTTTTCAATGCATTCCAATAAGTATATATGGTGTAAAATTTTGCATTTTCACAAATTTGATACCTTCTGATGGTATTTTCCGAAGGTGTTGTTGAACACTCCATGTGTTAGCTTAGGTCACTCTAGGTATTAGAGCTGTTTCAAATGTGTATTCATCATCAAGTATGCAGTTGGCTACCAATGTACCATCGATGGGCAGGAATTGTTTTTTCGTTATCTTGTTTTCGACTTCGGGGACAATACTCGGAAGGTGCTAGTTATTGTTTCATGGAAGCTTTCGTGTTATGTGTATTTCGTGTTATGTGTATATGTGTTTTATTGATGTAACTTTGATATAGTTAAACTAGTACGACAGCCATTCCTGTTGCTTTATTCAAATTCTCGTGTACAACTTGGGTATATATGATTGCAGACTATTAAGTTTCCATTATAGTTTAGCTGTCCCTCGGGTCTGGAATACTAATGACCCTCACATGGGACAAAGATACCAACGTTAAAGCACAGGGATTGCTAACTGTTATCAAGTCATTTCCTCACATTTGCGCATACGACATTGCTAAAAATTGTTTGGAACCAATGAAACCACTTGCTGCAAAGTTGCAGAAACCAGATCAAGCTTTCGTGTTATGTGTATATGTGATTCATTGATGTAACTTTGATATAGTTAAACTAGTACTACAGCCATTCCTGTTGCTTTATTCTAATTCTCGTGTACAACTTGGGTATATATGATTGCAGACTATTAAGTTTCCATTATGGTTTAGCTGTCCCTCGGGTCTGGAATACTAATGACCCTCGGGACAACGACAACTATACACACATGGAACATCCGGCAACAGCAACAAAAGGATGCAGAGCTCAAGACAGTCTTGGAATGGGTAGAGAAACGGCAGCGTCCAGACTTCGAAGACATGGAGGGCAGGAGCCCGACACTTAAACACTACCGGTGCCAATGGGACAAGCTGCAGGCGCAAGAAGGGGTTCTTGTGAGAAAATTTTGCCACAAGGACAGCACAGGGCACCATTTGCAACTCGTGCTTCACCTGGCTTTGAGGAAGGAGATCCTCGACCAGATGCACGGATCGGTGATGTTGGGCCACCTAGGCCGCAGAAAGACGAGAGAAGACTGCCCAACAATACTACTAGTTTGGGATACGAACCGTCATGAACGTCTACATCGCTCTACGAGTCGATCAAACCACGGCAAAACACAGCAAGCGCCTCTGGGGTGCATGCCAGTGGGAGCGCCGATGGACCGACTGGCGACAGACTTCATGGGCCTGCTTCCCGAGACACCGCGCGGCAACAAGTACCTCTTGGTAGTCACGGACTACTTTTCCAAATGGGTGGAAGGATTCCTGATCCGCGACCAGACGGCGAAGACCACGATGACAGTGATCCTCAATGAAGTGATCAGCTGCTACGGGTACCCGTTAAACATCACAGCGATCAGGGCCGAAATTATGAGAGCGAGATATTACGCCATCTGTACGAGCTTCTCAAGATTCGACAGACCAGATCATCAGCGAGGAATCCAAGATGTAGCGGGTTGACTGAGAGGCTCAACCAAACTTTAGTTCGCATGGTCATGGCTTTTCTGCGAGGATAGCGTCACGACTGGGACCTGTACCTGGGCTGTTTGGCAGCAGCCAATCGGGCGACACCCCAGTAAAGTTCCGGCTTGACACCCAATTTGGTACTGCTCAGACGTCAGGTTCGTCCTCCTGCCGAAATACTGCTGGGAAGGGATGCTGGGGATACTCAAGCCAATGTAAACAAACATACCGCGAGATCCTTTGTCCGATCCTTTAGATCACATAGATCACTATGTCCACAAAAAACCTGAGGTCTTGCATACAAAACAGGTCATTCGATACAACAATTTTCCAAAAAAAATGTGAACAAGATTATGGCAGAAAGGGGCTTTGTGGTCATTACACGAACCATTCGCAGACAGACACAACGCACGCCAAGCGTTCAACAAAGCCAATAATGATCAGTTCTCTGCCTGATCAGGGACTGTTTTGACAGTTGCATGTCTACACCTGAATTTTATGAAACTTTTGTAGATGTAAGGAATTCTGATGTACCACAAGGTGACAAGGCAAGTGTACATGATGCATGAATAAAGTACTTCGAACCAAGAAATCAACCATGCATGTGAGCTTGTGACCTCTTGCACAGATGTCTCCCAGGTCCAGCACAATGATGTTGCTAATTACCAAAGTCTCAGTTGCTGCTCAAAGTAATGATACTGGGCCTGATAAAAACAGACCTCGAGCCTCGTTTGTTAAAAAACCTAGAGTTTCCAAGCTTGTCCAGTGTTCAGCAAAACCCCGTGATGGCTAATACAGCGACTGTTCTGTCGGACCCTACAAGCCCACCTAGTGTTCAGCAAAACCCCGTGGTGGCTTTTACTGCGACTGGTCTGCTATACCCTACAAGACCCTGCTAGTGCTCAGCACAAGCCTGAGATGGCTGCTACTCTAGCGCCAAACCATGCGGGACCTATCAATCTGCTGGACCTATTAATCCATTGTCACATATTCAGAGGAACCTGTGGTGGAACTTTGCATGTTTTTGTCAACTCAAGTATCACATGAATCGCCCTCACAAATAGTTCTCCCTTTATTCCAGATGGAAGAATGTCGAGTTCAACTAAAAAAATTAGGCCAAGGGCCAGAGATAGGTTACCGGACAATGTTTTAATATTTTAGATGTTAGCCCGGTCACTGGTTCAATTCAAGGTCAAGAGAATATTCAGCATATAATATTAAGCATATATATCATGTCCACAATTGATTGCTAAGCTGTAAATTCAATAATCAAAGAGATATTAGCAATTTTGTGCTGTGGCCTTGAAAATAAAGGCCAAGGTCATCAAAATATTCAGTGTATATCATTTTCTATATGTCACAATTGATTCCCAAGCCATACAGTCAATAGAGGAGCAAGATATGAGCCATTTTGTCCGGTGACCTTGGTAATGAGGTCAGAGGTCAAATTCAAGATCACGAGACGATTCAGCATATATCATTTCCTATATGTCCAAAATTGATTCCTAAGCTGTAAAATCGATAATAAGTGAGATATTAGCCATTTTGTCCTGTGACCTTGAAAATGAGGTCAAAGGTCAAATTGAAGGTCATGACAATAATCTGCATATATCATTTCCTATATGTTCATAACTGATTCCTAAGCTGTAAAGTCGATAACAAGCGAGATATTAGCCATTTTGTCCTATGACCTTGAAAATGGGGTCGAGGGTCAAATTCAAGGTCATCAGAATATTCAGTATATATCATTTCCTATATGTCCACAATTGATTCCTAAGCTGTAAAGTCGATAATAAGCGAGATATTAGCCATTTCGTCCTGTGACCTTGAAAATGAGGTCAAAGGTCAAATTCAAGGTCACGAGAATATTCAGCATATATCATTTCCTATATGTTCACAATTGATTCCTAAGCTGTAAAGTCGATAATAAGCGAGACATTAGCCATTTCGTCCTGTGAACTTGAAAATGAGGTCAAAGATCAAATTCAAGGTCACGAGAATATTCAGCATATATCATTTCCTATATGTCCACAATTGATTCCTAGTCCCTAATCTGAATATTAAGTGAGATATTAGGCATAATGTGTCCCATTATAAAGCATAGGAGAATTTAACATGGAAAAGTCCCATTTGGGCCAAGTTTAGGCCAAAATGGCCCACTTCGAGCGATTCAAGCACAACGAAAATTATAGACATCATAGGAGTACATATGAGGAGTGTTATGTATCAAAAAGAAAAAAAGTTACTGAACAGATTTTGAGAAAATGGCCGCCAAAGTCCAAAATCAGGCATTTTCCGTCGAAAACGGTCGCCATTTTGAAAAAAAGGCGAAAATCAAAAAACTAAAAAATACCTCCTTCTTGAAATATTTTTAAGTATTTTTGTGCAAAATTTCAGAAAAATTCACAAGTAAACAAAAAAGATAAAAATGTGGACGACGACGACGGACGACGACGGACGCAACGCCATGCCAATAGGTTATCGGACCATAGGTCCGGTAACCTAAAAACAGAGGGAATCATGATTTTAATAAACACGTGACCTTGAATTGTTTACTTCATTTCAAAAAATATATTTCAAAACAAATTCCATTGCCTTATGTATATATCCCTGGACCTATCAACTCGGAAAACAAACTTTTCTGTTAGCATGTTGTTATTCTACATGTACAAATTCATCATTTCAGTATGTTTCAAATATTTCATAGAATCAATTTTATAAATGAGTCTATTTTGTAAATGAAAACTCGCAAGTTTGATTAGTTCTTAGGTGCTGCACACTACTTGGGCCTTCTACGATTTCCTGACATTCTGACCATGATGACAGGATTGCCGAAACACATTACAGTGCTCGTCAGTAGGGTAGTAGCATGATTTGAGAGCACAACAAATTTCAACAACATTCCTACAATTTTGAATGTCCAACAAACAATGATCCTGCAACTGAAAACCTTGATCTTGGTGAAAAGACACATATTAACTGTATCCTCACGAGCTAAAGCTGACGTGACAAGCACCAAGACAAGCACTGGTCAAGTTTCTGCCAGGTACCCAATCCGTCAGGTATTTCCGACTATGCCGCGACCACGAAACCTGCTGCGGTATAGAAGTTATGATTCACAACATCTTGTCTTGCTGTTGTGTGGTATGCAACAAGAGAGAACAAGGCCCCTGTTTCGGAATAACGATCTGTATTTCAACTACAAAACTGGAAATTCTATCAAGCATACCTACAACACAAACCAGATAGGTTATATGTACAAGTAGGTTATTAACAAATCTATTATATACTGGTATATGCATGTACAACATTTAGGAATATTATGATTATTGTACATTTAAAATATGGAACATCAATTGCGAACAGCCGTTCAAGCCCTGCAAGTCTAGAAGTCCAGCCGACCCTCGGTAATTAAATTCGTCAACTAATGTAAGTATATGTAACACAGTGAATACACACAATGGTCTGTTGTTATCTATGTTATTGTATAATTTATATGTGCCACTCTTTTTCCTCAGAAATTGACCAAGGGATTGCAATAGTTCTTGACAATGACTGGTGACCTGGAGAAATCGTCAGACATAAGACACAACGTGCACCGCGGCCGAAACAAAAGGCAATTCGGTCACTTATGTTGGTCAGCTGGTTGTATTACTGAATACAGCACAGTTCGTAGACTTCAGTTCGTAGACTTCATGCAAGTTATTAAAGATTATGAAGAGTTTACTACAATATTGCATAATAAATGTCGACAATGTTGACAAATAAATATTCTCTGAGATATGTAAACAATTGGTTCTGTGACAATATTCACATACCGCTTTCTTACTTTTTCCATGTCTACGATAGAAAAACATTGTTACTGCTTTAAGATGAGATAATATCATACTTAAATATGTTTATTTAAAAGCATAAGATAAATAAAAGTTGTTTCATCGAATTTTGATTATGCATTCACTTGGTGAAACCTAAATGGGTATGTTTGGAAAAGAAATAGTTTTGTTTCTCGATGTCACACCAATGGCTCCATTATTTTTGGATTTGGCCCTAGCTGAGTTGTACAATGACGAGCATCCCCTCCCAAGACACTTTTTTTCCGAGCAAAGTAGCAGAGAAACCAGCGTACACAGCTGAAAAAGAATTTTCTGATGGCTGGGTTCTGTCTACACTTGAGTTCACGGAGAACTACCGGTGCTGTCACCGCGATGAAATTCAGTCGGCTTAGTATAGCTATCAGCTTACAGAGCAACCAATTGTGACCAACTACTGGTGCTAGTTCTATGCCAAAACCGGCTTCATGACCCACTAATATATTTTACCACTGTCTCATATGGTGTTTATTTATTGTTAATGTTATGGTTCATGGATATGATGTATTTTTGAGAATTGAAGACGCATACAATGTCTTTGGTTTTCAAACAAAATATGAGTCCAATAAACCTGTACGCCTCAGCTTTTATTCATACAAATACACATTTGACGGATATTTGATAGATTATAAGTGAAGATTTATCTCTCGTGAAACCCTGCACACACGAAATAGAAGCAACAGTGTTCGTCAAGTTTGTTTTTCCTGCACTTGGTTCTAACATATTGCCCAAGGAACCGATGCCCTTCAAATGTGCATTTCAGAACTAGGTGTAGTGATCCCCATGATCGCTGACCATTTAACTCCTATTCTTTCAATCACAATATTTAGCATCAGCCATCCGCTGCTCATGCTAAATATTGTGAATGAACGAATAAGACTTAAATGGTATTATCGAACTTTCATGATATCACAAAGAGGAGAAGGATAGAGCCTATGTGATCCTTGATGCCTGTCACATTTGATGAAGCTTGTAGACACTGTAGTCTCTCCTGAAAGAACTGTGTCCTGTAACTACACCGAGGACTTACACGAACACGATGCACAGACTCGGGCTTCAGACTCGTCAATCAACTGCCAAGGGTGTCACATCAACTACCATTAACAGAAGATGGAATTTCACTGGCCGTCTAGGGGCTGTCGCGAACGGTTGCCAAGGCACTCCTCACCATGCTTGAAGTCGGTGACATATGGTTGAGGGACTGCAAAGCCACAGCCAGTTTTTTCCACGTAAACTAGGTACTAGTATACATGTATGTGTGATCTAGCGCTGAGGTTGAAAAAAAAACAATATAATACTGTGAAATGGGGATTATTTTCAAGTCTTCATTATGTGGGTGTAATTTAGGGGAGTTAACCCAACAGGAATACCATAGTAATACTGGCAAGATATTTGCTGGGTTTTACTTCTGCAAACTCATTTCTGCAAACTCACGCAAATCTCTGCAAAATCACGAATTTTAATCCCTAACGCAATCATCCCCGGCCTTTTACGTGACTCAAATTTTTGTGTCATCGAGAAACACATCCAGTTGGTATATAATAATAAAAAAAACAATGAGCTGTATAATGTGATATGGCTTGCAGCGTATCGACAAACTGTTCCGACATTCTGAACAGTCGATCATTTCTGGCTAGGGGTACCAAAGGTGCCATTAACTCTCAGAATTTGGTCACCATCAAGGAGTTTCTGGATGTAACTGAGGTCTTTATTGCCGGCCTAAACACGCTAAATGATCAACCACTGTATCAGACCAGCTGGTTGTACTAGTTACGAGCAACTGTGTTCACGTTCTTATCTGTTCAATTCGTTCTACACCTTGTTACGACAATTCTCCAAAAAAATAGTTGCAGCAATTCATCACTAGCGATGAAGTGTAATGATGTCAGTGATGTTGATTTGTCGGCTTCAACATATAGTTCTGTTGTATTAACATGTTCCAGTTTTCGGGGTTCTGAAGAGTCATGTACTGCATTGAAAAAATCAAGTATAATATTAACTATGAACGTATGGCATGGCAATTGCACAATATGGGACTTTTGCCTTCTTGAATCTTGGCCCGAGGGCATGAAACCCCATATTGAACATGTTTATGCAAAATTGAAAGTTGATGTATATTTGACTAATTGGAGATGTATTTATTAGTATCAATACTCAGACTTTACATTAAAATCTATCCAAGTCTTTTGATTATCTTACACTTCACCGCATATTAATGACATTCATTGTGAATCTATATATAAACGAGTAAACTAAAGTTTAAATTGCATATGAGTTTGTCTTTGTTTGTATTGTTGTACATGTGATGGATTATCGAACATGTATAAACAAAACAAAATTCGCATTTCGAGGTCAACGTACGTCCAAGGCCTGTGTATAACGATCACCTCCATCAGCTGCATGACCCAAGATCTCCTCAGCTATGAACGCCATAGGTACGTGCTCACTGACATACTCAGCCAGGATAATCTGGAATTGTTTTTCAACGCTATTCGAAGATGTAGTGGGTCATTTAGCATTTAGAGAACATTCAGAAAGTAATGTTTTGCTTATGCGTGCTTACAACCACCATCAGGGAGAATGATTCCATGGGAATTTCCAAATTGTTTTAAGAAACCCTTTATTCGTTTTATTCCTCAGGCGGATTGAACAAAAGCCCCCCTGCGCGCACATTAATGAGCACTTTCCAAAAAATAATGACACATTGTGGAGCACTTTTGACTTTTTGCGCTATCCCAGGTAAACATTCATGTGTTATATCAAAGACCCTATAACACTAAGACGTGACACTCAGGCCAAAATGTGTAATTGGGTCAGATCCCGATTGAACAATGATCACTTGCATGTCTATGGCCCTTCTAGTTAGCACTGAGCACTTTGTGGGGATGAGGTGATAATTAAAATCATTGATAGATAAGTCTGATTAGAAAAAAAGTCTGCCAGAACAATGAACGTGTATGGTTAAACAAATTTTAATGTCTATTTCAGATGCAAACAGTGGGTTGTGAACACACGGAGAGGAGACCTTGACAAGAAATCAACTGACCAACTTTACAAGTATTACCGCCTATGTGAAAAACATTTTCTCCCTGACCAGTTCATGAACCCCGTCCATAGAAGATCCCTCATAAAACAGCCGTTCCCACCGAGTTTGATGTTCCCAACCAACCACCAGAACCGGAACCCCGCCGACCACTCCAGAAGTTTGAAGTCCCCAGTGGCTCTACACACACCACAACACGAGTGAGTACACAAGCACACATACCAAACTATTGCTGCATTTATAAAAAAAAATATATAAACGTAATAATAATATTTCAAGTAATATATCAGTATTTAGAGGATGTGATATACTGGAGTCCACAAAATACAAATGTAACACTATTTCCTGTGTTATATTCCAGAGTCCCCAACCCCCAATATGTCCAGATGTCGAAATCCCAGTGTCACCAACGAAGCTTCGCATCAAGAGGGAGGTCCAGAGACTACAAACAAAGACCCACAGATTGAAGAACAAACTAACTAACCCCACACGCACCGTCAACAGCAAGCAACATATCCAGTCAATCATTTCCCAATTATCATTGTACCTTCCCGAAAAAAAAACTGTGCAGTTCATCAAAACGCAAATGATTATGACGAATAGGTCAAACCAAGGTAAACGTTGGTCATTCAATGACAAAATGTTAGCATTATCCATTTTCTATCACAGCCGTAAAGCTTATAAACTATTCGGTAAACTCGTCTGTCTTCCGTCAAAACGGACTTTGCAAAGAACGCTCCAGAGGTCGAATATTCATCCTGGTTTTAATGACACTATATTCCGTGCTCTAAAAAGTAAAGTTGCAACTTTAAAGGAATGTGATAAACAATGTGCTCTTGTGTTTGACTAAATGTCTATAAAATCTAATTTGGTGTATAACTGACAAAAAGACAATATTGAGGGCTTTGAAAATTTTGGTAATGGTGCCCAATTTAAATATATATCTAATTATTTTTTAGCATTTGTTGTTAGGGGTTTATCGATTAAACGGAAGCAACCTATTGGGTATTTTTTGTCATCTTCTCCGATATCGGCACCCATATTGCAGACACTAGTACGGACATGTATAGAAAAGTTATTTAGCATAGGTTTGAATGTGAAAGTTTTAATATGTGATCAGGGTTCAAACAACACAAGTTTTGTACATAGTTTGGGAAAAGTAACCATCGATAAGCCTTATTTTTCAGTATGTGACAAAAAGGTGTTTGTGATGTATGATCCGCCACATTTGTTAAAGTGTATCCGTAATAATTTGAAGAAGAGTGTTTTTTGTACTCTGGCGAAGATGTCTGTTGGAGACATATCAGTGATTTTCATCAATTTGACAAAAGTTTACCCATATCAAGGGATCAGCAATACGCTCGTGCGATACTTCTGAGAAACTTGGAATCATTGCTGTCAACAGAGATATTGTGAGTATCAAGTAGATTAAGGAAGCAACACAGATAAAGCTATATACACCAAATATCAAGACACTGGGCAGTACGTATCCAAAATGTTTCAGAATTATCTGTGAAATGAAGAGAGAATTTCACATCGAGCTCAAGAAAGACGTCGAGTCTGTCAATGTCCCTCTCGCAAGTATCCAATAAAACTCAAGGAAGGAATTATCGCAAAAATCCATGAACTGGAGAAGCTCCAACTTGTTGCCAAATGCTCATAGGACGAGACGTGACGTCGGAATGTATCCATGCTCTAGCATTTGCAAGAAAATCCTCAGGAGAACAAAGGGTATTCCTCGACCCAAAACATCTAAATGCTGCCCTGAAGCGAATCACAAGACTCCAACACTTGAAGCAATTAGCTGACAGGATCCAAAGTATGTTCCAAACTTGATATAGGCTCGATGAAACTGCAGAGACTAGAACATTTGAGTTTCGCGGAATCCATAAAGATAAATTCCTAAGCTGAAGCGAACATATAAAATACGTTAAAACGAAAGGAGTGAATCTCATTTTGCACGAAATAAAACCAAAAATGTCACAAACAAAGATCACATCATCACACTGTTCTATGGTTTACTATTTCCTGCCTAAGGGAACCACTTTCTGTGTATCTGCCGCCACGGAATATTTATCAAATCTCATTATCCAGCAAAAGAAAATAGAACATTACCAGGGGCAAGTCATGATGCACACACTGCACCCATTTTTGTGTCATTGAAATTATTAAAACTAACGGACATCTATGAACTACAAGTCACGCAGTATATAAATATGCGTTCATACAACAAACATTACCGGTCCAAGTATCCGAACTCTTCACATTAACTGAAGACAAATATCATCATAAAACTAGAAACAGTCTCAATAGAAAATTACTGTAACCCAAAAGAACAACATTATCACAGGCCAGCATTCTTTACACCGGCCAAAAATATGGAATTCAGTCGATAGCGAATTATATATAAACATATCTAGTATTAACATTATATCGCCTAAGACCCTTTCGTACGTTAAAACGCCGGAACACACAAACCTGTAAGGATCAATAGTGATTTTACTCAAAGATGGTGCAATGCCAATATACATAAAACAAGCAGTATCATGTCTCTTCGCAAAATGTTGGCTCTATCATTTTGCTTTACATCCCCAAAAAGGTTACCAAATATCTCAATTTCCTGGAAGCTTAAGGCGGGCACACACCTGTCCGATTTTCACCATCCGTATCCGCATCCGTCATCAGTTAATTCGAGAGCGTGTACACACCTTGTCCGGTTTATTCCGTCCGTTGTCAGCTTTTTGTGTCCGGATGAAGTGAAATTACATCCCGAGAGCATGGACTGATGAAAATACTGCATAGAAGCACGTTTCGAGATGATTAATGGGTTGAATCTTCTCAGTGTAAATTCTACTGTATTGTTTACAGTTATGTCTGATGAGGAGATTGAGGAATTATTTTAGCAAGGTACAGGGCCAAAAACAGAACTGTGACCCGAAAAAAAGATATTGGGTACATAGCATTGTGCAAAGCGCAAGAAATATGACTATCATCGGCTGGTTATGGAACTGGAACTGGACAGCGAACGGTTTCATAATTACATACGAATGTCCAAGGAACAACTAGGTCAGATTTTTAAACTAAAGTCGGCTCATAATATATTGGCGCGAACCTATCTCGTCATATCTCGGAATTTACAGAGTTATAGTAATTGAAATTTATATAAAGTGAAAACGGTACTATGGCCATTATAAAATAATGTTTTTTTTCCCGTCGTGTGCGTTTCTCGTCAGTATATTCAGGAAAATATATATCCTTATGGGGTTACATGGGAAATCTAGCTTGCCATTGATGCCGTTTGGGATTGAGACAAATCAATGGAATAGCCGATTTGAATAGGGGCCATCTCTAAGAAAATACAATGGTCACAAATGAATATTTGTTTTATTACTCGTGCTTGATAATGTTTCGCATTCACAAGAAATCACAATCACACAATATCCACGAAAGTCATTTAGGCCGAATCTGACCATACATCTAACAGTTACTTAAGTTGAAAGACTGCTTGTAGCTATTATTCGTATAAACTCCATTTTCAGACTATGAACAAGTTAGGAAAAGTCCAAATCAAATCCTGTTTCATCAATTATTAGGAAATTGAACGCCAACAAATCTAATGGTCCTGATGGAATCAGTGCCTTATTATTAAAGTATACACACTTGCCAATTAATGAATTTTTAAGCAGAATATTTAACGTATCTTTTGGGTCGGAAGCCGTTCCGGTGCATATATCCCCTTTCAATATACAAGAAAGGGGATAACAAGATTGTCACCAATTATAGAAAGAATAGTATGTGATCGTCCTTACGAATATTAAAAATTGTCTAATTTTTTAATGTAGAGGAATCTCTACTTAAACCTATTGATTCTGCTATGAACCAGTTGCTTTTGCTCACACATAAAATTTACTTGACACTAGACGACAGTCGCGACGTAAACATCGCCTTATGGATATCTCTAAGGCCCTTGATCGTGTATAGCACACGGGTCTAATTCATAAATTAAAAACTTTGGGAATTACGGGTCGGTTATCAAATTGGCTTTGAAACTATATCCATGGTCGTTCTCAGCGGGTTCATAAACGGGATTAATTCTAACTGGCGTCCCATGAAAGCAGGAGTTCCACAAGGGTCGATACTAGGAGCCATATTGTTTTAGTTCATGTGAACGATATAATACTTGATATTGATTTCGATATTTACCTTTACGAGAGTTGTCACGGACCCGATTTCTGATTCCATTATGATGAACAACGACCTGGAACTTCTGAATTGAGCCAATGGGCTGTAAATTAATTACCCAAAATTACGTTTCCAGGGGTCGAATATCGAGAGAGTATATGAACACTGTCACTTGGGAACGGTATTTAATGAAAACTCTTGGGAATCTCACATAAACAGACGCATTTCACAAGCAGCACCCTGTTTGAATTTACTGTTAAGGACAAGTTTTACTATACCTCGACGTATAAAAGAACTAATTTATTTAACATATAAAACTTCGATTCATTATTTTCTGTAATGACCCATTCACCTTCATCGATACAATTTTCTGCACCGTTGACCCTTTTATCGCGGATATCATGCCCGACATAAACACCTATGACCTTACCTTCCAAGACAAAGATATTTTATTGCGATCATTCCTATTCGGGAATGATCGACTTCCACTTCATATGAATCCCCTTAATGCTATGGTCACATGTCATACCCGGAGGATATATCTACGGCAAAAAAAATCGAAAACTCCGGGAACTGACGGGAATCTCCGTGGACGTTCCGCATTGACTCTCGCCTGTGTCGGGAGCTGCCGGGGAACTCCGGGAATTTTTTTGGCGCTCCGGGAAAAGTTGGACATGTTAAAAAAATTCTGGCCGAATGCCTGAGTACACGCCGGCTATCTCCGGGTTTCTCCGGCTGTTTCTAAAAGTCCGTATTTGTGGCGGGAATACATGTGACCATAGCATTAGTAATTAACAACTAGAATCTATAGTAACGTAGGCCCCTACTTACCGCTGAAACCCACTTTAATTGAATCCCAAGTGTCTCGCACCAGCTGGGCGTCTTTGTATTCCGTATGCTTCCGATTATATAAGTATTCTTCACTTCTCGCAAGTTCAATTAAGATCTCATAATTGAAATCTCCTGGGTTTTTTTGGTTTTTTTTGGCCTTCATATTCTCATTTCTGTCACTTGATTACTAGACTATTATGTTTGACAATGGCACCGACGGTTCGGTTTGAATTTAAATCAGCCTATAGGTGGCGTAGCCTAGGCCTAAGAGTCGGAATACATGCACCGTGCACTTGTTAGGCATCTCACGTGCGTTCTTAAGCACGTGATTTTTTATCCGGAAGGGCGTCCGCATCCGTGAAAGTCGGTCCGCTACCGATTTTTCCGGACGACAGTGCAGATGCGGATACGGAGAGGTGTACTCACTGCCTCTCAAATAAGCCAGAGCGAATTTGACTGATGACGGATGCGGATACGGATGCGGATGGTAAAAATCGGACAGGTGTGTTCCCGCCTTTATTTATATGTTTTTAGTGTAAAGTCGACCTTTTGCTCTACATCTACAAAGGTGAATATATGAGCCATAGTCTGATACGTGATGGCATTCATCTTAATATTGATTACAGGTACATAATGAAAATATACTACAATCACAAAATGATTCCATATTTTACATAAATCATTTCATAAATCAAACTGCAAACATTGCATGTCAAGTGGCCACTTAATACAACCAGCCGACGAAAGCTATTATGAACAAGAATGCTTTTCAGTTTCTTTTCGCGAGATGAGGGAGATACAAGAGAGAGGCCTTCTCATCAATGATGTGCGTGCGAATGTCAAATGATACCTTTTCTAGGTAATATTAAAATATCATGACTACAATAATGTATACCTGGCACATAATTATGTACATCATATTCCCCCCTGAGATAGGCTTATTATTCAATTCACCATCATGTACTATCAGCAATCTGATTTATGTACATTCAACATGCACATGTTGAGTAACATACAAGTAACAGAGCAAAATAATATTCAGTACCTTGGTATCATCTTCAACTTCAGAAGAAGAAGAAGAAATAAAGCTTAACGGCACTTTGGGCTCAAGAAGGCCAGTTCAGTGCCAAACAAAGATATAAAAGTAGTATCAAGAATGATAAAACCGCAAGTTCTACAATTAAAAATTTGTAGTGAACAGTAAAAGCTTACAAGGTTAGTGGTGAAGAATTGATGAATAGATCTAGATTCAAAGGAATTGACTAGAATTTATATGCTTAGAAATAGAAATATACCCCAATTTCCCGAAGAAAATTGAGGATTTTATAAATATTAAAATCATTGAATACCTCGTATATTGACTGACACTCGTAGAACATACGACGAGTGTCAACAATATCTTGACAATGTACCAAGACATGTTCAGCGGTCAGTCACTCTCGACAGGGCAAACACAGGGGCCTCCTCCCCACGGAGCAGGTAACCCTGAGTAAGGTATGTATGCCCTATACGAGCCCGTGACATGACCAGTTGATCACGCCTGGACATTTCGTTTATTGGGGTACAACAACCGAGCGTTGGTTTGACTTTGTGTAATTTGTTATCAACCTGCTCATTCCAGAATGACTGCCATTCTGCGTATAAGTATGTGTGGATGAGCAGCTTGAAATCAGAATGTGGCACCCTGGAAAATGTGACGTCCAGATCAAGAGCTCTGTATAAACTTCAGAACATTGAATGTCAGCCTACAGTAAGTTACCTGCTTGTAAAATATGATATGATGTCAATAGTCAGCATTACTACCAGTAATACCTTACCAGATAAATATACATGTACATATAATACCTTCCATTACGTCATACATTTTAATATCATATGAAACAAAATACTTATTTTACAGAATCACCGTCAATGACTGGAAGGCCACAGCCATTTTGATGGGAGTCAACACAGCCTCATCAAAATACTTTTGTATCTGGTGCTACTGCACGAAAGAAGACATTTTGGGCTTTACTAATATATGTCATGTTACACACCATATCAAATGTTTCAACTTCACAGGGATACCATACCTACTCCATGTTATATTTCCTGGCAGTACAATATTAAATTTCCTCACTGGTAATTACAATTACATAGAACACTGGCATTGTATGTGTATGAATGAGAATGACGTCACACTGGAAATAATTTCCGTAGTTCATATATATAATACTGGAGATTTATCATGTCACTCAATTAACAACAAACAATTATTGTACTTCAGAAAATCGAACGAGGGACTAGGATAGAGAAGGAATAAAGTTCAATGGCACTTTGGGCTCAAGAAGGCCATTTCAGTGCCCAATGTGGGACTACGAGTGGTCGCAGTTGAGTGTACAGCCCTGCATGTCCTCATCCAACGCCAGGGGACATATTGCCAAGCCACTTCTGCACCTGGTTTTCCAGGATGCCATCATTGATTATCTGCATATGTTTTTCAGAATCAAAGACAAGCTTCTAGATCAGATATTTTTTGTCCATACCTGAACATGTTCGTCAACACTTACATATATGACTACAATTATCGAAAAAAAAAAACCCTTTTATATGTATTTTTCAATGTTGAACCAAACATACAAAATATGAAAACATACATCCATGTACACCAAAATATTCAAATATTTTTCTTCTCTTTTCTTTCAACTTTGTTTTCCGAAAACCCAAACCTTTTCAAACCAAATACCTGTTAATGATTGATATGTTCATTCCAGTAAATTAATATGCACAATTTATTCTGTCAGATCATCTGCTGGAGCCTCGAGCAGTGCACAGTAGACAAGCTCTTGGCAGACATGCGACAGATCGGAGTTCCTTTCAAGATGTCCAAAGTCAAGAGTAGCGATGGCAGCAGTTCAGTCAACAAATGGTCTTCACTTGATGGTAATCGATAAAACCAATCACTCCCCATTTTAGGTGTGATATTGCATTATGAGTTTGCACAGGAGAATAACTTCTCCTTGTTGCTGAGGAATTTCGAATCAAGTCTGTGCTCAACAACACAGAGGATCGTCGAATGACCCGGATTAACACTCTCAAGCTGGCAGACCTACGCTACTACCTTGAGGAACTTAAAGAGCCTAGTACAGGCAGAAAGGCAGACCTTGTAGCTCGGCTCAAGCAGAAGCATTTCACGTTGCAAAATACGTGACATGACAAATTGGTTATATTGTTGGACCTCCGTTCCTAAGATATTAGTAATATTGATGGGGAATACTATTTTTTATAACAGATACCCAAGAACCGGCAGGCCAAATTCAAATATTTGGCAGAAGATGATGCCATGGAAGGCAGTTCAACAAAATCCAGACCTCGCTTGGATGTGAATGAACCGGCAAAGGTGTGGGAGGACTTCATGTACATGTATGAAGTTTTCAAATTGAAGCCTGGTGAGCCAGGTTCCTTGACAGGAAAATGATATTGTCTCCAGGCCAAGAAGTGGGCAAACATGTTCCGGTGAAACACATTTGATGAGGATGTGACCCCTCACATCCATGATCAGCTGACATCTAAGTGGACAACAGTGTAATTTGCACTTCATTTATATAAATTCCGCTGAACATGACAAACAAGTGAGATAACATCAGTGTGATCGGTAGTGTATGTTTTTGTTTTCACTCCACAAGCAGCAATGGTTTATTATGTTCCTGCGATGATGGAGAAAGTATTCCACCTACCCTCCTACAGTACCCAGAAACTGGAGAAAAATAATCATTTTCATCAATCTACATTTTTATCAATTGATAAAGGAACTATGAAAGGTGATGGGATGCTTCGCCGCAAATTTACCCGAGGTAAACAGACTGTATGATCCGCTGCATAATCCAGGGGTAGTAGATGTATATCTTGTCCCCAGTAGCCTTGAAATTATTTAAGTAATCCTCCTCTTTGTATACAGTTAACCTAAAATAATGACTTTCTTATTTTAGAGGACTGAGTCAGAGGCCATAATGCAAAACACACTGCTGAAAGAAAATTCAATAATAATAATAATAATATGTTTTGTTCCAAAATCCACAGATTATGCAGTATGAGAACCGAAGGTGCTACACCAGCTACAACAACATCGGCCAAAGAGTGAAGCGGAAATACCGCAAGAGGAGAAAGATATATTAAAGGCAGGCATGGAACAAAAGACTTGACCTGGGATAACTTAAAAAATATATAACCGTCACGTTACTCTAAATATTATATGTGGGGACCAGTGCGGGTATTTTAAGAGCATATTTTGAGGTTTCTGACTGGTTATTCGTTTAATGTTGTCCACTGTATCAATTCAGGCTGAAGATACCAGATCCCGCTATATAAGCATGATAACCCAATAAAACTGCCATTAAAGTGCCCGGCTTCAGAAAACGAGGAAGCCATTTTGGTACGAGCTGTGATGTCATTTGTGTCGGAAGTTTACTTTTTGATTATATTGAAAAGTTCCATCATTTCCAACATGAGTAAATGTGTGATTCAGTTTTGTAGTAATGGAATTTAACAGGACATAGTGTTCATCGCTTTCCCGCTGATCCAGTTGTTAGGAAGCAATTGATGTGACCACTCTTCCCGAGGGTCAATTGTCATCCACATGCATGATGTACACGAGCACCCAAATCCACTCTACGAGATGTATGTGCATCCGCACCTCATCGGCCAGGAACGCAACAAAATGTGGCTGACACCAGGTGAATATGTGTGGTTAGTGCAACTTTGATAGGCCAGGTATATCGTCAATATATTACCAGTTGAATGAGTCACTTATAATGTACATTTATGTTGTTGTGTATTACATGGTGTGGGGCGAGTGATGCTATCAGTGGCCTCATGACGTCCAAACCAGTCCTCAAAGATGTCCCGAGGTTGACACAATCATATCAGACCTCCACACTGGAAGCATTCCACAGCCTCGTGATCCGTTTCGCTCTAAAGCATACAGATGAGATATGAACCTATACACACACGACGTGGGGATACGGGGCGGAAGACCAAGTCCGGAAAAGGGAGCTGCTCGGTCACTCTGCTACTCCAAAAGCCAGAATGACGTGACAGTCATCTCTCATTCATTTTCGTGGGTTTTTTTTTTGCAATTTTCCAACTTCAGTGTGTGAGTTTTTCTATTACGGTACCACCACCCTTCGAACGATGACCTGTTTGTTCAGCACTGCCTTCTGTGCCGCCTTTTATGATATGCTGTATTGGTTTGATATCAAGGGATCAGCAATACTCTCGTGCGATACTTGTGAGAACGTTGGAATCATTGCTGTCAACAAACACTGTGAGCATCAAGTAGATTAACACAAGTGAAGCCAGATACACCAAATATCAAGACACTGGGCAGTATGTATCCAAAATGTTTCAAACTTATCCGAGAAATGAAAAGAGAATTTCACATCAAGCTCATAAAAGAAGTCGAGTCTGTAATTGTCTCTCACGGAAGTAACTCAAGGAAGGAATTAGCTCAAAAATCCATGAACTGGACAAGCTCTAACTTGTGGCCAAATTGTGTGGGCATGCTCTATAGCATTTGCCAGAAAATCTGCAGGAGAACAAAGAGTATTCCCCGACCCTAAACATTTAAATACTGCACTGACGCGAATCACAAGACTTGATGCAATTAGCTGACAGGATCCAAAATATACTCCACACTTGATGCAAAACATGGATAATGCTTCAAGAGGCTCGATGAGACTGCAAAGACTAGAACATTCAAGTTAAGTCCTATTTTGTGAATCTCATTTTGCACTTATATTATCCTAAATTTCGTACGGGTTAAAACGCCGGGTATCACAAACCTATAAGAATCAGTAGTGATTTTACTCCAAGATGGTGGCAATGACAATAGACATAAAACAAACAGTATCATGTCTCTTCGCATGCTATTGGCTCTATAATATACGTAGAATACCCCAAAAAGGTTACCAGATATTTCAATCTCCTCGAAGCTTATGTTTTTGGAACGGTTTGACGTTCCATATACCGGTATGGGAAAGGCCATAGAACATTCGAACGTTCCATACAAAACAAATTTTTCTTAAGAGTGTAGCATTTATACATGGTAGCGCAATCATGTGTGTGTGTGTGTGGGGGGGGGGGGGGGTAACCATTCCATATCGTGACATGAAATAGTATATCCTAAATGTACGAAGGCGTACGCGTTTTCTTGCACGAGTGTCGCAATATAAATGATCGTCCCCCTAAAGCAAAAATGGCGTAACTCACTGAGACATACCCAAGTAATGCGTGACATGTCCTCTATCTGTTCATATATCACTTCTGGTTGTATTTTGCACCATAATATAACATAAGCCTCCCGGGTTAGGCTTTCTGTAGCCACTGAGCACGAACGAATTTTGACCAATCACAGCTCGTTATTTCTTCAATGCGTCATCCGCGGCCGAGAACAAGATATTGGCGGTCCCTGCTTGGTACACATGTAAAGTTTGGCGACATTTCAGCTTTCCAGAACGAACAAATGGTTTCAATATACAAGTATTTATTAGCAAAAAACTGGATCTTGTACTGTTAACCTGCTCTTCTGAATTTAGGAATATATGCCAACATCGCCAAGATATTGTGTCGCGTATCGCATCGTGATACCCCTTACCTGTTTGTTTTCCTTCAACTAGCTCAGTTTCCACCAATATTGTCATAGCTACAACGTGTAGTTACACACGCTCAAAGTTTACAGAACATTTAGATAGCGAACCATTCAGCAGAAATGTAGAGAAACTCTCACTCTCTGGCTATAGACTGCCGGGCCCCTTCAGCTTGGGCGATGGGTGGACAGATAATTTATACAAATGGCCAGCAGTGAAATTTAGTAACAGTTTCAATTATTTCATCAATACTCCTGGTATGTACACCTCAACCAACTTTCAAGCTTACACAATTCTTGACAGTTATGGTTTGTACAAGTCGGGCCATGTGAAAGCTATTTATCACCATGAATTGGATGGAAACAGCTCAGTATGTGTTTTGAAAACACAAGTGATCGATGAGGGACACCGAGGCTAACTATCATGTGTGGGCTGTTGTGAACAAGAAGACCGGAGAGATAAATACAGCCCATTTTACTTGAATGACTGGGTATCAAAGTCATGATCAGTATAGTGCCCAGTGTGGTATGCATATCGAGCTGAGAGGGTTCATGATGTTTCGGCTCGCAAACCAGACGCACCTCCAGACAATCTCCTCAAGTCTGTCATTTCTTGTGAAGGACATTTCACCAGTGTCTACATGTCACACAGTGGGGTATCGACATGGAAGACAAAGCTCTGGAAGTGTATGCGAACTGACAGCAGCATCTCTCAAACAGACCAGGTCTATGATACTGACGTGTGCTAAGCCCACCATGACACAAATGAGGTCCCTGGACTCAACAAGTGTGCTCCCAAGAAGAAGAAGAAATAAAGCTTAACGGCACTTTGGGCTCAAGAAGGCCAGTAGTGTGCTGCCAAGTGACTCAGAAAGGTTGTTGTTCGGAAGTCTTAATATAAGTACAATGCCAATGATAACCGAATTAGTGATCCTAAACTGGAAATCGACAGAAGGTTTTGAGTGTACAGTGTTCAAAGACCCCCACGGCTATGCTGCTGTCAAATGATCTGAAACAATCAGGGATGATTCTTTCTCCAAAGGCTGGCCATGCTAACAATGCTCGTTGACGGAAAAGCTGT